>CM055120.1:440610069-441210069 GCA_029206835.1 Rana muscosa
GAAAGTGGGATCCCGTCCTCGTGTACCAAAAAGGAACCCTCACAGGACAGGCGAACCTCCAAATACCCTTTAACAGCCTTTACCGGGCACAACAGGGAACCCGGGACCGAAAAGACCTGGACCAACTTACCTCTGCCCATCTGGTCTGTCTTAGACCTCCTCAGTACCAGAGACACCCCTTGCTCCGACCAGCCCACCTCGCTAGCCAGCAACCCCCCGTGCACTGCTTTTGACGGGCTAACCAACTCGCCTATCCTGAATGCTCCAAAGAATGCCAGTGAGAACGCCACCGTGAACAACAGAACTTCGTATGGGGATGAACATAGGCCCTGCAACTGCCCCATGATCCCGCCCAATAGAGTAAACGATACAGGTCGCCTGCCATCCGGTTTCTGACCCCCCCCGACCTTATCCCTTGAGTGCCTGACGCACCCAAAAATCTTTTGTAAAATCAGGACAACCCTGCCATTTGAACAGAAAGGCCAATCCTGCCATCTTCTTACCCAAACTGGACCTGGACACGCGGGCCTCCATGTTCCTAGCCAGGAAATACAGCACCAATAACCTGACATCGGGACCCACCGTGTCAGCTCCAGCTTCGCGAACCATCTCTGTCCATTCCAGCCACACCTTCTCATACGCCACCCATGTGCCTGTACTTACCGATTTTCTGATCCAACCTGACACTATTCCAACGGACTCTTCCACAGCCAGCCTGGACAAGGGACCCCACGTTGCTCCGCCTCCAGTGCCAACTCTCGGAACCTGTCCCACTGAAAGCGAGACAGCGCATCAGCTATGACATTGTCCACCCCCGGAAGGTTCACTGCATATACAAACCCATTGAGCTGCAAGCATCTCAACACCAGATGGCGCAGCAGCCGCACCACCGGGGGGGAGGATGCCGACACCCTGTTGATGACTTGTACTACCCCCAGGTTGTCCCCATGAAAACGCACTTTCAGATCCCTGAAACACGCCCCCCACAACTCCACCGCCAGCACCACCGGGAACAGTTCCAACAGGACCAAATTCTTGGTGAAACCAGCCTCAATCCAAGACTGCGGCCATGGGCCCGCACTCCACCTGCCCTGAAAGAAAGCCCCAAAACCAGACCCCCCAGCCGCATCTGTGTACAGTTCTAAATCAAAATTGCTAATAGGGCCAGACATCCATAACGCTCTCTCATTGAAAAACTCCAGGAATGATTGCCAAACCCGCAAGTCCGCCTTGTGTTCTCTACCCAAACTCACAAAGTGCGTGGGGGACCGTACCCCAGCCATGCTAGCCGACTGCCGTCTGCAAAACACCCTGCCCATTGGCAGAATGAGACACGCAAAATTGAGCTTTCCCAGTAGCGACTGTAACACCCTAAGCTGCACCTTCCTTACCCCCATCATGACCTTCAGCTCAGTCTTGAGTGACTCCAATTTGTCCAATGGTAGGCGGCACTCCATGGCCTCCGAGTCCAGGACAATGCCCAAAAACGTGATAACCGTGCGAGGTCCCTCCGTTTTGTCAGGTGCCAATGGTATCCCAAACCGCTCTGCAATGTGCTCCAATGTGGCCAGGAGCACAGAGCAGATTCTGGATGAGGCCGGACCCATGCAAAGGAAATCGTCCAAGTAGTGAATGATTGAATTCACCCCTGACACATCCCTGACCACCCATTCCACAAACGAGCTGAACTGTTCGAACAATGCGCACGATATGGAGCATCCCATAGGCAAGCACTTATCCACATAGAACTCATTGTCCCACTGACATCCCAGGAGGTGAAAACTATCCGGGTGAACCGGCAACAATCTAAAAGCCGCGTCTGTCGGTTTTTGCCATCAGCGCCCCCTGGCCATATCGTCAAACCCATCCTACCGCAGCATCAAAGGAAGTGTAACTGACTGTACATGCTTCCGGATCAATCGCGTCATTGACCGACCTGCCCTTCGGGAAAGACAGGTGGTGAATGAGGCGGAACTTGTTGGGCTCCTTCTTGCGTACCACCCCGAGCGGGGAGACCACCAAGTTCTCCAGGGGAGGGGACTGGAAAGGACCACCCATCCGGCCCCAAGCAACCTCCTTGCGCAGCTTTTCTGCGACCACCGCAGGCTGCTGCAAGGCCGATCGCAGATTGCGCGCGTTCGGGGGAATAACCTGCAAGGAACACGGAATGCGAAACCCTTCTGAAAACCCTTGCTCCAACAACCTTGCCGCCCCCTTGTCCGGATACCTACCGAGAAACAGTCGCATCCTTTCCACCATCACCGGAGTCCTCCCTTTTTTGCCCAGCATCCCCGGCCCGACCCTTACCTCGCTTAAAGCATCTAGCCTGTGTATGGGAGCCACCGCAACCGGAGCACTCATGCTTGAATCGACAGGACCCCCCAAACTTGCAGGAGCCCTCATTATATTGCTAGCACACCCCTTTTTGTTTCCCGGCCGATTGTCCTGGGGAAGAGGTTCCACCGCCCCCCCCCCTGAAAAAACTGACTAGACGCCCTTGGCGCAGTCATCGACCGCATCCATAAGCTGATGTCCTTATTATCCCACCGCAGATCTGGCCTCACCGCTCTCCTCTGCCTGAATTGTTCATCATATCTGAGCCACCCCGTGCCCCCATACACTTTGTATGCCTCCCCAATAGAGTCCTGATATCCAAATAGTGCTGAACAATGCTCCGGGTTCTTTTGACCTATGACACTAGCCATTATAGAGAACGCTTGCAACCAGTTTGCAAACGTCCGAGGGATCAGCCTATACCTCCTCTTTTCCTCATCCTCCTTTTTTGAATCATCTGGTTTTACTCTGTCCAGGTTAAACTTCTCCAATGGCAGAAGTGAGAACATCTCCACATACTCACCCTTCCATATCTTTTCCCTCACTTCAGGTTTCAGGTGAGATCCCAGCGGTGCCTCATAACACACATACATCTCACATTTTGCAGCATCATCCAACCTAATAATGTCCTGCCTTGCTGCCTGCTCCACCGCACCACCCTTTTTTGTGGCTAAAGCTACAGCATCCATCCGAGCACCTCCCCCATCCGGGAACGTACCCCCCCTGCCTGCCCATCATCTTGACCCAACACTTGTACCGCTAGACCCACACCCGCAGCAGGCCTAACCACCTGGCCACCATTCCTAGCATGGCTCCCAGCATAATCAATTAAAAGGGACTTACCGGGCTGCCTGGAAGAAATCCCGCCAGCCGATCCACTCAAATCCACCGCTGCCACCGACCGTCCGGGTCTCCGATCTTCCTCCGAGCTGGCAACCTCCCCCTCTGACAGCATACCAGCCTGCTCACCACTGGACGATAGCTCACCAGGTGACTTGTCCCTGGAAGCCGAGGGGCCAGGACCCGATCGGCCCCACCTCCGCGCACCTGACCCGCACGCCGATTTTTTAGCCGACTTGCCTCCACGCTGTCTCAGCTCACCCGTACCGCCGTCATCCTTCACTGGCTCCACACCTCGCTCAGCCTCCTGCACCAGATGTCCGGCCGAGGGGGGGGATGCCCGGACACCGCGGCCACCGATAACCCACGCAGGAGCCCCAAACCCACCGGGCCCGGCCCGCCTGTTCTGACGCCACGCGGGACTGTCGGCCGCTCCAGAACTCCCGGTGCGGCCCCTCGCCGAGCTCCAAACCTGAGGGGGATTGCTTCCGGTACCCCCCTGCCCTGGGCAATGCGGCGCGCTTGGCCGGGGGGCCTGAAGGGGCCCTAGGGCGACTCCCAACCTGCCGCTGAGCTCTAGGGGAGGGGCCTGGTGAGAAGCGCTCCGGGGGCCTGGACCTCCGAGCTCGCCTAGCCTCTCTCCCCGCGGTACCTCACGATCCGACCGGACTAGAAAGCATTGGCCCCAGGGTCTCCTGGAGCCAATCTTTGCCCCGTGTCGCAGCCTCTGCCCGAAGCTGGGCCAGAAGTTTGTCTACAGAAGACATGCTGCTGCTAGCTGACATGTTGCTGGAAACTTTCCCTTGCGCTGTGTTAACTGAGAGGGGCGGGGACTCCCTTTTTTATCTAGCCTTCTCCCCTCCCCTCCCCTCCATATTTCCATTAGCCAATCATTAATCCCCTCTCATTTCATACCCTGTTCACTCAGTCATGCTCAGCCCTTCGCCTATGGCATTCTGTCTTTTTGCTCCGGGCTTTTCTTTCTTGAAAGAAAGCCATACAAAGTCCCAATTGCAGTTTGCGAGAAGCAATAATGCAATTATTTAAGACTTTACATTAAACTCTCAAATCTTTCATTATGTCTTCATGTTGTATAGTTTGAATACTATGACATCAATATTTTATTTATCATTGTAAAAACATCTTTCAGATGCTCTGGTCAGATGAGACCAAAATTGAACTTTTTGGCCTATAAGCAAAACGCTATGTGGTGAAAAACTAACACTGCACAACACCCTGAACACACAATCCCCACAGTTAAACATGGTGGTGGCAGCATCATGTTGTGGGGATGCTTTTCTTCAGCAGGGAGAAAAACCGAATCCCCTTGTGGTGGACTTTAAAGGCACAATCTTATGAAGATATATTAAAGTTGTAATTTATTTATTGAATATTGTATATAAAAGGCATATATAAAAAACACACAGCATGCTTGAACATATCTACAATGTTGTCACCATTGTTACATAATAGTACAAACTATAATTCTTGCACCCAACGCGTTTCAGAGTACATGTGTGTCTCATTGAGGGGTTTATTTAAGCAAGAATACTTTGTTCTAAAATAGAATGTTAAGAGAAGTAAATAAATATGCAAATATATAACATTCCAATATTATCCATAGATATAGAGAGTCAGACAGGATTCATAAAATTTTGCTTACATGTACTGGGATGGTGTGGCAAACCTTTCAATATGTTCTAATTAAAAACATACGAGGGCAAGATGTGCTCTCGATTTCTTAAGTCAGAAATCCAAACAGAGGTAACGTGTCTCCGGGAAGATGTTGGTACTGGGCCTCAGAGTCCAGATTGCTGACCCAGCTCCCCCACACAACACACACACCCCAGGGAGGGTCGAACCAGAGGATCCACTGAGGCCAGAAGAGGAAAGGGACCCTGTAAATATCAAAATAGAATCTATGAATGTATAATTTTAGGAGGTTGTGCATATTAGATTAGTATAGTTGAAAATTTTAATTTTATATATTTTTTTCAATTATTCACATTTTATTCTACAAAAGTTATTTAATACCTGCAAATGGTGTGTGATCTCACATGAATGTGTGTAGGATTTTGTTGTAGAAACACACGTTCACAACAGCTGGAGAAGATAGTAATAATACATTTTACATTTTTTAATTTTAAATTGTTCAGCCAAAGCGTAACATCATGTTGTATGAGCATTAAGTAAATTGGGCAGGGACATGGAAGCTAGTCAGAGTGGATGTGTAGATGATGGAGCCAAATACAGTGGAATCTTAGAAGAAAACCTGTTTAAGTCCGCAAAAGACTTGAGACTGGGGTGGAGGTTCACCTTCCAGCAGGACAACGACCCTAAACATACAGCCAGAGCTACAATGGAATGGTTTAGTGATCTAGCATATTCATGTGTTAGAATGGCCCAGTATAAATCCAGACCTAAATCCAATTGAGAATCTCTGGCAAGACTTGAAAATTAATGTTTACAGACGCTCTCCGAACTGACAGAGCTTGAGCTATTTTGCAAGGAAGAATGGGCATAAATGTCACTCTCCTAGATGTGCAAAGCTGGTAGAGACATCCCCAAAAAGACTTGCAGCTGTAATTGCAGCGAAAGGCGGTTCTACAAAGTATTTACTCAGGGGGTCTGAATACAAATGCATGTCACACTTTTCACATATTTATTTCTAAAACCATTTATCATTTTCCTTCCACTTCACAATTATCTGCCACTTTGTGTTGGTCTATCACATAAAATCCCAATAAAATACATTTACGTTTTTGGTTGTAACATGAAAAAATGTGGAAAACTTCAAGGGGTATGAATAATTTTTCGAGGCTGTGTATGTGTATATACAGTTGTGCTCATAAGTTTACATACCCTGGCAGAATTTATGATTTATTGGCCATTTTTCAGAGAATATAAATAACACAAACATTTTATTTACTCATGGTTAGTGTTTGGCTGAAACCATTTATTATCACTCAACTGTGTTTACTCATTTAAATCATAATGGCAACAGAAACTACCCTGATCAAAAGTTTACATACCCTGGTGATTTTAGCCTGATAACATGCACACAAGTTGACACAAAGGGGTTTGAATGGCTATTAAAGGTAACCATCCTCACCTGTCATCTGTTTGCCTGTAATTAGTGTGTGTATAAAAGGTCAATGCGTTTGTGGACTCCTGACAGACCCTTGCATCTTTCATCCAGTGCTGAACTGACGTTTCTGGATTCTGAGTCATGGGGAAAGCAAAAGAATTGTCAAAGGATCTGCGGGAAAAGGTAGTTGAACTGTATAAAACAGGAAAGGGATATAAAAAGATATCCAAGGAATTGAGAATGGCAATCAGCAGTGTTCAAACTCTAATCAAGAAGTGGGAAATGAGGGGTTCTTTTGAAACCAAACCACGGTCAGGTAGATCAACTAAAATTTCAGCCACAACTGGCAGGCAAATTGTTCGGGATGCAAAGAAAAACCCATCAAATACTTCAGGTGAAATACAGGACTCTCTGAAAACATGTGGTGTGGCTGTTTCAAGATGCATAATATGGAGGCACTTGAAGAAAGATGGGCTGCATAGTTGAGTCGCCAGAAGAAAGCCATTATTACGCAAATTCCACAAAGTATCCTGCTTACAATATGCCAAATGGCACAGAGACAAGCCTCAAACCTTCTGGCACAAAGTCATTTGGAGTGATGAGACTAAAATTTGGGCTTTTTGATCACAACCATAAATGGATTTGGAGAGGTACGGAGGTGGATCACTTTTGGGGATGTGTGAGCTACAAAGGCACAGGAAATTTGGTCAAAATTGTTGTCAAGATCAATGCAGTAGATTATCAAAAAATACTGGAAGAACATTTGCATTTATAGAACCCTCTACCATAGGTAGGTGCTAGAATAGTTTTCTAGTTAAAACTGTCAGTGCAATCAAATTTAGGCAGGCCTATGCTCTAGGCTAGGCCTGCTTGTTTTGATCTGGGACTCGGAGTGGTTGTTGTAGCAGTGGGTGTGACCACCTGTGCTCTGGCTCTGAGGTTCCTCCCCTGCTTCCAGGTAGATTGTTCTGGAACAGGGGCTGGGCCTGAAACTGGAGTGGCAGGCAGCTCATGTGAGGAGCTCTTACCAATCCCCATTTGGTATTGGCAGGGGGCAGGCCTTCCATATAAGTTAGAGTCACATGCTG
The DNA here is from genome assembly GCA_029206835.1 of Rana muscosa. NCBI lineage: Eukaryota > Metazoa > Chordata > Amphibia > Anura > Ranidae > Rana > Rana muscosa. The sequence continues at coordinate 440,617,420 of CM055120.1, forward strand.
CTGAGGAAGATTGTCGGGCTGGAAAAGTGAAGAATGGAAGACTAGGCAGTTGCTGTAGGGCGTCCCCATCTGGGGCGTGCCAAACGCGGAGGAGGGCCGGAGGGAGCTGTGAGGGAACCTCATCCTTACACGGTCATGGATGAGGTCCAATTCTGTACACGGTCACAAATGAGGAATTCCTGGAGCAGAAGGGCCGGAGGTGCTGCTGGAATGTATGTCCGGATAAAGTTTTCCGTCATGGACTTGGGGCAGGAGAAGGTCAGTGTGGATACCACAGTGGAGTGCTGGGTGAGGAGTCCCGGAACGGAGGAGAGACTCTGGGGTGTAGTGTCAAGTTTCTGTGGCCTGAGGGCGCAGGATTTGCAGTTCAGACTGGCTGGGAGCAGTGGTCCGTTTGTTGCCATGTGCTGCTAAAACTGCTAGCCACCGGGGAGAGGTACTCTATACCTCTGGCCTAGCGCTTAGGTGACACCATTCAAGAGACTTTGTAACAGTAACTAGTACAGCCAGCAAGCTGGGGTTATTCAGAGTATCCCCTTTTTTTCTTACTGGGAGTGATGAGACAGGAATCTAACCATTTGCAGCAAAAAAAAATTGTACAGGAGGAGAAAAGTGCTGGGGAGTGACATTCTGCAGGAGCTAGTGCAGAGCAGGAGGAGCAATAGTCTGCATGGAAATGTTCAGGGGAAGAGACTGAATGTTGAGTGCATCAGCTTTCAGGGCTAAATCTACCAATCTATGTTCTCTAAATGTGATGGCAATTCAAAAAGTGCTATGGACATCTCATATCTTCCTTTACCCCAACCAAGTTATATCCCCCCAAGAAACACAACAAAACAACACAAATAACTGCTCATTGTCTCATTAACTATGTAACTGCTCATTGTCTCAGAAGTGATATGTGGGGGTCTGGCAGCAGGGTGATTTGGTGGATGTTTGTTACTAGTAGAAACCATGCGCTACACAGTCATCAGCCAGGAAGCTGCGCATGGGATGTACTTGGACATTCCAACATTACAATGATCCAAAACACAAGGCCAAGTTGACCGGTCTTTGGCTACAGCAGAATAAAGTGAAGGTTCTGGAGAGACAATCTGTCTCCTGACCTCAATATCATTGAGCCACTCTGGGGAGATCTCAAATGTGCAGTTCATGCAAGACGGCGCAAGAATTTTTCAGGAACTGGAGCCTTTTTGCCAAGAGGAATGGTCAGCTTTACCATCTGAGAAGATAAAGAGCCTCATCCACAAAAGACTTCAAGCTGAACACAGACCCCATGTCATTTGTCTCCAAGAGACCCACCTTACTTGGCTCTAAGCTTAAGTCCCTTAAACGGCCTTGGTTGGCTATCCACTATCCTGCCTCTTATTCCAACTTCTCCCGTGGGGTCTCGATTTTTTTGGCGAAGTCCCTCCCGGCTGAGACTTTGCTTGTGAAGTCAGATCCTGTGGGACGATTCGTTATACTAGCCCTCCGTATAGCCTCCACAATTCTTACGCTGGTGAACATATATATTCCTCCACCGTTTTCCTCAGAAATTCTTTCCCATCTGTCTCTCATGTTACTGTCCCGATCCCTGGGTCCCCTGCTCTTTGTAGGTGATTTCAATGCTGTACTCGACCCTTCAGTGGACCGCTTGCGGGGTGGGGGCAGGCCCTACCCCTCCTTTGTTGACTGAACCCAGGTATTTTCCCTTACCGAGCTATGGTGTTGGAAGCACCCGGATGACAGACAGTTTTCCTGTCATTCGGACTCCTTCCATACTATGTCTCGTATAGATATGGCATTTGCCCCGGCAGATGTACTCCCCCTGGTTCATTCCATAGCTTACCTGCCTAGAGGGATCTCAGACCATGCTTCTTTGCTGGTTAGTCTCCTCCTGCCAAAAACGGGCCCTCAAGTCTGTAGATTGAACTCGCACTGGCCTGAGGATGAGATTGTACAGGCAGAGTGCCAGAAAGGTGTGACTGAATACTGGCTGAATCAGGGTACCACTGTCTGGGATACTTCCAAGGCAGTGTTGAGAGGTACCTTTATGTCTATTACTGGTATTTTGCGCAAAAATAATCTGCAACGTACTGAGGAATTAGAACAGACTTTGAAGGCGGAGGCAGAATACTCTGAAAGACCCTCTGCGGCCACGTTGGCCCCATGGCTTCATAGTCGCAGGGAATATGAACTTCGCTTGCTAGATCTCACTAAAAAACGTCTACTCTATGTCACGCAGAAGAACTTTGAGCATGGCAACAAAGCGGGTCGCTTACTCGCATATTTTACCTGATCCAACTGTGCCCCTATCTCTATCCCCAGGATATTAGTCTCAGGGACTACGGTTAGTGCTGTTCCTTCAGGATATAGCAGAAGCCTTTCTCTCCTTTTATCAAGACCTCTATACTTCCAGAGCTACCTACTCGGAGACACAACTAGATGACTATTTGGGCCAAGTGTCACTCCCCCGATTGACAGACCAGGTCCGGGGAGAGTTGGATGAGCCGCTGTCTGTGGAAGAACTTTCACTTGCGATTTCACAGATGCCGGCTCATAAGACACCAGGTTTGGACGGGTTTCCAGTGGAATGGTATAAGCAATTTCAACACCTTCTTGGCCCTATTTTGCTCAAAACGTACAATGCCGCCTTGAAGGAAGGGCTACTTCCCCCTTCAATGAGAGAGGCACTTATTATCTTACTACTTAAAGCGCGAAAAGATCCGTTAAAATGTGACTCTTATCGGCCGATATCTCTTATTAATGTTGATACCAAAATTCTGGCTAAAGCTCTGGCAAACCGTCTGAACAGGGTGATTGCAAAACTAGTGGGGAGTGATCAGGGTGGTTTCATACCGGGTCGATCGACCAGGATGAACATTCGTAGACCGTTCCACAACTTGACGTTTCCACATGACTGTCCACCGACCCGGGTTGTAGTATCCCTAGAGACCTGCAAGGCCTTTGACAGTGTGGTATGGCCATACCTGTTTCGGGTCTTGCAGTTTTATGGCTTTGGTCCCCGGCTGATAGCCTGGATCAGACTCCTACCACTCGCCCGTATTTGCATTAATTCACAGATTACTGACACATTCAAGATTACCAGAGGCACCAGACAGGGCTGCCCTTTGTCACTCCTTCTGTTTGCCCTGGCCATGGAGCCCCTTGCTATTCGGATCCGTAATTCCCCGCTCCTTCACGGATTGCCCATAAATGAGATAGAGGAAAGGATTTCTCTCTATGCAGATGATACATTGGTTTACTTGGCAGACTCTCAGGACTCACTCACTAGCTTGTTAACCGCGGTGACCACCTTTGGAGACTTCTCCGGATTCCGAGTGAATTGGGAGAAATCTACCCTCTTCCTCATAGATCAGACTCCTGCTCCACAGGTTCACTCGGGCTCTAGATTACAAATAGCTACCTCCTTTAGATATCTAGGTGTTATGGTTCAATTGCCGTTATCCCTATATATTACCAATAATTTAGGCCCTCTACTGCTTCAACTGCAGACCCAAACTAAACAATGGAAGGACTTACCCCTGGACCTGATGGGACGAGCCAACATCCTGAAGATGATATATCTGCCCAAACTATTGTATGTCCTGGCTAACTCTCCTTGCAAAATTCCCAAAACAATTTTTAAGAGTATTAATGGGGTATGTATACTGCGCTGTCTATATTAAAAAAGATAAGTGGTAGATTAATACCCGTGCTGCAACTAAAAATGTGAGACACACACAATCTAACAAATATAAAAAAAAACTCAAGCTGCGCAACAGTATATAGTAAATTGATATACTAGGTAAGTGATCAGAATCCAATCACAAAAAACAGTGTAATATGACATCCAAGACCAAAATATAAAAAAATTGAGTAGAAAAAATGAGCTTCCAAACAAAGTTCTTAAATGGTACTACACCCTTTTCCTTGGCTGATATAAATATCAGAAACTCAAATTATAGTTCGTACATAGAATACAGTCCACAGGAAATGATAATGAAGTTTGGGGGTTCAATCTTCTCAGCATGGATTTGTGACTTCAGACTAAAACACCATAGAAGAGTGCTGGTAAAATAGAAAAGAATCCACCACCTTAACTCTCAAAGGCCGCTTACCAGAAGTACTGATCCCTGAAAGAGATCAGTCAGAACAGATGGCTATCAACCCTGCCAAGGTCTCTGAATTGCTCTCTCTGTGATCCTGGCTCCTTCGTATTCTAGGTCTGTAGTCCCCCGATATCTCAGCAGATCATATTAGGTGAGAAAAGAAGCCCCATAGCGTAATCCAGTAATATAACATTTATTAAAAAATAAGTAATGCACTTACAGTATATGACAAGTAAAATAGCAGTGGTTTTGTAAAGGGCCGGCCGGCTCTCACTAACCGTTGCTTCCGGGATTCGTATGCGGTGACGTCAGCACGCCGCTCCTCCCTACGTCGTCTCGACACAGTTGTCGTCATCCAGGGGCACGGGCGGTGTGCTGACTCACCGCCATTAAATAGTCTATTGACATTTAGCAGGATCCGCCCAGATCTGAGCTCTCGGCATTCCCATCATATATATCGCCATCTTGAAAGTGGACAAACTGCCCTTCCTTAAAAAACCTTATCTTTTGGCCGGAATATCCATCATATTGTCGAATGTTTTTTCACCTTAATGCATATGATGCATTAAGGTGAAAAAACATGTACCTTTACAACCCCTTTAATGGCAGATGATAGCCCCCTGTGGACAACATCTGTGTCTCTTATGTTGATATCACAGGACACAAAGATTGTTGAAGCTGTCCAATACTAAACATCTATATGGGAGAAGGGACTAAAAACGATTATGGGAAAAAAACAAGAAAGATTATGATATCTATCTGGCTACTTCCATTAATGACTATAAGAATGATGTAAATGTTCAATACATGTGCTTCAATAAAGATGCACATGTATAATAATTAGATTTAATTAATAATAATTAGATTTAATATCTTTTACTGTCTCAAAGGACAACCACTTACATACATTAGGTCTATACACTAATTCATTTACAATGAATATTTCTAAATGAAAAATAGGACACATGAAATACTCTGTTGGTGTTCAAAGAGGACCAAAGGTACCATCACAACAAGAAATCTAATGATGGACATTACCAATTTTCTCTTAGGATTAATCCAAATTATTCTATTATGGTATAATGGATAGAGATGTCCCGAGAGCTTGGATCAGGTTAACAATACAATCATAACCAATACATGAATACCTCCCTAGCTGTTATCAATAAATGCATTGACATCAATATCAATGTTGAGACCGTATGGAGTGTAACAGCGGACCTTATGGATCCAACTCATTTCCATACGTGATATTTCCCTAACAAGGGAACCACCCCTCCAGTGTGGACTATATCTGTCTATTCCAATAAATGAAGTACCAGCTAGATTGCGCTGGTGGTGCAGACCATAGTGCTTGGAGACTGAATGGTATTGGAAGCCACTTTTAATACTGGCTATGTGTTCTCCAAGCCTTATTTGAATGGTGCGTTTAATTACTTGGCCCCTCGAAAGTCCCGCGCTCGTTCCCATCATCCTCTGAGTTCCTGAGCCTGGCCGTTGATTGGCTACAGTGGATGGATTGAAAGCAGCGCAGCCATTGGCTGGCGCTGCTGTCAATCACATCCAATGACGCGCGCGCCGGGGGGCGGGGCCGAGTGATACAGTCGGCGGCTATGGTCACCGCTGTATCATGGGAGCGCGCCCGCAGTAACTCCACACCATGCGAGCTCGAAAGCATTATGGTGTGGAGTCCTTGCAGGGAGGAGCTGAAACAGCCGCCGAGGGACCTCAGAAGACGTGGATCGGGGCCACTGTGTGCAAAACGAGCTGCACAGTGGAGGTAAGTATAACATGTTTGTTATTTTAAAAAAATCAAAACGGGAACCTTTAGTGTTCCTTTTAAACCTGGCAGTAGAGATGCACTCAAATTTCAAATAACTTATATTGGTTTATATATTCCACCACATTTCGGCATGGCATTTACATTGCATTGCAGAGATGTGGTGATTTTTATAGTACATGCTTTGTCTTAACAGGCGAGGTATGTATGCATACGAGCAGAGTGAGATTTTAGTCATCCTCATTGGTTTGCTTATTATTGAGCTGACCATTCAGTGGGTATTTTTTCCTTGTCTACTTAGAGGATTAGTAAAAAAGTATAAGTATTCCTGTGCTTAGGAAATCTATATTGTATAGAGCTGCAGCCCCCTAAAGGGATCCTATATTAGGATCCTAGTAAATAGAAAAATATGTATGGGGTATGGCGCTGCTCACCCCTCAGGAACACTCCAGAGGTATAAGGTAAGGTATGAGAATACAATAATAAAGACTAATTGGAGATACTCCCCTAAATGGGTGGGTCCAATTTGATTCAGGTGGCTAAACACAGGTGTGTAGGCTAAAACCTCCTTGATATTAGCCAAACAATAAAAGTGAAAGTAAGTGTTTAAAGTGACTGGTATTAGCAACACCCTATTAAGTGTTAATAATCCATGGTTAATAAAGCAAGAAATCTCTTCTAAACCAAATGCCAAAAATAAAATACCAAAAATAATGAAGTGAAAAAATGAGGCTACCAATAGTAGCCACTAAAGTATTAAGTTACATGTGATGCCTATACTCCCTAGCGTATAGCAGTGTATATAACATAAAATCCAATGGTCCTAGCGCAAAGTCCTATATGTAAATAATCCAGTGATGATCTCAATTTCCAAAGTAGTTAGTGTTCAGTGCCGACAAAACAACTTCAAAAAGGCTTCACAGGTGCTCCCCCACATGGGTCCCCACTCACCAGCTCCTGGTACCCCTACAGGGGTAGAGAGCATGTAAGGTGTGTAGCACGTTTCCAATATCCAGTCTTCACAGCTCCTTTGCTATTCAGGAAATGGTGAATGGCAGCCAGCAGGTTATCCAAGAGTCCTCAGTAAAAGAAGTAATCGAATGCTCCCATAGTGCGGTATAATTAAGGTGATTTATTTAAAAAATATTTAAAACAGCAGGGCTTAAGCCTTAAGGCATATAAGCCTATTAAATAATATTCAAAGTACAAGGGACACAGCACCGCAGTACCGTACTGACAAAACGCAGCTTGCGCCTCAGCTGCGTTCCAGCTTCGAGTACCCGGATGGAAAGACAGCAGCGTGATGTGCGTGACTCCACCTTACGCACGTTTCGTAAAATGAACGTCTTCTGAGGCGCCTGTTTTAAATATTTTTTCAATAAATCACCTTAATTATACCGCACTATGGGAGCATTCTATTACTTCTTTTACTGAGGACTCTTGGATAACCTGTGGAAAAGGTATCCTGCGCTGTCCTAGAAATATCTGAAGTGGGTAAATAAATACCTGTGCTGCAACTAAAAAATGTGAGACACCCACAAAACGAATAATATAAAGAACTATAAGCGGCGCAACAATGTGTCTAAAATATATAAAGTATTAAAGAACTATATCGGTGATCAAAGTATCTAGTCTCAGTGTATTATCGCATACAGCATAAAAACATGAAATGTTATAAGACCATAAACTTCCAATCTCAGTGCATACAACATGAAAACATGAAATGTAGTGAAAATTAACAAAAATCATATGCTCTCAACACTGACTTTAAATAATATCACCAATTGTCCTGATCAGTGTATAAAAAACTCAAATGACAGTTTTCAAAGAAACACCAAAAAACAATCCTCAGAAAAAAAGTGAAGTGAAGAGGTTAAATTTCTCCAAATGATCGTGACTTTAGGCATAAACCATCATAGAAGGGTGCCAGTGTACTAGAAAGGGAATCCACCACCGCAGTATTCACAAGCCGCTTACCAGAAGAACTGATCCCTGAGAGAGATCAGACAAAGCTGTTAGCTGTTATCCCTGCTAGGGTCTCTGATTAGCTTCCTATGTCGTCCTGGTTTCCTCCACATCCGAATCAGTGTTTCCCCAAAGTCTCAGCAAACCATATTAGGGTTAGAAAGAAAGCCCCATAGCGTAATCCAATTTAAAACGTTTATTTGAAAGTAAAAAATTGCACTTGCAGCATATGAAGAAAAAATTGGCAGTGGTTATATGTAAAGCCGGCCGGCTCTCGCTACCCGTTGCTTCCGGGATACGTATGTGGTGACGTCAGCACGCCGCTCCTCCCTACGTCGTTTCGACACAAACTGTCGTCTTCCAGGGGCACAGGCGGTGTGCTGACTCACCACCAATTTATATTGAATGTACACAAACGTGGTCCGCCCAGATCTGAGCTCTCAGCATCCACGCTGCGTGTGTCGCCATCTTGGATATGGGCAAACTGCCCTCTTTCCAAGAACGAACATTTCTCTGGTCAGAGAACGAATGTTATTTCGATGTGTAGACACAGAGTGATAGATTAAAAAATCATTCAGCTGTGAGTAGAACTGATTTCATAAGAGACAGTCCCAACCTGCATGTATGCCGCTAACCTATACAAGCATGCATACTGCCAGTTCGTTAAGCTCTTTTATTATATAAACGAGAAAAAACTTAACATGATAAAATACTAAAAATTAATTAAACGCTTCCACACATATACTGCATGTAAGGCACACAATACAATGTCTAAATTATTTTATGACTATACAATTTAAAAAAATGACCATCACTTTATCTTGTGATTGAAAAGCAGTGGCCACCTGTGGACAACTTCAGTATTGCAATCACAGACCCTATGTGAGCATCACAGGATGTGGAAAATTGCAACAGCTGACATATAATAAAATATATTTTTGTAAGAGAAGGAACTATGAGAAATCATTGTGGAGAAAATTACCTCCAGAGAATCACAATGCCCATCTGGGCAGATTATTAAACAAATATGTGTATACCATACTGTTGTGCGGAAAAAATAAAAATAAAAAATATATAAAAAATGTATAAAAAAGACGCTTAATAGAAAAAACCAAAAAGGCGAAAATTGTATTTTACCGTTTTTTTTGTGTATATATTTTTATCTGTAGCGGTTTCAAAAGACAACAGCTATAAGAAGCCCTAAAGTTCAAAAACTCATTTTTATGTGTGTTATTAAAGAAATCATCTTGATTAAACACCTATGAAAATAGCATCTAAACTTACTCCAAATTGATTTGGAATAAATGAAAAAAAAAAGAGAAAAAAGGGGCTACAGATGTCCCGAGAACTCAGATCTAGTTTACATTAAGATCATACCATGCAGAAATATGCCTCCCTAGCTGTTATCAATAAATGCGTTGACATCGATGTCAACGTTAAGGCCATATGGGGTGTAACAACGGACCCGATGGATCCAGCCCATTTCCATACGCGATATTTCCCTAACAAGAGAACCCCCCCTCCAGTGTGGGCTATATCTATCTATTCCAATAAAGGAGGTACCAGCTGGGTTACGCTGGTGGTATAGATCATAGTGCTTGGAAACCGAATGATATTGAAAACCACTTTTGATATTGGCTATATGCTCTCCAAGTCTTATTTGCATGGTACGCTTGGTTCTCCCTATATACTGCATCCCACAGGGACATTGTAGGAGGTAAACAACGCCCGTGGAGCTGCATGTAACGAAAGTATCAATCTTGTGATTTATTAGAGTGCTACTAGATATGAAAGACTCAGTTTTTTTCGACCTGATTTTATTTAAGGAGCATACCTGACATCGTCGGCATTGATGATATCCAGATAATTTTTGAAAGAAGGAAACTTTCTTAGGTGGTGGGTCAACCACATTAGGTGCTACTCTATCTCTAAGAGAAGGTGCACCCCTAAAAACAATTTGTGGAACCTTTGGAAGGAACTTACTGATAATACGGTCACTCTCCAACAGGTGCCAGTGTTTCCGTATGATTTTCCTTATCATGTAATGCTGAGTAGAGTATGTTGTGATGAATGGTATACATGGTTGTTCCTGTTTCTTTTTAAGACCATTCTTCAACAGAGATGATCTTTCCATATTTCCCACTTCCTTCAGTGTATCCTCCAAGGAATTGTCATCATAGCCCTTTTCAATCAGCCTATCCTTTAAAATATTGGCTTGAAGCCAGTAATCAGATAAATCAGAACAATTCCTCCGCATTCTGATGAATTGGCTCTTTGGCACAGAATTAAGCCAAGAATCTTTATGACAACTATCATTGGGAATGTAGGCATTGCGATCTGTTTGTTTGAAATAAGATATAGTTTTGATACCGGTGTCTCCCTTAGTGATTGTGAGGTCCAAAAAATTAATTTGAGTCTGGCTTGCCTCATGGACAAAACGTATACCTCTTTCGTTGTTGATGTCCAGAAAGAAATCGTCCAACTGAAATGCTGTGCCATCCCATAGGAGGAGGACGTCATCAATGTACCTAGCCCAAAATTTGAGGTGTGGGTGTCGGTCCTTATAGATGACGTCCTCCTCCCATTTGGCCATAAAAAGATTAGCCAAACTGGGGGCGTATTTCGCCCCCATGGCTACGCCGCGTTCCTGCTTGTAAAAATTATGACTAAACCAAAAATAATTGTGTTTTGCCGCATAATCTAAAAGTTCCATGATGAAATTTTGATGTTCCAGAGATGTCGTTGAAAGGAGATTTAAATAGTACCTGACAGCTGATAATCCCAAGGAATGTGGGATTATAGTATAAAGAGATGTCACGTCAGCTGTAACCATCCACATATGCTCACTTGTTTCTTGATCAGCTAGCAGATTAATAATGTGTCTGGCAGTGGTGTATTTAGGTTTTGTGCTGCCCTAGGCCTGATGGAACTCGCGCACCCCCTACTTTATATATGACGCACCCCTTCCCTTTTAAGACCCGCCCTGTCGTTTTCATGGGAGGAGGAGAAAGGGACAGGGTGGGATGAGGACAGAGGGACAGGGTGGGATAAGAACATAGGGACAGGGTGGGATGAGGACAGAGGGACAGGGTGGGATAAGGACAGAGCGACAGGGTGGGATGGGGACAGAGGGACAGGGTGGGATGAGGACAGAGGGACAGGGTGGGATGAGGACAGAGGGACAGGGTGGGATGGGGACAGAGTGGGATGAGGACAGAGGAACAGAGTGGGATGAGGACAGAGGGACAGGGTGGGATGAGGACAGAGGGACAGGTGGGATGAGGACAGAGGGACAGGGTGGGATGAGGACAGAGGGACAGGGTGGGATGAGGACAAAGGGACAGGGTGGGATGAGGACAGAGGGACAGGGTGGGATGAGGACAGAGGGACAGGGTGGGATGAGGACAGAGGGACAGGGTGGGATGAGGACAGAGGGACAGGGTGGGATAAGGACAGAGGGACAGGGTGGGATGGGGACAGAGGGACAGGGTGGGATGAGGACAGAGGGACAGGTGGGATGAGGACAGAGGGACAGGGTGGGATGAGGACAGAGGGACAGGGTGGGATGAGGACAGAGGGACAGGGTGGGATGGGGACAGAGGGACAGGGTGGGATGAGGACAGAGGGACAGGTGGGATGAGGACAGAGGGACAGGGTGGGATGAGGACAGAGGGACAGGGTGGGATGAGGACAGAGGGACAGGGTGGGATGAGGACAGAGGGACAGGGTGGGATGAGGACAGAGGAACAGAGTGGAATGAGGACAGAGGGACAGGGTGGGATGGGGACAGAGGGACAGGGTGGGATGAGGACAGAGGGACAGGGTGGGATGAGGACAGAGGGACAGGGTGGGATGAGGACAGAGGGACAGGGTGGGATGAGGACAGAGGGACAGGGTGGGATGAGGACAGAGGGACAGGGTGGGATGAGGACAGAGGGACAGGTGGGATGAGGACAGAGGAACAGGGTGGGATGAGGACAGAGGGACAGGGTGGGATGAGGACAGAGGGACAGGGTGGGATGAGGACAGAGGGACAGGGTGGGATGAGGACAGAGGGACAGGGTGGGGAGGGGCAGAGCATCAGACCCCCCCCACTAGCACATATCTTCTTTCCTCTCAAATCACTCCCCAGCACATATCCCCAATACCCCCCTCTCCCCTCCCATCACTTCAGTTCACCTCTTATCTTCCCCCCTGCCTGTGTCATCTCTCACAAGTTGTCTCACATACCAGCAGCACGGCTCTCGGCTCTCTGACTGAAGTTTTGTCTCTCCTCGGCTCCTCCTCCTGGCTGTGTACACAGGAACATTGAGCCGAGAGGGGGGAGGAGCCGGAGACTGACTGTGCGATGTGGAGAGAGAGAGAGGGACAGCTGCTCTGTACAGCTGATCGACGCTGCGGGACCCCGGGCGGCAGATGTCCCGGGTGACCGCGGCAGCGCATCCAGCTAGAGTGACCAATTACCGGAGCTCAGTGCCGAAACTTGTCATGGCACTGAGCTCCAGGATTCAGCTATGCGGCTCTCCGTGCGGGAGGAGGGGGGTTCGCGGGGGGGGGCTTTTCGGCCGCCCCCGCAAAGTGCCGCCCTAGGCCTGGGCCTTGTCGGCCTAGGCCATAATACAGCACTGGTGTCTGGTGTCTTTCAAATAGGATGGCATTTTCATTACAAGCGGTTGTAGAAAAAAATCTATATACTTGCCCACCCGGGACGTGATGGAATCAATTCCACTGATGATAGGACGTCCCGGGGGGCAAGTTAGACTTTTATGGATCTTGGGCAAACAGTACAAAATGGGAACCCTTGGTGCATTTGGAACCAAAAAGAGCTGATCGCGACTATGGCCCACAACAGTACAATAATATCCAATATAAAACTTATAGAGATGCTCCGGGGCCCAGGAGAGTGATGGATAAAGGCCCATACGACAACTATGGTTATGATAGGCCACCCTATCAAGGTCCTCGACAGGAAGAGTGGACCTATCGTGACAGAAGTAGGGAAGAGTGGGAGTTCAATAATAGAGGAGAATCCCAGAACCGTTTTTTTTCCCCCTGAGGGATAGGGATGGTCCAGCATATCAGAACCAGATGGATTATGACCCTGAGGAACAAGAATTCACATGGTCCACGAGGGATCGATCAAGAAGACCGAGTGGAAAAACACAGGATCAACACCATTGGGGTTTTCCCAAAGCCAATCAGGGCATAAAGAGGCCCATAGAAAACAAAGAGGAACAAGAGGGGGGAGGAGAGCACAATCAAAAAAAATCAAGAGCGTGACAGGGGACAGGATTTTCAACCTAAGTTCCCAAACCCTGACGAAATCTGAAACATCGCTTCTAAATAAGGGTTTAAAATTTGCCCCCCCCCCCCCCCGAAAATTTAATAAGTTTGAAACGTATATGGACGTACATAAGTACGTAAGAAAAATTAACATCAAGAGACATTTCGCGAGCATTCCAATATGTCAAGGTGGCTTAGTGTTATCCAAACATCAATATACGGGATTATCCAATGCCTCCACTTTTAATCCTCCGGGAAGTTTGGCACCACCATTGAGGGTTTTTCGCGATGTTGTTCTGCGAGATTTGGAATCTGTGAAAACCATCAATAGGAAGATGGAAAAAGATCTGGAACAGGGCTTGGATACTTTGTGCAACAACAAACAACTAGTTATACGCCCTGCTGATAAGGGTGGAGGGATAGTTGTCCTAGATAGAGATGACTATCTCCGTGAATTATCTAGGATTGTGGGAGATCAGGAAACCTACACCCTCTTAATGGGAAACCCAATCATAAAATACAAAAAGACCTTGGAAGACCTTGTGTCAAGGGGTGCTGAACTGGGAATCTTGAGTGAAAAGGAACAGCTCTTTTTGGTTCCAAAGGCACCAAGGGTTCCCATTTTGTACTGTTTGCCCAAGATCCATAAAAGTCTAACTTGCCCCCCGGGACGTCCTATCATCAGTGGAATTGATTCCATCACGTCCCGGGTGGGCAAGTATATAGATTTTTTTCTACAACCGCTTGTAATGAAAATGCTATCCTATTTGAAAGACACCAGACACATTATTAATCTGCTAGCTGATCAAGAAACAAGTGAGCATATGTGGATGGTTACAGCTGATGTGACATCTCTTTATACTATAATCCCACATTCCTTGGGATTATCAGCTGTCAGGTACTATTTAAATCTCCTTTCAACAACCTCCGAGGAACATCAAAATTTCATCATGGAACTTTTAGATTATGCGGCAAAACACAATTATTTTTGGTTTAGTCATAATTTTTACAAGCAGGAACGCGGCGTAGCCATGGGGGCGAAATACGCCCCCAGTTTGGCTAATCTTTTTATGGCCAAATGGGAGGAGGACGTCATCTATAAGGACCGACGCCCACACCTCAAATTTTGGGCTAGGTACATTGATGACGTCCTCCTCCTATGGGATGGCACAGCATCTCAGTTGGACGATTTCTTTCTGGACATCAACAACAACGAAAGAGGTATACGTTTTGTCCATGAGGCAAGCCAGACTCAAATTAATTTTTTGGACCTCACAATCACTAAGGGAGAAACCGGTATCAAAACTATATCTTATTTCAAACAAACAGATCGCAATGCCTACATTCCCAATGATAGTTGTCATAAAGATTCTTGGCTTAATTCTGTGCCAAAGAGCCAATTCATCAGAATGCGGAGGAATTGTTCTGATTTATCTGATTACTGGCTTCAAGCCAATATTTTAAAGGATAGGCTGACAATTCCTTGGAGGATACACTGAAGGAAGTGGGAAATATGGAAAGATCATCTCTGTTGAAGAATGGTCTTAAAAAGAAACAGGAACAACCATGTATACCATTCATCACAACATACTCTACTCAGCATTACATGATAAGGAAAATCATACGGAAACACTGGCACCTGTTGGAGAGTGACCGTATTATCAGTAAGTTCCTTCCAAAGGTTCCACAAATTGTTTTTAGGGGTGCACCTTCTCTTAGAGATAGAGTAGCACCTAATGTGGTTGACCCACCACCTAAGAAAGTTTCCTTCTTTCAAAAATTATCTGGATATCATCAATGCCGACGATGTCAGGTATGCTCCTTAAATAAAATCAGGTCGAAAAAAACTGAGTCTTTCATATCTAGTAGCACTCTAATAAATCACAAGATTGATACTTTCGTTACATGCAGCTCCACGGGCGTTGTTTACCTCCTACAATGTCCCTGTGGGATGCAGTATATAGGGAGAACCAAGCGTACCATGCAAATAAGACTTGGAGAGCATATAGCCAATATCAAAAGTGGTTTTCAATATCATTCGGTTTCCAAGCACTATGATCTATACCACCAGCGTAACCCAGCTGGTACCTCCTTTATTGGAATAGATAGATATAGCCCACACTGGAGGGGGGGTTCTCTTGTTGGGGAAATATCGCGTATGGAAATGGGCTGGATCCATCAGGTCCGTTGTTACACCCCATATGGCCTTAACGTTGACATCGATGTCAACGCATTTATTGATAACAGCTAGGGAGGCATATTTCTGCATGGTATGATCTTAATGTAAACTAGATCTGAGTTCTCGGGACATCTGTAGCCCCTTTTTTTTCTCATTTTTATTTTTATTTTTTTCATTTATTCCAAATCAATTTGGAGTAAGTTTAGATGCTATTTTCATAGGTGTTTAATCATGATGATTTCTTTAATAACACACATAAAAATGAGTTTTTGAACTTTAGGGCTTCTTATAGCTGTTGTCTTTTGAAACAGCTACAGATAAAAATATATACACAAAAAAGCGGTAAAATACAATTTTCGCCTTTTTGGTTTTTTCTATTAAGCGTCTTTTTTATATATTTTTTATTTTTATTTTTTCCGCACAACAGTATGGTATACACACATTTGTTTAATAATCTGCCCAGATGGGCATTGTGATTCTCTGGAGGTAATTTTCTCCACAATGATTTCTCATAGTTCCTTCTCTTACAAAAATATATTTTATTATATGTCAGCTGTTGCAATTTTCCACATCCTGTGATGCTCACATAGGGTCTGTGATTGCAATACTGAAGTTGTCCACAGGTGGCCACTGCTTTTCAATCACAAGATAAAGTGATGGTCATTTTTTAAATTGTATAGTCATAAAATAATTTAGACATTGTATTGTGTGCCTTGCATGCAGTATATGTGTGGAAGCGTTTAATTAATTTTTAGTATTTTATCATGTTAAGTTTTTTCTCGTTTATATAATAAAAGAGCTTAACGAACTGGCAGTATGCATGCTTGTATAGGTTAGCGGCATACATGCAGGTTGGGACTGTCTCTTATGAAGTCAGTTCTACTCACAGCTGAATGATTTTTTAATCTATCACTCTGTGTCTACACATCGAAATAACATTCGTTCTCTGACCAGAGAAATGTTTGTTCTTGGAAAGAGGGCAGTTTGCCCATATCCAAGATGGCGACACACGCAGCGTGGATGCTGAGAGCTCAGATCTGGGCGGACCACGTTTGTGTACATTCAATATAAATTGGTGGTGAGTCAGCACGCCGCCTGTGCCCCTGGAAGACGACAGTTTGTGTCGAAACGACCTAGGGAGGAGCGGCGTGCTGACGTCACCACATACGTATCCCGGAAGCAACGGGTAGCGAGAGCCGGCCGGCTTTACATATAACCACTGCCAATTTTTTCTTCATATGCTGTAAGTGCAATTTTTTACTTTCAAATAAACGTTTTAAATTGGATTACGCTATGGGGCTTTCTTTCTCACCCTAATATGGTTTGCTGAGACTTTGGGGAAACACTGATTCGGATGTGGAGGAAACCAGGACGACATAGGAAGCTAATCAGAGACCCTAGCAGGGATAACAGCTAACAGCTTTGTCTGATCTCTCTCAGGGATCAGTTCTTCTGGTAAGCGGCTTGTGAATACTGCGGTGGTGGATTCCCTTTCTAGTACACTGGCACCCTTCTATGATGGTTTATGCCTAAAGTCACGATCATTTGGAGAAATTTAACCTCTTCACTTCACTTTTTTTCTGAGGATTGTTTTTTGGTGTTTCTTTGAAAACTGTCATTTGAGTTTTATACACTGATCAGGACAATTGGTGATATTATTTAAAGTCAGTGTTGAGAGCATATGATTTTTGTTAATTTTCACTACATTTCATGTTTTCATGTTGTATACACTAATGCACTGAGATTGGAAGTTTATGGTCTTATAACATTTCATGTTTTTATGCTGTATGCGATAATACACTGAGACTAGATACTTTGATCACCGATATAGTTCTTTAATAATTTATATATTTTAGACACATTGTTGCGCAGCCTATAGTTCTTTATATTATTCGTTTTGTGGGTGTCTCACATTTTTTAGTTGCAGCACAGGTATTTATTTACCCACTTCAGATATTTCTAGGACAGCGCAGTATACCTTTTCCAGAGGTTATCCAAGAGTCCTCAGTAAAAGAAGTAATAGAATGCTCCCATAGTGCGGTATAATTAAGGTGATTTATTTAAAAAATATTTAAAACAGGCGCCTCAGAAGACGTTCATTTTACGAAACGTGCGTAAGGCGGAGTCACGCACATCACGCTGCTGTCTTTCCATCCGGGTACTCGAAGCTGGAACGCAGCTGAGGCGCAAGCTGCGTTTTGTCAGAACGGTACTGCGGTGCTGTGTCCCTTGTACTTTGAATATTATTTAATAGGCTTATATGCCTTAAGGCTTAAGCCCTGCTGTTTTAAATATTTTTTAAATAAATCACCTTAATTATACTGCACTATGGGAGCATTCTATTACTTCTTTTACTGAGGACTCTTGGATAACCTGTTGGCTGCCATTCACCATTTCCTGAATAGCAAAGGAGCTGTGAAGACTGGATATTGGAAACGTGCTACACACCTTACATGCTGTCTACCCCTGTAGGGGTACCAGGAGCTGGTGAGTGGGGACCCATGTGGGGGAGCACCTGTGAAGCCTTTTTGAAGTTATTTTGTCGGCACTGAACACTAACTACTTTGGAAATTGAGATCATCACTGGATTATTTACATATAGGACTTTGCACTAGGACCATTGGATTTTATGTTATATACACTGCTATACGCTAGGGAGTATAGGCATCACATGTAACTTAATACTTTAGTGGCTACTATTGGTAGCCTCATTTTTTCACTTCATTATTTTTGGTATTTTATTTTTGGCATTTGGTTTAGAAGAGATTTCTTGCTTTATTAACCGTGGATTATTAACACTTAATAGGGTGTTGCTAATACCAGTCACTTTAAACACTTACTTTCACTTTTATTGTTTGGCTAATATCAAGGAGGTTTTAGCCTACACACCTGTGTTTAGCCACCTGAATCAAATTGGACCCACCCATTTAGGGGAGTATCTCCAATTAGTCTTTATTATTGTATTCTCATACCTTACCTTATACCTCTGGAGTGTTCCTGAGGGGTGAGCAGCGCCATACCCCATACATATTTTTCTACTTAGAGGATTAGCTTCTGATGGATATTCTGGACAAAAGATAAGGTTTTTTAAGGAAGGGCAGTTTGCCCACTTTTAAGATGGCGATATATATATGATGGGAATGCCGAGAGCTCAGATCTGTGCGGATCCTTCTAAATGTCAATAGACTATTTAATGGTGTTGAGTCAGCACGCCGCCCGTGCCCCTGGATGACGACAACTGTGTCGAAATGACGTAGGGAGGAGCGGCGTGCTGACGTCACCGCATACGAATCCCGGAAGCAACGGGTAGTGAGAGCCGGCCGGCCCTTTACAAAACCACCGCTATTTTACTTGTCATATACTGTAAGTGCATTACTTATTTTTTAATAAATGTTATATTACTGGATTACGCTATGGGGCTTCTTTTCTCACCTAATATGATCTGCTGAGATATCGGGGGACTACAGACCTAGAATACGAAGGAGCCAGGATCACAGAGAGAGCAATTCAGAGACCTTGGCAGGGTTGATAGCCATCTGTTCTAACTGATCTCTTTCAGGGATCAGTACTTCTGGTAAGCGGCCTTTGAGAGTTAAGGTGGTGGATTATTTTCTATTTTACCAGCACTCTTCTATGGTGTTTTAGTCTGAAGTCACGAATCCATGCTGAGAAGATTGAACCCCCAAACTTCATTATCTTTTCCTGTGGACTGTATTCTATGTACGAACTATCATTTGAGTTTCTGATATTTATATCAGCCAAGGAAAAGGGTGTAGTACCATTTAAGAACTTTGTTTGGAAGCTCATTTTTTCTACTCAATTTTTTTATATTTTGGTCTTGGATGTCATATTACACTGTTTTTTGTGATTGGATTCTGATCACTTACCTAGTATATCAATTTACTATATACTGTTGCGCAGCTTGAGTTTTTTTTTATATTTTTTATAATTTTTAAGAGTATTGACTCGATCTGTATAGCGTTCCTTTGGAATGGTAGGCCCCCTAGAGTGGCAATGGAAACTCTGCGCCTTCCGTCTCACTTAGCAGGATTAGCTTTCCCTGATTTTTACCTTTTACTATTAAGCATCTCAACTGGTTAATATTCATGATTGGCTATATACCCTGATTCGAACAATGCCTGCACCACCACTGAAGGTGCCATGGTCTCATCATTCGAAACACTGCATAACATTGTCTATCGTGGATGCACGCCTCCGGGACCTGGACTGACTATTTTACGTACATCTCTATCCTTATTTAAAACTGTGACACTTAATCATGCCCCTGGCTCCTGGTCGGTCTCCCCTAATAGTCCACTTTGGTTTAACCCTACACTACCAGAATTTAACTCCCTGCCTGACCCACAAAGGTGGACCTCACGAGGGATCAAATATTTATGTCACATATACTCCCCTCAGGGATTTAAATCTTTTGCACAGATGAGAAATGAGTTTGACTTACCACATACTGACTTGTTTTTTTACTACCGGCTTAGACATGCTGTGCGAGCACAGTTTGGTTCCCTAGATAACCCGCTTGTGATTTCTGACTTAGAAAAACTCTTGGGATCCCCAGACCGCACGAAACTTATCTCTACTTATTACTTTGCTTTGGCGGCGGGCTCCAACCCTAGATTTAAGGTGTCACAACGCAAATGGGACTCCCTAGATATATCTATAACAGAGGAGGACTGGTCCGAATTCTGTGACACTTTCAAGGCTTCTGTTATATCCTCCAGGGACAGGATAATCCAAATAAAAATCTTCCACCAATCACACCTAACCCCAGCTAAGATGCACAAAATGGGCATTTTGTCCTCGGCTGAGTGCTTTTGGGGATGTGGACATACAGCTGACTTAATTCATTGTTTTTGGAGTTACCCCATAGTGTAGGATTTTTGGAGGAGTGTAGACTTCTTTCTCTCTTCGGCGCTGGGGCTTCCGAACATACTCAACCTCAAGAATTGGCTCCTAGGTGTCTTTGGTGATCTCACTGTTCCCTCCCAGGTCAAACGATTACTTTGCATCCTTTACTTTTATGCTAAAAAATCAATTTTACTGACCTGGAGGGGAGCAGCAACCCCAACAATGGGACTGTGGTTGAAACTGGTCAACGACGCCCTTCCCTTTTATAAACTCACATTTGAGATCCACAAGAGAAAGAAAACATTTCATAAAATCTGGGGCAGGTGGCTGGCAAGCCCCCTGACCCTTTCCCCCATACTGCCATGAGAGAGTAAACCCAATAAAAATATCTTTAAAAAAAAAAAAGACTTCAAGCTGTCGTTGATGTTAAAGGGGCAATACACGGTATTAAGAACTGGGGTATGTAAACTTTTGATTAGGGTCATTTGGGTAGTTTATGTTGCCATTATGATTTAAAAGGAGTAAACACAGTTCATTGATAATAAATGGCTTCAGCCAAACACTAACCACGAGTGAAAGAAAAGTTTTTGTGTTTTCATTCATATTCTCTGAAAAATGGCCAAGAAATCATAGATTCTGCCAGGGTATGTAAACTTATAAAAACAACTGTGTGTGTGTGTGTGTGTGTGTGTGTGTGTGTATATAATGTGAGTACACCCCTCGACATTCTTGTAAATATTTTATTATATCTTTTCATGTGACAACACTGGAGAAATTACACTTTGCTACAATGTAAATTAGTGAGTGTACAGCTTGTATAACAGTGTAAATTTGCTGTCCCCTCAAAATAACTGAACACACAGCCATTGATGTCTAAACCGCTGGCAAAAAAAGTGAGTACACCCCTAAGTGAAAATGTCCGAATTGGGCCAAAAGTGTCAATATTTTGTGTGGCCACCATTATTTTCCAGCACTGCCTTAACCCTCTTGGGCATGGAGTTCACCAGAGATTCACAGGTTGCCACTGGAGTCCTCTTCCACTCCTCCATGACGACATCACAGAGCTGGTGGATGTTCGAGACCTTGCGCTCCTCCACCTTTCGCTTGAGGATGCCCTACAGAGGCTCAATAGGGTTTAGGTCTGGAGATATGCTTGGCCAGTCCATCACCTTTAACCTCAGCTTCTTTAGCAAGTGGTCATCTTGAAGGTGTTTGGGGTCGTTATCATGTTGGAATACTGCCCTGCAGCCCAGTCTCTGAAGGGGAGGGGATCATGCTCTGCTTCAGTATATCACAATTCATGTTGGCGTTTATGGTTCCCTCAATGAACTGTAGCTCCCCAGTGCTGGCAGCACTCATGCAGCCCCAGACTATGACACTCCCAGCACCATGCTTGACGCTATACAAGACACACTTGTCTTTGTACTTCTCACCTAGTTGCTGCCCACACACACTTGACACCATCTTAACCAAATAAGACCACAGGACATGGTTCCAGTAATCCAGGTCCTTAGTCTGCTTGTCTTCAGCAAACTGTTTGCGGGCTTTCTTTTGCATCATCTTTAGAAGAGGTTTCCCTCTGGGACGACAGCCATGCAGACCAATTTGATGCAGTGTGCAGCGTATGGTCTGAGCACTGATCCCACTCCTTCAACCACTGCAACAATGCTGGCCGCACTCATACGTCTATTTCCCAAAGACAACCTCTGGATATGATACTGAGCACGTGCACTCAACTTCTTTGGTCGACCATGGCGAGGCCTGTTCTGAGTGGAACCTGTCCTGTTAAACCGCTGTATGGTCTTGGCCACCGTGCTGCAGCTCAGTTTCAGGGTTTGGGCAATCTTATAGCCTAGGCCATCTTTATGTAGAGCAACAATTGTTTTTTTCAGATCCTCAGATCGTTCTTTGCCATGAGGTGCCATGTTGAACTTCCAGTGACCAATATGAGGAAGTGAGAGCGATAACACCAAATTTAACATGCCTGCTCATTCACATCTGAGACCTGGTAACACTAACGAGTCACATGACCTCGGGGAGGGAAAATGGCTAATTGGGCCCAATTTGGAGATTTTCACTTAGGGGTGTACTCACGTTTGTTGCCAGCGGTTTAGAATCTGCAAAAAGGGGTGGTACCTGTTCTTGCCAGTACAGTGCGGAAGATGGGAGTATAAAAACAAGACACTTAGTCCACCCCTGCTCTGTGCCAGTGCCATCCTCCCGCTGTCCGTGACACAGACAGATTTTTGGGATTCTGCCCAGGACATGGGCAGACCGGGACATTGATTTGATTTCCGTGAATGTCCAGGGCAATCCGTGACTGTTGGCAACTATGGCAATGCAGTATTTAATGTAGTCATTTTTTTTATATTATGGGTTTAAAGACATTTTAATATTTATAGAATTAACACTGTAGATTGTTGATCCAAGATGTATCTGAACAGAGATGAAGGAATTTTATTTGCATGTTTTGTTTTGCAGGTGGAAGAGTTAGACAGGATGGTGACCACTATGGCAGGGTTTAAAAGGTAAGCTTATCTTTGACTCGATTTACACGATTAATATGTTCTGTTACATTCTTACCATATATAAGTGGGAGACATTGACTTTTTGTGAAGCACAAACTTTGTGATTCTCTATTTTATCCAGGGTGGAAATCAATTTTTTTTTTTTTTTATTTAAAGTAATTGTAAAGGCTCTTTGTTGTAAAAAAATTGTCACTTTGATTCCTACTACAAGGATTGTAAACATGCCTTGTAATAGAAAAAAAGCATGACAGGACCTCTTAAATATGAGATCTGGGGTCAAACAGACCTCAGATCTCATATTTACACTAAAATGCAATAAATAAATACATTTCCCTTTTTAAGAGCTATGGGCGGAAGTGACGATCTGACGTCGCTTCCGCCCTGCAATGGTATGGAGACGGGTGGGAGCCGTTTTCCTCTCACTCATCTCCATACCTAACAGGGAGAAGGATTCGATCGCCTCCGCCGCTGCTGGCGGCTCCGGTAAGCGGCGGAGGGCAACGAAGAGCAGCAGGGGGGGGGGCCCTCTCCCGCCACCGATAAGTGATCTTCCGGCAAATCTGCCGCAGAGACCACTTTTATCTGAAACCAGACCGCTCACTGAAGAAGAGAATACGGGGGTTATGGCAGCTAGTTAATGCCATAACAACGATAGCACTCTTCAAAGTACCAACATATGTCTTAAAGTGGTTAAGATAAAAGACCACCTGCCTTTTCAACTCCTTTTTTTAAATCTGATTTCTAATTTTTATTCATTTTTTTTATCAAATTTATTTTAATAAAATACAAATCTATCTAAAGATAGATTTCTATATAAGATACATTAATAATTTGGTTTATTCAGCATGACATGGAGCTTAGTTATGTAGCATGAGGCTATATATTCTGCAATTATTAACATTTTTGGTAAACTCATTCAATAAATGCAAGCTGAGATAACGGCATTGATGCATTCACACAATTTCACAGTAACCATGAGATAAAACAAAGTTAAGGAATATTGCTTTATCCCATTGTTTTGCAAATTTATATACACTACAAATTGTATGATTGTTTGAAGAGAAATTCATCTGTACCAGGCTCTAAGTGTGAGGAGGAGGGGCAAGCAGTAAAAATTAAAGTGAATCCTAAGCAGCTTATAAACCATGTGATCTTTTTGCACATAGCTTGAAGTACTTTATTCCTCCCTTGAGCAGCAGGCAGTAAAAGACCCAGTTTGGGAATATTTTAATGAAGTTCCTTTACCTGTGGGTAAAGCAGGTAATATAATGTTATTGTTTTAATTAAATAAAATAATTTAAGTAGTTCTCCAAATATGTGTGATTAACCTACTAACCTAAAATTGGTTCAGATATCGCTGTTTTACTAACCTTACTTGGTGAGCTTATTCTAAATAGGAAACCTTCATTTCTCTCTCCGTCCATGGACGGACACAGCTCCTTAATTCTTGACAGTTGGGTTATGTTCCTAAGAGCGGACTAGGCAGAACATGTTAGTTATCTTAAAACATGTAACTTTAACAGATTTGAACAGCCCCGCTCAGGGGGTGGTCCCTCCGTACATAACCCTCCTACCTGCAGTCAGCAGCCTCAGTTTTTTTCTGCCTAGCAGAGGAGATGGACGTGGCTCCCTTTGGGACCTGAGTCCTGAAGAAATTTTTATTTTATTTTATCTTATTTTATTTTTAAGATCTTCTATCAACTGCCGACTGGGCATGACAGACAGGATATTATAGATCCTTGTAGTCCCCCAGTCCGGCCATCGAGCGTGTTACAGTCCCTTCCAAATAGGCGTTGGGTCTGTCACGACATACCCCATGACTCCAGGGGTGGCCGGTGAGCTTCTGCTCCAGGGTCCACATATGACTGGGCTGCTTGCTGTCTCACTCACAGTGGACCGGGCCGACAGCTACTCCGTACCGCTCGGTTGTAGGCCTGGCAGGAACGCACCAGCAGGTCGTTGTTTGGACAGGTAAGTACAGTTCCCCCTGCCTCGGCGGGTGTGAACAGCTGGGCATTCCTGGGAAAGGGGGTTCTCCTGTTCTCCCCTTCCCTGTTTTCTGTCACCTTTATCCCTTCTGCCCCAGCGGGGCTGGCTGCGACCGGGGCGTACCTGTGGGGGAGCTCCGGGTCCCAGTGGGGGTCAGAGCGGTGTCGTAGCTCGTTCCTCTGTGGGGGGTGCTCTACTCCGGGGAAGCCCATGCCTGGCCTTCTCGTCCACATCGTGGTGCTCGGGCGCCATTTTGACAACGCTGGCGCCATTTTCAAGGTGTTTTCTATTGCATTGCTTTTTCCCATTGGCGGCCATCTTGCCGTGGCCGCGCTCTGGCGCAGTTGCTATTGCAGGCGGCCATTTTCATGTGGTCATGCCCTTTTCCTGAGGCGTCTGGCGGCCATCTTTGTGGGCCTATAGTGCTGGCTCCTGGATGGCAAGCACGATTCTCCTCACTGTAGTGAAGTAGTATAGTGGTTTCCAGTAGATAATTGATGTTTAGTTATTAGTAATGATGATATAAGTTATGTTCCCGCAGCATCACACCCAAGTTCTCCAGAGAATGCACTTTATTGACTTCCAATACAGAACAAAGTCCGAAACTTGCACAGATGAGAACGAACCCAACAGAATATACATATATTTCAGAGTCCCATGTCTCCTAGATCATATTCTAGACCTGTGCCTTCATATTCCTACAGAATATATCCTGTGCCTTCATATTCCTACAGAATATATCCTGTGCCTTCATAGTCCTACAGAATATCTCCTATGCCTTCCACTCACAACTTCCCTCACTGTTTCCACACACACTGCTTATAGAGCAGCATGGGTATTCCAGTGATACACAGTCTTGGTGTATAGAGGCGGGCCATGACGCTGAGCGGTCCCATTCTGGGCAGGTGTGTCCCCTGGGTGACCCCCCAGTCGGTGCAGCATGGGGGGGACACTTTGGTCATTAGTTTGACTAGTCCTGAGAGTTTTTTGTGTGACATGGAGTCAGTATCTGAGAGGCTACAGCCAGTGCCCCTGCACCTGTGGTTTCTCGCCATTTCCAGACGGATGCTCTGACTCTGACAGGACCACTGTTCTGAGGGTCAGAGGTTGTTTTTTGTGTGCAGTTTCAGTTTGGTGCTTGCTTCGGCAGCACTTATACTCAGATTGGATTCAGAGAGGATTAAGCGCCCTCGGCGCCATAGTTTAAACATACACAATTATGTTTATACTGTCTGCGTGGGTTTCCTCCGGGTACTCCGGTTTCCTCCCACACTCCTATGACATGCGCGCCTTCAGCGCAATGCACATTATAAACATAAACAATATGTTTATATACGACACTAAATACATTCACAGCATATGTCTGTATGGTTATTCTCTGTGTCTGCGTGGGTTTCCTCCGGGTGCTCCAATTTTCTCCCACGCTCCATGTCATGCGCGCCTTCGGCGCAATACACAGTATGAACATACGCAATATGTTTATACACAACACTGTATTATTGCTCTCTGTGTCTGTGTGGGTTTCCTCCGGGTGCTCCGGTTTCCTCCCATGCTCCAATGGTATGTGCGCCTTCTGGGCTATGCACAGCATAAACATGTTCAATATGTTTATTAACACATACTAAAATGCATACACCGTATGTCTATGTACTATGCTCTCTGTGGCTGAGTGGGTTTCCTCCCATGCTCCAATTGTGCGTTTTGGAGCTATACACAGTATAAACTATGTGTTTGTTCAATCAGCACTTATCAATGAAGTAGCTGTTGGAAGGTGTCAGTCCCTTTTTTGGGTCGCACTCGACCCACTCTATATTGAAGACGACTCTTCGTAGATGGGGACTGGGTTTGTCGCAGAGGTCCTTTTTGGTCCCTCAACGCACGTTATTCCTTGTAGAGCATTTTCATAAGGATATGAAGTTGACCCCTGGTATCAGGGGTACCACTTTCCCAGCAGGGGGGTCACCTGCTTTTCGGAGGTGATCAGAAGTGATGGCTCGGACTGTGTTCGCCATGCTGAGGTCAGCGTTATGCCCATTAGTGGCTGCATCTCTGGTGTCTCTGACACTCAATGACTGGGCAAAGCTTTTGTACCAGGCAGTGGAGGAGCATCAGCTTCCTCTATAAGTCGACCAGCAGGTGCACTGCGACTGATTTAGCCTCTAGGGCCTCTGTGTCCGGGGTGGTTTTGCGCCACCTGAAAAGGCTGATATACTGGTCCGCTGACCGAGTTTCTTGGGAAGCTCTGACAGATTTGCCTTTCTTTGGCTAACAGTAGAGGAGCCCCGTAAGCTGGGACCTTCCTTCTCAAATATATTGTGGTGTTTCTTGGGGGTTGTCATACCCATACCGCTGCAGGACAGATTCAGATCTGTTCATGGCTCTTAGGCCTCAAAGCCCTGAATGCCTTTGTGTAGCCGTCCGGTTTTTCCAACCATGGAGTTTGTGAAGTGGTCGCTTCATAAAAGATCAATGTTTTCTTTCTTATTTACCGGATGGTTTCTTTGTCTTACAGTCTTGTCGGACTGCCCTGATGGGGCAGTTCAAGGCTGGGTGGGGATTTGGAAATTCAAGATGGAGTCGGTTCGCTCCATCCAGGGACATCCCTGGACTTCAGGGACGCGAGCTGGCATGTCCCCAGATGTGACAGGCACCAGAGGTTCCTGTGATTAGCGGTCAGGGAGAACCACTATTAATTTAGGACTCTTCTTTTTGACCTAGCGGCACCAGGAGTTTTCACCAGGGTGCTCGCTTCAATTCTAGCCTTGCTGAGTCTGTTTTCAGTTTAGAATTAAAGGAAGACATGTCTATAGTCAGTCACCATCCTGGGGCTGGTTCTGTGCTCATCAGAGGCGAGAATTTTTCTTCCTCCAGAAAAGTTGCGGATGCTCCAGGGGGCAGTGAAATGGATCTCATGATGGCCTCCTTCGAGGCAGCACCGTTTGTCCGAGTCCACACTTGGAGGGGGGATTTCCTATGGAACACATCCCCATTGTCTCTGGATCATCAGATTCAGATGAATCGCCTAGTCAGGGCCTCTCTGACTTGATGGCTGACATTCCGGCACTTCTGTCCGGGAAGTTTTTTTCCCTTCTTTTCTATTGAAGGGAGGTTGGGGGGTCCAGTCAGTCCAGATCCCTGGACTCTGGACGAATCACGTCTGCCGTTCAATGTTCTGGAACTTCGAATGATCAGGAACTCGTGGAGACTACAAGGCCGCCCGATCAGGTTCCGGTCGGACAATGCCACGGCTGTGGCTTATGTCAACCTTCTGGTTATCCTGCGGTGGACGGGAAGAAGCGTTCCGGCTCTGTCGGCTGTCTACATTCTCGGTGTGGAACTCTAACTGGCGGACTATTTGAGTCACCAGTTGTTGAACAAGGAGAATGCTGTTGCACCCGGAGGGGTTTCTACTCCCTTTGCCGGAGGTGGATATCAGACGTGGACCTCCTGGCTTCGCGACTCGTTTGCATGATGCTGAGATTCGTGGTCCGGTCCAGTGATTCCTGGGCAGACGCGTCAGATGCGTGGAGGCTAGTTTATGCCTATCCTCCACTGATGTGGCTACCTCGGCTGCTCCTCAATGTGCTGATTGAGGGGATTCCCGGTGATCCTAATCGCTCTGGATTGGCCCCGGCGTCCTTGGTACGCCAACTTCGTACACCTGGTGGCGGACGCGCTGGCGGATGCCAATGCGGGAGGACCTTCTGTCTCAAAGTCCCACATTTCATCCTGCCTTACAGCCGCTGGCCGTATGGCATGGTTATCGTCAGCCAGGTACTAAGAGACCGAGGTCTTTCGGATTCGGTCATTTCAACCATGCTAAGGGCACTGAATTCTTCCTCCTGCAAGATCTACCATCGCACCTGGAAGGCCTACGTCTCCAGGTGCGCAGAGATGAAGTGCTGTCCACGGACGTGTTCGGTTCCCAGGGTCCTGCTATTTTTACAGCATGGAGTGGTTTTAAAACACTTGTTTTAAGCACCACCAAGGGTCAGTTTCAGCCTTGGCTGTTTTCTTTCTATGGCCGTTGGCGTCCCGTTCCCTGGTGGGTACCTTTTTGTACAGGAGTTTTGATGGGGGCTTCCCCCAATTAGACCACTTCTCCCTCCTCGGGATTTGAACCTGGTGCTCTTGGTTCTTCAGGAACCTACTTTTGCGAACGCCAGTGAGATTCCTCTCCTGACGTGATCTCAGAAGGTGGCCTTTCTAGTGGCCATTACTTCTGTCAGAAGGGTTTCTGAATTGGCGGTCTTGCCTTGCAAGTCCCCATGTTGATCCTCCATAAGGATTTAGCGGTACTACGCCCGCGACCTTAGTTTCTTCCACAGGTGATTTTGGCTTTTCACCTGAAAGAGGACATTGTACTTCCATCCTTGTGTCCTCGGTCATCGCATCCCAGAGAGTCTGCGCTCCATACTTTGGACGTGGTACGGGCCTTGCGGGTGTACCTGTCTGTTGCGGCTCCGTTTCGGAGGTCTGACTCACTGTTTGTGTCGGTGTCCGGTCCACAAAAGGGGCCTGGCGGTCTCGTCGGCCACCATTACTCAGTGGATCAGGTGGACCGTCATCAAGGCCTATGCCCTTAGGGGCGGGCGCCTCTCTTTCCCGTTACGGCGCGTTCGACCAGGGCTTTTGGTGCCTCTTGGGCTTTCCGACTTCAATCATCTGTATCACAAGTGTGTAAGGTGGCGACCTGGTCGTCTGTTTACGCTTTTTCCAAATTTTACAAGATTGATGTGAGTGCATCTTCGGCTGCTAGCTTCCGCCACAAAGTTTTGCAGGCGGCTGTTTTGAGGTTGCAACTCCTCCGTTGAGGAGCTCTGCTTGTTTGGGGTGAAAATGTTTTTTTGATGCTGTGCCCACCCCTCGTTTTTTTTACACTGCTTTGGGACGTCCCAACTGTCAAGAATTAAGGAGCTGTGTCCGTCCATGGACGACAGAGAAAAGGATTTTACGGTGAGTACAAAAATCCTATTTTGTTTGCAAATATTAACCACTTCAGCCCCAGACCATTTGGCTGGCCAAAGACCAGAGCACTTTTTGCGATTCGGCACTGCGTCGCTTTAACTGACAATTGCACGGCCGTGCGACGTAGCTCCCAAACAAAATTAACCTTCTTCTTTTTCTCTTTTTGTCCATGGACGAGGACAGCTCCTTTAAATCTTGACAAAGTGGGTTATGTTCTGTCTATTATGAGAGGACTAGGCAGAACATGTTAGTTATCTTAAAACATGTAATTTTAACAGTCGAACAGCCCCGCCCAGGGGGCGGTCCCTCCGGTGATAACCCCTCACCCTGCAGCATGCAGCTCAGTTTTTTTCTGCCTAGTAGAGGAGATGGACCTGGCTCCCCCTTGGGCCCAGAGTCCTACAGAAATTTTTACTTTTTTTATTATTTTATTATTTTATTTTTTGATCCTGTGATCTTCTATCAAGTGCCAGCTGGGTAACTAGCTGGATATTATAGATCCTGGTAGTCTCCCCAGTCCGGTCATCGAGCGTGAGCAGACCTTAGCTGAGCGCTGGGTCGGCCACGACATGCCCCTTTGCTCCAGGGGTGGCCTGTGAGTTTTTTGCTCCGGGGCCCACATATGACTGACCTACTCGGGGTTCAGTCACAGTGAGCCATGGCCGACAGCCACTCCGTATGTTCGGCGGTGAGTCTGGAATGCGCCAGCATGTCCACGTGTGGAAGGGTAAGTGCAGTTCCTCCTGTTTTGTGTCAGTTTGGAACAGCTGGGCTTCCTAGATGGTCATTAGGGGGTCCCCTGTCCTCCCTTTCCCTCCCTCTGCCCTCTCCTCTTTCCTCCTCCCCAGTGCGGGGCCAACTGCGTCGGCGGGGTGTACCTGTAGGGGTCTCCGTATCCCAGTTGGGGGCTGTAGAGCTGTCGGAGTCCGCTTCTGTGTGGGTGCCATGCTTTCTGGGGGGCCTCCGTTAGATGACCCTGCGGCCTTCTCGTCCACCTCATGCTCAGGCGCCATTTTTGGTAGCGCCGGCGCCATTTTCTGTTGGTTTTCATTTAACATTGAAAAATTCCATTGGCGGCCATTTTGTTGTGGCCGCGCTGTGGCGTAGGTCTTCATTGCGGGCGGCCATTTTCTTGTAGCCCGCGACTCTTTTCCCTGAGGTGTCCGGTGGCCATTTTGGATGTGGTTTTCACTGTATGGCTTAGCCTCTAGTGCTGGTGGCTCTCTGAACAGTGCGAATAGCGCTATTTACCTCACAGAACACCTCAGTCACACGCAGTGTGTGAGGCAAGCGGACAAGCGGCGATGAGCAGTCTCTGGCTGGGTGGTGAGTCCCTGGGTAACCCCCCGGTCAATGCAGCTAGGAGGGTGGGCTTTTTTTGTCACAAGTGTCTTGACTTAGTCCCTAAGAACTGTCAGTGGGTCAGAATGGAGTCTGAAGCTGGTATTTCTTCCCCAGACATTCCGGTGGCAGCAACTGGTGCCCCTGCACCTGCGGTTACCATGGACAATTTGTCAGTAGTCCTGGAGTCATTTGTTGCCAGGGTGAAAGTGGCATGCGGGCGTATAGGGGATAAAAAGCGCCCCCTCCCCCCGCCATCTCCTGGGGGATGCTCTGACTCGGGCCTGGCTACAGCACAGGACCCCTGTTCTGAGGTATCAGAAGACGTGGACCAGGACTATCCGGGCACTGAGGAGGACTCCTCGTCTGGGTCAGTGCAGGACAGAGCACTTGTGGGAGCACTTATCAATGCAGTAAGGGACACCCTTAAGCTTGAAGATGCTGCTGGGACATCCACTGGGGTGTCGGTCCCTTTTGGGTCAAACAAAACGACCCGCTCTGTAAAGGTTTTTCCTTATGTTGATTTCTTTGACAGATTCATAGATAAGGAATGGGAGCCGCCGCAGAGGTCCTTTGTGGTCCCTCAGCGCATGGCGGTCCGTTACCCCTTTGAAGAGAGCCTTTTGAAAAAATGGCCTTCTCCCCCTGTTGTTGACCCCCCGGTATTGAGGTTGAAACTATTCTGGTGGAGGGGACCCCTGCCTTTAAGGACCCTACTGATAGGAGATCCGAAGCGGTGACTCGGACTGTGTTCGCCATGCTGGGGGGTCAGCATTGCGGCCGTTAGTGGCTGCAACTTTGGTGTCTCAGACACTCACTGAATGGGCTAAACATTTGCATCAGGCAGTAGAGGAGCGTCAGATCCCACAAGAAATTGTTACACTGGCCGACCAGCAGGTGCAGGGTCTGGTGTATGTATGTGATGCAATCCTGGATGCGACTCCCTTAATCTCCAGGGCCTCTGTATCCGTGGTGGTCTTGCGCCACCTGATATGGCTGAAGTGCTGGTCCGCTGACCAAGTTTCTAAGAAAGCTCTAACAGATTTGCCTTTCAAAGGTGGGAGGCTCTTTGGCGCCTCACTGGACGACATTATTAAGGATGTCACTGGAGGTAAGAGCACTCTTCTACCTCAGTCCACCAAGGGTAAAGGGCCGACCGTAAACAGGGGCCTTCCTTCCCCGCACAAAAGCGCAGTTTTTGTCAGTCGGGGCCCACTAGCAGACCCTCTCAAGCCGATAAGGGTTCAGCTGGGGGACAGAAGCGTCCCTGGGTGCGCAAGCAATCCAAGCCCACAAACAAGTCCGCTTCCGCATGAAGTCTTGCCCCCACCCGATATTTGGGTGGGGGGACGTCTTTGCAAGTTCACAGCTAACTGGACCTCTTTGCTTTCAGGCCAGTTGGTTTGCGAAGTGATCTCTTCAGGTTACAAGATCGAGTTTTTCTTGTCCACCAAACAGATTCTTTCCCTCAAATCTTCCTCTCCTACCATTGAGGCGGGCTGCCCTGACTGGTGCAGTTCAAGACTTGTTAAGGCGCGGGGTAATCATACCCGTAATCATACCCGTACCGCGGCAGGACAGGTTTCAGGGATTCTACTCAAATCTGTTCGTAGTCCCAAAGGAGGACGGAGTTCGTCCAATCCTAGACCTCAAGGCCCTCCATGCCTTTGTGAAGTTTCAGAAATTCAGGATTGAATCAATTCGCTCGGTGGTAGCTGCACTCCATCCTGGGGACTTTCTGGCGTCCCTGGACATCAAGGATGCGTACTTGCATGTCCCCATATGCGACAGACACCAGAGGTTTCTGCATTTCGCGGTCGGGGTGGACCACTATTAGTTCGTGGCTCTCCCCTTTGGCCTGGCGTCAGCACCCAGAGTTTTCACCAAGGTGCTTGCCCCGATTTTAGCTTTGCTCAGACAGCGAGGCATTGCTGTCATAGGTTACTTAGACGATCTTCTTCTGAGAGCAGCTTCCAGCTCAGAATTAGAGGAGGACGTGTCTATAGCCAGTCAGACTCTCCAAGACTTTGGATGGATACTGAACCTCCAGAAGTCGGTGTTAGCTCCGACTCGGCGCCTAGAATACCTGGGGCTTATTCTGGACTCATCGGAGGCAAGAGTTTTTCTCCCTCCAGAGAAGTTGCAGATGCTTCAGGCTGCAGTGAGGTAGTTAACATCCCGCAAATGGTCGTCTCTCTGTTTCTGCATGAGAGTCCTGGGACTCATGGTAGCCTCCTTCGAGGCAGTACCGTATGCCCAATCCCATACTCGGGTGCTGCAGAAGGAGATTCTATCCAAATGGAACAAATCCCCATTGTCCCTGGATCATCAGATTCAGGTGAGTCACCTAGTCAGGGCCTCTCTGACTTGGTGGCTGACATCCCCGGCACTTCAGTCCGGGAAGTCTTTCCTTCCCTTCCACTGGGCGGTGATCACGACGGACGCCAGCCTGACCGGTTGGGGGGGGGGGGAGTCTGGGGGGTTCAGTTGGCCCAGGGCTGCTGGACTCTGGAAGAATCTCTCCTACGGATCAATGTCCTCGAACTTCGAGCGATCCGACTGTGCCTCTCCAAGTGGTCGCAGAGACTTCAAGGGCGTCTGGTCAGGATCCAGTCAGGCAACGCCACGGCGGTGGCTTATGTCAACCATCAGGGAGGAACAAGGAGCTCGGCCGCAGCGTCAGAGGTCACTTACATCCTAAGATGGGCCGAAAGGAGCGTGCCGGCTCTATCAGCAGTTTACATTCCGGGCGTGGAAAACTGGCAGGCGGACTATCTGAGTTGCCAGATGCTGGACCAAGGGAATGGTCGCTCCCCTCGGAGGTGTTTCAAATCCTTTGTCAGAAATGGGGCACACCAGATGTGGATCTCCTGGCCTCTCGACTCAATCGCAAGGTGTCGAGGTTTGTGGCCAGGTCTAGAGATCCCTGGGCAGACGTGTTAGTGGCTCCATGGGGTCAGTATCGACTAATTTATGCCTTTCCCCCACTGAAGTTGCTTCCTTGTCTGCTCTGCAGAGTGGAGGCCGAGGGGATTCCGGTAAATCTAATCGCCACAGACTGGCCCCGGCGTCCCTGGTACGCCGACCTCGTGAGACTGGTAGCAGACGCTCCCTGGCGTCTGCCATTGCGGGAGGGCCTTCTGTCTCAAGGTCCCATACTTCATCCTGCTTTACAGTCACTGGCTTTAACAGCATGGCTATTGAAAGCCAGGTACTAAGGGACCGTGGTCTGTCAGATTCAGTAATCTCCACCATGTTGAGGGCCCAAAAATCATCTTCCCGGAAGATCTACCATCGCACTTGGAAGGCATACATCTCTGTGTGTGAAGAGATGGATTGGCGCCCACGGGCATATTCGGTTTCTCGGAACCTGCTGTTTTTGCAGCACGGAGTGGATCAGAAACTTGCCTTAAGCACTATTAAGGGGCAGATTTCAGCCTTGGCTGTCTTCTTCCAACGACCCCTGGCGGCTCACTCATTGGTAAGTACGTTTGTGCAGGGGGTCCGACACGTGGTTCCCCCGATTAGACCACCGCTTCCTCCGTGGGACTTGAATCTCGTGCTCTCGGTACTTCAGGAACCTCCCTTTGAGAACATCAGGGAGATTCCTCTTAACGCTTTCTCAGAAAGTGGCCCTTCTAGTTGCCATTACATCGGTCAGAAGGGTTTCTGAATTGGCGGCCTTGTCTTGCAAGTCAGCTTACTTGGGCCTCCATAAGGATAAAGCGGTGCTACGCCCGCAGCCTTCCTTCCTAAGTTGGTTTCGGCCTTTCATCTAAACGAGGACATTGTTCTTCCATCCTTGTGTCCTCGGCCGTCGCATCCCAAGGATTTTGCGCTACATACTTTAGACGTGGTACGTGCCTTGCGGGTGTACCTGTCTGCTACTGCTCCGTTCCGAGATCTGACTCACTGTTCATGTCGGTGTCTGGTCCACAGAAGGGCCTGGCGGTCTCGTCGGCCACCATTTCTAGGTGGATCAGGCAGACCGTCATCCAGGCCTATGCCCTTAAGGGGCGGGCGCCTCCCTTTCCTGTCACGGCGCATTCTACCAGGGCAATCGGTGCCTCCTGGGCTTTTCGACATCAGGCATCTGTCTCACAGGTATGTAAGGCGGTGAACTGGTCGCCTGTTCACACTTTCTAAAAGTTTTACAAGGTTGATGGGAGTGCATCTTCGGATGCTTCCTTTGGCCGCAAGGTTATGCAGGCGGCTGTTTGAGGTTGCAACTCCTCCGTTGAGGAGCTCTGTTTGTTTGGGGTGAAGTTAAGTCTTCTTTTGATTGCTGTTCCCACCCCTCGTTTTTTCTGACACTGCTTGGGGACGTCCCACTTTGTTAAGTTTTAAGGAGCTGTGTCCGTCCATGGACGAAAAGAGAAAATAGGACTTTTGTACTCACCGTAAAATCCTTTTCTCTGTTGTCCATGGACGGACACAGCACCCACCCCTCCTTTTTAAGTTTGTACTGCTTTTTGACGAACTGAGCTGCATGCTGCAGGGTGAGGGACCGCCCCCTGGGCTGGGCTGTTCAACTCTGTTAAAGTTACATGTTTTAAGATGACTAACATGTTCTGCCTAGTCCTCTACTAATAGACGGAAAATAACCCACTTTGTCAAGATTTAAGGAGCTGTGTCTGTCCATGGACGACAGAGAAAATGATTTTACGGTGAGTACAAAAAATCCTATTTTTTTCCCACAAATAGTGCTTTCTTTTGGTAGTATTTGATTACCTCTGCGGTTTTTATTTTTTGCGCTATAAACAAAAATAGAGCGACAATTTTGAAAAAAAAAAAAAATATTGTTTACTTTTTGCTATAATAATACATTTTTCCTCAGTTTAGGCCGATACGTATTTTTCTACATATTTTTGGTAAAAAAAAATCGCAATAAGCGTTCATTGATTGGTTTGTGCAAAAGTTATAGCGTCTACAAAATAGGGGATAGTTTTATGGCATTTTTATTAATATTTTTTTTTTCTTTTTACTAGTAATGGCTGCGATCACCAATTTTTATTGTGACTACGACATTATTGCAGACACATCGGTCACTTTTAGCTCCATTTTGAGACCATTCACATTTATACAGCGATCAGTGCTATAAAAATTCACTTATTACTGTGTAAATGTGACTGGCAGTGAAGGGGTTAACCAGTAGGGGGCAGGGAAGGGGTTAAGTGTGTCCTGGGGATGTGTTCTAACTGTAGTGGGGATGGGCTATGTGTGACACTGATCACCGCACCCGATCACAGGGAGCTGTGATCAGTGTCCTGTCACTAGGAAGAATGGGGAAATGCTTGTTTACATTAGCCTTTCCCCGTTCTTCCTCTCCGTGAGACGATCGTGGAACTCCCGGCGGACATCGAATGCTCGAGGCTCACGGCGGGCGCGCACCCACAATGCTGCGTCTTAAAGGGCAACATATATACGTTGATCTCTCCAGCCCTGACATTCTGCCAACGTATATCGGCGTGAGCCGGTCGGCAAGTGGTTAAAGAATCTAACTACCAGCAAGAATGAGCCCTTACATTTAAAGAGCACCTGTCATTGCAGATCCATTATAGTAGCACCTGTTGGCAGGCATCCGCTCACCTGCTGCCGCCACAGCCCCCACCTTGTTGTGTCCCTGCCGCATCATCAGCCGTCCCATTAAAAAGAATGGGACTGTCTGTGAGTCGACAGCGTGTTAGAGGAGGAGCTGCTGCGGGACAGAGATGACCGTTGCTTTTTAAAAATGATGATTTAAATCAGGTTGATTTAAATCCAATCCACCCTGATTTTATCTAGGGAGGTGACAAGAACTAAAGCATACACGAACTGCAACTGGAATCTAACTACCTGCGTGTACATTCCCTTACGTCAGCAGATTTTTAACTATGCCAGTTTTATATATTCTGTTGTAGTAATTACCCCAGTGCTCGGTATGATGAATGTACTGGGGTGCCATTCATTTTGAATGACATTCCAGCACACTAAGGCAATGCAGCTATGTTGAAGCCCTCTGAAATCTGCCCAAGAAATGGTCAGGTTTAATTTTGGCCACACTGGGGTGCGTTGGCACCTCGTTCTTAACCCCTTCAGCCCTGGAAGAATTTGCTGCTCAATGACCCGGACATTTTTTGCGATACGGAACTGCGTCACTTTAACTGACAATTGCGCAGTCGTGTGACGCTGTACCCAAAAATTTTATTTCCCACAAATAGAGCTTTCTTTTGGTGTTATTGGATCATCTCTGCGGTTTTTATTTTTTGCGCTATAAACAAAAAAAGAGCGAAAATTTTGAAAAAAACACAATATTTTGTACCTTTTGCTTTAATAAATAGCCCCATTTATTTATTTTTTTAAAGCTATTTTCTCTTTTCGTCCATAGACGGACACAGCTCCTTAATTCTTGACAGTTGGGTTATGTTCCTGTTCTATAGGAGAGGACTAGGCAGAACATGTTATATATTTAAATACATGTTACTTTAACAGAGTTCAACAGCCCCGCCCAGGGGGCTGTCCCTCCGGACATAACCCTCCACCTTGCAGTCAGCAGCTTAGTTTTTTTTCTGCCTAGTAGAGAAGGACCTGGCTCCCTTTGGGCCCAGGGTCCGGAAGACCTTTTTTTTTTTTATGATTTTATTTTAAGAAATCTTCTATCAACTGCCGGCTGGGTGACAGGCTGGATATTATAGATCATTGTTGTCTCCCCAGTCCGGCCATCGAGCATGAGCAGGCCTTAGCTACGCGCGGGGTCGGCCACGACATACCCCATGGCTCCAGGGGTGGCCGGTGCGCTTTGCTCCAGGGTTCACATATGACTGGGCTGCTTGCTGTCTCACAGTGGACCGGGCCGACAGCTACTCCGTACTGCTCGGTTGTAGGTCTGTCAGGAACGCACCAGCAGGTCCTCGCAAGGATGGGTAAGTACAGTTCCTCCTGCTTCGGTGGGATGGGACATCTGGGCATTCCTAATGGGGTCGTTAGGGGGTTCTCCTGCTCTCCCCTCTCTTCCTCTGTCACCCTTTTTCCTCCTCCCCTTGCGGGGCTCGCTGCGACCAGGGAATACCTGTAAGGGGGCTCCAGGTCCCGGCGGGGGGGGAATGTCCAGGCCCGCTCTCTGTGGGGGGGTAGTTATTTTCTTGGAAGCCTCCGCTGTGGCCTTCTCGTCCACCTTGCTTGTTTGGGTGCCATTTTGGAAGCGCCGGCGACATTTTTCTGTTGCCTGTGTATTGCATTGTCAAATCCCATTGGCGGCCATTTTGCCGTGGCCGTGCTGTGACGCAGGTCTGCATTGCGGGCGGCCATTTTCTTGTGGTCTGCGCGCTTTTCTCTGGGCATGCGGAGGCCATTTTGGAGTGGGTTTTGGCCTCTAGTGCTGGCTGGCTTCCTGAACAGCGTGAACGGCGCAATTCACCTCAGAGTTCCTCAGTTGCACGCGGTGTGTGGATGGAGAGCGGGCAGCGGCGCTGAACAGTCTCTTGCTGGGTGGTGAGTTCCCTGGGTAACAGAGATACTCGCACGCTTGGGTGTCACCATGGCAATCCGGGCCCAGCGGGTGCATCAGTGGTCATTCTCCAGCAACAAGCCTCCCCGTTCGCAAATGTTTGACCTAGTCCACCTCACCAAGAAGTGGTTGCAGCCAGAGACCTTGACAGGCCCGCAGATCGTAGAGCGTGTGGTAATGGACCGGTATCTGCCTGCGCATCCGGCTGCTCTGAGGAAGTGGGTCGGACAGGGCGACCCCAAAACTGCAGCCCAACTGGTCGACCTAGTGGAGAGGTACAGTGCTACTGAGGACTTGGTGAATCCATCTACGCCCCACTTCAGTGTGTCTAGGGGTGCAAGATCTCCCGGCGGTTCGGGTAAGACTGTTCCGGGGTCCAAGATCTTGGGGAGATTTGATAAGACTGTTGTTCCAACTCATGAGACTGTGCTTCCTAGACCTGGAGACTGGCCAAAGAAGCCAGGAAGGTCTTTGGAACCGTTGAGAGGACTGGGGGTTGAGCATATAAGATGTTGTTTTCGTTGCCATGCATTAGGGCATATTGCTGCGAACTGTCCTTTAAATGATGAACCTATGCAATGCGATTATGCTTAAATGAAAAGACGCTTTTCTTTGTTTGCACAGGTCGCATGTACTGCATCATGTCAGAGTCGCATTGAAAAACAAATGTGTGTTATTTCTGTGGATGGAAAGCCACTGACAGCCCTGCTAGACTCTGGTAGTGTGGTGACCCTAGTCAGGAGTGATTGTGTGAACCCCACAAAACTACACCCCAGTACTATTGGGGTAATTTGCATCCATGGGGACACTCGAGACTACCAGACAGCGGTGGTTGAGGTTGAGACCCCCAGGGGCAGTATAACACATTCAGTGGGGGTGGTACCTTCACTGCTTCATGAAGCTTTAGTGGGAAGAGATTTTCCCCATTTCTGGAATTTATGGGAGAGCAAAGGGAGGCTGGTAGATAGAGCTCCCCCTGCTGGGGAAGCACGGGAACTCTCACCCGACCCTTTTTGCCAAAGGGAAGGGGATGCTGTTGGTGGGATCAAGGAAGCCGGAGACTCTCTTCCTTTCCCTGTCATGGTTGAGGAGCCGGAGGACCTGGAAGCTAGCTCCCAGCCTGAGGGTAACGAACAGGAAAACCCCTCTGACCCTGACATTGAGAGTAGCCAAGATGTGGTACCCGATTTAGAGGTCAGGAGAGAGGATTTCTGTACCGAGCAATTACGAGAGGCCACCCTCATGAGAGCCAGGGAAAACGTTAAGATGTTGGATGGGGAACCGGTGGATCCTAATTGGGTGGTGTCTTTCCCTTACATGGCAATTAAAAACAATTTATTGTATCGAGTGATAAAACATGGAGCGGACGAGGTAGAACAGCTACTAGTCCCCAAACCCTTCCGCAGGGTCGTGCTAGACCTGGCCCATGGTCATGTAATGGGGGGGCATCTCGGTGTTGAAAAAACCAGGGAGAGAATCGCCCAGAGATTTTTCTGGCCCGGATTGCATGCAGATGTCAAGGAGTACTGCGAATCGTGCCCCGAGTGCCAAATGTCGGCACAGTCACCCCATTTTCACAGCCCCCTCGTTCCTCTGCCAATAATCGAGGTCCCCTTTTGAGAGGATTGGCATGGACCTGGTGGGGCCGGTTGTGAAATCTGCCCGTGGTCACCAGCATATTCTGGTGATCCTGGACTATGCGACTCGCTATCCTGAGGCCATACCCTTGCGCAATACCTCTGCGAAGGCTATCGCCAAGGAATTGGTCCATGTCTTTAGTCGACTGGGGATCCCAAAAGAGATCTTAACCGACCAGGGCACCCCCTTTATGTCCAAGGTTACCAAGGAGCTTTGTAAGTTATACAAAATCTCCCATCTCCGTACCTCTGTCTACCACCCCCAAACGGATGGTCTGGTCGAAAGATTTAATAAAACTTTGAAAAGTATGCTGAAAAAGGTGGTCGACAAAGATGGGAGAAACTGGGATTTTTTGCTGCCATATTTCATGTTTGCAATACGTGAGGTTCCGCAGGCCTCCACAGGCTATTCCCCCTTTGAACTCTTGTATGGTAGGCATCCCAGGGGACTGCTAGATGTTGCCAAGGAAACCTGGGAAGGTGAGGCAACCCCATATAAAAGCATCATAGAGCATGTCTCCTTGATGCTGTCCTGCCCCTGGTGCGAGAACATATGGAGCGGGCCCAGGAGGCCCAAAGGAGGGTCTAATACCGAAGTGCCAGGGTCCGTACTTTCAGCCCTGGGGACAGAGTGTTGGTATTGGTCCCCACGGTGGAAAGTAAGTTTTTGGCCAAGTGGCAGGGTCCCTTCGAGGTTGTCGAAAGGGTGGGGGAGGTAAACTACAAAGTCTACCAGCCAGGGAAAAGGAAACCACACCAAATTTACCATGTGAATCTCTTAAAACCCTGGAAGGACCGAGAGACTTTACTGGCCACGTCCCCGCCTCCAACCGACCGGGTACCCGTGACACCTGACGTTCCCATCACGGATACCCTGTCCGTGGCACAACAAAGTGACGTTAGGGTGTTTGTGCATAAAAATGGAGACTTTTTCTCCCCCTTACCCGGACTGACCAACGTGATCCAACATGACATAGTGACGGAACCAGGGGTTCGGGTAAATGTGAAGCCGTATAGTATCCCAGAGGCCAGGCGTGAGGCAGTCGCGAAAGAAATTAAAAACATGTTGGAGTTGGATGTGATAGAAGAGTCCCACAGTGAGTGGTCGAGCCCCATAGTGCTGGTCCCAAAACCTGATGGCACTATCAGGTTTTGTAATGACTTTCGAAAACTTAACAGTGTATCCAAGTTCGATGCATACCGGATGCCCCGGGTCGACGAACTTGTGGACAGGTTGGGACAGGCTCGCTATATAACGACCCTAGACCTGACAAAAGGCTATTGGCAAATACCGCTGTCTGAATCGGCCAAGGAGAAGACTGCCTTTTCCACTCCTGAGGGCTCGTTTCAGTACAAGCGGATGCCTTTTGGTCTGCATGGGGCCCCTGCATCATTCCAACGAATGATGGACAAAACTTTGAGTCCACATCGCCCGTATGCGGCTGCTTATTTGGACGATGTGGTCATCCACAGCCCAGATTGGGAATCGCACCAGCCCCGGGTACAGGCGGTGGTAGATTCCCTTCGAGAAGCAGGCCTCACGGCTAACCCAAAGAAGTGTGCCATAGGCCTGGAGGAGGCCAAGTACCTGGGCTATGTTATTGGCCGGGGACTTGTCAAGCCTCAGACCAATAAAATTGAGGCAATTCAAAAGTGGCCCCAACCCGTAAACAAGAAACAAGTTCGGGCCTTCCTAGGCATTACGGGGTATTACCGACGGTTTATACCTGACTTTGCCACTATTGCCGTCCCTCTGACTGACCTGACGAAGGGCAGAGGGTCGGTCATGGTCAAATGGAACACTGAGGCCGAGAAGGCGTTTCAAAAATTAAAACAGGCCCTTTGGGCACTACCCGTGCTGGTGACCCCGGACTTCACAAAGGAGTTTGTCGTACAGACAGACGCCTCTGAGGTGGGCCTAGGGGCTGTACTGTCACAGGTCAGGAATGGTGAGGAACACCCGGTTGTATACCTAAGCCGGAAGCTGAAC
The DNA here is from genome assembly GCA_029206835.1 of Rana muscosa. Lineage (NCBI taxonomy): Eukaryota > Metazoa > Chordata > Amphibia > Anura > Ranidae > Rana > Rana muscosa. The sequence goes on from CM055120.1 coordinate 440,659,526, forward strand.
AAGCACGAAAGGAACTATGCCATTGTTGAAATGGAGTGTCTCGCCATTAAATGGGCCTTAGACTCCCTGATGTATTATCTACTCGGGAGGTCGTTCAGGCTGGTCACTGACCATGCCCCCCTGAAGTGGATGTGTGGCAACAGGGAGAAAAATGCCCGTGTGACAAGGTGGTTCCTGGCTTTACAGCCCTTTAAATTCACGGTTGAGCACAGGCCGGGCAAACTCCAGGATAATGCTGATGCCCTCTCCCGCGTGCATTGTATGGCTGGGTCAAGTGCTCAGCCGCAGGGGCTTGAGCAGAGGGGGAGGATATGTGACGGTATGCGAGGTGAGATATATGAGAGTCGCTATGTTTCACCTCGCATTCGGTCCATTGTAAGGGACTGAACCAGAGTCTGGCCCAGGTTTTTCCAGCCTCTGTAGTTGGCTGGGTTCCGGTCCGGATATTCAGGTTCACTGGAATCCATAGGCAGCTGGGCTTTAAAGATCCAGGAAGAGAGCACAGCAATGCTCTGGCCTGAGACTCAGAAGGGAATCTGAGTAAGAGGAGCGCTGGTTATTTTTGGGCTGAAAGAAAAGGTTTGCTTTACTTGTGTTTTGTGGGTGATGGGGACCAGCCCCTCACCGTATAGAGAGCGGTTACTGTATAGTTTAGCGCCGGACGGCAAGGATTTGTTTTGCTGTTTTGTTTATTTTTATATGACTATTGCAAACCACTTGTAAATAAAGCTGGCAATACGCCAGGTTTTAAAGAAACTGTCTACGCTGACCTTCATTCTGTGAAAAAGGTGATCCCCACAAGCTAATCTCCCACAAGAGTTACAAAAAGTCAAAGTCAAAAAGGAGCATAGTTTTGATGGATATCTCAAATGCAAAAGCTAACTAAAATTCAAACCATTTGCGGTCAGAGAAGGAATTTAAAATAAAAATGTCCAAGAGGCATTACGGATTAGACATTCAGCAGGTTAAAACCATTAGTCTGACACTAGATTGACCCACCTTCCTTAAACCTTATTCAACTATGCAGGTACCCCTCTATTGGCATATGTGGCTTTGTAAAATGGTAACGTTTTACTGCAGTTTCCATCTTTAACATGAAATACTGTTTTCTCCTTTTTTTCCCAACCATCATTGTTCGGTTTTTACCTTTTTTTTTTTTTTTCCAATTCATTGTTGCATCTTAGGGCTAATGGCTGCATGACCTTTCTCTAGGCTGGTTTTCAGATAGCGATATTAGTGGACCATTTGTAAGGCAACATGTATTGAAGTGACTACTTGTCTCCAAAAAGCCAGTGTGACATCGCAGGAGTGCATTACATGTTCAGAACATTGTCACTCTGTTAAAGGAAATGCTTGAAGAAGGACTCATTGCTTTATTTTAATAAAAGCTTCAAATGTCAAAATATTAGAAATCAGTTTTGAAAATAAATTAAATGTTAAAAGCCTATGAGATTTGAGTGATTGAGTTTACGCCCTGGTTCAGACTTGTGAATAGTACCCGCATGCACTGGGAATCGCATTGCACATGCTGTTTCCATGCGGGCTGCAATTTAAAAAAAAATGGGACCGGGACCTTTTCCCTGCAGTTTCAGGAGGCAAGGCCGCCCATTCGAATGAAAGGGATGCAGTGCCTGTGCAAAAAAACGGCTTGCAGAGCCACTAAAGTGTGAACCAGGCCTACATATACATTAACTTGTCTGTTACGGACTAGATCTACCTTACTCTGATAGGCTAGCCAGATTTTTCAAAGCCTCAAAATCTTGCTGGTCCAAAATCCTGCAGCCTTCTGGCTACCCTTGTACCTTTGGCTCCCGCTGCTGTCAATCAAATCCGATGACACAGGAGCCGGAGGTTGGGGCTGAGTCCTGCTGTCTGTGTCAATGGACGCAGCAACAGAACTCGGGAGCGCACCCGCATGAGTGCCCCCATTGAAAGCGGCTTTCCGTGGGGGCACTCGACAAAGGAGGGGCCAGAAGCGCCGGCGGTGGACCCCACAAAAGGAGGATTGGGGCCACTCTGTGCAAAACCCTTGCACAGAACAGGTAAGTATAACATGTTTGTTTATTTGGGGAAAAAAACGTGAACCTTTACAATCACTTTAAACAGTTCAGGTCTAGTGAATAACCTGAAATGGCGAACTGGTACAAAGATAATCGGTAAACTGCCAGAGGTGAGAAAAAAAGTTTCGGTTAACATTTCAGAGTTATACAAAGGCATTTTTCAGGGAAGAAGGAATGAGTTAACAACTCATAGTTGCTCTGTAGCAATATAAGTAAATTACGCCTTGAAAGTTTATGCTAGCAGTTCTACAGGTGTCCCAACTTTTGTTGATTACTTACAAGCTCTCTGTGTATATAAAAGCAGTGTTGAAACAGGCTGTGTTACTACACCCTCCTAAGCAATATTTGGATAGTATTGTATTGAAGGAAGTAGTATATTGCTCTCAAAATGGCAAGAAAATGGCAGTTTACAAGGGAAGACAGACAGAGAATTTTAACTCTTAACGGCTTAGGTCTTTATTTTAGAGAGATTACACAGAGCCGAGATTCCAGTGAGTACAGTTTCCTACACCGTCAAAAAACAGTTGGAAACTAGAGAAAACGGACATTAGGAGGTCTGGCAGACCCAAAGCCACAACCAAATCAGAAGACAAGATTCTGAGAGGCAATAGCTTGCGTGACAGGTACCTCAGAGGACACCAGCATTAAGCACCGCTTAACACCTGATCTGATGGTAAACAAGTCTCCATTTCAACTGTGCAGATAAGACTTTGAGCTGCAGGTTTGACAAGTGACTGTAAGAAAGCCATTGCTAAGATGGCAAAATAAGAAAAATAGGCTTGCCTGGACCATGAAGCACCACCAGTGGAATTTTGAAGACTGGAAGAAGGCCTTGTGGACTGATGAATCAAAATTTGAGATCTTTGAGAAGAAAATGTCTCCGTTACTCTCACAATTCACCCGTAAGTGTAATATCTGGTTCTGATTCTACCTAATAAATATTTTGTTCGTAACACCTTGGTCTTTTTTCCTAAATCCCTCTTCTGTAAATTGGACGGCATTGTGGTGTCCTTTTGTCTAGGCTGGGCGAATTCCCCATTTAGCCAAGACGACTCTACAACTTCCGCTATTTCACGGTGGTCTTGCACTTATTAACTTTTAATTATACTACTGGGCGGCAGTACTGGTTAACGTGCGGCTGTGGTTCTCTCAGCCTCGACAGAACCCTGCGGTGACTCTGGAGGCGGCTCTCCTGGGTTCTTTTGTGGCTTTAAGTAACCTGGTTTTTAAAGGCCCTCAAGCTCATCTACAGGACCTATGAAGGTTACAGTCCGGGTGTGGACCCAAGCTCGTAGCATATATAGGGCACCCTCCAAGTTTTTGCCACATCTTCCCCTGTGGCTTAATTCATCTCTTCCCCCATCTTTATGTAATCCCTGACCCACACCAATGGGCTAAATGTGGAGTGACAACTTTGAAGCATGTAATTTTGCATGGTGAGATTATGTCCTTTCCTGCCCTGCGACATACCTACTCTCTGCCTGGAGTTTAGATATTGGCAATGGCAACATGCCATTTGGGCCAAATTTCCAGACCCCCTCGTCTGATCCTGTTGAGCACCTTCTGTCTTTGAAGGTCATGGGAAGTCCTTCGTCTTTGTACCGTTGCTTGTCTGTGACCTATGACACCCAAGTCTACTTGTACCCTTGACCGTTGGCTGGCTATCCCTGCCCTCAATGAGGACGACTGGGAGCACTTTTTCTCTCCTTATGGGACTTCTATGATTTCAGCCAAGGAAAGATTTATACAACTGAAATTCCTTCACAGGGCATACTACACCCTCCCAGCAACTGGCCAACATTTACCTCCAGGCAGACCCAATGTGATCTGTTGAACTATATGGAGGATATTGAGGCTGAGAGATGCACTAAGCTCTTTCGTTATTTATGCTTTATTTTATGCGAGAAATTAAATCTTGTTGCAGTGGAAGTCCACTACGCCTCCTACACATGCTACCCGGTGGAAGGCTATTTAGTTCAGTTTTGCCACTATATAAAATTACCTATGATAGCTAGATTTGCCCTAAGATGTTTAAGATATTACCCACCCGGATTGATGCATATGATCAAGACCCCTGTGCAAGAAAAGAATCTCTCCCATTTGACTTGCAGCAGAACACAAAAATAGTACAAGATTTCATAAACGGTCAATATTTACTATACAAAACCAATTAAAATCTTGAGTTGTGAAAATGCAAATAGTTTCATGTTGCCTTGTACAAGGCAAAAAAGAAAGAAACTGGGACAAGGGAAGGATATATGTAACGCATATCTTTCCCTTGTCCCCATTTCTTTCCCTTGAACCATTGACCTGGTGAGATTTTTTTTTACCGAGTCTTGTGGTCTGTTCTGTTAGACAATCTGCGAACAAACGATTTGATATTGAATTTCATTTTTAGACCTGTCGGGGTGTTGATCCATCTCAGGAGGGCTTCCCTCGATCAGACCACTGATAATGACTCCCTGTGGGATTCGGGGTTAGGTTGGTTTGTGGCGTGGGACTCCTGCATGACTACAATACAAGGACACTTTTTGCACATAAACCACCATATACATTATCTCACAAAAGTTAGTACACCCCTCACATTTTTGTAAATATTTTATTATATCTTTTAATGTGACAACACTGACGAAATTACACTTTGCTACAATGTAAAGTAGTGAGTGTACAGCTTGTGTAAATTTGCTGTCCCCTCAGAATAACTCAACACACAGCCATTAATGTGTAAACTGCTGGCAACAAAAGTGAGTACACCCCAAATTGGGCCCAATTAGCCATTTTCCCTCCCCGGTCTCATGTGACTCGTTGGTGTTACAAGGTCTCAGGTGTGAATGTGGAGCAGGTGTGTTAAATTTGGGGTTATCGCTCTCTCTCTCTTACTAGTCACTAGAAGTTGAACATGGCATCTCGTGGCAAAGAACTCTCTAAAGGATCTGAAAAGATGCTCTACATAAAGATGGCCTAGGCTATAAGAAGAGTGCCAAGACCCTGAAACTGAGCTGCAGCATGGTGGCGAAGACCATACAGGACAGGTTCCACTTAGAACAGGCCTCGCCAAGCAGACTAAGGACCTGGATTACTGGAACCATGTCCTGTGGTCTGAGGAGACCAAGGAAAACGTATTTGGTTCCGATGGTGTCAAGCGTGTGTGGTGGCAAACAGGTGAGGAGTACAAAGACAAGTGTGTCTTGCCTACAGTCGAGCATGATGGTGGGAGTGTGATGGTCTGGGGCTGCATGAGTGCTGGGGAGCTACAGTTTATTGAGGGAACCATGAATGCCAACATGTACTGACATACTTAAACCGAGCATGATCCCCTCCCTTTGGAGACTGGGCCGCAGGGCAGTATTCCAACATAACAGCCCCAAACGCACCTCCAAAATGACCACTGCCTTGCTAAAAAAAAGGATGGACGATCCAAGCATGTCTCCAGACCTAAACCCTATTGCGCATCTGTGGGGCATCCTCAAATAGAAGGTGGAGGAGCACAAGGTCTCGAACATCCACCAGCTCCGTGATGTCGTCATGGAGGAGTGGAAGAGGACTCCAGTGGCAACCTGTGAAGCTCTGGTGAACTCTATGCCCAAGAAGATTAAGGCAGTGCTGGAAAATAATGGTGGCCATACAAAATATTGCCACTTTGGGCCCAACTTGGACATTTTCACTTAGGGGGGTGTACTCCCTTTTGTTGCCAGCAGTTGAAACCTTATTGGCTGTGTGTTGAGTTATTTTGACGGGACAACAAATTTACACTGTTATACAAGCTGTACACTCACTACTTTACATTGTAGCAAAGTGTAATTTCTTCAGTGTTACATGAAAATATATAATAAAATATTTACAAAAATGTGAGGTGTGTACTCCCTTTTGTGAGAAACTGTAAATGTAAGTTTATCCTGCAGGGTGAGGTGCCATTGTATGACATTTGATATATTTAATGTTTTGTTTTCAAATTCTATTACTCTTTCGTTCATGGACCGACACAGCTTCTCTATTGACATAGTGGGTATTATCCATTAATTAGGAGTGACTATGCAGAAAACTTGTAAAAAGTGTTGCATCACACCTTCTACAGTACTGCCCGCGGGGCGGACCCTCTGGGTATATCCCCTCACTCTGCATCTCGCAGATCAGTTTTTTTTCTGTCTAGCAAGGAGTAAGACCTAGCTCCCTTCGGGCCCATTGGTCCAGGGAAAAATAATTTTTTTTCTACATTTTTGTTTCCTGCGATCTTCGATCAACTGCCGACTGGGTGACAGGCTCGATCCTTGTAGTCCCCCCAGTTTCGGCCATCGAGCGTGTGCCGACCCTAGCTACGCGCAGGGTTTTCCACGACATGCCCATCGCTCTACGGGTGGCCGGTAAGCTTACACTCCAGGGCCTGCATCGGACCGCTCAGCTTCAGCTGACCTTACGGCCGAGTCGCAGTAGCCTGTCCGGTGAGCTTACGCTCCAAGGCTTGCATCGGACCGCTCAGCTTCGGCTGACCTTACGGCCGAGTCGCAGCAGCCTGTCCGGTGAGTGTCGCGCTCCAGGGCATACATATGATCGTTCCCTAGGGTCCAATCACAGAATGCCTGGCCGACAGTCACCTTCCGTGCGTGGATGATGATCTGTTTTGGAATGTCTTCCAGCATGAGACATGCAGGATAGGTAAGTGGCTCCCCCGCTTCGGCAGGGTGACTTGGCTGGACATTCCTGGAGAGATCAAGTAAGTGGTTGTGGCCCCTTTCTGTCTTCTCTCCCTACCTTCCCTCCTCCCTGGGCGCTGAGCTAAGGTTGCTTGGTGCTGGGGGTCACCTAAGGGGTTCCATCTGGTGCGGGGCTGGCTGTAACTGTCATTTAAAAGATGTAATTTCTGCTTACCTGTGTGGGTGCTTCTTCCCCTTCCATGCTGTCGGCGGCCATTTTGCGGTGGTCCATGCCTGTTTCGGCTTCTGGTGACTGCCCGGTGGCCATTTTCTTGTAGTTTTGCGCCTATATGTATATATGGCCGCTTGGCGGCCATTTTCTTGTGGTCTGCACCTGCTTGGCCTCTATCAACTGTTCGGCGGCCATGTTTCCTAGGATTCATGCTGTATGTGTTTACCGCCGCTCGGCGGCCATCTTTTTGGGGTCCGCAGCCGCTTTTGCCTCTATATTCGGCTCGGCAGCCATTTTCTTGGAGCCCACATGTTTCCATACAGCCGCTTGGCGGCCATTTAGCGATTAATCTCCGGCCTCTGGGTGCATTACACTGACGCAAAAATTTACACAGGAAACGATTAGACTGACACAGCAGCGGTGGGATAGCATCGCAGGCACAGCACACGGCAGCATAGCGGTACCAATCCAAGGGTGGTGAGTCCTCTGGGTGACCCAGCATCTCTGATCAGCTAGGAGGGTGGCCTATTGATATCTTGCCTGGAGCCCTGTGGGTGTCAGCGCATGGTCAGCATGGCGTCTGAGCCAGATGTTTTTTCCCCTGAAACACCAGATTTAGCAGCTGGTGCCCCTGATGTGTCTATGGGCACTATGTCGGCAATCTTAGAGGCTTTGCTGCCAGGGTGGAAGCAGCACACGGGAATACAGGGGGTAGTAAACGCCCCTGTCCCCTGCAATCTTCTGGGGATAATCCTGGTGCAGATGCATCAGAGACTGCAGACCGTGACCTGTCGGACAGTGAGACTGCTCCAAGTCCAGGTCAGCACGCAAAAAGGCTTTGGTATCTGACCTATTACTGCAGTGCGGAGTACGCTAAGAATAGAGAATGCTGCAGAAGCAGCAGAGACACCGGCCCCTTTTTTGGGTTCCCTAAAACCAGCCCGCACTGCTAAGGTGTTCCTTGTGTGTCTTATTAATAAGCTCTTGTACAAGGAGTGGGAAAACCCACTGAGGTTTTTTCCTTTTTCAGCCCTAAAAAATGTCTATTTTTATTTTTTGGGGCGGTCCGGTACCCCTTGAGAGTTCCTGAAAAGATGGACCTCTCCCCCGATAGTGGACCCCCCTGTGTCCAGACTTAACAAGTTATCACGATTCCAGTGGAGGGGGCTCCTGTCAGGGACAGTCGCTTACCTATACACAGTGGGGGGGCTCAGAGGTACGTTCAGCATTGGCTGGGGTTTGTCTGATGTTTCAGACACTTACTGAGTAGGCAAGGTACCTACTCCAAGGGTTAAAAGCACAGGAGGCTCCTCCGTATGAGGCAGCTCTGGCCGACCAGTTGGTACAGGGCCTTGAGTCTGTCTGCAAGTCAGACATGGATACTATCCCCTTGCTGTCTTGAGCCTCAGTTTATGCGGTGGCGCTACGCCACCTGATCTGGCTAAGGTGCTGGCCTGCGGACCAATCTTCCAAGAAGGCCCTGTTGGATCTGCCCTTTTAGGGCGACAGACTTTTGGGGCCTCGCTGGATGACATCATTTAAGATGCCACAGGAGGTAAGAGCACATTGCTTCGGCAATCCGAATAAGGGTAAGGAGCCACGCCATATGCTAGGGCCCTCCTTCACCGCACACAAGCGGTCCCTTCGTCCACCTAGTGCAGCAAGTAAACAACCCCAGGCCGATAAAGCGCCTGCTGAGGGACAGAAGTGTCCCTGGGTTTGCAAGCCCAACCTTGCTTGCCTACCGAACAGATATTTTCCCTCTTAACCGCCAGCTTAATCCTACATGGGGCTCTACAAGACCTGCTGATACGCAGGGTAAGCCTTCCTGTCTTAGTACAGGGACGAGTTCAGGGGTTCTACTCAAATCTGTTAGTAGTACTGGAGGGGGTTCGTCCTAGCTTGGATATCGGGACCCTCAACTGCTTTGTAAAAGTACAAAGATTCCGGAAAGTAGTTGGCTCGCTCGGTTGGTGCTGCCCTCCATCCAGGGGATTTTCCGGCAGTCTTGATCATCAAGGACGCATGCTGCATGTCTCCATATGCACCAGGCATCAGAGATGTCTGCGTTGGCGGCCGGGGAACACCACTACAGGGTGGCTCTCCCCTTTGGCCTGGCATCAGCACCAAGGGTGTTTACCAAGGTGCTTGCCCCTATTCTGGCCCTATGAAGACAGCGTGGCATTGCTATTGTGGGCAACTTGGACGATCCTTCTTCTGAGGGTCACTTCAAACTTAAATTTAGAAGTGAGCGTGTCTATAACCTGTCAGACCCTCCGAGACTGGTTAGGTGCTGAACACTGAGAAGTCAGTATTGAAACCATCCCAACTCCTAGTGTGTTTAGCGTTGATTCTGGACTCCTCAGAGGTGCACGTCTTTTTCCCCTAGGGGAAAGTTGCAGACCCTTCAGGCTGCGGTGCGGCAGTTGACATCCCCAAAGATGGGTTGTCACGCCACTTTGCATGCGAGTCCTGGGCCTCATGGTAGCCTCCTTCGAGGCAGTACCATAGGCACTATTTCACACGCGAGTGTTACAGAATGTAACTCTGTCCTGAAAGGTCAAGTGCCCTTCATCCCTGGATTATCAAATCCAGGTGAGCCACCTAAGCAGGACCTTCCTAGTTGGTGGCCGACAGCACCGGCAGTTCTGTCGGGGAAACTGTTCCTTCTTGTTTACTGGAGGGTGATCACGGCGGACACCTGTCTTCCCGGTTACAAAGGAGTCTGAAGAACTCGGTCAACCTGGGTTGCCATACTCCGTAGGAGTCCCATTGCAGATCAGGGCCTGAAATCCGGGCCATCTGGCTTTGCCTCCCTACTTGGTCTCAGAGGCTACAAGGGCGTCCAGTCAGAATCCAGTCGGACAAACACCACAGTCGTGGCGTATGTCAATCATCAAGGAGGAGCAAGCCGCTTTGCTGCAGCATCGGAGGTCGCTCACCTCCTAAAGGGCTCCCTTACCAGAGGGGAAACACGCCAGTCGTATATCTCCTGACTTCTCTACTCAATCGGTAGGTATTTAGGTTTGTGGCCAGGTCAAGAGACCCATGGGCAAACACGACAGATGTGTTGATGTCACTGTGGAGTCAGTACCGACTAAGCTATGGCTTCCTCCTCGGAAGCTCCTTCCTCATCTGCTTCACAGACTGGAGACAGAGGATTGCAATGGTCCCACTTACTCTAAATTGGCTTCGGCGTCCTTGGTACGCCAATCTAGTGCGTCTGGTAGCAAACGCCTTTTGGCATCTACCGTTTAGAAGGACCTGCTGTCGCTAGATCCCAGATGCCATCCTGTTTTTACAGTCACTGGCTTGAGGGCATGGCTTGAGAGCCAGGTGCTAAGAGACCGGGACCTGTCAGACTCTGTGATCTCTACCATGAGGAGTGCTCGGAAATCATCCCCTAGGAAGATTACCATTGCACTTGGAAGACCTGCATATCCTATTGTAGGAAATGAGGTGGCATCCGCGTACTTATTTGGTTTCAGTCCTGCTGTTCTTTAGCGCCAAAAGATTTTACTTAAGTACAAAATAAGGGGCAGATATCTGCCCTGGCTGTCTTATCAACGAACCATGCTGGCTCACTCTCTAGTGAGAACATTTGCAGCGGGTTCGACAGGCGGCCCTCCGGTCCACCCTCCACTACCTCCGTGGGGCTTGTGTAGCAGATGCCCGGTTGGTGTCTACCGCTACGAGAGGACCTGCTGGCGCAGGGTCCCATATGCCATTCTGATTGCAGGCTATGGCTTCTACGGCATGGCCTCTAAGTGTCTCAGAAACCACTGTTTTAGAACATCAGGAGATTCCCTTGTTGACACTTTTTTTTAGAAAGTGGTCCCCTTGGTGGCTGTTACGCCAGCTAAGACAGGTTTCTGAGCGGGCAGCCTTGTCATGCAAGCTGCCCTATCTGATCTTCCACAAGGATAAGGTGGTGCTGCGTCCGCAGCCTTCTTTTCTTCCTAGAAGTCGTGTTCGACTTTCCATCTCAAGGAAGACATGTACTGCCATCCTTGTGTCCTCATACATCGAATCCTAAGGAGACGACGCTGCATTCTTGGACGTGGTCCAAACTCTGAGAGAATGCTTGTCTGGTACTGCTCCGTTCCAGAATCCAGGCTCACTGTTTATTTTTCAGTGGCTGGTCCCCAATAGGGCTCAGCGGTCTCGTCGGCCACCATTCTAGGTGGATCTGACAGATTGTGATCAGGCTTACGCCATGAAGGGTCAAGCGCCTCCATTCCGGCGCATTCAACCAGGGCAATAGATGCCTCTTGGTGTTACGTCAGTAAGATGGTTTTCTGAGCCGGCAGCCTTGTCATACAAGGCTCCTTATCTGATCTTCCACAAGGATAGGTGGTGCTGCGTCCGCAGCCTTCTTTTTCCTAACGTCTTTCGAACTTCCATCAAGGAAGACATTGTACTGCCATCCTTGTGTCCTCATCCGTCAAATCCTAAGGAAACGACGTTGATGTTTCAGACGCTGTCCGAGCTCTGAGAGCATCAAGTGTCTGTTTTCACCAGGTGTGTAAAGCGGCGACCTGCTCGTCCGTTCACACTTCCACTAAATTTTACAAGTTGATGTGTGTGCATCTTCGGATGCTTCCTTCGGCCGCAAGATATTGCAGACGGCCGTTTAGAGTTGCAACTCCTCCTTGGAGGAGCTCTGTTTGGGGTGAAGTTTTTAATGCTGTTACCACCCCTCGTGTTTTCTCTGACACTGCTTCGGGACGTCCCACTATGTCAATAGAGAAGCTGTGTCGGTCCATGAACGAAAAAGGAAATAGTATTTTTTACTCACCGTAAAATCCTTTTCTCTGAGTTCATGGACCGACACAGCACCCACCCCTCCTTTTAAGTTTGTTCTGCTTTTTGAGGAACTGATCTGCGAGATGCAGAGTGAGGGGATATACCCAGAGGGTCCGCCCCCTGGGCGGTACTGTAGAAGGTGTGATGCAAAACTTTTTACAAGTTTTCTGCCTAGTCACTCCTAATTAACGGATAATATCCACTATGTCAATAGAGAAGCTGTGTCGGTCCATGAGCTCAGAGAAAAGGATTTTACGGTGAGTAAAAAATCCTATTACTCTTTCGTCCATGGACCGACACAGCTTCTCTATTGACAAAGTGGGTATTATCCGTTAATTAGGAGTGACTAGGCAGAAAAACTTGTAAAAAGTGTCGCATCACACCTTCTACAGTACCGCCCAGGGGGCGGACCCTCTGGGTATACCCTCTCAGTCTGCATCTTCGCAGATCAGTTTTTTTCTGTCTAGCAAGGAGTAGGACATGGCTTCCTTTTTTTGCTACATTTGTTGCTTCCTGCGATCTTCGATCAACTGCCGACTGGGGTGACAGGCTGGATCCTCGATCCTTGTAGTCTCCCCAGTTTCGGCCATCGAGCGTGTGCCGACCCTAGCTACGCGCTGGGTTTTCCACGACATGCCCGTCGCTCCATGGGTGGCCGGTGAGCCTACGCTCCAGGGCCTGCATCGGACCGCTCAGCTTCGGCTGACCTTACGGCCGAGTCACAGCAGCCTGGCCGGTGAGCTTACGCTCCAAGGCTTGCATCGGACCGCTCAGCTTCGGCTGACCTTACGGCCGAGTCGCAGCAGCCTGTCCGGTGAGCGTCATGCTCCAGGGCATACATATGATCGTCCCTTCTGGGTCCAATCACAGCATGCCTGGCCAACAGTCACCTTCCGTGCGCGGACGATGATCTGTTTGGAATGTCTTCCAGCAGAATACATGCAGGATAGGTAAGTAAAACTCCCCTGCCTCGGCTGGGTGATTTAGCTGGACATTCCTGGAGAGATCAAGTAAGTGGTTGTGGCCCCTTTCTTCCCTCTCTCCCTGCCTTTCCCTCCTCCCTGGGCTCCTAGCTAAAGGTTGCTGGGTGCTGGGGGTCACCTAGGGGGTCCCACTGGAGCGGGGCTGGCTGTAACTAACATTTAAAAGAAATGTCATTTTTTCTTACCTGTGTTTGTGTCCTTCCTCCTCCATGCTGTCGGCGGCCATTTTGAGGTGGTCCATGCCAAGTTTGGCCTCTTGTGACTGCCCGGCGGCCATCTTCCTGTGGTTCGGCCACACCCACTGGCCCCTATCAGCTGATCGGCGGCCATGTTTGTCCACCCTGTATGCAGATATTGCCGTTCGGCGGCCATCTTTTTGTGGGCTATGGCTGCTTGACCTCTATCTTCTGTCAGCGGCCATTTTCTTAGAGCCCACATTATCTTCCATACAGACGTTTTTGGCAACCATTTTTCGAGAGCCTCCGGCCTCTAGGGTGCATTACACTGGCGCGAAAATTCACACAGGAAGTGCTGATAAAAGAAGCAGACTGACACAGCAGCAGAGGGACAGCATCACAGGCGCAGCATAGCAGTACCTATCCAGGGTGGTGAGTCCTCTGGGTGACCCGGCCTCTCTGCAGCACAGGAGGGTGGCCTATTCATATCTTGCCTGGAGCCCTGTGAGTGTCAGCGTGTGGTCAGCATGGCATCTGAGCCAGATGTCTTCTCCCCTGAAACACCAGATTTAGCAGCTGGTGCCCCTGAGGTGTCTATGAACGCTATGACTGCAATCCTAGAGGCGTTTGCTGCCAGGGTGGAAGCAGCACACGGGAATACAAGGGGTAGTAAACGCCCCATCCCCTGCAAGCTTCTGGGGATAATTCTGGTGCAGAACCAGGTCCAGCTACGGCTCGGGGCCCAGATTCTGACGCATCAGAGACTGCAGACCGTGACCGGACAGTGAGAATGACTCAAAGTCCAGGTCAGTACGCGAGACGGCTTTGGTATCTGACCTTATTACTGCAGTGCGGGATATGCTAAAATTGGAAAATACTGCAGAAGCAGCAGAGACTCCGGTCCACTTGGGTTTCATAGACCTGCCCGCACTGCTAAGGTGTTCCCTTGTGTGTCTTTTGATAAACTCTTATACAAGGAATGGGAGAACCCACTGAGGGTCTTTACAGCCCCAAAGAGGTTTGCGGTACGGTACCCCTTTTGAGGAGAGTTTTCTGAAGAAATGGACCTCTCCCCCCTATAGTGGACCCTCCGGTGTCCAGACTTAATAGAGCCACCACAATTCCTGTAGCAGGGGCTCCTGTTTTCTAGGACCCTGTGGATAGGAAGGCTGAAGCACTCGCTTGCTACCTATACTCAGTGGTAGGCTCGGCAGTACGCCCGGCATTGGCGGGGGCCCTAGTGTCTCACACACTTACTGAATGGGCAAGATTGCTACTCCAGGGGTTAAGGAGCGAGATGCTCCTCCTGATGAGATAACATTGGCCGACCTGTTGGTCCAGGGCCTTAGGTTTGTCTGCGAGTCAGACATGAATACTATTCCCCTGCTGTCTAAAACTTTGGTTTATGCAGTAGCAATACGCCGCCTGATCTGGCTAAAAGGCTGGTCTGCGGACCAGACTTCCAAGAAAGCCCTGTTGGATCTGCCTTTTAAAGACGACAGACTTTTTGGGGCTTCTCTGGATGACATCATCAAGGATGCCACAGGAGGTAAAAGCACTTTGCTTCCCCAAATTAGCAAGGGTAAGGGGCCACGCCAAGGGCAAGGGCCCTCCTTTACTGCACACAAGTGGTTTTTTCGTCCCCCTAGGGCGACAGGGAAAAGACCCCAGGCCGATAAAGCGCCTGCCCAAGCACAAAAGCGTCCCTGGTCCCGCATACCCAATAAGCCTGCGGACAAATTTGCATCCGCATGAAGGTACACCCCCACCCAGCTCTCGGGTGGGGAGACGTCTTCGCAAATTCGCGACTCAGTGGACAGCACTAATCTCCGACAGGTGGGTTTGCGAAGTAATCTCCTCAGGCTACAAGATAGAGTTTCTCTCTTGTCCACCGAACAGATTCAACACCTCCAATCTCCAGCTACTACCGACCCGTCGGGAGGCCCTGTATGGGGCGGTCCAGGGTCTACTGGAACGCGGGGTAGTTATTCCAGTTCCAGAACAGGAACGGGGTTTTTACTCAAATCTGTTCATTGTGCCGAAGAAGGAGGGGGTTCGTCCAAGCTTGGATCTCAGAGCCCTCAATTGCTTTGTGAAGGTACAAAGTTTTCGGATGGAGTCGGTTCAATCTGTAGTCACGGCTCTCCATCCGGGGGACTTTCTGGCCTCCTCGGACATCAAGGACGCATACCTGCATGTCCCCATATACTCCAGACACCAGAGGTTTCTGCGATTTGCTATCGGGAAGGACCACTACCAGTTTGTGGCCCTCCCGTTTGGCCTTGCCTCAGCACCCAGGACGTTCACCAAGGTGCTCGCTCCGATTCTGGCACTTCTAAGACAGCGGGGTATCGCTATCACAGGCTACTTATACGACCTTCTGCTGAAGGCCCCTACAAGCTCAGAATTAGAGGTAAGCGTGTCCATTACCTGTCAGACTCTTCGAGACTGTGGTTGGATACTAAACACGCAAAAGTCAGTATTGGTGCCCACTCAACGCCTAGTGTACCTGGGGTTGATTCTGGATTCCTCAGAGGCAAAGGTATTCCTCCCTGTGGAAAAGTTGCAGACCCTTCGGGCTGCAGTACGGCAGCTGACTTCCAGGAATTGGTCGTCACTCCGTTTTTGCATGCGAGTGTTGGGCCTCATGGTAGCCTTCTACGAGGCGGTCCCATAAGTTCAATACCACACTCGAGTGTTACAGAAGGAAGTTCTGTCCAGATGGAACAGATGCCCTTCATCTCTGGATTATCAAATCCGAGTGAGCCACCTAGTCAGGAGATCCCTGGTATGGTGGCTGACAGCACCGGCTGTAATGGCCGGGAAGTCATTTTTTCCGGTTTACTGGATAGTGATCACAACGGACGCCAGCCTTACAGGTTGGGGGGGAGTCTGGGGTGTCCAGTTGGCACAGGGTCGCTGGACCCCAGAGGAAGCCCTCCTGCCGATCAATGTCCTGGAGATCCGGGCGATCAAGCTGTGCCTCTTCAAATGGTCTCAGAGACTGCAAGGGCGTCCAGTCAGGATCCAGTCAGACAACGCCACAGCAGTGGCATATGTCAATCATCTAGGAGGAACAAGAAGCTCAGCTGCAGCATCGGAGATCGCTCGCATCCTGAAGTGGGCAGAGAGGAGCGTACCGGCACTGTCGGCCGTGTACATTCTGGGTGTGGAAAACTGGCAGGCGGACTACCTGAGCCACCAGATGCTGGACCCAGGGAGAATGGTCCTTACACCCGGAGGTGTTCCAACTCCTCTGCCAAAGATGGGGCACACCAGACGTAGATCTTCTGGCTTCCCGACTCAATCGGAAGGTATTGAGATTTGTGGCCCGGTCAAGAGACCCATGGGCAGACGCAACGGACGCGTTGGTAGCATCGTGGGGTCAGTATCGGCTAATCTATGCCTTCCCTCCCTTAAGGGTTCTTCCTCTTCTGCTCCGCAGAGTGGAGGCAGAGGGAATTCCAATGATCCTAATCGCTCCAGATTGACCTCAGCGTCCTTGGTATGATGATCTAGTACGTCTGGTAGCAGACGTCCTCTGGCGCCTACCACTACGGAAGGACCTGCTATCGCAAGGTCCCATATTCCATCCTGCTTTACAGTCATTGGCTTTAACGGCATGGCTGTTGAGAACCGGGTACTGAGAGACCGGGGCCTGTCAGACTCAGTAATCTCTACTATGAGAAGTGCTTGAAAACCGTCCTCTAGGAAGGTCTATCACCGCACTTGGAGGGCCTACATCTCCAGGTGTGAGGAAATGAAATGGCATCCGCGTACCTATTTGGTTTCTAGAATCCTGCTGTTTTTACAGCATGGGGTGGACCAAGGGCTTGCCCTAAGTACGATTTAAGGGACAGATATCTGCCCTGGCTGTCTTTTTTCAGCGACCCCTGGCGACTCACTCTCTCGTGAGTACATTTGTGCAGGGGGTCCGACAGGTGGCCCCTCCGGTCCGTCCCCCGTTACCTCCGTGGGACTTGAACCTGGTCCTCTCGGTGCTTCAGAAGGAACCGTTTGAGAATATTAGAGATATTCCCCTGTTGACACTTTCTCAGAAAGTGGTCTTTTTGGTGGCTGTTACATCAGTTAGACGAGTCTCTGAGCTGGCAGCCTTGTCCTGCAAGGCTCCCTATTTGATTTTCCACAAGGATAAGGTGGTGCTGCGGCCGCAGCCTTCCTTTCTTCCGAAAGTCGTTTCGGCTTTTCATCTCAACGAAGACATTGTACTTCCATCCTTGTGTCCTCAGCCGTCGAATCCTAAGGAGTCGGCGTTGCATTCCTTGGACGTTGTCCGAGCTTTGAGAGTATACCTATCTGCTACTTCCCTGTTCCGGAAGTCAGACTCACTGTTTGTTTCGGTGGCTGGTCCCAAGAAGGGCCAAGCAGTCTCATCGGCCACCATCTCTAGGTGGATCCGACAGATAGTAATCCAGGCTTACGCCTTAAAGGGTCAGGCGCCCCCCTTTCCTGTCACGGCGCATTCGACCAGGGCAATAGGTGCCTCTTGGGCTTTCCGACATCAAGCGTCTGTTTCCCAATTATGTAGAGCGGCGACTTGGTCGTCCGCTCACACTTTCACAAAATTCTACAAAATTGATGTAGGTGCATCTTCGGATGCCTCTTTTGGCCGCAAGGTTTTGCAAGCGGCTGTTTAGAGTTGCAACTCCTCCGTTGGAGGAGTGCTGTTTTGTGTTTGGGGTGAAGTTTATTTTTATGCTGTTACCAACCCTCGTTTTTTCTCTGACACTGCTTTGGGACGTCCCACTTTGTCAATAGAGAAGCTGTGTCGGTCCATGGACGAAAGAGTGAATAGGATTTTTTACTCACCGTAGAATCCTTTTCTCTGAGTCCATGGACCGACACAGCACCCACCCCTCCTTTTAAGTTTGTACTACTTTTTGACAAACTGATCTGCGAAGATGCAGACTGAGAGGGTATACCCAGAGGGTCCGCCCCCTGGGCGGTACTGTAGAAGGTGTGATGCAACACTTTTTACAAGTTTTTCTGCCTAGTCACTCCTAATTAACGGATAATACCCACTTTGTCAATAGAGAAGCTGTGTCGGTCCATGGACTCAGAGAAAAGGATTTTACGGTGAGTAAAAAATCCTATTTTTTTCTCACTTCTATATATTTTAGGCACCTTCACCCTACATCCCCTGAGGAAGGTTTTATATATAACCGAAACACGTTGGGAAAGGGAATCTGTGGTTGGATTTTCACAGATTTGATTATCTATGTGTATAATATGCCTTTCTCCCCCCATATGTTGGAGGACAGGAGATTGGTAACTTCTTAACCATAAAATAGAGTGTGGTATAGGTGTATAGGCAACAACAAAATGTGCATTTTTAACAGCTCAAGATTTTAATACACTTATAGGTTTTCTTTATTTTGTATAATATAGACCTTTTTAGGAAATTTTGTACTATTTTTGTGTTCTGCTGCAACAAAGACCCAAGGGAGAGATTATTTTTTAGCATAGCGACATTTAGGGACAGAGCAGCTGTGAACTTACACACTGCTCACTTTTCCTTATGGTCAAGACTACTTAGTTGATATATGATCTGGGAAAGAGGGAGCCGCTCAGGTGTGGAAATCCCTGACAATGCCTCCTCCCAGCAGCCAAGGGTGCAGGCAAATGCAATTATGATCAAAAAGAAAAGAAAATCACTTCTGGAAGCAGCACTCCGATTAAAAAGCCTTTATTCCAAAAGGTTCAGGAAACAAAAAACACACTGCACGACACGGCAAACTGGTCACATCTAGCTGACGCGTTTCACACTATAGTGCTTACTCAAGTAAGCACTATAATAGTGTGAAACGCGTCAGCTAGATGTGACCAGTTTGCCGTGTCGTGCAGTGTGTTTTTTGTTTCCTGAACCTTTTGGAATAAAGGCTTTTTAATCGGAGTGCTGCTTCCAGAAGTGATTTTCTTTTCTTTTTGATATATGATCTATTGGCTGTCATTACAAGGCAGCTTTTTTGTTGCTGTTGGGGGTCATCTTCCGACCTGGGGAAATTCTTTTAGTCCACCAGTGCAGACATAGGTTTGCCTTTCCTGTTGGACAAGCTCCACCTGCTTGTCTGCTATCCGCCAGTGGATTTAGGTTCTGTTTTCTGCGCTATCGATGTCCCCATTATAATCTTGCCGCCTTCCAGCCGGTCTGCATCGCGCGAGCCCGGCCTTTGTCATCCAAGCTCGGCCGTGCTGCATGAGGGGCATGATGTCAGCAGCAGCGCCCGTTCACACCCCCCGGAAGTGGCGGAACCTAGAAAGAGACGCCGAGGGGATCAACTTTCATGGCAGCAGCCGGGGGCAATTATGCAGGCTCCCCACCCCATGTTCATCGATTTTATATAGTGCTCTCCATCACCCATTATTCAGCTGCTAGGGTCCCAGACAGACAGTCCACACTTTTGTGTAGGTAAAAGGAAGCCTCTTCTCTTAGGCCTGAATATGTTTGTTGCTATATAGTTATTTCCCTGTTTTGATTACAGGACTCTACAGGGGTTTTTTTTCCCTGCCTTTTCCCTTCTTGGACCATCTAGCCCAAAACCTGCATGGTCGTCCATCTCTGGATCAGGTGCGTTCTCTCACATATTTTTGTGCAGGTGCGCCTGCCTGCTGTGATTGCCTTCAGTTACTCTTTGAATTCATTAATTTTAAATGGTGTGTGGCAAATTAGTGAGTGCCTCTACTTTTTGCTGTAGCCAATATGATGGAGCCTGCTGCACCTGCCTTCCTCTGATCATCACTGATCCCCTGTGGGACTTGGAGCCCACTCCAGGCTGGGACCCGAATAGCATGCATTACTAGCTGCCTTTTGCCACTTGGTCATGTCCATCGCTGTAAGTCTAAAATGCTCTTATATAGATTTTGCATGAAGCATCACTATTATATATAACTTGGTGAAGTTAACATACATTCTGCTGTGTGCTTTTCTTTATGTATGTAGGATTGCGTCCACCCTCTTATCACCTGAAGACTATGTACAGTTGAAACGCGTAGGATGTAATTGGTGGATATGAATAATTTTTCATATAAAGGTGCATCCCTGCCCCCTGTGTGGCTAGCAGGAGATGTTTAACAGACTAGGACATGAATTGTATAGACCAGCTATTTTTAGCCCATTGTACAAATAAAGATTTTCTATTTTTATAAAATACATTTTAAATTGTGTGATTTCTATTGCTTCAACAAAGTCCCATGGGAGATGCTTTTCTAGTAATATATGATCTATTAAGATACTTTATTTTGACCCTTTCTCCTCTCTTCCCCTCTTCTTTTCTCTGTGGCCCTCTACAATTCGCCCTGGCATGCTGTCAATCAACTTCTGGGCCACATCCTGACTGATGGCAGCCATTCTTGCATAATCAATGCTTGGAGTTTGTCAGAATTTGTGTTGTTTTTTGTTTTTTTTTGTTCAACCACAAATTCTGACAAACTTCAAACTCCTTGAGGATTGACCACAAGTTCTCAATGGGATTAAGGTCTGGGGAGTTTTCTGGCCATGGACCCAAAATGTTGATGTTTTGTTCCCTAAGCCACTTAGAGCACCTTGCCATAAGGCAAAAGTGATAACCATCATGCTGGAAAAGGCATGGTTCGTCACTAAACTGTTCTTGGATGGTTGGGAGAAGTTGCTCTCGGAGGATGTTTTGTACCATTCTTTATTCATGGCTGTTAGGCAAAATTGTGAGTGTGCCCACTCCCTTGGCTGAGAAGCAACCCCACACATGAATGGTCTCAATCGGAAAGGGGATTCATCAGAGAAAATGACTTTACCCCAATCCTCAGCGGTCCAATCCCTGTACCTTTTGCAGCATATCAGTCTGTCCCTGATTTTTTTATTTTTTTTCCTGAAGAGAAGTGGCTTCTTTGCTGCCCTTCTTGATACCAGGCCGTCCTCCAAAAGTCTTCACCTTACTGTGTGTGCAGATGCACTCTCGCCTGCCTGCTGCCATTCCAGAGCAAGCTCTGCACTGATGGTGCCCCGATCCCGCAGCTGAATCAACTGTAGGAGACGGTCCTGGCGCTTGCTGGACCTTCTTGGGTGACCTGAAGCCTTCTTCACAACAATTGAACCTCTCTCCGAGTTCTTGATGATTCGTTAAATGGTTGATTTAGGTGCAACCTTAGTAGCAACCATATCCTTGGCTGTGAATTCCTTCTTGTGCAAAGCAATGATGACTGCATGCGTTTATTTGCAGGTAACAATGATTAACGGAGGAAGAACAATGATTTCAAGCGCCACCCTCCTTAAAGCTTCCAGTCTGTTATTCTCAGAGACCTTCAAAATGTGGCATTTATTTTTGCAAAATGTGGCACTAAAAAATGTGGCAATATGGCACTTATTTTGGCCAAATGTGGCATTTATTTTGGCCAAATGTGGCATTTATTTTTCAACTTTAAACCCCCCTTCCCATCGTAAAAGGGATATTAAATCATGCAACTTGAATCATATTAACTACTTTATTACTATTTACAGGTATTTACAACAATTTTAGTTTTAATTATAGTATAATTTTACGTGAGCGACTATGCTCTTCATAGAAAAATTGAGGCGACGGTCGCTGAGGATGTACTTTAATTTTGAAAAAGTCCTCTCTACGTCGGCTGATGTTCCAGGTACGGATTTCATTGCCAGCACGTATGCAGCGTCCCAGTCTTCTTTCAGCGGGGATTCCTTTCCTTTGAGGTTCGCGGCCACGCTCCTGACTTCCTCCCAGCCACATTTCCTGGTCAGGACAGCCTGTATTTTGGCCTTAATCCTCTTTCCAATGGCTCCTGGGTAATCTGTGTTGGCAATTTCCTCCATCTTTGCCACAGAGGTTGTCAGGAGAATCTTCTGAGACTGAAGCTGCTCGATGACTTCTGGAATTGACTTGAAATTGGCCTCCGGGAAGAGGGGCGGGTCGTCTATGAGGTCTTTTGCCTTTTTCACCGCACCAGAATCATCTTCCAGCTCCTTCACCACGGTTTTGAAACCTTCAAAATGCTTCATACCGCGATACTGCAGACAACCAGGTGCCCCACCTAGTGACAACAGGCTCGGGAGGTAGTGGCACGCCAGGCAAATGATTCCTGAATACCTTGACCCTCTTTGGTGCCTTCAGGAATATTTTTTTCCCCGCCGAGATGAGTTTATTGACTTTGGGGTGCTCTTCCTGTATGGCCTCCGCAACACAATGTAGTCCATGCGCCAGACACGTCTCGTGGATAATTTTTGGGTAGATAGCCTTAAAGGTCCTCCCCGCACTCAGCATGTATGCTACACTATTCGTGACAAGTAGTAGCAAGCGTCCTGCCGTGTTGGGGGCTCCTTGCCACAGCAGTCCTGAAACAAATAAATAAATGAAATATTAGCATGCTGTATATAAGCACTAAAAATGGCACCGTGACAGACAAAAGCTAAAATTGTAGCCTGAAGGGTGCTGTAGTAGTAGTAGCAGCAGCAGTAGTACTACAGGGCTGTTTGAAGCATTGGTTTTTTCCAACTGAGCCACGTGGATAAGATTACCTTTTTGGGCATTGTTAGGATCCAATTTTCCCACAACGACGTTGGCAATGTATCGTCCGAGTGAGTCCGTTGCTTAGTCTACGCTGAGCCAGATCCTTGAGTCATCAATGTCCTTGCAAATTTCCTCCAAGTTCTAAGAAAGAAAAATATATACACGTATACAGTCGGCACCATTTAAAACATGAACATTTGTTTGTTTTTTCATACCTACGCATAAACATGTTTTGTAAATTTTTGCAGAAGGTATTGTTGCTCAACCAAAGGTACCTATGCGTGATTTGAACATAAACTATCATTGAACGTTGCTTACCTTTTCACACAATTGAGGTACCATTCGTCTTAGGGTGCTCACGCTTGGCAATTTGACGCTACAGTACTTGTCAAAAATGTCGCGCAGGGGACCCTTCTCCAGTTTGTGTAACGGAATGCCTTCTTTAAGGAAAGCCATGGTGACGTCTCTGGAAAATTCCTGGACCTCGGGCCAAATTTGCCATGACACCACATCTCTAAGGAGCTGCTGCTGCTTCGGATCAGTACTCGGAGCTTTGTCCCTTGCCAGGTGCTGCTCGCTTTTCTTGTGCACGTCGAATTGCCACTTCTTCTTAAACTCATACTGTAAATTAAATACAAGAAAAGGTTTTGTATTCAGTACTGGTAAAAATTCTCCAGTAAAAGTCAGTTTCCTACACAGGCCAGAATAGATCAGTTTCGGAACTGGGACTAAGGTGAGGACAGAAAACAGTTTTCAACTATAGAAAATTTTGACACTTGAGGAGCATTTCAAGGCTACTTGGGGTACAAGGCTGTTGGGTACCATAAAACGAACGTTTGTGGCCATAACTTCAAAATATACAGTGCTTGTGGAAGTAATAGAAAAAGATGACATTCTCTCGAAAAATTGAAAAAGTGAGAGAAATGAGAATGCTATAGGTATAAGAAGAGTTCTCAAAGAGAACTGAATAAAAACTTACCGATTTCGTGCGCAACTTGCAGAATATCTTCCCACCTTCCACGGCGAAATTGCTGTCACCATTAATCCACTTCTTGAAAAGGGTTACGTTTGAACTAGCAACTTTAGGCATATTGAATTAGGAAAACGCGAGCGATGACTTCAGTAATACACTTCAGCTTGGTATGAAGGATGTGGGAAAGGGAGCTGATATACTGTATATATGCGTTTCTTTACGGTCCTCCCCCCTGCTAATGGATTTTTACTTACAGTGTACACAAAGATATACACTGTGGGACAATCCCCCCTCCCCCTTAGCAGCCAATCCACATACACATATACATCCCATAATAAGTCTATCTTAAGGCAGAAAGAACAATGTGAGGTCATTAACATTTAACAATGAGACAGGCACAATCCACATTCCCTCCCAATACACAAACAATAGGGAAGTCTGCCAATGACAGTCTGTGTGTCTCTCTCACAGACAAGCACATGGAATACACTGTGTAAGGTGATATTAAATCTTCATATTTCTATATGAAGACATTGCTGACAAATATTACTGTCCCACTTGAAGAATATTAGAATATTTTTATTTTTTCTTGGCCCAAATAAGGCAAAAATTTTGTAATTTTCCCGAAAATCTGCGAAATATGGCATTTCACCGAAAAATTGGCAAAATGTGGCATTTTAGTATGGCGCCTTGGCAATGTGGCATTTGAAGGTCTCTGGTTATTCTAAAGCAATCGGCATTACAGAGCGATTTCCAGGCTTGTCCTCGTCAATGCTGACACCTGTTGAGAAGAAAATTGCTGACATGTCAGCTGGTCCTTTTTGTAGCAGGGCAGAAATGCAGTGGAAATAGTTTTTTTGGGGTAGTTAATTTTCATGGCAAAGAGGGACTTTGCAATTGCAATTCATCTGATTACTCTTCATAACATTCTGGAGTATATGTAAGTTGCCATCATAAAAACTGAGGCAGCAGATTTTTAGATTTGTGATTTTCTTTTTTTTTACTTTTTTTTAATCTGTTTTATTAAAAAAAGAAAAGAGGGACAGGAGGTCACATGCCTCGGGACTTTTAAGGTGTCAAAAATATTTGTGACCAAATAAATGATCAGCACAAAAATATATAGAAAAATAGAAATAATTGTATTACAGAGATAATAAAAACATGAAATATTACATATCCAACAGATTGATTGTTTCTAAAGAAGTACATGTACAAAACCGTTTTACTCTTTCGTCCATGGACCGACACAGCTTCTCTATTGACATAGTGGGTATTATCCATTAATTAGGAGTGACTAGGCAGAAAACTTGTAAAAAGTGTTGCATCACACCTTCTACAGTACCACCCAGGGGGCGGACCCTCTGGGTATATTCCCTCAGTCTGCATTTTGCAGATCAGTTTTTTTCTGTCTAGCAAGGAGTAGGACATGGCTCCCTTCGGGCCCATTGGTCCGGGGGAAAAATATATTTTTTTGCTACATTTTTTTTTTTGTTTCCTGCGATCTTCGATCAATTGCTGACTGGGTGACAGGCTGGATTCTCGATCCTTGTAGTCTCCCCAGTTTCGGCCATCGAGCGTGTGCCGACCCTAGCTACGCGCTGGGTTTTCCCATGACATGCTCGTTGCTCCACGGGTGGCCGGTGAGCCTACGCTCCAGGGCCTGCATTGGACCGCTCAGCTTCGGCTGACCTTACGGCCGAGTCGCAGCAGCCTTGGCTGGTGAGCTTACGCTCCAAGGCTTGCATCGGACCGCTCAGCTTCAGCTGACCTTACGGCCGAGTCGCAGCAGCCTGTCTGGTGAGCGTCGTGCTCCAGGGCATACATATGATCATCCCCTTGGGTCCAATCACAGCATGCCTGGCCAACAGTCACCTTCTGTGCGCGGACGATGATCTGTTTGGAATGTCTTCCAGCATGATACATGCAGGATAGGTAAGTAAACTCCCCTGCCTCGGCTGGGTGATTTGGCTGGACATTCCTGGAGAGACCAAGTAAGTGGTTGTGGCCCCTTTCTTCCCTCTCTCCCTGCCCTTCCCTCCTCCCTGGGCTTCTAGCTAAAGGGTGCTGGGGGTCACCTAAGGGGTTCCACTGGAGCGGGGCTGGCTGTAACTAACATTTTAAAGAAATGTAATTTTTGCTTACCTGTATGTGCTTCCTCCTCCATGCTGTCGGCAGCCATTTTGCGGTGGTCCATGCCGGGTTCGGCCTCTAGTGACTGCCCAGCGGCCATCTTCCTGTGGTTTCGGCGCCATTTTCTTGTAGTTCCACACCCACTGGCCTCTATCTACCGATCGGCGGCCATGTTTGTAATGATCCACACTGTATGTATATATTGCCGTTCGGCGGCCATCTTTTTGTGGTCTACGGCTGCTTTGGCCTTCATCTTCGGCTCGGCGGCCATTTTCTTAAAGCCCACATTATCTTCCATTCAGACGTTTTGGCGGCCATTTTGCGAGAGTCTCCGGCCTCTAGGGTGCATTACACTGGCGCGAAAAATTCACAAAAGAAGCGATGATAAAAGAAGCAGACTGACACAGCAGCGGTGGGACAGCATCACAGGCACAGCACACGGCAGCATAGCGGTACCGGTCCAGGGTGGTGAGTCCTCTGGGTGACCCAGCATCTCTGCAGCGCAGGAGGGTGGCCTATTGATATCTTGCCTGGAGCCCTGTGGGTGTCAGCGTGTCATCAGCATGGCATCTGAGCCAGATGTCTTCTCCCCTGAAACACCAGATTTAGCAGCTGGTGCCCCTGAGGTGTCTATGGACGCTATGTCGGCAATCCTAGAGGCGTTTGCTGCCAGGGTGGAAGCAGCACACGAGAATACAGGGGGTAGTAAACTCCCCTGTCCCCTGCAATCTTCTGGGGATATTTCTGAGACAGAACCAGGTCCAGCTACGGCTCATGGCCCAGATTCTGACGCATCAGAGACTGCAGACCGTGATCGGACAGTGAGGATGATTCCAAGTCCAGTCAGTACGCCAGACGGCTTTGGTATCTGACCTTATTACTGCAGTGTGGGATACGCTAAAGTTGGAAGATACTGCAGAAGCAGCAGAGACTCTGGTCCCCTTTGGGTTTCGTAAAACCTGCCCGCACTGCTAAGGTGTTCCCTTGTGTGTCTTATTTTGATAAACTCTTATACAAGGAATGGGAGAACCCACTGAGGTTCTTTACAGCCCCAAAGAGGTTTGCGGTACGGTACCCCTTTGAGGAGAGTTTTCTGAAGAAATGGACCTCTCCCCCTATAGTGGACCCTCCGGTGTCCAGACTTAATAGAGCTACCACTATTCCAGTAGAAGGGGCTCCTGTTTTCAAGGACCCTGTGGATAAGAAGGCTGAAACACTCGCTCGCTACCTATACTCAGTGGTAGGCTCGGCAGTACGCCCGGCATTGGCGGGGGCCCTAGTGTCTCAGACACTTACTGAATGGGCAAAATTGCTACTCCAGGGGTTAAAGGAGCAAGATGCTTCTCCTAATGAGATAACTTTGGCCGACCAGTTGGTCCAGGGCCTTAAGTTTGTCTGCGAGTCAGACATGTATACTATTGCCCTGCTGTCAAAAGCTTTGGTTAATGCAGTAGCAATACGCCGCCTGATCTGGCTAAAGGGCTGGTCTGCGGACCAGACTTCCAAGAAAGCCCTGTTGGATTTGCCTTTTAAGGGCGACAGACTTTTTGGGGCTTCTCTGGATGACATCATCAAGGATGCCACAGGAGGTAAAAGCACTTTGCTAACCCAAACTAGCAAGGGTAAGGGGCCACTCCAAGGGCAAGGGCCCTCCTTTACTGCACGATTTTTTCGTCCCCCTAGGGCGACAGGGAAAAGACCCCAGGCCGACAAGTCGCCTGCCCAAGGACAAAAGCGTCCTTGGTCCCGCAGACCCAACAAGCCTGCGGACAAATCTGCGTCCACATGAAGGTCCACCCCCACCAAGCTCTCGGGTGGGGGGACGTCTTCGCAAATTCGCGACTCAGTGGACAGCTCTAGTCTCCGACAGGTGGGTTTGCGAAGTAATCTCCTCAGGCTACAAGATAGAATTTCTCTCTTGTCCACCGGACAGATTCGTCACCTCCAATCTCCAGCTACTACCGACCCGTCGGGAAGCCCTGTATGGGGTGGTCCAGGGTCTACTGGAACGCGGGGTAGTTATTCCAGTTCCAGAACAGGAACGGGGTCAGGGTTTTTACTCAAATCTGTTCATTGTGCCAAAGAAGGAGGGGGTTCGTTCAATTTTGGATCTCAGAGCCCTCAATTGCTTTGTGAAGTTACAAAGATTTCGGATGGAGTCGGTTCGATCTGTAGTCACGGCGCTCCATCCGGGGGACTTTCTGGCCTCCTTGGACATCAAGGACGCATACCTGCATGTCCCCATATACTCCAGACACCAGAGGTTTCTGCGATTTGCTATCGGGAAGAATCACTACCAGTTTGTGGCCCTCCCGTTTGGCCTTGCCTCAGCACCCAGGACGTTCACCAAGGTGCTTGCTCCGATTCTGGCACTTCCAAGACAGCGGGGTATCGCTATCATGGGCTACTTGGACGACCTTCTACTGAAGGCCCCTTCAAGCTCAGAATTAGAGGTAAGCGTGTCCATTACCTGTCAGACTCTTCGAGACTGTGGTTGGATACTAAACACGCAAAAGTCAGTATTGGTGCCCACTCAACGCCTAGTGTACCTGGGGTTGATTCTGGATTCCTCAGAGGCAAAGGTATTCCTCCCTGTGGAGAAGTTGCAGACCCTCCGGGCTGCAGTACGGCAGCTGACTTCCAGGAATTGGTCGTCACTCCGTTTTTGCATGCGAGTGTTAGGCCTCATGGTAGCCTCCTTCGAGGATACTAAACACGCAAAAGTCAGTATTGGTGCCCACTCAACGCCTAGTGTACCTGGGGTTGATTCTGGATTCCTCAGAGGCAAAGGTATTCCTCCCTGTGGAGAAGTTGCAGACCCTCCGGGCTGCAGTACGGCAGCTGACTTCCAGGAATTGGTCGTCACTCCGTTTTTGCATGCGAGTGTTAGGCCTCATGGTAGCCTCCTTCGAGGCGGTCCCATATGCTCAATACCACACTCGAGTGTTACAGAAGGAAGTTCTGTCCAGATGGAACAGATGTCCATCATCTCTGGATTATCAAATCCGAGTGAGCCACCTAGTCAGGAGATCCCTGGTATGGTGGCTGACAGCACCGGCTTTAATGGCCGGGAAGTCATTTTTTCCGGTTTACTGGATAGTGATCACGACGGATGCCAGCCTTACAGGTTGAGGGGGGAGTCTGGGGTGTTCAGTTGACGCAAGGTTGCTGGACCCCAGAGGAAGCCCTCCTGCCGATCAATGTCCTGGAAATCTGGGCGATCAGGCTGTGCCTCTTCAAATGGTCTCGGAGGCTGCAAGGGCGTCCAGTCACGATCCAGTCAGACAATGCCACAGCATATGTCAATCATCGAGGAGGAACAAGAAGCTCAGCTGTAGCATCGGAGGTCGCTCGCATCCTGAAGTGGGCAGAGAGGAGCGTACCGGCACTGTCGGCCGTGTACATTCCGGGTGTGGAAAACTGGCAGGCAGACTACCTGAGCCACCAGATGCTGGACCAGGGAGAATGGTCTTTACACCCGGAGGTGTTCCAACTCCTCTGCCAAAGATGGGGCACACCAGTCTTCTGGCTTCCCAACTCAATCGGAAGGTATTGAGGTTTGTGGCCCGGTCAAGAGACCCGTGGGCAGATGCAACGGACGCGTTGGTGGCATTGTGGGGTCAGTGTCGGCTAATCTATGCCTTCCCTCCCTTAAGGCTTCTTCCACTTCAGCTCCGCAGAGTGGAGGCAGAGGGAATTCCAATGATCCTAATCGCTCCAGATTGGCCTCAGCGTCCTTGGTATGCCGATCTAGTACGTCTGGTAGCAGACGTCCCCTGGCGCCTACCACTACGGAAGGACCTGCTATCGCAAGGTCCCATACTCCATCCTGCTTTACGGTCACTGGCTTTAACGGCATGGCTGTTGAGAACCAGGTACTGAGAGACCGGGGCCTGTCAGATTCAGTAATCTCTACTATGAGAAGTGCTCGGAAACCGTCCTCTAGGAAGGTTTATCACCGCACTTGGAAGGCCTACATCTCCATGTGTGAGGAAATGAAAGGGCATCCGCGTACTTATTTGGTTTCCAGAATCCTGCTGTTTTTACAGCATGGGGTGGACCAAAGGCTTGCCCTAAGTACGATTAAGGGACAGATATCTGCCCTGGCTGTCTTGTTTTTTTCAGCGACCCCTGGCAACTCACTCTCTCGTGAGTACATTTGTGCAGGGGGTTCGACATGTGGCCCCTCCGGTCCGTCCCCCGCTGCCTCCGTGGGACTTGAACCTGGTCCTCTCGGTGCTTCAGAAGGCGCCGTTTGAGAATATTAGAGATATTCCCCTGTTGACACTTTCTCAGAAGGTGGTCTTTTTGGTGGCTGTTACGTCAGTTAGATGAGTCTATGAGCTGTCAGCCTTGTCCTGCAAGGCTCCCTATTTGATTTTCCACAAGGATAAGGTGGTGCTGCGGCCACAGCCTTCCTTTCTTCCGAAAGTCGTTTCGGCTTTTCATCTCAATGAAGACATTGTACTTCCATCCTTGTGTCCTCATCCGTCAAATCCTAAGGAGTCGGCGTTGTATTCCTTGGACATTGTCCGAGCTTTGAGAGTATACCTATCTGTTACTTCCCTGTTGCAGAAGTCAGACTCTCTGTTTGTTTCGGTGGCTGGTCCCAAGAAGGGCCAAGCAGTCTCGTCAGCCACCATCTCTAGGTGGATCCGACAGATAGTAATCCAGGCTTACGCCTTAAAGGGTAAAGCGCCCCCCTTCCCGGTCATGGCGCATTCAACCAGGGCAATAGGTGCCTCTTGGGCTTTCCGACATTAAGCGTCTGTTTCCCAATTATGTAAAGCGGCGACTTGGTCGTCCGTTCACACTTTCACAAAATTCTACAAGGTTGATGTAGGTGCATCTTCGGATGCCTCTTTCGGCCGCAAAGTTTTGCAGGCGGCTGTTTAGAGTTGCAACTCCTCCGTTGGAAGAGTGCTGTTTTGTGTTTGGGGTGAAAGTTTATTTTTATGCTGTTACCACCTCTTGTTGACACTGCTTTGGGACGTCCCACTATGTCAATAGAGAAGCTGTGTCAGTCCATGGACGAAAGAGTAAATAGGATTTTTTACTCACCGTAAAATCATTTTTTCTGAGTCCATGGACCGACACAGCACCCAGCCCTCCTTTTAAGTTTGTACTGCTTTTTGACGAACTGATCTGCGAGATGCAGACTGAGGAGATATACCCAGAGGGTCCGCCCCCTGGGTGGTACTGTAGAAGGTGTGATGCAACACTTTTCACAAGTTTTCTGCCTAGTCACTCCTAATTAACGGATAATACCCACTATGTCAATAGAGAAGCTGTGTCGGTCCATGGACTCAGAGAAAAGGATTTTACGGTGAGTAAAAAATCCTATTTTTCTCGACATGTTTCGCTCCTAAAAGAGCTTCTTCAGGAGATTAATTTACGGCGTATTGATGTACTGTGTAAGTAACAGAGAGAAGAATATGAACACTCATGTGAATGCATTAAAAGAAATACATTTATATAAATACACATTTAATAGGCATCCATGTAGGGATTTGGATGCAAGCAGCATACAAAGTCCATAAATCAGTTAAATCAAACAATAAGGGCAAACTATATATAGTTGCATATCACTGCATTTTATTGGAAATGAATGATGTGGTCAAGCTCCTACCAGTCATCTATATAGAAAATGCTTGTCAATCTGATTCATTAAAAAACACATGGAGGTGCCAAGAAAATTGTCCAAAGCCCACCAGGGACCCTCCAAGAGGAATGGGAATCTCATATAATCCTGCAGATGGAAGAAAAGGAAGCAGGTGTCTTCACTAGGAGAAAACGCTCCAAAATGAAAATAAAGGTAGATCAGAGATTAAGTGAAATTAAGTGGGTCAAAGGCAGATTAAAAAGGTTAATACCTTTTAAATAGAATCAATTGCATGCACCAGTGAATCCAAAATTGCAGACCCAGTCCATACAGCAAGCAGAGCAAGGGACCCGAAGATATCAAGGGAAAAGCCCTGGCTGGCCCAAAGGTGAAGGGGGGAGAGACCCTATAATTAATATGGATAAACCAAAGTTCATATTAATGGGTAAAGATTCATGCAGCAAGGAAAAAACTGCACTCCAGATTGAAGGTATTGGAAAAATATAAACATACCTGAATAAAAGGATTCCAAACGTGAGCGGAGATGTAGCCCTTGTCTCCAGCTCACGGAGGAACGACAGCAGGAGAGGAGATGTAATCTCTATCCCCAGCTCAGGGGGAATGACAGAAGGTTGCGGCTCACATGAGCTGTTTTTAAATCCTTCCCTGACGCGGCGACGTCTGACGTCATCGCTGCGCGGCAGACGCATAGCGAGAGGAAGGCACAGAATGACGGCGCCGACCACAGCGCGGACGTGACAGGGGGCCGGGCTTGCAGACAACGAAGCTGCAGTGGCCATATTGGAAAATCCACCTGCCCATACTGTTGCGGAACTCCAACGTCCGCTGGGAAATCCTTGAAGCTGAGGAAGTACTGACTTATCCAAGGCAACCTGTTACCCCCAGTAACTGGACGACACACAGTTCTGGGAGTAAATCAACGCTTTATTTTGCCCAGGCTGGCTTTTTATATCATTTCCCATGCAAGGGTTTTCTTAACTCATTTTACAGGGGCATTCCCTTCAACAATTAACAGATGACAGCGATTTAATTACCTGGGATGTGTGAGACGTTGGTCTCTGCATATTTACCCATAACAATGAAACCGTGCCAGACACATTACTAGGAGTGTAATTACCTCCCGTAGCAGATAGTAGATGGTCATTAACATACTGACAATAGATGAATAGTACGCTACCTCAGACCCCCAATTAACCCAATTTACTTATTCAGACATCAGTAGACATTCTGTCTCTACATTTCCTGGAATGAATTTTTGCTGTCACCTTTGAAGTGATCAAAACCATTTCTCAGTTTCAGTATTTTGCTACACTGCTCCCCCTTACCCACAAGCCGGCATACACAGTCTGATCCTTAACGGATCGGCTTGGGGATGTCCGGGGACCATCACGGATCACTTTTCCAGTTCAGTTTGCCGCGATAATCCGTCAGCATTGCCGTTCTGTTTCCCGGGGCGGTAGTGGATAGTAAAGTCATACGGTTGTAACGCCAGACTCCAGCGCAACAACCGGGCATTGTCCCCTGCCACTCGATTTAGCCATACCAACGGGTTGTGGTCTGTGAGTAGGGTGAACTGTTGTCCGTACAAGTAGGGCTGAAGCTTCTTTAGGGCCCACACCACAGCCAGGCATTCTTTTTCTATGGCGGCGTAGCTCACTTCCCTGGGGAGAAGCTTCCTGCTCAAGTAAACTACAGGGTGTTCTCCGCCATCTGCTCCAACCTGGCTCAATACCGCGCCCAATCCAAACTTTGAAGCGTCTGTGTGAACAAGAAATCGTTTAGAGGGATTGGGAGCAGCTAGTACCGGACTGTTAACCAGGGCCTGTTTGAGCTGTTGAAATGCCTGTTCACACTCTGGGGTCCATTCTACTTGGCAGGGTAGGTTTTTTTTGTAAGGTCAGTGAGGGGTTTGGCCAGGGTGCTGTAGTTCGGGACAAATTTTCGGTAGTAGCCAGCCGTTCCGAGGAATGCTAAAACCTGTGTTTTGGTACGGGGGGTTGGCCACTGGGCCACTGCCTCGACTTTGGCGGGTTCGGGCTTTTGTTTCCCACACCCAACCCGGTGTCCCAAGTACTGTACTTCCGCCATCCCAATATGACATTTACTCGGTTTGAGGGTTAGGCCGGCCTCTTTGATTCGGTCTAGCACCGCTCCTACATGGCCCAGATGCTCCTCCCAGGTCTCACTAAAAATCGCGATGTCATCCAAGTATGCACATGCATAATCCTGGAAGCCATCAAGCAGCCGGTCTACCATCCGTTGGAACGTGGCTGGGGCGTTTTTCATCCCAAATGGCATGACCTTAAACTGGTACAGGCCAAATGGGGTGACAAAGGCCAACTTGAGAATGGCATCTGGGGCAAGGGGAATTTGCCAATAGCCCTTACATAGGTCGATGGTCGTGAGGTATTGCCCTCTGGCCATTCGATCTAAGAGCTCATCTATCCTGGGCATTGGGTACGCGTCTGATACTGTTTTGTCATTGAGTCGCCGGTAGTCTACACAGAAGCGGGTAGTTCCATCCCGCTTTGGTACCAAGACCACCGGAGAAGCCCAAGGACTATCCGACGGCTCTATGACCCCGAGACGGAGCATCTCTTGTATCTCCTGTCTCATGTGCTCCCTGACCGCCTCAGGTATTCTATAGGGCGTCTGTCTGAGGGGTGGTTGTTCCGAGGTGTCTACTCGGTGCATTGCCAGCCAAGTGCATCCAGGGATGTTTGAGACAGTTGCTCCCTTCGTGACTAGCAATTGCCGTGCCTGGCTGCGCTCTTGGGGGCTTAACCGTTCCCCCAGCTGAACCTCATCTAAAGTGCCCAGCGTCTCATCCTCCCCCAGAAGGTCTGGTAAAGGAAGACTTTCGAACTCGTCGAAGGCAGGCGCGCATATGGCAGCCACCTCCTCTATTCTCTCATAGTACGGTTTGAGCATGTTCACATGTAGCATGCGTCCACCCCCATTTCCAGAGCAAGGACCTATCACGTAAGTGGTATCGCATCTCTTCTCCACCACTTGGTATGGGCCCTGCCAGGCGGCCTGTAGCCTGTCGTGGCGAACAGGTTTTAAAATCAAAACCTTTTGGCCAATCTGAAAGCTACGTCCTCTGGCACCCCTGTCATACCATTGGCGCTGGCGAGTCTGCGACGCCTGGAGGTTAGAACGCACCTTCTGAGTCAGTTCCTCCAAGCGGTCACGGAACTCCAACACATAGGGTATAACAGGGGTACCATCCTCCCCTTCTGCTCCTTCCCAGTGTTCCCGGATTAAATCTAGGGGTCCCCGTACTTTTCGTCCGAAAAGTAGCTCAAAGGGGGAGAATCCTGTAGATTCCTGTGGCACCTCCCGGTAAGCAAACAGAAGGTGGGGCAGGAATCTTTCCCAGTCCCGACTCGTGTCCGTGAAAGTCCGGAGCATTTGTTTTAACGTGCCATTGAACCTTTCACATAGGCCATTTGTCTGGGGGTGATAGGGGGAACTCATAATTGACTTGATGCCACACAGTCTCCACAGCTGCTGGGTGACTTCCGCAGTGAACTGAGTGCCCTGGTCCGAGACTATCTCTCTGGGAAAGCCCATCCGAGAGAAGACCCGCATCAGCGCCTCAGCCACGGTCTCCGCGTGTATATTGGTCAGAGCTACCGCCTCGGGATACCGTGTTGCATAGTCCACTATTGTCAGAATGTACTTTTTGCCGGAGGGGCTGGGTTTGGCGAGGGGTCCTACAATATCTACGGCTACCCGTCCGAACGGCTCCTCTATAATGGGTAGGGGTTGTAATTTAGCCTTGTGGCGATCCCCCCGTTTCCCTACCCGTTGACAGGTGTCACACGTTTGACAATACTGTCTCACATCTTTGGAGATGCCAGGCCAAAGGAAGGTGTGGGTAAGCCGGTATCTTGTGCGGCTGACCCCTAAGTGTCCGGACAGGGGAATATCGTGAGCTATCTGCAATAATTCTCTCCTGTATTTCTGAGGGACCACTAATTGTCGGGTTTGGACCGGTAAGGATCCGGCTGCGACTCTCTCGGAGTCGCGGTACAATAGCCCCCGGTGCCAGGAATATTTCTCTCCCTCTAATCCAGCTTGCGACTGGGTTACTTTGTCCCTATAGATCTGTAACGTGGGGTCGCTACGGGTTTCCTGCCCAAATGCTGCGGGGGTATCCCAGGGAAGGGGTTTAACAGTTTGGGGAAGTGTTCTTACCAGAGCCTCAGAGGGTGCGCTGTTTTCCGTGGTGTGGGCCTGGGACCGGGTGGTAACGGGGTAGATCTCGTTGGTAACCGGGGCTGATGCAAAAGCAGAAGTCAACTGGCCGAGATCGTTCCCCAGCAGGACATCAGCGGGAAGCTCCTGGATCAACCCCACCTTAATTAATCCGGAGCCGGCACCCCAGTTTAGGTGTACTCTTGCCGTGGGTAGCCTGTGTACTGCTCCCCCTGCAACCCGCACGGCTACGGAACTCCCAGTGTGGTCGGCCTCTGGAACCAGGTGTCGTTTGACCAGTGTGAGGGTGGCGCCGGAATCTCGTAGACCTTGAGCAGTCTTCCCGTTCAGCTGTACTGACTGGCGATGGTGTTGCCTGTTGTCGGTAGCTGCCTGTACTGGGTCAGCCTCATGTAGGATACTCCAGTGTTCCTCCAATTCTTCCGCTCTGCGGTTGACCGAGGCCAGTTCCGTGTGATAGCAATGAGCGGCAACCCGTGCTGGAGGGGGTGGCCCTGGTCGGATCCATGCCGCTTGGTCCTGGTTCTGAGTGCAGTCTCTCTGATAGTGCCCAAATTGCTTGCATGAATGGCACTGCACTCCCTTGCGCCCGAGGTATCGATTTGCAGGGGGGTTAGGGATTAGCCCGGGTCGTTGTGTAGCTGGGGGCCCTGGGTTATGGTTCAGTGGTCTGGTGTTTGTTCGGAAGCTAGTCTGTGATGGCCGGCGGGCATCTTGATATTCGTCAGCTTGCCTGGCCGCTTCCGAGAGAGTGGTAGGTTTGCGATCCCTTACCCACTCCTGTACCTCTGGGTTTAGTCCATTAAAGAATTGCTCCAGTAAAATCAGCTGGGTGATCGCGTCTGCTGTGGTTGCCTGACTGGCTTGTAGCCAAGCTAGGGCTGCCCTCTGCATTCGGCAAGCCCATTCGGTGTGGGAGTCCTTCTCCTGTTTCTTTGTGTCCCGGAAGCGTCTCCTGTATGCTTCTGGGGTGATGGCATACCTTGCCAAAATAACTTCCTTTACCCGGCTATAGCTTGCGATTTCCTCCTCTGGCACGGCTCTGTAGGCTTCTGCTGCACGGCCTGACAGTTTACCAGCTAAGATCCGTACCCAGTCTGTCTGGGGTACTTGGTACAGCTTGCATTGCCGTTCAAAATCTTGCAGGAAGCTATCGATTTCTTCCTCTGCTTCCACAAACTTTTTAAAGGCATCATGGGGTACTTTTAGTTTTGTCTCTGGTGCCGGTGTGGTCGTTAGCAGTCTCTCAGAGGCACGCTGTTCCGCCAGCCGGAGTTGGGTCTCCCGTTCTTCTCTCGCCGTGATAAAGGCATCCACTTGGGCTAACGTTGCCTGTACCAGCTCGTTGGAGGGATTTTCTCCATAAACCGCTAGCCTGCGTTTCACTTCTTGGTCAAACTCGGTCTCCATGGCTTCTGTAGCCATACTGTGTGCCCGATCTCCCTCGGTTAGTTCTGCAATCAGCTCGGCTTTGGATTTATTTCTGGCGATCTTCCCTCTTGCTTCCAGCAAATCCTTTAACGTTGCTCGTTTTAATCCAGCATAGTTTGTCTCCATTCACACTTTCATTCGTGTAGCTGAATTTGCATGAACGCTGCTTCCTCTTGCTGCAAGGCTTTAATCCCACCGCTGCCAACCAGTGTTGCGTAACTCCAACGTCCGCTGGGAAATCCTTGAAGCTGAGGAAGTACTGACTTATCCAAGGCAACCTGTTACCCCCCAGTAACTGGACGACACACAGTTCTGGGAGTAAATCAACGCTTTATTTTGCCCAGGCTGGCTTTTTATATCATTTCCCATGCAAGGGTTTTCTTAACTCATTTTACAGGGGCATTCCCTTCAACAATTAACAGATGACAGCGATTTAATTACCTGGGATGTGTGAGACGTTGGTCTCTGCATATTTACCCATAACAATGAAACCGTGCCAGACACATTACTAGGAGTGTAATTACCTCCCGTAGCAGATAGTAGATGGTCATTAACATACTGATAATAGATGAATAGAACGCTACCTCAGACCCCCAATTAACCCAATTTACTTATTCAGACATCAGTAGACATTCTGTCTCTACATTTCCTGGAATGAATTTTTGCTGTCACCTTTGAAGTGATCAAAACCATTTCTCAGTTTCAGTATTTTGCTACACATACCATGTTTGCAAAAGCATGAATGGACAGGACGGTGGTGATAACTGTGGACCGGAATTGTGCACTGGGGACAACACGATCCATCAGAACACTAGGGATGGCAAAAAGAATGAAAAAAGTCAGTCCGCCGAAAGTGGGCGCCGCCGTACAGAAAAGGTCTCCCAATCAGGGCTGAGAGGAATGGCCTATTGATTAGAAAATAAAAGCCTAACTGCCCAGGGCGTCCGTGCAGGATAAGCAGAGAGCCCAAGTGATCCTGAAGGGGGGGAGGGAAAGCAGAAGAAAGGGGGGCGGTAAATATTACTTTCACTGTTCCACAGTATTAAAAATAAACCCCTTACAGTAGCGATTATTTGCTTTTTTTTTTACTATAAAGGGCTAATTCTAGTTTTTTTAACCCCATTATGTTACTAAACGTCAGGCCTGGTTCACACCTCTGTGTTTTTTGGTGCTTTTTGCAGAAACGCACTACAGTTCATTTAACATGGGTTTCCTATGGGACACGTTCACATCTTTGCTTTTTTCAGCTGCTGCGTATTTGGAAACTGTCAGGGACTTTTTTCAATGCAAAACTGTGCTTTTCTGGTTCAATATCTTTCAATGGAGAAGCTGCAGAAAATGTTAG
Source organism: Rana muscosa (assembly GCA_029206835.1). Lineage (NCBI taxonomy): Eukaryota > Metazoa > Chordata > Amphibia > Anura > Ranidae > Rana > Rana muscosa. The sequence continues at coordinate 440,697,658 of CM055120.1, forward strand.
TGTCAGTGAATCGACCAGGCATAAAACCCGTCTGGTCCTGATCTATTAAAGTGGAAACTACCCGTCGTACTCTAGAATTCAATATTTTGGTGATTAGTTTAAAAGCGCAGTAAAGTAGAGCTATAGGCCTGTGGGAGGCACAAAAGCGTAGGGTCTTTTTGGGGCTGGGGAATAAGAATGATATGCACCTCTTGAATGAATGAGGGTAGGGAACCAGAGGTCAGGCATGCATTATACAAGGAGGCCAGATTTGAGGCCAGAAGTTCCACATGTTCTTGTATATTCAGTAGGAAGGCCATTAGGCCCAAGTGACTTGCCATTAGGAATTGAGCCTATAACTGCTGTAACTTCCTCCGGGGTAACTTCCTTACTTAAGTAGGTGCGCTCCGAGTCAGCCAACCCAACACCAAAGGATCCAAAATAGAGCCAAGGACGATGGGTGAAAGTCCAATCGGAGAGAAAAGGAATATAAGGTAATGTAAAACTTCTTAAACTCACCCATAATGGTAAGTGGAAGCTTATGTTGAGCCGGCATAGCCAAAAACCTGCTATTTTTATTTCCCTGTTTGAAAAACTCCTGCTTATGGCTGTGAATCTGCAATTGGGCAACTTCAGTTAAATAAAGGTGTAAATCCCGCCTCACTGCCATAAGATGGTCAAAATTAGCCAGGGAGGGGGACTCAGAGTACCATTGCGTACTATCCTCTATTAAAGTTTGTAAAGCTGAAACGCAGGCCAATGGCTTCGCCTTAATGAAGGCAATGGTGGATATAGAAGAACCGCTGGTGGACGCCTTAAAGGCATCCAAACCGCACCTGGAGAAGCTGACCCAGCATTTGTAATAGTAGAGCAGAGGGTAGATGTTTCTGAGAGGTGAGATGACAGATCCACCGGTTACATAAGCGCCACAGCGCCCTAGAACTAGTGTGAGCAATGCGCACCTTCACCAGGAGTGGGCAATGATCTGAAAAGCCCGCAAACAAATAACTTCTCTCCTGCACATCATTAAGAAGAGAGGGATTACCAAATGTCAAGTCTATTCTAGACAAGGTTTTTTTTACCATGACACTCCTACCACCATGCTTGACTGTAGGAAAGATGCACTGGTCTTTGTACTCCTCTTCTGGTTGCAGCCACATACGCTTGACACCATCTGAACCAAATAAGTTTATCTTGGTCTCGTCAGACCACAGGACATGGTTCCAGTAATCCATATCCTTAGTCTGCTTGTCTTCAGCAAACGGTTTGAGGGCTTTCTTGTGCATCATCTTTAGAAGAGGCTTCCTTCTGGGTAGACAGCTATGCAGACCAATTTGATGCAGTGTGCGGCTTATGGTCTGAGCACTGACAGGCTGACCCCCCACACCTTCAACTGCTGCAGCAATCCTACATCTATTTCCCAAAGACAACCTCTGTATTTGACGCTGAACACGTGCACTTAACTTATTTGGTCAACCATGGTGAGGCCTGTTCTGAGTGGAACCTGTCCTGTTAAACCAATGTTTGGCCACCCTACTGCAGCTCAGTTTCAGGGTCTTGGCAATCTTCTTATAGCCAAGGCCATCTTTATGTAGAACAACAATTCTTTTTTTCAGATCCTCAGAGTTCTTTGCCATGTGGTGTCATGTTGCACTTCCAGTGACCAGTATGAGGGAGTGAGAGTAATAACATCAAATTTAACACACCTGCTCCCTATTCACACCTGAGACCTTGTAACACTAACGAGTTACATGACACCGGGGAGGGAAAATGGCTAATTGGACCCAATTTGGACATTTTCACTTAGGGGTGGTGTACTCACTTTTGTTTCCAGCGGTTTAGACATTAATGGCTGTGTTGAGTTATTTTGAGGGGACAGCAAATTTACACTGTTATACAAGCTGTACACTCCTCACTTTACATTGTAGCACAGTATCATTTCTTCAGTGTAGTCACATGAAAAGATATAATAAAATATTTACAAACATGTGAGGGGTGTACTCACTTTTGTGAGATACTGTACATCCATGGTAAGCTGTAAGAGGAAGCCGAAATTGCATCACTGCATAGGAAGTAGGAACCCATAGAAACACAAATGAGTAGATTTGGGTGTAGCAATATGGAGCATGCACCAGTAGCTAGGATTTGAAGCCATGTACACCCATAATGAGCTGTAAGAGGAAGCGGAAATTGTATCACTGCGTATGAACCAGGAACAACAATGATAGATTGGGTGAAGGAGGAGGAGTATCATACTGTAAATTAACACACCACACTACCCGAGGATAAAGCCCTATGGGACAGGCCAAACATGTCAGGTGACTGCAGGTAGTGACGTCCTATCCGGCCATTGAGACACACATCGGTGTGAACTTCCGGTTTTCTATGCTTGTATATCTTCATACAAATGTGAGTGGATATGTTTCTAACCACTTAAAGCAAAGGTCTGCTGATTTTTTTTTTTTTTTTTAAAGTCAGCAGCTACAAATACTGCAGCTGCTGACTTTTAAAATAAGGACACTTACCTGTCCAGGGCGCCCGCGATGTCGGCTCCCGAAGCCGATCTATCCCTCGGCTCTCAGATGCTGCTGCCGCTATCTTCAGTAAGGAAATCAGCCTTGCCTTGCGGCTTCACTTCCTGGTTCCCTACTGCGCATGCGCGACTCGCGCTGCGCGTTCCCACTGGTCCCTGCTGTCTTCTGGGACGTGTGTCTCCCTGAAGACAGTGGGGGTCGGAGAAGGCCCCGGACGGGGTGTAGATACCCGCGGGTGGCTCGGGTATCTATGCCCGGAAGTGGGAGCAAAATACCTGTATTAGACTGACATCTGCTCCCCCCTCCCCCTGAAAGGTACCAAATGTGACACCGGAGGTGGGGAGGAACCGAAAAAGCGGAAGTTCAATTTTTGGGTGGAACTCCGCTTTAAAGACCGAGCCTCTTTCTGAGATTTGTTTATAAGTTCAAAAAAAAATTTTGCTAGAAAATTACTTAGAACCCCCAAACATTATTAAAAAAATGTCAAACACCCCAGAGCAGTGATGGCGAACCTTGGCATCACAGCTGCCTGTCAGTGCCCATTAGTGCCACCAGTCAGCACCGCCTATCTGTGCCCATCAATTCTACATATCAGTGCCACCTCATCAGTGCCCGTCTGTGAAGGAGAAAATAAAATTTTATAACCGAAACGTAGAAAAATGTTTTTTTTTTTTTTTAAACATTTCGTTATTTTTTAGTTTAGCAAAAAATAAAAACCACAGAGGTGATCAAATACCACCAAAAGAAAGCTCTATTTGTGGGAACAAAATTAAAAAAAATTTAGTTTGGGTACAGTGTAGCATGACCGCACAATTGTCATTCAAAGTGCCCACAGAGCTGAAAATTGTCCTGGGCGGGAAGGGGCAAAAGTGCCTGGTATTGAAGTGGTTAAGAGCTATAGAGCTATGGGCGGAAGTGACAATTTGATGCCGCTTCTGCCCTGCAATGGTATGGAGACGGGTGGGGGCCATCTTCCCCTCACTAGTCTCCATGCCACAGAGGAAGGAGGATCCGATTACCGACTCCGGTAAGAGCCGGTGATCTCGCAGCGAATCCGCCGCAGAGATCACGATTATAGGAAACCGGACCGCTTACTGAAAAAGGGGATACCGGGGTTATGGCAGCTAGCTGCTGCCATAACAAAGATATCCCTCTTCAAATTGCTGACGTATATTGGCGTGAGCCGGTCCAGAAGTGGTTAACCTGTTGATTTTAGCTAATAAATGGAATTGTGCTATGTGGATCTCTTTTGCCACTTTATCCACACATATGCACAAGTACTTTACCTTCCTAAACACTGAGGCGCAGAGCCAGTGAGGACAACAAGGATCAGCATACCCAGGATACTTCTAAAGTGCATTCGACTCCTGTCACTGGGGGGGGTCCATAGCAGCTAGTGAGTGATTGGGCACCTTAAAGGGGGAGCACTAACTGCACTTTATTTGAATCTACATACATTTTGCACAATGGATAACTTTATTACACAATCATGAAGATTTAATATCAGACTTTATGAAGATTATGTTGATGCATTTATGTATTATTTTTTTCATATATTGATTGCTAGGAATTACTTGGTTTACACATTAATCACAAAGTCTAATATGGGGTAGGTTCCCCAAATCTGTGTAGCGCTCTACACAAGTTAATTTATAAAACAAAGTAATTAACATTCCTGAGAAAAACAAACTCCCTGCCGGAGCACTGCACCAATAACAGATAAGCACAGTGCCAGGCTTTGAACCGAAACAAGAATCCTGGAACTTCCACGCTAAAACAGCATTTAGTAGGTGGAACCCATTGAGCAAGTTGATACAACCTATCAGGTGCATGTGGCACCTAAAAACCAGTGTAAAATGCAAAGAGAAAACAAGAACAGAGTCAAAAAATGACAGCGTCTCTAGTGACAGACCTAGACAATTGAATATATAAACGAAAAAGCGCCTTTGGATGTGAATGAGTACCCAAAGTACCTGATATCAGCTGCAAAATAAACTTGCTATGTGCCAACAGAGCAATATAGATTGAAAGAAAGAAAATTGCGCTAGAAATCAACTACTAGGATATATAACAAACTGGTAGACAAATATACGTATATGCAACATATATGATAACATATGATGGTCCCATATGGTGGTCATGCTCCATAAAGACTCCTATGGACTGGTGCTAAAACTGGGTGCCCCACATAGATGTGCACTCACCGCAATGTGGCACCCGGCATGTATAGCAGGCGATTGATTAAAAGGGTAATCGGCCCTGAACGGGATAGTCCTGGTGCACGATTCCCTGGTGGTTTCAATTGGGGCGGAAGTAGTACCTCGACGTTTCGGTCAATCACAGAGCCATCATCAGGAAGTAGTCACTACCAGGACTATCAGGCACTCGGCAATGTAAGTGTAACCCTTTTTTATTTTGTGGAATCAATAAATGTTTTAAACGGCATTGCGCAATGAGGCTCTTTCTCTCTTGATCCCCATTCATCCCTATGAGCAACATCTCTATCAACAAGACGTCATCCTAAAGATCTGAGTTTGGGATATCCCCACATGCCTAATAGACCATACTAGCGATAGTTGGTCCACACATTGCGGTGAGTGCACATCTATGTGGGGCACCCAGTTTGAGCACCAGTCCATAGGAGTCTTTATTGAGCACGAGCACCATATGGGACCATCATATGTTATCATATATGTTGCATATACGTATATTTGTCTACCAGTTTGTTATATATCCTAGTAGTTGATTTCTAGCGCAATTTTCTTTCTTTCAGACATAGACATATGCTCCCTGTGTAAAGGATATATTAGCACTGTGACTGAACAGCAGAACTGGGGGGTATTGTGCTCCCCACCCAACTGGGCAGAGAGGTATGGGAATGGTCAAGATGAACAAGTCAGAGATCCATAGCTCATGGAGGGGGTGTAGCAAAAAAGGAGATGCCTCCCAGGTGTATATAACGAGATACTGATCCAGAGCTGTGTCAGACAGAGCTGTGTCATAACTACCTTTAGAAGAAAGGAACACGATAGTGGGCTTCAAATAATGGAATGGCTAGCACAGTCTCCAGACTTAAACCCTATTGAGCTGGTTTGGGATGAACTGGAAAGAAGGGTGAAGGCAAACCAACCTACAAGTGCAACACATTTGTGGGAACTTCAGCAACAGTGCTGCAAAAAGCTTTCCGAATAATATTTGATGTCCATTGTAGAAAGAATGCCAAAAGTGTGTTTGGCTTTATAAACTGAAAAAAGCAATCGGCGCCAAATACTAGCATAAATCAAAATATAAATGTGAATAGTAATAATAAATTACAATATCTCCACAGCTGCTGTGACACTCTCAGTGAATCACCACACCTAATATAGACTATAATAATTGTTAAATAGTGCAGCGCTATGAAATAAACCCTAAAATATACATACAAATATAAAGTGTACAATGCTTATTAATAGTGATTGTCTCACACTCTAGTCAGTCCTTGTGTGACCGCTCAAAAATTATTGAAGAATTAATAAAATAATAATATTAGTGAAAAAACAGCTCCTGTATTTTCTTAAATAAAAATGTTCTCATAAAATGCTATGTGTACACCATCACAAGCCAAAATGCCCGCTCACCTCAAGGATGAGTTAAAAATTCATAGAAAAGATCTTGCATTCAAATCCTCCTCATTCCTTTCTTTTTCTTGGCTTATTGTTGGTAAGAATCTTATGCTCCTTAGACTGCCTGTTCACGCTGGTGGCTTCACTACAGCTGATTCCAGGGAACTCTCACTCAGGTTCAGCTCCTCTTTAATCAGTGTGGTTTTGTAACATGGAACAACTACCATAGTGTTTCTCTGTTGCTACATTTATTAAACCACCCCCAAAGAGTTACACTTGCAAAGTAAAAACATCAGATAAGCATATAAAACATTGGCTTGTTCAGCGCAGGTCTCACCCACGGTGACAAATGTGTTCTCACATTTGTCCTGGGCAGGAAGGGGCGTAAGTGCATGGTATTAAAGTGGTTAGAAAAATTAAATAAAAAAAAGTTTTGGTGTTGAAAATGCATTAGGTTCATCATTGATGTGATGTCCTGTCCAATTCCACTCATGTTTGTATCCTGAAACTAATTAACGAATGACTCTCTCTCTCTCTCTATACCCAGCAGTGGCGTAGCATGGGTGGTCAGCGCCCGGGGCAGGGCAAGAGATTTGCGCCCTCTAACTCGCAGATTTTTAGCACTCCGAGTCCCTTCCGCTAGTACAGTAGTACTGACCAACCTGATTCCTACACTGACCTACCTGACCACTATACTAACCTACCTGTTTCCTACACTGACCACTAAACTGACCTATCTGATTGCTATACTGACCACTACGCTGACCTACCTGATTCCTATACTGACCACTACGCTGACCTACCTGATTCCTATACTGACCACTACGCTGACCTACCTGATTCCTATACTGACCACTACGCTGACCTACCTGATTCTTACACTGTCCACAACACACATTATTATTGCTCACTGAGTGATTGCTAGACGATACTTCACATAATTACCACGTACCCATTGTTTGCTAGAGGTTACTGCACATCATTACTACAAACTGATTGGTTGCTAGAGGTTACTGCAAATTATTATTGCTGACTGATTGCTTGCTAGAGATTACAGCAGATCATTACTGTTCACTGATTGGTTGCTGAAGGTTACTGCACATCATTACCACTCACTGGTTGCTACTGCACATTATTAATGCTCCCTAATTGGTTGCTAGACATTGCAACACATCATTACGGCTCACTGATTTGTTGCTTAAGGTTACAGCACATCATCTCACTGTGTGGCTTGCAGGGTTGAGGGGGGTGCGCAGTGTGTGGCTTGCAGGGTTGAGGGGGTGCGCCGTGTGTGGCTTGCAGGGTTGAGGGTGGTGCGCCGTGTGTGGCTTGCAGGGTTGAGGGGGGTGCGCAGTGTGTGGCTTGCAGGGTTGAGGGGGTGCGCCGTGTGTGGCTTGCAGGGTTGAGGGGGTGCGCTGTGTGTGGCTTGCAGGGTTGAGCTGTGTGTGGCTTGCATCATTGCATCAGAACATCATTACAACCCACTGATTTGTTGCTTAAGGTTACAGCACATCATCTCACTGTGTGGCTTGCAGGGTTGAGGGGCTGTGCGCCGTGTGTGGCTTGCAGGGCTGAGGGGGGTGCACCGTGTGTGGCTTGCAGGGTTGAGGGGGTGCGCTGTGTGTGGCATGCAGGGTTGAGGGGGGTGCGCTGTGTGGCTTGCAGGGTTGAGGGGTGTGCGGCGTGCAGGGTTGAGGGTTGTGCGGCGTGTACATCTCCCCCCCTTCTCCAAATACAAAGCACTCTTTCCCACAGATTCCAGTTCAGAGCTCAGCCCCAGCACCCCTCCGGCTGCCACCATCCCGTACAGAGCTTTCCTCTGTAGAGGAGTACTCACAATGTCCATGCAGCTGCCGGTGAGGAGGGGCTTCTGTCTGTGTGGATGATGCCTCATCCTCTTCCTCCTGGCCCCGGTTTTCTCCAGTCCTGGGGTGGTCCATGCAGGGTCAGAGTGCCGGGGCCGCGTAGCAGCACACTGACAGGCACAGGCAGGACTCAGGAGAAGCGACGGTGGTCAGAAGTCCGGACTGTGGGGCGGGCTAAGTGGACAGACAGCATGTCACACGAGCCGGGATACTGGACCTCGTGTGTGGGGAGTGGCCTGTAATGGAGAGGATGCCTCGTGAGTCGCGTGCCCTCCTCCTTCCCCCCAATTTTCGCACAGTCACAATCCCTGGGATCATCATGGATGGTCTGCAGTGTTCATTTTTACTCACTGCTGTGTCAGCAGCCGGGACTGCACTGCAACTTCTTCCTCATAGCGAAGCAGAAGAGCTCACAGTCTCCTAGACTGCACAGCGCAGGAGAAGAGCTGCAGGTAACCTGCCGCTGCACCCCTCTAAATTTTGCACCCGGGGCGACCGCCCCCTGGCCCCCCCCACGCTACGCCACTGATACCCAGTATGTATTTTGCTTGGTGAATTACTGTGCCAACCTAGGAAACTAGGATGTCTTGGTCCCCCAGTGTCATTGTGCATTTGACTAGGCAGATATAAAAGGTGAAATTAATGCTACTCGGTATTGCTTATTAGATAGTTAAAGGAAGTAGGCACCCAAGTTTAACCTTGTATGAGCCTCTTGCAGTCCCTGTATAGCAGAGCTGAAATGTGAGAGGAAAAAGCATGAGGAGCCAGTCGGCTCTTTGCTGTGTCCAGGCAAGAAATGTACTGCTAGAAAGACAGTAGTGTGCTGCTTCTTTTTTCATTTTTTTTCTAGTCACAGGCTTGGATGGTTCTAGCACGACTTGGGCTCAGAGCAAGTAGGTAAATTATGTTGGCTTGGAACTGAGGACATCTAGAGGCAGAAAAAAGTACTGTAGGGGAAATCTTTGGATTCAAGGTGAATACTGAGGCAAAAGCTGGTTTTGTGATCTTCTCTTTTACTGGGCTTTTCATTTTTATATTTAGGCTGGAGGTTAGCTTTAATGCTGCCCTGTTTTTTAGGAAACATAAAAAAAAAAATAGGTTGACTTATAATATCCAACAAATAAAAATAAGATGCATAAAACAGAGTGCATTTTAAAATAATTATAGGAAAATGTCAGTTAAAATTAAAACAAATTAAACCTAGAGCTACATACAGGGAGCACTCCCTGCCAGTTTGGCTTTAGTTTTTTATCCAAGTATTGCTATAGTGCACAATGTGTTGTCTCCTAAATACAAAAGATTATTTTTCGCTGCCCTAGAGAATTTGCTGGGCTGGAACTTCAGCATTACAAGATGTGTTACATAGCCTTCTGCATGCCAGCAGAGATGTCTAAAATCTAAGCAAGGGTCACTTTCATTGGAGTTGCGTGGAAGATTATTTTTTATATTCCCCAGTTAGCAGGAGCAGCAACATGGATTTTTAACTGTGGAGAGGTTGTAGACAGGGCCGGATTAACATAGGGGCTATTGGAGCTGCAGCTCCAGGCCCCTTCCTCAAGATAGGCCCATTTGCCCCAAAAAAAAAAAAGATCAAAATCGAGGATTGTAGCTCAGCGACCATGGGCCACAGAGACCCCATATTTGAGGGGGTATGTAGCTGAAGACCCACCCCACCACTGGTCAGAAGCTATATACAGAGCGGACAGTTTAAATACAAGCTGACACACTCTGCAGCAGACTGAGAGGATGAGCTCACAGAGCTTATACTAATTATTTGGATATTACTAAGACTGCTTTCACACTATGCCGCCCCGAGCATCGGCGGTAAAATAGCGGTAAAACGCTGCTATTTTACCGTCGGATTTGCGGCACATTTCGGCCGCTAGCGGGGCGCTTTTAACCACCACTAGCGTCTGAGAAAGGGTTAAAACCGCCCGCGATGTGCCCATTGATTTCAATGGGCAGGAGCGCATTAGGAGCGGAGAGTTCACCGCTCTTAATGCACTCCAAAGAAGTTGCTGGCAGGACTTTTTCTGACGCCCTGCTAGCGCACTGCTCCAGTGTGAAAGCTCTCGGGCTTTCACACTGGAGTGAATAGAGCAGCTGTTTAAGGGCAGATTGCAGGCGCTATTTTTAACGCTATAGCGCCTGCAAAACGCCCTCAGTGTGAAAGGGGTCTTATAGTTATTAACCCCTTGCCACCCAGGCCAATTCTGACACTTCTCTCCTACATGTAAAAATCATCATTTGTTTTTTGCTAGAAAATTACTCAGAACCCTCAAACATTATATATATTGTTTTAGCAGACACCCTATGGAATAAAATGGTGGTCTTTGCAACTTTTTATGTTACACGGTAATTGCGCAGGAATTTTTTCAAACGTGTTTTTTTTTTGGAAAGAGACTGTTTCATTAAAAAAAAAAAAAGAAAAAAACCACTAAAGTTAGCACGATTTTTTTTGTATACTAAGCAATGCTTTAATTTTTTTTACAGGTTACATGTTTAGAGTTACAGAGGAGGTCTAGTGCTAGAATTATTGTTCTCGCTCTAACGATCGTGGCGTATGTAACCTGTGTGTATCTGGCTCTGATACTAGCCAAGGCCTACCTAGCCACTGACTAGTATCTCTCCCCCAAAAAAGCAAGGGAGAGGCGCCTCTGAGTTCAGATGTTTAAAAACAATTTAATAAAGGATAGTGCTACAAGCAACTCACATTTACATAGTAAAAACGGGCATTTGTACGAATTCCATTAGAAGAGGAAGATGTCATCAGGTCTGTATGGGTTACCTCCTCCTGCTGGGGCGCTGTGCTGCTGGTTTGCAGGAGGAGGTACCCCATGACAGACCTGATGACATCTTCCTCTTCTAATGGAATTCGTACAAATGCCCGTTTTTACTATGTAAATGTGAGTTGCTTGTAGCACTATCCTTTATTAAATTGTTTTTAAACATCTGCACTCAGAGGCGCCTCTCCCTTGCTTTTCTTCACAGTACCCTGGAACACGGTTTCGGTTTCTCTTTGAATGGCAGCCCTGAGATTGTGTATGTGACTTTAACCATTATTGTTCATTCAGCCTGTTACAACCCCCCCCCCCCCTTTCTCTCCTACGTACTCTTGGAGCCTGGACCCCATGTACACTGACTGTACACCTACTGTACATGCGCCATCTGATTGTATATCTATGGGATATCAGTGATTTTGGACTCATGCGCATTCTTTACTTGTGTAAAATAGTATCTCTCCCCAGCCTGTCCCCACACACCCTCTCACCTGCTGACCTGTGGATAGGGGAATCACTCCTGCAGTGTTATTGTGTTCTGCCTGTGAATACAATGATCAGTGTTGCTAACTATAGCTGGCAGCACTGATTGATTTGGGAAAAACCTGACAGGCTGGTTGTACTCAAGTCAGATAATAGATTGACTTGTGTAAAACCAGCTAGCCCATACATAGATCGACTATGGCTGGTCTCTGCTTAATTGGCGTAATTTCAATCCATGTATGGCCCGCTTAACCACTACGCAGTCCCTAAACACCCTTCCACAAACCTTTAAATTTTTCCTTCCCAGATTCCTTCATCCTCCTCACCTGTACATACTCTCCATACTTCTCTCCTGTACATACTGCTCACTGTCATACCCTCCACACTTCTCTCCTATACATAGTTCCCGCTGTCATACCCTACACACTCCTCTCCTGTACATAGTGCCCGCTGTCATACACTTCTCTCCTGTACATTGTGCCCACTGTTGTACGCTCCACACTCCTCTCCTGTACATACAGCTCACTATCATACCCTCCACACTCCTCTCCTATACATAGTGCCCACTGTCATATCCTCCACACTCTTCTCCTGTCTTACCCTCCACACTCATTTAATGTACATACTGCTCAGTATCATACCATCTACACTCGTCTTCTGTACATACTGCTCACTGTCATACCCTCCACACTCCTCTCCTGTACAGTGGGGATCGAAAGTTTGGGCACCCCAGGTAAAAATGTGTATTAATGTGCTTAACGAAGCCAAGAAAAGATGGAAAAATCTCCAAATGGCATCAAATTACAGATTAGACATTCTTATCATATGTCAAAAAAAGTTAGATTTTATTTCCATCATTTACACTTTCAAAATTACAGAAAAAAAAAAAATGGTGTCTGCAAAAGTTTGGGCACTCTGCAGAATTTATAGCATGCACTGCCCCCTTTGCAAAGCTGAGACCTGACAGTGTCATGGATTGTTCTCAATCATCGTCTGGGAAGACCAGGTGATGTCAATCTCAAAGGTTTTAAATGGCCAGACTCATCTGACCTTGCCCCAACAATCAGCACAATGGGTTCTTCTAAGCAGTTGTCTAGAAAACTGAAACTGAAAATAGTTGACGCTCACAAAGCTGGAGAAGGCTATAAGAAGATAGCAAAGCGTTTTCAGATGTCAATATCCTCTGTTCGGAATGTAATTAAGAAATGGCAGTCATTAGGAACAGTGGAAGTTAAAGCAAGATCTGGAAGACCAAGAAAAATATCAGACAGAACAGCTCACAGGATTGTGAGAAAAGCAATTCAAAACCCACGTTTGACTGCACGATCCCTCCAGAAAGATCTGGCAGACACTGGAGTTGTGGTACACTATTCCACTATAAAGAGATACTTGTACAAATATGGTCTTCATGGAAGAGTCATCAGAAGAAAACCTCTTCTACGTCCTCACCACAAAAATCAGCGTTTGAACTTTGCAAATGAAATATAGACAAGCCTGAGGCATTTTGGAAACAAGTTCTGTGGACCGATGAGGTTAAAATAGAACTTTTTGGCCGGAATGAGCAAAGGTACGTTTGGAGAAGAAAGGGCACAGAATTTAATGAAAAGAACCTCTGTCCAACTGTTAAGCATGGGGGTGGATCAATCATGCTTTGGGGTTGTATTACAGCCAGTGGCACAGGGAACATTTCACGAGTAGAAGGAAAAATGGATTCAATAAAATTTCAGCAAATTTTGGATGGTAACTTGATGCCATCTGTGAAAAAGCTGAAGTTAAAGAGAGGATGGCTTCTACAAATGGATAATGATCCTAAACACACCTCAAAATCCACGGGGGATTACATCAAGAGCCGTAAACTGAAGGTTTTGCCATGGCCTTCACAATCTCCTGACCTCAACATTATTAAAAACCTATGAATAGACCTTAAAAGAGCAGTGCGTGACAGACAGCCCAGAAATCTCAAAGAACTGGAAGACTTGTGTAAGGAAGAATGGGCAAAGATACCTCAAACAAGAATTGAAAGACTCTTGGCTGGCTACAAAAAGTGTTTACAAGCTGTGATACTTGCCAAAGGGGGCAGTACAAGATATTAACTTTGCAGGGTGCCCAAACTTTTGCAGACGCCATTTTTTTGTTTTCTGTAACTTTGAAAGTGTAAATGATGGAAATAAAATCTAACTTTTTTTGACACATTATAAGAATGTCTAATCTGTAATTTGATGCCATTTGGAGATTTTTCCATCTTTCCTTGGCTTCGTTAAGCACATTAATACACATTTTTACCTGGGGTGCCCAAACTTTCGATCCCCACTGTATATACTGCCCACAGTCATAAACTCCTCTATTGTACATAGTGCCAGCTGTCATACCCTCCACACTCCTCTCCTGTGCATACTTCCCACTATCATACCCTCCACACTCCTCTCCTGTACATACTGCCCCCATTATACCCTCCACACTCCTCTCCTGTACATACTGCCCACTATCATACCATCCACACTCCTCTCCTGTACATACTGTAACCCAACCTTACCCTCCACACTCCTCTTTTGTACATACTGTAACCTAACCTTACCCTTCACACTCCTCTCCTGTACATACTGCCAACTATATTTCTCTTCACATTCCTCTCCTATACATACCGCCCCCATCATTCTCTTCACATTCCTTTCCTGTACATACTGCCCACTGTCATACTCTCCACACTCCTCTTCTGTACATACTGCCCACTTTCATACCCTCCACACGCCTTTCCGGTACATACCACCCTCTGTCATACCCCCCACACTCCTCTCCTGTACATACTGCCCACTGTAATACCCTTCAAACTCCTCTCCTGTACATAGTGCCTTCTGCCATACCCTCCACACTCCTCTCCTGTACATAGTGCCCACTGTTAGACCCCCCACATTCCTCTCCATCACCTGCACATACTTCCCAGTTTTATACCGTCCATACTCCTCCCCTATGCCTCTTACCCACAAAAACAGTTCTTTAAAATTATGCTGAATATCCTCAATGTTACCAGCTCTAGAATGGGCACACTTTTGTTAGTTCAACTAAAGGAAATCTTCTCAGTCCTCATATTTGTTCTGCCCCATTATTAGTACTCATTTCATTTTGTGATTACTACTGAGATGTATAGAGGAACATAGGGGATCTCAGCTACTCTAAATATAGCACTGGTGAAAAAAGTGCTCCTTAAAAATATTTTTTAAATGTTGGCAACTATGTACTTAGGCACTGACCAAGGGCCACCGGGTCAGTAGGGGGCCCCATGAGAGGCTCCTGGGATCCTGTGATAATAAAGCGGTAGTAAACTTCGCTAACATTACTACTTCTTAGAGGCCATGAGGTAGGTTATGCCATAGTGTACAAATATGTACAGCATATTAGCACATTAGGGTACATTTAAATTGTCAGATTGAGCCCTCCAGTGCTGCGCTGTGATCAATTCCGGCGGGTCCTGGGCGCTTGCATCTTCACCGGTCTTCCTTCTGGGCTCTGTGCCTTCAGTCACTTGCCTTGGCTGGGCTGCGTTGATGTCATTCCCACGTATGCTCATGCGCATCCTCTCTCTCTCTCATCCTCCCTTTCTCTCTCATCCTCCCTCCCTTACCCCTCACCCCTCTCTCATCCTCCCTCTCTCTCTTTAATTTAATATAAAATTGTTTGCATATTTATTTATTTATTATTTATAAAAAGCCCACCAAAATCCTCAGCACCAGGCCCATGATGTTCTTAATCTGGCCCTGGTTGTAGACTGTTCCTCATGTATGTATTTAAAGCGGAGGTTCACCCAAAATGGAACCTCCACTTTTCGGAACCCTCCCCCCCTCCGGTGACACATTTGACACCTTTCAGGGGGGGAGGGGGTGCAGATACCTGTATAAAACAGGTATTTGCACCACTTCCGGGTATAGACTCCCGCGGGAGTGCCGCCCCTTCGCGTCACCCCCCCCCCCCTGCTGTGTTCTGGGAAACACTCGGCTCCCAGGACACAGCGGGGACCTGTTAGGACGCGCAGCGCGACTCATGCATGCGCAGTAGGGAACCGGGCAGTGAAGCCGCAGCTCTTCACTTCCCGATTGCCTCATCGAGGATGGCGGCGGGAGAAGCCGAGAGGCGAGCAGTAGCTCGGCTTCGGCTGCCGACGTCGCGGGCGACCTGGACAGGTAAGTGTCCATTTTCTAAAAGTCAGCAGCTGCGGTATTTCTAGCTGCTGGCTTTTAACAAAAAAAAATTCCCGGTGAACCTCCGCTTTAAAGCGTTAATTTAATTTTGTCTGGATTGTAGCTTTTATTACAAATAAATATTTAAAGAGGAACTGCAGTCTGCATACATAATTTGTAATAAAAACATCTTTGCCATTCTAAAGCTACCCTCGAACCACTTTGCATATTATTTTATTATATACTGTGATTCTGTACTTGCCAAATATGCTACAGAAATCTCCCTCCACTAAGTCTGGCTGCATCCATTTTAACTGTGGGCAGCTGAAGCTGCTGCCTGTTCATTTCCTGGATTTACACAGACACATAGAGGCACACCTCCGGCTCTGCATCCCTGCAGCTCTTATTGGCCCTCTTATGACTCACCCCCTCCCTTCCTGGCAAACTCTCACGAGAGTGAGAGAGAGCTGTGCATGTCATAAGCCTAAGCTTTTACCAGACAAGAAACAGGAAGTGGGCTGTCCAAAGTTAAAACAATGGCAGAAGATTTAATAGTTGGAAAGTTGAAAAAATTACTGAAGGTCCGCCTTAACATGCTGCTATTCTTACAGGTGTGATTTTTGCTTGTGGGTTCCCAAGACAGGCATGCTAAATGCAGATACATTTGCTGTCTTGGCATAGAATTTCTCAAGCTTGTGAGCGCCAGTATGTTATGCATTCCTGTGGTAAAGTTTATGGTCCTCTGACATGGGTTGGAAAAGCATGTGTTCATCTAGATGGGACAGAACCTCTACACCCAAGCTCATTAAACTAATAACACCAGTGCTGCATGTTTAATACTAAGTGTCAATGAACCCACATTAAAAACTATCAATAAATGCTGTTCAAGCTCACTCATTCACTATGGGATTCATTTTCTGTCTTCTGCGGGGGTGGGGGGGGGGGTGGGAATTGGGTTGATCCTGCTGTTCTCTATATCCCTCTTCTGTCCATGTCCCCACCGCAGTCGTGGATTTTGCAGAGCAGTGTTGGCAATAGGTGCACATGCTAAATTTTCAGTGTATTTTCTACCCTGAGCATTTCCTCCCTATCACATCTGAGCAGCCCATGTATACACACTGGTAAGTGACCGCCCTCTCCCTCCTCCTCTATGTCCACTAGCCAGCTCAACACAATGGGGTGGGATATTACATCCTGATTCATGAAGGCTTCACCTCCTTCTTATTCGAAGGCCCCTTTCACACTGGGGCGTTTTTCATGCGGTTTAGCGCTAATAATAGCGCTGTTATACCGCATGAAAAAATCCTGCCCTGTGCCTTCAATGTGAAAGCCCGAAGGCTTTCACACTGAAGCGGTGCGCTAGCAGGACCGCTCCAAAAGTCCTGCTAGCCGCTTCTTTACAGCGGTAAAGGAGCGGTGTGTTCACCGCTCCTTTACCGCGGTCTCCCATTGAAATCAATGGGACAGCGCGGTAATACTGCCCGCAAACCGCGGCAATAGCCGCGGTTTGTGGGCGGTATTAACCCTTTTTCGGCCGCTAGCGGGGGTTAAATTAACCCCCCTAGCGACCGCATACCGCGGTAATAACGACAGTATAGCAGCGCTGAAAATCGCGCTGCTATACCGCCACCGCTCCTGCCCGCCCCAGTGTGAAAGGGGCCTAAGACACAAGCTGGAGGGACACAGCCTGTGACTGGCAGAAATCTGCTCACATAATGTTGTTGCCATAAAATATAAATATTTTATTTCAAATATATATTTTTATAGCAGTTTAAAACAATTTATTGATATTTATTTTTCCTCTGTATCACAAAGGCCGTGTGTTTTTATTTTGAATGTGACCAGTAGCAGCTCCTTCTGCTACGATTTCCCTGCTGACAGCCTGGGAAAGAGCTGAGTCATGTAACAGCTGTATATCAATTAGGACAAAAAGGTACATAGATGTGTTTTTGTATAATAAAAAATTAAAATAAAGCAGTGCCATCATCCACATACAGAAACAGATGGGACAACATACATTAAACAGTGTGAATTTAGTATCAATTTAAAGTGGAGCTCCACCCAAAAGGGGAAATTCTGCTGGTCTCCCTTTTCCTCTCTTCGCTGACACATTTGATACCTTTTTTGGGGGGGGGGGAGGGGAGCGGGCATCTGGCTTTGACCAGAAGTTCGCCCCCTCCCGCTTCCCCTGCAGCCTTCTGCAACACTTCACAGGTTCCAAAAGACTGTGGCCTATTTACAAATCGCAGCACGCTTCACGCATGTTCAGTGGAAAAAAGGCTTCACTGCTGGTTTCCCCTTCGTCAAGATGGTGAGGCCAGCACCTGATGATAAACGATTAAAGAATCGGCTTGGGTGAAGACCCCACTGGATGCCTGGACAGGTAAGTGCCCTAACATTAAAAGTCAGCAGCTACAGTATTTGTAGCTGTTGCCTTTTATTTTTTATGAGGGGAGCCTGGAGCTCCTCTTTAACTTGAGGGGTGGAAAAGCAGACCGACCTATTTAATAGGCCAATGCAAAAGGTATCAATGTCCAAATTATGCCAGCTCAAAGCGACAAATTTGGTATCCGCTTTTGAGAATGTAGAACTTTGTAAGGTAGATGATTGCTGACTGGTTACTGACTTGCTGCATGTTCTTTTATCTCTGTAATGCTGGAAACCATTATATTTAAAATAACATAATATTACATATACAGCCTACTTGAGATCTCTTCTAGGTTTTGAAACTTCAAGCATATTTTGGAAAATTTATTTTGTCTAGTCTGCAGGGTCACATACATATGTTTCTTGTTCTAGGGCATACATAATAACAGGTCAAACGTACAGCCGCAAAGTTGATGTAGAAGTTTTGTCTGTTCTTGCCAGTCTGGGAGCCACAGTCCACAAGGTAAGTTAACAGTGCGGTATATCATAAAGAACTGAACTTCATTATTTTAACTGTAACTGGACTCATGATTATGTTCATATTGTGTGTATTTTAAACTCCTAAAGCTGAAATCCAAGCAGATTTAGGATCCTTTCACACGGGCGTTCCATCTGTCCATTTTTCATCCATCAGTTTACAGATGAAAAACGTGTCCATTCGGTAGACATGTGCAGAATGTAAAAATTTGTTTAGTTTTTGGACAGATTCATTATTTTACTAATTTTGTTTCGTTATGAAATTTGTTTAGTTTGGCTTCGGAATTAGTTTTTGTTTCATTTCGGCTTCGTAAAAAAAATTGTTTCTCTTTTCGTCCATGGACGGACACAGCTCCTTAAAGTGGTTGTAAACCCACTTATGCAACTTGCACCTACAGGTAAGCATAGATTAAGGCTTACCTGTAGGTGCAAGAAATATCTCCTAAACCTACACGGTTTAGGAGATATTTACAAAAAATTACATGCTCCGATGTCTACGGCGCATGCGCGCCATAGACAACGGTGCATTCACAGGGTTAATCCCATTCACAAATCCGGCCTTGCCGGATTTGATGGCTCCCGCGCGCATGCGCGGAGTGACGTCTTTGCCGCTCCGGCCAATCACAGCGCTGGAGCGGTGCTGTGATTGGCTGGAGCGGCAATACCCGGAAGTAACCTTCCGGATATCTGTGGAGCGATGGCTGCGGCTGGAGGGGGGAGACGAGGACGGCTTCGGGGGCCCCCGATCTAAGCTAAGTGATGCATAATGAGCCAGTATGCTAGTCATACTAGCTCATTATGGCTTTGTCTTGCAGGTGGGTTTTTAAAAAAAAAAAAACATTTTTTCAGGGTTTACAACCACTTTAATTCTTGACAGTTGGGTTATGTTCCGTCTATTAGGAGAGGACTAGGCAGAACATGTTAGATATTTAATACATGTTACTTTAACAGAGTTAAACAGCCCCGCCCAGGGGTGGTCCCTCCGGACATAACCCTCCACCCTGCAATCAGCAGCCTCAGTTTTTTTCTGCCTAGTAGAGGAGAAGGACCTGGCTCCCTTTTGGGCCCAGAGTCCTGAAGAAATTTTGACTTTTTATTATTTTTTTTGTTGAGAATCTTCTATCAACTGCCGGCTGGGCATGACAGGCAGGATAATATAGATCCTTGTAGTCCCCCCAGTCCAGCCATCGAGTGTGAGCAGGCCTTAGATACGTGCAGGATCAGCCACGACATGCCCCATGGCTCCAGGAGTGGCCGGTGAGCTCTGCTCCAGGGTTCACATATGACCGGGCGGCTTGCTGTCTCAGTCACAGTGGACCGAGCCGACAGCTACTCCGTACTGCTCGGTTGTAGGTCTGTCAGGAACGCACCAGCAGGTCCTCGCAGGGACGGGTAAGTATAGTTCCTCCTGCCTCGGTAGGATGGAACAGTTGGGCATTCCTAAGGGGGTTGTTAGGGGGTTCTCCTGCCCTTCCCTCTCTCCCTCTGTCACCCTTTTTCCTCCTCCCTCCCCTTGTGGGGCTCGCTGTGACCGGGAAATACCTTTTAGGGGGGCTCCAGGTCCCGGCGGGGAGCTGTGGGGGTGTCCAGGCCCGCTCTCTGTGTGGGGGGTAGTAAATTCTTGGATGCCTCTGCTGCTGGCCTTCTCGTCCACCTTGCTTGCTGGGCGCTGTTTTTTGAAGCGCTGGGGCCATTTTTCTGGGGCCTGTGCATTGCATTGAAATCCCATTGGCGGCCATTTTGCCGTGGCTGCGCTTCGATGCAGGTATGCAATTGCGGGCGGCCATTTTCTTGTGGTCTGCGCGCTTTCTCTGAGGCGCCCGGCGGCCATTTTTGGAGTGGGTTTTGGCCTCTAGTGCTGGCTGAGCTTCCTGAACAGCGCGAATGGCGTAATTCACCTCACAGTTCCTCAGTCACACGCGGTGTGCGGATGAAGAGCGAACAGCGGCGCTGAACAGTCTTTGGTTAGGCGGGGAGTCCCCTGGGTAACCCCCCTGGTCAGTGCAGCAAGGCGGGTGGACAAAATTTTGTGTCAGGTATCTTGACTAAGTCCCTAAGGGCTGTCAGTGGGCAATATGGAGTCAGAAACCCCAAACATTCCAGAGGCAGCAACCGGTGCCCCTGCACCTGCGGTTCCCATGGTCGCTTTGTCGGCGGTCCTGGAGTAATTTGTTGCCAGGGTGGAAGGGGGGTACTAGGCGCCCCCTCCCCCCGCCATCTCCTGGGAAATGTTCTGACTCAGACTCGGGCCTGGCTGTGGCTCAGAACCCCTGTTCTGGTATGTCAGAAGAGGCGGACCAGGACCTTCCCTGTGAAAAGGACCCCTCGTCCGGGTCAGCGCTAGACAGGGCACTTGTGAGTGCGCTTATCAATGCTGTGAGGGACACTCTCAAGCTGGAAGATGCAGCTGGGACTTCCACAGCAGGACCTGTCCCTTTTGGGTCGCGCAAACCGACCCGCTCTGTTAAGGTTTTTCCTTAGGTTGATTTCTTTGACAAGTTCATAGATAAGGAATGGGAATGGCCACAGAGGCCCTTTGCGGTCCCTCAGCGCATGTTACCCATTTGAAGAGAGCCTTTTGAAAAAATGGGCTTCTCCTCCGGTCATTGATCCCCCGGTCTCTCGGTTAAATAAAGTAACCACTATCCTGGTGGAGGGGACCCCTGCTTTTAAGGACCCTACTGATAGGAGGTCCGAAGCGGTGAGTCGCTCCATGTTCACCATGCTGGGGTCAGCATTACGGCCTATATTGGCTGCTACCTTGGTGTCCCAGACACACACTGAGTGGGCTAACACTTTCGACAGTTTACATTCCTGGGCGTGGAAAACTGGCAGGCGGACTATCTTGAGTCGCCAGATGCTGGACCAAGGGGAATGGTTGTTACATCCAGAGGTTTTTCAACTCCTTTGCCGGAGATGGGGCACGCCAGACGTGGATCTCCTGGCTTCTCGACTTAATCGCAAGGTGTCGAGGTTCATGGCCAGGTCCAGAGATCCCCGGGCAGACGCGTTGGTGGCCCTGTGGGGTCAGTATCGACTAATTTATGCCTTTCCCCCACTGAAGTTGTTTCCTCGTCTGCTCCGCAGAGTAGAGACTGAGGGGATTCCGGTGATTCTCATCCCCCCGGATTGGCCCAGGCGTCCCTGGTACGCCGAACTCGTGCGCCTGGTGGCGGATGCACCTTAGCGACTGCCAATGCAGGGGGGCCTTCTCTCGCAAGGTCCCATTCTTCATCCTGCTTTACAGTCGCTGGCTTTAATGGCATGGCCATTGAAAGCCAGGTACTAAGGGACCAAGGCCTGTCGGATTCAGTCATATCAACCATGTTGAGAGCACGGAAATCTTCTAGGAAGATCTACCATCGCACGTGGAGAGCCTACATCTTTGTGTGAGGAGATGGTATGACGTCCACGGGCATATTCGGTTTCCAGGATCCTGCTGTTTTTACAGCGTGGAGTGGATCAGAAACTTGCCTTAAGCACCATTAAGGGGCAGATTTCAGTCTTGGCTGTTTTCTTTCAGCGACCACTGGTGGCTCATTCTTTGGTGAGCACTTTTGTGCAAGGGGTCCGACATGTGAACACTACCTCTGTGGGATTTGAATCTGGTGCTCTCGGTGCTTCAGAAACCTCCATTTGAGAACATCAGGGAAATTCCTCTTTTGACGCTCTCTCAGAAGGTTGCCTTCCTAGTAGCCATAACATCAGTCAGGAGGGTTTCTGAATTGGCGGCCTTGTCTTGCAAGTCCCCATATTTGGTCCTCCATAGGACAAAGCGGTGCTACGCCCGCAGCCTTCCTTCCTTCCGAAGGTAGTTTCGGCCTTTCACCTGAATGAGGACATTGTACTTCCATCCTTGTGTCCTCGGCCATCGCATCCCAAGGAGGTTGCGCTGCACTCTTTAGATGTGGTACATGCCTTAAGGGTGAACCTGTCTGCTACGGCTCCATTCCGGAGGTCTGACTCGTTGTTTGTGTCAGTGTCTGGTCCGCCGAAGGGTCTGGCGGTTTCGTCGGCCACCATTTCTCGTGGATCAGGCAGACCGTCATCCAGGCCTATGCCCTTAAGGGGCGGGCGCCTCCCTATCCTGTCACGGCGCAATCGACCAGGGCGATTGGTGCCTCTTGGGTTTTCCGACATCAAGCGTCTGTCTCTCAAGTGTGTAAGGTGGCGACCTGGTCGTCCGTTCACACTTTTTCAAAATGTTACAAGGTTGATGTGAGTGCATCTTTCGGATGCTAGCTTCGGCCGCAAAGTTTTGCAAGCGGCTGTTTAAGGTTGCAACTCCTCCATTGAGGAGCTCTGCTTGTTTGGGGTGAAATTGGTTTTTTGATTGCTGTTCCCACCCCTCTTTTTTTTACACTGTTTTGGGACGTCCCAACAGTCAAGATTTATGGAGCTGTGTCCGTCCATGGTCGAAAAGAGAAAATAGGATTTTTGTACTCACCGTAAAATCCTTTTCTCTGTCGTCCATGGACTGACACAGCACCCACCCCTCCTTTTTTAGTATGTACTGCTTTTTACAAACTGAGGCTGCTGACTGCAGGTTGGAGGGTTGTGTCCTGAGGGACCGCCCACCTGGGTGGGGCTGTTCAACTCTGTTAAAGTAACATGTATTAAATATCTAACATGTTCTGCCTAGTCCTCTCCTAATAGATGGAACATAACCCAACTGTCAAGAACTAAGGCGTTGTGTCCGTCCATGGACGACAGAGAAAAGGATTTTACGGTGAGTACAAATATCCTATTTTTTGTTAAAATTAGTTTAATTTATTATTGTTCTAACGAATTCCAACTTTTAAGAACGATTAGAATTCCGATCGGATGAAAAACGATCAACCAATTTGAATTCTGTGTGAAGAAATAGCTGGTTGTTGAGCAGCAGGCCAGGAAGCTGGCCCCTTGCCCGTGTCCTTAACAACCATGAGTCATCATCTGTCAGTGGGCTTCCCCACTGACAGATGAATTTAAAAATAAAGAATGCCGGCATTTCCAGGCAATAGAAAAATGTTAAAACGGCGTAAGGTCTCCCCCAACAATCCATACCAGTCCCTTACCTGAGCATGCAGCTGTCAGATAAGCTAGTAGACCAGACTGTGTGACTGCACAGAGGAGACCAAACGGATGTAGGTGAAAATATAATAATTTATTAAGATCAATGAACAAACACACAACCACCTCCAACAGAACACTGTGCAATAAATCAACCAATAAACAGTAACTATAGACAATATGTACAATAATGGGAGATACCAGAATCGTAGTAAAGCCAGGCCGAGGTCATACACAAGGGGATGTCAGCAGATGGGTAAGGATGTGAGACAAACAGGAACAGGGAGGGGATGGATGGATAGGCTGCAGAGCAGGGATCCAAGTTCCTTAGGTACAGGAGGACAGGTGACCGTGGTTATCAGGAGACAAGAGGGAAAGTTGCAGGATAGGCTCAGGATAGGGATCAGGTCGGATCGGGTCAGGTAGGATGCAGGCTCAAAGTCAGGATCGCAAGTTCTAGGTCAGGGAGAGAGATACCAGGGCAAGGTGTGTTTGTACTTGCCGGATATAAATAGGAAGGCTTGTAATTGGCTTCAAGTCTCACCTGAGCGCAGGAAGAGCAGTTCGCTCCACACTGCCAGGATCCATCCGCTGGTGGAGACCAGTACTACGTCCAAAGGATAATATAATACCAGCAGGGAGAAATTCTCCTGACCGTTCCACACTGCCAGGAGACACCTGCTGGTTGACCACAGTACTGCAAGTCAAATAATAAATATCACCAGCAGATGGAACCTTTCCTGACAGCAGCTCAGCAGGTCAGGAAAGGGGAGTAGTAGAGCAAGCACGCCCGCCCCCCCCCCTTCTTGAACAATACCAGGCCACATGCCCTCAACATGGGGGGATGGGTGCTTTGGGGCAGATCCCAGTCCCCCCCCTTATGTGAATGGGTATCGGGTACATTGTACCCCCACCCATTCAACAAATAAGTGTCTACATTTTTTTTTACAGCATGTGACGTCAGAAGGGGTGGTGCCACCAGTTTTTATTTTTTTTCTATTTTCCAGGTCCGGCGGGTTGTTATTGACGATGAATGTACATCAGAGGACACTTCTTTTTTTCTTAATTAAGGATTTGTCAAAAACTGTTTTTACTATTTTTTGACACTTTTTTTGTGAATGAGTACGGGTATGGTAGGGTATACCCATTCACATGGGGTGGGGGGCCTTGTTAAAGGGGGCTTCCAGATTCTTGCCCGCAGACCCCGACAACCACAGCCCAGGGTTGTCGGGAAGAGGCCCTTGTCCCCATGTATGGTTCAGGAGCGGCGCGCTCGCTCGCTCGTCCTCTCTCCTTTACTGACTCCCCAGGCTGCATGCTCTGGTAAGGATTTTTGGGGGGGGGGTCCTACGCCATTTTTTTTCTTCTTTATATATTGCCAGGAAATGCCGGCATTCTTTATCTTTACATTCATCTGTCAGTGGGAAACCCCGCTGACAGGTGATGACTCATGGTTGTTAATGACGCGGGCGGGCGGCTTCCTGGCCCGCTGCTTAACAACCAGCTATTTCTTCACACAGAATTCGAATCGATTGATCGTTTATTGACCAATCCAATTTCTAATTGTTTTGAAAAGTTGGAATTTGTTAGAAAACGAATAAACGAAACAAATTTTAACGTATTTCAGCGAAATTTGTTACTATTCGTTACTTTTTAATTCGGAGATTCGGATACATCCAAATCTCAGAATAACCAAAAATTTGTTTGAATTTGTGTTTGGACCGAAGCGAATTGCAAATGAATTGCACATGTCTACCATTCAGACCTAAACAGACAAATTATCAGTTTTTGCATTAATTGTTAGGAGCCGGCATCCTAACAACCAGTGATTAATCTTTGCTGTCAGCAGAAGGGATGAATCATTGAGGAAGGAGTCGGCACCTGCCAGCCTCCTAACAACGATGAGTCATCCCATATAAACTAAAGGGCTGAAAAAAATACATACCAGGCACGTAGCCCAGCAGACCAGAAAAGGGGGGGGCGACGGTGCCCCCCCCTTCCCTAGTGAACCATACAAGCTGGCTGAACGAAAAAACAAAACTGAGCCATGTATGGCCAGCTTAAGGGTAATCTATAAAAAGCCTTCCATACTCCCTTGCCATGTTCATGCAGTCACAGAACGTGACTGCAATGAGAGGAAATATGGATCATTACAAAAAATATGTACTCTGAATATACTTTGGCTAATTTGCATACCTAAATAAATTTCCATTTTCTTTATGAAGGCTGTATAATGCTTTATTAGGTGCAGTGTTTAACCACTTGCTTACTGGGCACATATACCCCCTTCCTGTCCAGGCAAAATTTCAGCTTTCGGCACTGTCACACTTTGAATGACAATTGCGCGGTCGTGCGACGTGGCTCCCAAACAAAATTGACGTCCTTTTTTTCCCACAAATATAGCTTTCTTTTGGTGGTATTTGATCACCTCTGCAATTTTTTTATTTTTTGCGCTATAAACAAAAAGAGTGTCAATTTTGAAAAAAAACACAATATTTTTTGATTTTTGCTATAATATCCCAGTTTAAATATTATTATTTTTTTTCTCAATTTAGGCCGATACGTATTCTTCTACATATTTTTGGTAAAAAAAATCGCAATAAGCGTATAGTGATTGGTTTGCGCAAAAGTTATAGCGGCCACAAAATAGGGGATAGAATTCTGACTTTTTTTTTATTTTTATTTTTTTACTAGTAATGGCGGTTATCTGCGATTTTTGTCAGGACTGCGACATTATGGCGGACACATCGGACACTTTTGACACATTTTTGGGACCATTCACATTTATACAGCGAACAGTGCTATAAATATGCACTGATTACTGTATAAATGTGACTGGCAGGGAAGGGGTTAACACTAGGGGGCGAGGAAGGTGTTAAATGTGTGCCCTATGAGTGATTACTACTGTGGGGCGAGGGGACTGACTGGGGGAGGTGACCGATCTGTGTCCCTATGTACAAGGGACACAGCATCGGTCTCCTCTCCCTTACAGGACGTGGATCTCTGTGTTTACACACAAAGAATCACGTCCTTGTCTGTGTACCGGCGGATCGCGGGTAGCTGGCGGACATCACGGCCGCCAGGCACGTGCATCGGCATCTCAGTGACGCGCCGGGCACGCGCCGCTGGTGGCACTCGCGCGCCCCCCAGTGGCCGGAGGAGCCGAGGCCGTAAAGAGACGGCCTCCTGGCATTGTAGAGCCACCTTGCGGCCGTATATAGTCGTACGGCGGGCGCGAGGTGGTTAAATGAAATGCCTTTTACTGTTTTTTTAGGCTTACAAATGCATCAAAATGTAAGAATTTTTTATTGTAAAAATTATTTAATTATTATATTGTTCATTAGGGGACACAGGATTATGTTCAAGGACATAGGGTTATGAGCTGTCTTCAGGAGATTGGATGCTGGCAAATAATTAGTGCACTTCCATCATGCCTCATTTTTTTGCTAGTGTTCTAGGAGAATGCACAGTGGGTATAGAAAATAATCAACTGTTAACTGTTCTTATTTGCGTTTGTTCACTGTGGCTTGTAAATAAAAACTAAGATTTTTTAAAGAACGAGCGGAGTGCAGATCATCTTTTCCTCATTACTCTACTCAGCCAGCGAGTGGTGTATGGTGTATGGATAGTAGCACTGACTTTTCTGTTTATACATAGAAAAGACTCGCCCTCCCTTTTAAATTGGTGGTGTAAACTCAATCAGGTGTTGCCAATCACCTTCTCAATAGCGCACAAAGCCATTTGACCTTCAACTGTGGTCATTTTGATTAGCTCAGCAAGAAAAGAGCTTTCCCTGGAGCATTTCAGTCCCTGGTATTGCAACTAAAGCAAGCAATCATGGGTGGCAAGGCACTGTCCAAAGATCTCCAGAATTAAGTTGTGGACAGGCACAAGTGAGGAGATGGATACAAAAAAAAGGCAAAGCCTTTATAAATGCCTAGAAGCACAGTGAAGTCTATTATTAAGAAGTGGAAGGTATTTGGTATAACACAGACCCTACCCTCCCTGGATCAGGATGTCACTCCAAACTGAATGAGAGAGCCAGGAGGAAACTGGTTAGAGAGGCCACCAAGAGTCCTACAGCAACAGGAATTTATGGCAGAGTGGTCATTGTGTGCATGTGACAACAATATTTCAAATTCTCCACAAATGTTGCTTGTATGGGAGGGTTGCAATAAAAAAGCCACTCCTCCTAGAAATGCCACACGACTGTGCTTTGCCAAAACGCCACATGACTGTGCTTTACTAAATGCACCTTGAAGATTCTGAGACCACATGGAAAAAGGTGTTATGCTCAGGTGAGACTACAATGTAATTGTTTCGCCTGAACACCAAATGACATGTCTGGCAGAAATCTAATACAGCTCACCATCCAAATAACATTCCTACAGTAAATCATGGAGGTGGTAATATCCTGTTATGGGGGTGTTTCTCTGCAGCAGGGACTGGAGCATTTGTCAGGATAGAAGGAAAAATGGATGGGACAAAATACTGTCAAATTCTTACGGAAAAACTTCTTCCCTCTGCCAGAAAGATGTCAATGGAAAGAAGGTTTACCTTCCAACATGGCAATGGCCCAAAGCACATAGCAAAAATTACCACACAGTGGTTGAAGGAGAAAAAGGTGAATGTTCTTGCTTGGCCTAGTCAGAGCCCAGACTTAAACCCCATTGAAAATCTGTGGAATGACTTGAAGACTGCAGTCCACAAATGGTCACCATCAAATTTAACTGAACTTTAGCAGATCTGCAAAGAAGAGTGGGCAAATATTGCAAAAGTGGTTCAATAAAATACAGACATAAGGGTGTGGTCCTTTTTACAACTCTTTCACTTGGATGTTATAAGTTGCGCTGAGTTAATACAGCTGGATACAACACAAACTGTGTCTGTCTTCAGGCTGCAAAGCAACAAAATGTGATTATTTTAAAGGGTGGTGTTATTTTTTCTATACCCTACTGCATGTCTTCCATCTACTGAGAGAAGCAATCCCCATATTTTTTGTTTTTATTAAGCAATATATATATTTTTTTAGCTATATAGTAAGGAACACAAGCTTCTTTTACCAATGGATTATATGCAGCTTTTATGCGAATGGACACTGGCAAAAAAAATAAGGCTACAGGGACATCTCTGCTAGACATGTTCATTATGGGACATAGGAGGATATTCCGAGACATAAGGATATTGGACACTGGCAACTAATCAGAGCTGTTGGAACAGCCAGCATAACCCCTCCTACTTCAATTATGCCTCTGTTTTTTGCTTGTGTTCTAGGAGAATGTATGTCTTTTCTCTCTGCTAAAGGAAAAAAAAAACATACTTTTTGTTTAGATTTAAGATATATTGTTTAGTCATATAGTATGGGACACAAGCTTTTACCATTTAATTCTTTCAGTTGATTGGACACTGGCAAAAAAAATAAGGCCTCTGCTTAAAATCTTTCTCTTAATGCAGCTTCCAAATAGGTTGAGCCCCATGCAAAGCCTTGGATACTGTACCTGGACCACACCAGATGGGCACTGGCCTATAATTTTATTGCCATACATTGGATCCTGCTGTTGGTGCTCACCTTGGCACATTTTGTAACACTGCTGTTATCCACTGGATGCTTTACACAGATGTGTGGCAGAGCCCTGTCCCTGAAGACATCTGCCTCTGATATGCTCATCATAGAGGGCACAGCTAGGATAAGGTATCTCCCTAGTTATGCCTGCTTACTAGGTCTTCTGTGGTGAGTTCAGGCCAGAAGTACAGGTGCCCTTTTTTCTGTAGACCCTCTGTCGGAGCCACCAATAACCCTTCCAGTGGTCACAGCGGGGAGCTTGGTTTGCTAGGGCTTATTCAAAACTGGTAGCATTTTTGATCTACTGGCACTCTTGCACCATTTCAACTGCGTGCATCCCCCTAGTGTACACTTGGCTCAAACCATACTGTGCCCATCTTTGTTATTAGTAGGGTGACTGCAGCTGTGCTCCCTGCCCTTTACTCTTTTCAGGCAGCATTTCAGACCGGCAATCTCTCCTGGCACTCTCCTACATGCTCGATTTAGCTGCTGTTACTACACTGCTTGGATTATAACGGCCTAAAAGTGTTTGGCACCATGGTGTTCCTCCATCCTCTTAAATGCAGGAAAAATCAGTCAGGGGGACTTGTTATCTAAGGCTTGGCTTTTAGCTTCATTGGGGGGTGATAGTTTATCTATTCATGGTCATAGTAAATTGCTCTGGCTGCTGTGCGTTGCAGTCTGTATTGGCCTTTTAAAAGGGAGCAATAAGTGAGCTTATGGATTTGAAAGTGGAAAAGGATTACATTTATGAAGCAATTATTCCTATTTCTTTCTCGTACATCACGGGACACAGAGCGGCATAGTCATTACTATGTGGGTTATATAGTTTACCTTCAGGTGCTGGCACTGGCAACTAACAAACCGGAAGTACCCTCCCCTATATAAGCCCCTCCCATCCGGGAGCACCTCAGTTTTTTGCCAGTGTCTAAGGTGTTGGCCAAGAAGTAACATGCGTTTTTCACTGAGCTTGCGTACAGGTTCTTTTGGGCCTCAGTAAGCTATTCCGGATCCGACCAAAAAAGCTTCATAGCTAAACGGTCAGTACCCGGGCCTTGCAGAGAAGAGCAAGGTTTTGCCTGTAATGCTTCTCTTAGGAGGGCTGGACCCTGGGATCCAGAGCTCTGGTCATACCCACGACCAAGATGTTTTCTGTGCAGGGTGCTATACAGGTCCAGGGGAGTGGAATCCTTGGGAACCCGGTCCCTGAAGGTTTAATTACAATGCCTGCCGTGATAGGTGAAGTTTGGGCTTCTGTGGACCAAACAGAGTCCTGCGGCGGGGAAAAGGTAAGTGAGGGCCCCTCAGGAACTTGGTTCTATTGAGGGGACCCCCAAGCCTAATATGTCTTTCTGCCTGTTACCTAACGGTATTCCCGCTAAATATCTGTGCATGCCTGTAACTGCTAAAAAATTTAATAATTTTAAGAGTGGTCAAGAAAAGAAAAAAAAATGGTTAAACCGCGGTACCTGTGTTAAACCACTAGAGGCCGCTGTGGAACGTTGTTTTCTTGTCTTGTGGATTTTTTCTTTCCAAGTCAAAATCCAGGCAGATGGTGAGTTCTCTGGATGGGAAACTGTTTCCTCTGCCATGTTGCAATGCTCGTCCATCCCCCGGCCCTGTGGCAAACAGGGCCCTGGCTTCTGTCCCTAGTTCCTTTCAAAAAAGAGCGCCGAAGGCGCACGTGCCCGCGCCTCTATTTATTGAGGTGAGCTGGAAAAAGGGGGCGGAGCTTGGTGGATGACGCTCTGTGCGCGCCGCAGCGCTTCTGCGCATGTGCGAGCGTCCCAGCATGATAAAAAGCACAATTAGGTGTTGTCAGCTGGTTATGGAAGGCAGAAACAGAGCTGGCAACATTTAGAAAGGAATACAGCAGGCGGTTGATGCAGGCATCCCTATAGAAAGGCACATTAGTAGACACCAACTGTTTATATAGCAGCAATTGTGCTAGACTATTGTCAGTAAGTGGTGTATTTCGGCTGGAATACCTCAGCTTTTGGCTTAGGAATATGCCGTCTAAAGTCTCCGGGACTAAGAATCCCAGGAAGCATAGGGGGTCTCCATCGGGCTCTGAGGATCTTGGGCATGCTTCAGCTGCACCAATCTCCCCTGAAAAATCAGAGGTTAGTGACCGTAGAGCACCCTCAGGAGTACCTGGTACTGTGGCTGTCCTCAGTTCACCTGCTCCTGTGTATATAACAGAGGAGGTTTTTTCCTCAGCTCTGGGAGGACTGGAAGAGAGATTGACAACATTGATCGCTGCTTCCCTGTCAGAGGGAAAGCGCGCCCGATCTCCGTCTCCTCCCTCAGAGTACCTGTTAGCAGAGCAACAGTCCCATACAGGGATCGACCTACCTGAAGGGGATCAGGATGAGGTTGATTCTGTTGTAGAGGAATCAACAGTGGAAGAGCCATTCTCAGCATCACATGCTGAAAGATTATGGGTTCAGTCCCTGACTAACATGGTCCGATCAGCATTTAAAATGCCCCTTGCGGAGCCATCATCCACTTCTGTCTCCTCGTTGGGGTCGCTAAAAGCTCCCCAGACTGTCTGTTCCTTTCCAATCCATCCTTTACTGGAAGGGCTCATTTACCAGGATGGGGAACATCCTGATAAAAATATTTACTCCCCCCAGGAGATTTCCGGTGGTCTATCCCATGGAGGATAAGTTCATCAAAAAATGGAGTGTCCCTACAGTGGACGCAGCCATCTCTTGTGTGAATAAATCACTGACATGTCCAGTAGATAATGTCCAAATGTTCAAGGACCCAATAGATAAAAAATTGGAGTCCTTATTAAAATCTGCTTTCTCTACAGCAGGCTTGGTGACACAACCAGCAGTGGCAGCTATTGGGGTCTGCCAAGCAGTGAAGGATCAGTTGAAACAGGTCTTAAGGGACTTGCCAGATCAGCAGGCTCTTGCCCTAGCTGATCTACCTAGAGCCTTATGCTTTGCGGTTGACGCTATAAAGGATTCAATCCATCATGCCTCCAGCCTTACGCTGTCTGTAGTACATATGCGCAGGCTTCTATGGCTCAAAAACTGGTCTGCTGAAGCTCCCTGTAAAAAATTGCTGGTCAGCTTCCCATTTCATGGTGAACGCTTATTCGGGGAAGACCTGGACAAATCCAGAAAATTTCCAGCGGTAAAAGTACACTCTTGCCGGTTAAAAACAGAGTTAGAGGTCCCTCTTTTAAGAGGCCTGCTTCTCCAGTCCCTAGGACATCGGCTGTGAAACAGTTCCGACGGCCTCCTCGGTCAAATCCCGGGGGTAAAAATCAGGGACAATCGCAGGGTAACAAGAAACCCTGGGTCAGGAGAGGTACAAAACCTCCCCCAAAGTCAAATGCATGAAGGGTTGCCCCCACTCAATCGGGTGGGGGGGAAGACTTCAGTTCGCAGAGACCTGGCGGGACACGATCAGAGACAGATGGGTGCTCTCCGCAGTAAGTCTGGGATACAAATTGGAGTTAAAAGACTCCCCTCCTTCCCATTTTATAAGGTCAAACGTGCCAAGGGATCCCCGGAAGAGAGGATCCCTCCTGTTGGCACTAGAACAACTATTGCTCCAAGGAGTAATTATGGAGGTTCCCCTGGAAGAATGGGGGTTCGGGTTTTACTCAAACCTCTTTACAGTCCCGAAGCCAAACGGGGACGTGAGGCCCATATTAAATCTAAAAGGGCTAAGCAAATTCCTACATATCAGGACTTTCCGGATGGAGTCGATCCGATCGGTGGCCACTGCCCTACAAGGGGAGGAATGGTTAGCCTCGATCGACATCAAAGATGCTTATTTGCACATTCCCATCTTTCCAGTCCACCAAATATTTCTACGCTTTGCAATAGAAGGGTGCCATTTTCAGTTCAGAGCCTTACCCTTCGGTCTGGCCACAGCACCACGAGTGTTCACAAAAATTCTGGCCCCATTATTGGCCAATCTAAGAACACGAGGTGTAACGATAATGGCATATCTAGATGAGTTGTTGCTGATAGACCACTCAGTGGAAAAACTAGAAGTGGTTGTTCACGAGACAATCGAGTATCTGGAATCTCACGGTTGGATTATCAACCGAGACAAGTCAGCCCTAAAACCAGTCAAAAGTCTGGAATACTTGGGGCTAAGGCTGGATTCAGACCAGAGAAAAATTTTCTTGCCTCAAGAAAAGGTGTCGTCTTTGAGAGATTTGATCCACCTAGTGGTTACAAAAAGACAGCCATCCATACGCCTGTGCATGAGGCTGCTGGGAAAAATGGTGGCATCATTCGAAGCAGTACCCTACGGTCAATTCCATTCAAGGAATTTGCAAAGGGCCATACTGTGAGCCTGGAACAAAAAAGTTCAGGCCCTAGACTTACCAATGTCCTTGCCCCCTTCCGTTCGCAAGAGCCTCCGTTGGTGGTTGGTTCCCCAGAATCTGGAAAAAGGGAAATCCTTCAGTCCGATTTCTTGGAAGGTGGTCACTACAGATGCCAGCCTTATAGGCTGGGGAGCAGTACTGGAGCAATGGTCTCTCCAGGGCAGGTGGTCGGATGCAGAAAAGGCCCTGCCCATCAATCTCTTAGAGATACGAGCAGCCCGGTATGCCCTAGTAGCATGGACATCCAAACTCCAAGGGGCCCCTGTCAGAATTCAATCAGACAATGCCACGTCAGTGGCATATATCAATCATCAGGGTGGCACCAGGAGTCGTGCAGCCCAGAGGGAAGTGAATTGCATCCTGAAATGGGCAGAAAGATATGTCCCAGCCATATCCGCAGTATTCATTCCAGGAGTGGAGAATTGGAAGGCGGACTTTCTAAGTCGCCAACAATTATGCCCAGGGGAATGGTCCCTTCACCCCGAGGTTTTCCGGACAATATGTCAGCGGTGGGGAACACCGGATGTAGATCTGCTAGCATCCAGATTCAACGCAAAGGTGGACAGGTTTGTCTCTCGGACAAGGGATCCCCTAGCTTGCGGCTCGGATGCCCTAGTGTTCCCTTGGGATCAGTTCAAGCTGATATATGCATTTCCACCGCCACAATTGTTACCTCGATTACTCTGCAGAATCAGGGTAGAAAAGAAACCAGTGATTCTGGTGGCTCCAGCGTGGCCCCGAAGACCATGGTACGCGGAGATTGTAAAAATGTCTGTGGGGAGTCCTTGGACCCTCCCACATCGTCCGGACCTGCTTTCGCAAGGACCGATATACCACCCTTCCTTACCAGCCCTAGGTTTGACGGCCTGGCTATTGAAGCCCACATTCTAAAAAAGAGAGGTCTCTCTAATCCTGTGGTATCTACCATGATCAATGCCAGGAAGCCGGTATCCAGGCAGATCTACTATAGAATCTGGAAGGCGTACATCGCCTGGTGTGAGGCCAAGAAATGGCATCCACGTAAGTACGTAATAGGTAGGATTCTGGACTTCCTACAGTGGGCTGTAGATAGGAAGCTTGCCTTGAGTACTATCAAGGGTCAGATTTCGGCCTTGTCAATATTTTTTCAAAGGCCCTTGGCTTCGCATTCACTAGTCAAAGCCTTTATACAAGGAGTGATGCGTATTAGCCCTCCGGTTAATATTCCCATATGTCCATGGGACTTAAACCTGGTTCTGTCGGTTCTACAGAAGCAACCATTTGAACCATTACAGCACATTTCCTTGGTTCTTCTCACCAGGAAATTGATTTTTCTAGTAGCCATTTGTTCGGCTAAAAGAGTGTCGGAATTAGCCGCTATGTCCTGTAAGGAGCCATATCTGGTTATCCATAAGGACAGAGTAGTGTTACGTCCTCATCCAGCCTTTCTTCCTAAGGTGGTATCGAGGTTTCATTTGAACCAAGATGTGGTTCTTCCTTCTTTTTTCCCCAAACCTAGCTCGGTAGAGGAAAAGTTATTACATTCTTTGGATGTAGTAAGAGCAGTTAAAGCTTATCTAAAAGCCACTGCTCAGATTCGCAGAACGGATACTTTGTTTATTCTGCCGGAAGGCCCCAGAAAGGGTCAGGCAGCGTCAAAATCTACTTTAGCCAAGTGGATTCGACAGGTCATTATGCAAGCCTATGGCTTGAGAAGGAGACCGCCTCCGTTCAAAGTTAGGGCGCACTCCACGAGAGCAGTTGGAACTTCATGGGCAGTGCATCACCAGGCCTCCCTGGCTCAAATCTGTAAGGCCGCAACATGGTCTTCAATACACACGTTTACTAGGTTCTACCAGGTGGACGTTAGAAGTCAGGAGGATGTCGCCTTTGGGCGCAGTGTGTTGCAGGCCGCAAAAGATCCTCATGTCTGATAGCGCTCAGCTTATGTATGGTGTATCCCCCCCTCATTGGGCATTGCTTTGGGACGTCCCACATAGTAATGACTATGCCGCTCTGTGTCCCGTGCTGTACGAGAAAGAAAATAGGATTTTTATAACAGCTTACCTGTAAAATCCTTTTCTTGGAGTACATCACGGGACACAGAGCTCCCACCCCTCTTTTGGGGACACTTATTGCTTTGCTACAAAACTGAGGTGCTCCCGGATGGGAGGGGCTTATATAGGGGAGGGTACTTCCGGTTTGGAAGTTGCCAGTGCCAGCACCTGAAGGTAAACTATATAACCCACATAGTAATGACTATGCCGCTCTGTGTCCCGTGATGTACTCCAAGAAAAGGATTTTACAGGTAAGCTGTTATAAAAATCCTATTATTTTAGTGCCTTTACCATCATTCAGGAGAGGTCTCAGTGGGCCTAAAGTACTTTTATGGTGTTAACAGTATTGCTTCATGTCTGTGGCCTTCTGCTTGACTCTCTATGTTAGAGAAGAAAACTGCAGCATGGTGTTGGCTGTATTACTAATTTTAACCACTTCCCTAGCGCACTGTTGTGATATGACGGCGGCATTAACCCTTTGTCCCTTCGGGCCGCCGTCATTTGACGTCTTTTTTTTTCCCCGAGCATCTAGGAGGCGAGTGTGCGCCCCGCCGCGTCACTAGGCACCCGATGCGCGTGGCCCCGATGTCCGCCGGGCACCCGCGATTGCTCGTGAACACGGCAGGACCGTGGATCTGTGTGTAAACACACAGATCCACGTCCTGTCAGAGGAGAGGAGACCGATGTGTGTTCCCAGTACAGAGGAACACCAATTGGTCTCCTCCCCTTGTGAGTCCCCTCCCCCTACAGTTAGAATCACTCCCTAGGATACACAGTTAACCCCTTCCTCGCCACCTAGTGTTAACCCCTTCCCTGCCAGTCACATTTACACAGTAATCAATGCATTTTTATAGCATGAATCGCTGTATAAATGTGAATGGTCCCAAAATAATGTCAAAAGTGTCCGAAGTGTCCGCCACAATATCGCAGTCAAGATAAAAATCGCAGATCGCCGCCATTACTAGTAAAAAAAAATAACAATAAAAATGCCATAAATGTATCCCCTATTTTGTAGACGCTATAACTTTTGCGTAAACCAATCAATAAACGCTTATTGCGATTTTTTTTTTTTTTTACAAAAATATGTAGAAGAATACATATCGGCCTAAAATGTGGGGAAAAAAAATTGTTTTTTTTTTCAAAATTGTCGCTATTTATTTGATTATAGCGCAAAAAATAAAAACTGCAGAGGTGATCAAATACCATCAAAAGAAAGCTCTATTTGTGGGGATTTTTTTTTTCAAAAATTCATATGTGTACAGTGTTGCATGACCGCACAATTGTCATTCAAAATGTAACAGCGCTGAAAATTAGTCTGGGCAGGAAGGGGGTGAAAATGCCCTGTGTTAAAGTGGTTAAAGTAACAGTTTAGCAAAACCGAACATCTTAATTACAATTTGGTTTTGCTATATTCATAATTTAAAATGAAATCTCTGATAATAAAACAGTTATGCAGGTGTGTATTCACTAAAAAACATTAGGAGTACTTTTGAAATTTGACATATTCGCCTCTTTCAGTCCTCTGCTCAGCAGAGTTCAGCGTGAGAGAAGGAGAAGCAGCACAAGAAGCCAGTCAAATGTGCTGCAGTGTTTTTGTGCTAACAACTAACACTGATAGGAAGAAAGGCCAGAGTATAAGCAAGCTTGTTGCTCTGTTACTTTTCCTTCATTGTCCAATCAAAGGCTGGAAGCAGGAACAAGACCTTGTTGTGCTGCCTAAGGGCTAATTAACACATCTTGCGATGACAGGTGTTTTACTGAATTGTAAAACGCCTGTCACTGGAAAGACATGCAGTGTAAATGGGACTTACAGAAAACAATTGGAGTTGTGCCGCTGCAGTGTGCTGTGAGGAAATGCAGACATGCTGTGTACTGTACTGTACAGAACTGCATGATACTGTACAGCAGCGCAGTGCGTCTTGCTGCTGTACAGCACCATGAATGAAGTATACCTTTGTACACTTCAAATCACACACAATGCTGCCCCCTTCCGCAGTTTGGTACGGACAGCTGCCAGAAAGATAAAGTGCCCTCACAGCTGTCTGGTCTGTTCTAGTGTGAATACAGCCTAAATTTATACAGGAACATAAATATTTGTCTGGTACAACCATTTTCCTGTGTATTTTTTAATTTAACTGTCTGCCTGAAGTTCATCTTTAAAGCCGGGCTCCAGCTTTCTGTCACCTTAAGGCCCCTTTTCACATTGAGGCGTTTTTACCGCGTTTTCGCAGTAAAAATAGCGCTGTAAAAATGCCTGAAATAATCCTGCCCCATCATTCTCAATGTGAGAGCCCTGAGGGCTTTCACACTGAGGCATTTTGCTGGCTGTGCGTTGTAAAAAATCCTGCAAACAGCTTTTTTGGAGCATCTTTAGGGCGCTAAAAATAGCGCTGTAAAAACGCCTATCTCCATTGAAATTAATGAGTAATACGGTAAAAACACGGTAAAACACATAGGCGTTAGCGATATTTTTAACACGGTAAAAAACTCATAATTTTTTATCGTTTTTTCAACGCCTCCGTGTGAAAGGGGCCTAACCGTTAAAAGACTGGAAGATTTGTCTGCTTAATGACCAGGCCATTTTTTGCGATATGGCACTGCATCACTTCAATAACTGCGCTATAAACAAAAAAAGCGACAATTGTAGCAAAAAAAATTATGTTTTTATTTATTTTTTAATATCCCCAAAAATGTTTTAAAAAAATTAATTTCTTCATCAGTTTAGGCTAATATATATATATATTTGGAAAAAATCACAATAAGTGTATATTGACTGGTTTGCGCAAAAGTTATAGCGTCTAGAAACTATGGGAAAGATTTATGGCATTTTTATTTTATTTTTTTACTAGTAATGGCGGTGATCTGCGATTCTTAGCGGTACTGTGACATTGCGGCGGACAGATCGGACACTTTTGACTAATTGTGGGACCATTGACATTTATACAGTGATCATAGCTATAAAAATGCATGTGTTACTGTGTAAATGTCACTGGCAGGGAAGGGGTTAACTCTAGGGGGCGATCAAGGGGTTAAATGTGTTCCCTAGTTAGTGTTCTTCTAACTGTATGGGGATAGGACTGACTGGGGGAAGAGACATATCGCTGTTCCTACTTATTAGGAATAAACTATATGTCTCCTCTCCCCTGACAGAACAGGGATTTGTGTGTTTACACACACAAATTCTCCGTTCTAGCTCTCGTTCCCGCAATTGCGGGTTGGCCGGCGGCGATCGCACCTGCCGGCCACGCACATCTGGTCCCTTGACGTGCCGCGGGCCTCCGGCAGCTCTCAAGGGGGACGATGTACCCGTATGGCGATTCGCGGGAATGAGCCACTTTGCCGCCGTATATCGGCATGAGACAGTTGGCAAGTGGTTAAAGGGTAACTTAACTGCACCTTTGTGGGGAAAAAAATAGCAAATAAAGAAAAAATAATATAGCGTGCACAATTGCGAAACAAATCATATTGTAATTGAATGTTATTAAAAACCTTTCCTTTTGAATCTGCAGCCTCTGTAAATTTCTACATATGCAATGCAATATGGCTACATGGAGTTGTTCTGTACACATAATGTATACTGACCACTCCCTAGAACCATCAATTTCCCAGAAGTCTGCCTAAGATATAAGTCAGATTTCAGGCATCCCCTGCAACAAAATTTTAATTTTTGATGAGATTTCCAATACTAATACATCTAAAGGGATGCAGGCCCAACAGCTTCTTCATTAGTGCCCTGCAGCTGCCACAGCTGACAGATTATGAAACCACTCCCATTAGACTTACTAAGAACAGAGGCACAGACCAACACACATGGATTTCTTTAGAATAAAATGTTGTTAGGGAGTATTACTGCGCTAACCCAATGTGTAAGGAGGAATAAACGGCTGCTACATAAGAATGTGACAAATTCAATGTAAAAGATTGGTGAAAAATGTAGCGCTAAAAATATGAAACAATAAACAATAAAAAATGTACCAAATGTTATGTACAAATAATAAAAACTTAGATTTTTATCAATCTCAAATAAAGTGAATATGAGACAAAGCATATATACAATGGGGAAAAACACAAGTAAAAAAGTCCCAAAGGTGAAACGATCCTATGGTAAACACATGTAGAGCCCACCACAAAAAAGTTGTTGCTCCGAAGTGGGGTACAATGGACTTAGCAGCAGTGGCGTTGCTAGGTGGGTGCGGGGGGTGACACCCGCCAGAAGGGTGACACCATCCCGAGGGTGACGAAAGCGCTGGCTCCCTTATGATTTTTTTTTTTTTTTAGCCGGTGAACACCTCCGGCACGCGCTGCAGCTGTGCCTGCCTGGCTCTGTGTACTCCGGGTCCTCCCCTCTCACTACTGCGCTGCTGAGCTTTTCACTTCCTTCTCCACTCGGGCGGCGCGGCTGTGTGTGTTCCCTTCAGCTGCCGCTCGGGTGTAACGTCACATGTACCAGAGGCATTGCCCCGAGCTAGTGTGGTAACGGGCGGGTGGGGTTATTGCGATCGGGGTGTTCTCTGAGGTGAGCTGTTGCTATAGGTGGGGGGGGGTTTGGCACGGTTTCCGCCACCCAGTCACACCTGAGCCGTCCAGAGCTGGTGTGGATAAGGAGGAGGAGTGGCAGTGCTTGTGTCCTGAGCTGGTATGATAAGGGGGGGTGGGGGGGGCACAGTGACTGCATATGACGGGCAAAGTGGCTGCTTTTGATGGGGCACAGTGCTGGCATTTGACGGTTACAGTGGCAGCATTTGACGGGCACAGTAATGCCATTTATAGGGCACAGTGCCAGCATTTGTTGGGGCACAGTGGCGGCATTTGATGGGGCACAGTGGCAGCATTTGACGGGCA
Source organism: Rana muscosa (assembly GCA_029206835.1). Classification (NCBI taxonomy): domain Eukaryota; kingdom Metazoa; phylum Chordata; class Amphibia; order Anura; family Ranidae; genus Rana; species Rana muscosa. The sequence continues at coordinate 440,737,833 of CM055120.1, forward strand.
CAGTGGCGGCATTTGACGGGCACAGTGATGCCATTTATAGGGCACAGTGGCAGCATTTGTTGGGGCACAGTGGCTGCATTTGTTGGGGCACAGTGGCTGCATTTGTTGGGGCACAGTGGCTGCATTTGTGGGGGCACAGTGGCTGCATTTGTTGGGGAACAGTGACTGCATTTGTTGGGGAACAGTGACTGCATTTGTTGGGGAACAGTGGCTGCATTTTACGAGGCACAGTGGCTGCATTTGACGGGGCACAGTGGCTGCATTTGACGGGGCACAGTGGTGGCATTTTACGGGCACAGTGGCTGCATTTGTTGGGGCACAGTGGCTGCATTTGTGGGGGCACAGTGGCTGCATTTGTTGGGGAACAGTGACTGCATTTGTTGGGGAACAGTGACTGCATTTGTTGGGGAACAGTGACTGCATTTGTTGGGGAACAGTGACTGCATTTGTTGGGGAACAGTGGCTGCATTTTACGGGGCACAGTGGCTGCATTTGATGGGGCACAGTGGCTGCATTTGATGGGGCACAGTGGCTGCATTTGATGGGGCACAGTGGCTGCATTTGATGGGGCACAGTGGCTGCATTTGATGGGGCACAGTGGCTGCATTTCATGGGGCACAAGTGGCTGTATATGATGGGGCACAAGTGGCTGCATTTGATGGGGCACAAGTGGCTGCATTTGATGGGGCACAAGTGGCTGCATATGATGGGGCACAGTGGCTGCATATGATGGGGCACAGTGGCTGCATATGATGGGGCACAGTGGCTGCATATGATGGGGCACAGTGGCTGCATATGATGGGGCACAGTGGCTGCATATGATGGGGCACAGTGGCGGCATTTGATGGGTCACAGTGGCGGCATTTGATGGGTCACAGTGGCGGCATTTGATGGGGCACAGTGGCGGCATTTGATGGGGCACAGTGGCGGCATTTGATGGGGCACAGTGGCGGCATTTGATGGGGCACAGTGGCGGCATTTGATGGGGCACAGTGGCGGCATTTGATGGGGCACAGTGGCGGCATTTGATGGGGCACAGTGGCGTCATTTGTTGGGGCACAGTGACTGCATTTGTTGGGGCACAGTGACTGCATTTGTTGGGGCACAGTGACTGCATTTGTTGGGGAACAGTGGCTGCATTTGTTGGGGAACAGTGGCTGCATTTGACGGGGCACAGTGGCTGCATTTGACGGGGCACAGTGGCGGCATTTGACGGGGCACAGTGGTGGCATTTGACGGGGCACAGTGGTGGCATTTGACGGGGCACAGTGGTGGCATTTGATGGGCACAGTGATGGCATTTGACGGGCACAGTAATGCCATTTATAGGGCACAGTAGCAGCATTTTTTGGGGCACAGTGGCTGCATTTGTTGGGGAACAGTGGCTGCATTTGATAGGGCACAGTGGCTGCATTTGACGGGCACATTGGCTGCATTTGAAGGGGCACAGTGGTGGCATTTGACGGGCACAGTGATGGCATTTGACGGGCACAGTGATGGCATTTATTGGGGCACAGTGATGGCATTTGTTGGGGCACAGTGGCTGCATTTGATGGGGCACAGTGGCTGCATTTGATGGGGCACAGTGGCTGCATTTGATGGGGCACAGTGACTGCATTTCATGGGGCACAGTGACTGTATATGATGGGGCACAAGTGGCTGCATTTCATGGGGCACAAGTGGCTGCACTTTTAATGGGGCACAAGTGGCTGCATATGATGGGGCACAGTGGCTGCATATGATGGGGCACAGTGGCTGCATATGATGGGGAACAGTGGCTGCATATGATGGGGCACAGTGGCTGCATATGATGGGGCACAGTGGCTGCATATGATGGGGCACAGTGGCTGCATATGATGGGGCACAGTGGCGGCATTTGATGGGGCACAGTGGCTGCATTTGACGGGCACATTGGCTGCATTTGACGGGGCACAGTGGTGGCATTTGACGGGGCACAGTGGTGGCATTTGACAGGCACAGTGGTGGCATTTGTTGGGGCACAGTGGCTGCATTTGATGGGGCACAGTGGCTGCATTTGACGGGGCAAAGTGGCTGCATTTGATGGGGCACAGTGACTGCATTTGCTGCGGCACAAGTGGCTGCATTTGCTGCGGCACAAGTGGCTGCATTTGCTGCGGCACAAGTGGCTGCATTTGATGTAGAGGTCGACCGATATGGGTTTTTCTCTGGCCGATGCCGATATTTTGAAATTGGGGCGGCCGATGGCCGATATATGATGCCGATTTTTGTGGCCGATATTTTAGGCCGATTAAAAAAAAAAAAAAACCCTCACCCACTCTATTCCTTCCTGCTTACTCCTGTCACTCTAGCACACACTTGATGTCCTCAGTACAGATGGCACTGGTTTGGAACTGGCAGGTGGCACTGGTTTGGAACTGACAGATGGCACTGGCAGGTGGCACTATTGGCACTGGCAGGTGGCACTATTGGAACTGACAGATGGCACTGGTTTGGAACTGACAGATGGCACTGGCATGTGGCACTGGCTGGCGGTACTGGTTTGGAACTGACAGATGGCTCTATTGGCACTGGCAGGTGGCACTGGTTTGGAACTGACAGATGGCACTGGTTTGGAACTGACAGATGGCACTGGCAGGTGGTACTGGTTCGGAACTGACAGATGGCACCGATTGGCAGCAGGGGGCACTGGTTTGGAACGGACAGATGGCACTAGTTTGGGACAGATGGCACTGATTGGCAGTGGCACTTGCAATTGGAACTGGGTGGCACTGGCGTGTGACACTGGTTGGCACTGGCTGGTGGCACTGACAGATGGCACTGATTGGCGGTGGCACTGACAGATGGCACTGATTGGCGGTGGCACTGACAGATGGCACCGATTGGCACTGGCTTGTGGCACTGATTGGTACTGGCTGGGGGCACTGACAGATGGCACTGGCTGTGGCACTGATAGATGGCACCGATTGGCGGTGGCACTGATTTGGGTGGCACTGACAGATGGCCCTGATTGACACTGGCTGGTGGCACTGACAGATGGCACCGATTGGCGGTGACACTGATTGACACTGGCTGGTGGCACTGATTGACACTGGCTGGTGGCACTGATTGACACTGGCTGGGGGCACTGACAGATGGCACTGGCTGGGGGCACTGACAGATGGCACTGGCTGGGGGCACTGACAGATGGCACTGGCTGGGGGCACTGACAGATGGCACTGGCTGGGGGCACTGGCTGGGGCACTGGCTTGGGCACTGACAGATGGCACTGGCTAGTGGCACTGACAGATGGCACTGGCTGGGGGTACTGATTTGGGTGGCACTGATTGGCACTGGCTGGTGGCACTAACAGATGGCACCGATTGGCGGTGGCACTGATTGGCACTGGCTTGTGGCACTGACAGATGGCACTGGCTGATGGCGATGGCACTGGCTGGGGGCACTGACAGATGGCACTGGCTGGGGGCACTGACAGATGGCACTGGCTGGGGGCACTGGCTGGGGGCACTGGCTGGGGGCACTGACAGATGGCACTGGCTGGGGGCACTGACAGATGGCACTGGCTGGGGGCACTGACAGATGGCACTGGCTGGGGGCACTGACAGATGGCACTGGCTGGGGGCACTGACAGATGGCACTGGCTGGGGGCACTGACAGATGGCACTGGCTGGGGGCACTGACAGATGGCACTGGCTGGGGGCACTGACAGATGGCACTGGCTTGGGGCACTGGCAGGTTTCACACTAAGCCGAGTGTAATGTGTGAAACTGACAGAGAGGAGAGAGAGAGAGCTGTTAGAATTGAGCTCGATGTGGGGGTGGGCGGGCCAGCAGCTAAATTACACCAGCCAATGATTGGGCTGCTTTAGCCGTAGTGGCCCGCCCAGATACCATCCCATTGGCTGGTGTAATATATCTGCTGGGTCCCGCCCACCCCCGACATCAAGCTGACACATCCTCTCTCTCTCCTCTTACTTTCAGTTTCACACACACACACACACAGCACGGCGCTTGATGCTGCTGAGTGTGGAGAAGTGTGGAGGAGGGAGGAGGAGGGGGGAGGAAGTGCAGCCAGTGAAAAATATCGGCCAGTTTTGATATTAATCGGCCAAAGCCGATTTATCAAAAATGCCTAAATATCGGCCGATATATCGGCCAGCCGATATATCGGTCGACCTCTAATTTGATGGGGCACAGTGGCTGCATTTGATGGGGCACAGTGGCTGCATTTGATGGGGCACAGTGGCTGCATTTGCTGCGGCACAAGTGGCTGCATTTGTTGGGGCACAGTGGCTGCATTTGTTGGGGCACAGTGGCTGCATTTGTTGGGGCACAGTGGCTGCATTTGTTGGGGCACAGTGGCTGCATTTGTTGGGGCACAGTGGCTGCATTTGTTGGGGCACAGTGGCTGCATTTGTTGGGGAACAGTGACTGCATTTGATGGGGAACAGTGGCTGCATTTGACGGGGAACAGTGGCTGCATTTGACGGGGCACAGTGGCGGCATTTGACGGGGCACAGTGGCGGCATTTGATGGGGCACAGTGGTGGCATTTGACGGGGCACAGTGGTGGCATTTGACGGGGCACAGTGGCATTTGACGGGCACAGTGATGGCATTTGACGGGCACAGTGATGGCATTTGACGGGCACATTGATGGCATTTATAGGGCACAGTGATGCCATTTATAGGGCACAGTAGAAGCATTTGTTGGGGCACAGTGGCTGCATTTGTTGGGGCACAGTGGCTGCATTTGATAGGGCACAGTGGCAGCATTTGACGGGCACATTGGCTGCATTTGACGGGGCACAGGGATGGCATTTGACGGGCACAGGGATGGCATTTGACGGGGACACAGTGATGGCATTTGATGGGCACAGTGATGGCATTTGTTGGGGCACAGTGGCTGCATTTGATGGGGCACAGTGGCTGCATTTGATGGGGCACAGTGGCTGCATTTGATGGGGCACAGTGGCTGCATTTGATGGGGCACAGTGACTGCATTTCATGGGGCACAGTGACTGCATTTCATGGGGCACAAGTGGCTGTATATGATGGGACACAAGTGGCTGCATTTCATGGGGCACAAGTGGCTGCATTTCATGGGGCACAAGTGGCAGCATATGATGGGGCACAGTGGCTGCATATGATGGGGCACAGTGGCTGCATATGATGGGGCACAGTGGCTGCATATGATGGGGCACAGTGGCTGCATATGATGGGGCACAGTGGCTGCATATGATGGGGCACAGTGGCGGCATTTGATGGGGCACAGTGGCGGCATTTGATGGGGCACAGTGGCGGCATTTGATGGGGCACAGTGGCGGCATTTGATGGGGCACAGTGGCGGCATTTGATGGGGCACAGTGGCGGCATTTGATGGGGCACATTGGCTGCATTTGATGGGGCACAGTGGCTGCATTTGATGGGGCACAGTGGCTGCATTTGATGGGGCACAGTGTCTGCATTTGATGGGGCACAGTGTCTGCATTTGATGGGGCACAAGTGGCTGCATTTGATGGGGCACAAGTGGCTGCATTTGATGGGGCACAAGTGGCTGCATTTGATGGGGCACAAGTGGCTGCATTTGCTGCGGCACAAGTGGCTGCATTTGCTGCGGCACAAGTGGCTGCATTTGCTGCGGCACAAGTGGCTGCATTTGCTGCGGCACAAGTGGCTGCATTTGCTGCGGCACAAGTGGCTGCATTTGCTGCGGCACAAGTGGCTGCATTTGCTGGGGCACAAGTGGCTGCATTTGATGGGGCACAGTGGCTGTATTTGATGGGGCACAGTGGCTGCATTTGATGGGGCACAGTGGCTGCATTTGATGGGGCACAGTGGCTGCATTTGCTGCGGCACAAGTGGCTGCATTTGCTGCGGCACAAGTGGCTGCATTTGCTGCGGCACAAGTGGCTGCATTTGCTGCGGCACAAGTGGCTGCATTTGCTGCGGCACAAGTGGCTGCATTTGATGGGGCACAAGTGGCTGCATTTGATGGGGCACAGTGGCTGCATTTGATGGGGCACAGTGGCTGCATTTGATGGGGCACAGTGGCTGCATTTGATGGGGCACAAGTGGCTGCATTTGATGGGGCACAAGTGGCTGCATTTGATGGGGCACAAGTGGCTGCATTTGATGGGGCACAAGTGGCTGCATTTGATGGGGCACAAGTGGCTGCATTTGATGGGGCACAGTGATGACAATAGATGGGCACAAGTGGTGGTATTAGACTGGGCACAGTGGCTGCATTTGATGGGGCACATCTCTGCTGAGAGCTGCCATTGGTTGCTAGGACCGCCAGCATGCTAGCAACCAATTGCGTCATGTGTTCCCGCCCCCAGCAGAGTGCGTCTCCTTTTCAGCTACTGTCTTCTGCTTGCTGACTACAGGGCCTTGTAGCAACATGACTTATTGTCGGCAGGCCACAGCATCTTGCCATCTTCCCTGCGGTCATCAGATCCCATCCAGCAAGCAACACACCGTGTCAGCAGGTTAGTTCCAAAATCAAATCAAAATTATTGGGGAGGGGGGGTGACACCATGTTTTACCGCACCAGGTGACACCAACCCAATGACGCCACTGCTTAGCAGGCATATAGAGCATCAGGGATAATGTGTCCTCCACCCAAGATAAGAGGTATGCACTCTTACCGAAAGTAATGGACTTGAGTGTCAGCGACAACGAGTCAATCAAGCGAGGATAGCCCGATCAGCAGATTTCCAGAATGATCCAGGTAACCATAAGGCTGTAACTCAGATGTTAAGCAGCCAGACTGGAAAGCCAAAAACTCTCACCTCCATATGGTGTAGGTCAAAAAGGTGGGTTTTATTAAAAAAAAAAAACATTCATACATAAGAATAAAAATGTGATCACAGAATAAAAGCAATGTGGGGAGCAGAAAGCCAATCCCAACGCGTTTCATCCTAATGGACTTCAACTGGGGCATATATTGGCTCCCCCACATTGAACATATTTATAAATTACACATAAATTAAGAAACCAATCGGCAAGGACCTGGTATGCGTCATTGAACTAGAAGAGGTACGACCTACATGAATCTCACGCCCAAAGTTCTGAGACCGGTGATTGGACTGAGGCCGGTCACATGACGGCATGAGCTCCAAGCCTCGTTCTGGGAATCAATGTACAGAGCAGGCCGGATCCCACGGCACCAAACAGTGATGTCATGGGAGCGTGACTGCACCTTTATGGTCAACCCGGAAATGACACGGCCAAAACGAGACAAACATATCGTTTGAAAAGCCTGTGAAAACTGGTGACGCTGGTCACGTGACTGACGGCAGCCAATCACAACCTCGCTGGAATTGGAGACAGTCTTGTCATCACTGGGTCATCACTGGGTCACATGACTGCAAATACAGTGCCATGGAAACGTGACTAAGGGTGAGGCATCAACCCAGAAGTAACACAGGGCAGACGTTTCACTCCATAGCCAATAGGCTGCATAACTTCGGTCACGCAATCCACGGCAATGTAACCAAACCTTTTTTACGGGCAATAGAGCATCCCCACCATAAAAATGGTGACCAAATGCGTCCCAAGTCCAAAAGGCAGAAGTAACACATCTCATATGAGAAGCAGAACTAAAAATAGGATTTTTATAACAGCTTACCTGTAAAATCCTTTTCTTGGAGTACACCACGGGACACAGAGCTAGTCATTACATAATGGGTTAAGGGTCACCAGCGGTGATTGGACACTGGCACAACCAATGGAAGACAGTTCCCCTCCATATAACCCCTCCCATCAGGGAAGTACCTCAGTTTTGTAGCAAAGCAGTAAGGTTCCCATAAGAAGGGGGGACCTCTGTGTCCCGTGGTGTACTCCAAGAAAAGGATTTTACAGGTAAGCTGTTATAAAAATCCTATTTTCTTTATCGTACACCACGGGACACAGAGCTAGTCATTACATAATGGGACGTCCCAGAGCAATGCTCATATGAAGGGGGGGAGACACAGATCAAAACAGGCCGCTTGCGGACCAGAAGCCCTATACTGCTGCCTGCAGCACACTTCGCCCAAAGGCGGAATCCTCATGTCCTTTCACATCTATTTGATAGAATTTGGAAAATGTATGGACTGAAGACCAAGTTGCAGCTTTACAGATCTGAGCCATCGAAGCCTGGTGGTGCACTGCCCATGAAGCACTTATCGCCCTGGTAGAGTGCGCCTTAACAGGAAAAGGAGGAGTCCTGTTCTTTAAACCATAAGCTTGAACAATTACTTGTCTAATCCACCTGGAAATGGTGGATTTTGATACCGCTTGGCCCTTCTTGGGCCCATCTGGTAAAATAAACAAAACATCTGTTTTACGTATCTGAGCGGTTGCTTGCAGATACACCCTTACCGCTCTCACTAGATCTAGAGAGTGTAATAATTTTTCCCCCGCCGTCCGCGGGTTTGGAAAAAAGGAAGGCAGAACAATGTCTTGATTCAAGTGAAAAGCCGACACCACCTTAGGTAGAAAAGCCGGATGGGGTCGTAGTACGATTTTGTCCTTGTGACAAATTAGATAAGGCTCTTTACAAGAAAGAGCTGCTAGCTCTGATACTCTCCTAGCAGAAGCTATAGCAATCAGAAAGGCCAACTTCCTACTCAATATAATTAAAGGAATATGGCGAATAGGTTCAAAAGGTTGCTTTTGCAACACTGACAATACCAAATTCAAATCCCATGGGCACAAGGGAGTCCTAACTGGAGGATTTATCCTCAGTACCCCCTTAATGAATGTCTGAACTAGGGAGTGAGATGCCAATGGTCTCTGAAAGAAGACTGATAGAGCCGATATTTGCCCTTTGATGGTGCTAAGGGCTAAATTCATATCCACTCCTAACTGGCAAAAAGCAAGAATCCTACTTATTTCATATTTCTGAGGATTCCAACATCTGGATTCACACCAGGAAACGTATGCTCTCCAGACTCTCTGATAGATGAGTCTGGAGGCTGGCTTTCTAGCATTAATGAGCGTAGAAAGAGCCGGACCAGAGACCCCTCTCTTTTTAAAAATGTGGGTCTCAGCAGCCAGGCCGTCAACTTTAGCCTTTGTAAGGAAGGGTGGAATACTGGACCCTGTGACAGCAGGTCATGTCGGAGTGGAAACTTCCAGGGCCTTCCTATCGCCGTTTTTACAATCTCGGCGTACCAAGGCCTCCTGGGCCAGTTTGGGGCCACTAGGATTACTGGTATTCCCTCCTCCTTGATCCTGCGAAGCAGTCTTTGTAGAAGAGGGATCGGAGGGAATGCCTAGATCAGTGAGAACTGATTCCATGGAGTTATTAGAGCGTCTGTATTATTAGAGCGTCTGTCCCGTAGGCTAGAGGATCTCTCGTTCTGGACACAAAGTTGTCCAATTTCTTGTTGAACCTGGCAGCTAGCAGGTCTACATCTGGGTTTCCCCATCTCAGACATATGGCCTGAAAGATCTCGGGGTGAAGAGACCACTCCCTGGTAGCAGCTGCTGACGACTCAGGTAGTCTGCTTGCCAATTTTCCATCCCTGGAATGAAGATTGCAGAAAGGCAAGGTACATGCTCTTCTGCCCATGCCAGGATCCGGTTCACCTCTCTTTGGGCTGCCCGACTGCGGGTGCCTCCTTGGTGATTGATGTAAGCTACTGCAGTAGCATTGTCGGATTGAACCCGAACTGGGTAGCCCTGTAACCTGTATGTCCAGGTTTTGAGGGCTAGATATACCGCCCGGATCTCTAGCACATTGATGGGCAGGATCCCCTGAGTCTTGGCCCAGGTTCCCTGGGTAGAAGCCTCCTCGAATACTGCACCCCAGTCCGATAGGCTGGCATCCCTAGATACCACCTTCCAGGCCACTGGGAGGAAGGACTTTCCCTTCCGTAAATTCCTGGCTTCTAGCCACCAATCGAAGCTGTGGCGTACTTGTGAGGACAGGCGCATGGGTATATCCAGAGCTTGGCTCTTCCTGTTCCAGGAAGCTAAAATATTGCCTTGAAGTAGTCTCGAATGAAACTGGGCGTAAGGGACCGCCTCGAAGGAGGCTACCATCTTTCCCAATAGTCTCATGCAAAGGCGAATAGACGGCCTCTTGTTTGCTTTGACCTTGTGGATCAGGTCTTTCAGAGACTGTATCTTCGGTTCTGGCAGGTATACCCCGTTTTGGGCTGTATCTATGATCATGCCCAGGTGCCCTATCCTTCTTTGGGCCTGGAGAGAGGATTTTTGTAAATTTATAATCCATCCTAAATGCTCCAGGTATCCTACTGTAGTGTGTACAGCGTGACCCAATCCGTCCTTTGACTGATCTATTACTAGTAGATCGTCCAGATAGGCTGTTACCGCAATGCCCCGTGTTCTTAGGTTTGCTAACAGAGGAGCTAGCACCTTTGTGAATACTATGGGCGCGGTGGCTACACCAAACGGCAGAGCCACAAATTGAAAGTGGCGATCTTCTACCGCAAACCTTAGGAATCTTTGGTGAGCGGGGAGGATGGGTATGTGTAAATGTGCGTCCTTGATATCTATGGGCGCCATGAATTTTCCGCCCTTTAAAGTAGCGGCCACGGATCGGATCGTTTCCATTCGAAAATGGCGATTGTTCAGGAACCGATTTAGGGATTTTAGATCCAGGATGGGTCTGACATCTCCATTTGGCTTTGGAATCACAAAGAGGTTTGAGTAAAAACCTGAACCTCGCTCTTTTTGGGGTACGTCTGTAACTACCCCTTGAGCCATTAAGTGATTCAAACCTTTGAAAAAGGATTCTCTTTTTTGTGGATCCTTGGAGAGTCTTGAACCTCGGAATTGAGAAGGTGGGATCTCTCGAAATTCCAGTTTGTACCCTGAGGATATTGTGGATACTACCCAATTGTCCTGGATTTCTGACCACCAAGTCGCTCAGAACTGAAAAAGCCTTCCTCCCACTCGGCCGAGCGGGGGCGCCCCTTCACTGAGAGGCTTTGGGGGCTTGCTTATTAGCTCTTGCACCCCACGGCTTCTTGTTCTTCTGAGCTTGCCCCTTGGCTTTTGTGGGCGGCTAAAACAGGCCGCCGCCACTGGTTGGAGTCAGATTTCCCGGGAGCTGGGGAGAGAGAGCGTTTAAAACAAGATCTCTTGTTTTTCTTTCTCTCAGGTGAAAGTCGTTTTACCACTTGATATCTTCTGTATATATTTTTCTAAATCTTCCCCAAATAGGCGTTCGCCATGGAACGGGAACTTGCCAACAGCTTTTTGCATGGGGTTTCCGCTGACCAATGCTTAAGCCAAAGTACTCTGCGCATCTGTACCAGCTGGAGTGTAAGGCGTGATGCCTGTATGATAGAATCTCTCATGGCATCCACTGTGAAGCATAAGGCTTTAGGCAAATTTTCCCAATTTCTAGCCTGCTCTGAAGGCAGTTCCTTCAGCCCCTGCTTTACCTGTTGGCTGATGACCTGACACATACCGACTGCTGCTACTGCAGGTTGGGTAATTGAGCCGGCCAAAAGGAAGGAGGATTTCAACTTCCTCTCAGAAGGATCTTTTAAACCCTTGTACATTATCCACCGGACATGTCAGGTTTTTATTTACACAAGAAATAGCCGCAACTACCGCAGGCAGGCTCCATTTCTTTAAAAAAATTTCCCCCATAGGATAAAGAATGTTAAACCTTTTTGGAGGTGAGAAACGCTTATCTGGATGTTGCCAGTTTGCGTATATTAGATCCTCTAGTAACGGATGAACCGGGAAGGAGCATGCACCTTGCAGGGATCTTAATGACCCTAGGGAGGAGACAGGTAATTCCGTTACCTCCGCAGAGGTTAACTTAAATGCACTGCTATAGCATTGTACCTGTGACCTTAAAATCTGGCTCCTCATCCTCTGCTGATGTAGCCTCCTCCTCCTCATCCTCCTCCCTCAGGTACTTCTGAAGGGAGGTCCAATACTGGAAGAGACCTGCTTCGCTTATTGTCCCTTTTTAGAGGATTTAGCGATAAAGGTAGCAATTTTTTCCTCCAGATTATTTAGGGCAGCTGATAAAGTGTCCTCAGTGACATATACAGGCCCAGGCTTCACTGGGGAAGCCGCCATACCTGACAGAGGTAATGGCTCATCCTGAATAGGTGCATTTAGCAACACAGGAGAGAAAGGTACCGAGTCAGCACAGTTAGAGCCTCCTCTCAGGCGGTGGTGCTTTCTTATCTCTTTTTGTCCGTATTACTTCCCCTGGAAGGCTTACTGTTTAGACAAAATACAAGGTACCTAAATGCATATACTACCGTGTTCAGTTTAGCAAATACATTAAGTATGCAACTTTTAACACATAACTATGCATAACATGGATGTCTTCTAGGAAGTACCCAATCCAACCACATGGAGTCTTACGTCCCTGTATAGCTGCTGTGTTTCTCTGCCAGGAACAAGAGAACTAACGAGCTTGCTTGCTGCTGCAGTGCTCACACTGACAGTCTTTTAAATTTGGCGCCGTTTCTGTGCCTGCGCGCGCCACGTGCCCGCGCACGCCTTCGCCCCCCCCCCTCCGATAAAGCTCAGCAGCGGAGGTGACGAGCAGTGTACTTCGCCGAAGCCGACACTGAACAGAGTGAGGTGAGTATATTCAGCTCTTTTACTCCCCCCAGTGGTGGAAAAAAAGAAGACATCCATTTTTGGAAAAAGGTCCCAACCTAGTTATGGACCTTCTAATCTCACCTTATCCACGCCGCAGGTTTTTCTGCTGAAAGATTTCAGACAGATACCAAACTTCACCCTTCACGGTGGGCTATGTGTGCCAACCTTCAGGGATATGGGTTCCTATTTAAAGGATACCTCTCCCCTGGGCCTTGTACAAGACTCTTACCAGGACTTTATAGCGAAATAGCGAAAGTGCTGGATCTTAGAGCCCAGTCCTCCGAAGAGAGACATTACAGGCGACGCCTCATGGATGAGGCCCGGATCCCATCCAGATTCAGCTCATTTGTAGGCGTCTTGGATGGATCCGAAAGCATAGCTCTTTTACCCCCAGAGGGTCTCTTTGGTAGAGCTTTCCTTTAGCACCTCCTAACGCGTCCAACACCTTTCGACACTGGCGAAAAAACTGAGGTACTTCCCTGATGGGAGGGGTTATATGGAGGGGAACTGTCTTCCATTGGTTGTGCCAGTGTCCAATCACCGCTGGTGACCCTTAACCCATTATGTAATGACTAGCTCTGTGTCCCGTGGTGTACGATAAAGAAACATGAGAACTCCCAGATCATAAAAGAGACACATAATGGCATAAAAATATGAAATACCACTTAAACAAAATGGTGGGCTGAACACATATACTAGAAAATGGTATAGGTTGGAAATGTAAATGAAGCATGAAAATTCAAGCTTGATTGATGAAGGAATTTATGTCCCACTCAACGTTTATACCGAACGGCGAATAGGACCTAAGCTCATGTATCCAGTATGTTTTTCGAGGCAGGAGATGCCCCGAAGGCGGGACTCCCTGCTCCAATGTGGAACAAACTTGTCAATGATTTGAAACTGTGTTCCTACAGGATCTTTATTGTGATGTTTTAAATAATGACTTTGGTTGGTTTTTCCCTTCTTAATGCTGGCCAAATGTTCGTTGACACGCACTGAGAATGTTCTAATAGTACGTCCCACGTATTGTTTCTTACAAGGACAAGTCAATAAATAGACAATGAATCTTGTAGCACAAGTGGTAAAATGTTTCATGGGATAAGTATGTTGCAGGGCAGATGAAGTGAATGTGTCCATTTTGCGTCTCCCACAGATATTGTGGAGACACACATTGCATTTACAGCATGGATAAATAGCCCTTACATTGCTGAAAAAATGAAATGATTTTGGGGGGGGGTCAATCACATTGGGCACAATTTGTCCCTGTATTGACCGTGCCCCTCTAAATATAACACCAGCCTGTTCCGGAATATCCAGACCTAAGTACCTATCACTCTGAAGGATTCTCCAGTGTTTGATTATCTCCTTAAACGGTCTGGATTGAACCGAATAAGTGGTGAAAAAAGACCATCTGAACTTATTATGTGGGACGGGCTTGGGACGATCTGTCAGCAAAGAGTTTCTGTCTATCAAGGAAACCCTATTGATCGCTGTATAGAGATCTATAGATCTGTAGCCTTTTTTTAAAAATCTATTTTTCAGGATTTGGGACCTGGTAAAAAAAATCGGGTATCCTTGCACAGTTCCTTCGGAGTTGTAAGAATTGGCTGCGTGGGACTGACTTGAGCATGGTGATTGTGTATGGTGACAACTATCGACCGGAATGTATCCATTCCGGTCCGTAGGCTTAAAATAAGTTTTAAATTCCAGATGTTGATCAACAACTGATATGTCAAGATCGAGGAAATGAATGGTGGTAAGGCTAGCCTCGTAGCTCAAACGAATGCCCGAATCATTATGGTTGAGTGAAATCCATAAAGGCATCAAGAGATTCCCGATCTCCACTCCATAGGAGGAGGATGTCGTCGATGTACCTGGCCCAGAGAACTAGACTCTGGTCTCACGAGGGCCTAGACAACATCCTCCTCCCATTGGGCAATAAACAAGGTCGCCAGACTAGGGGCGAAGTTGGCCCCATGGCCACACCCCTTTTTTTGCAAATAAAATTGATTCTGAAACCAAAAATAATTATGTTGGGTGACGAACATAAGAAGTTCCATGATGAAATTCTGCTGAATCAAAGGGAGAGATGTATTTTTGAATAGATAATGTTCAACAGCAGAAAAACCCAAGTCATGAGGGATACATGTATATAGGGTAGCAACATCTGCTGTCACCAAAATCATGTCTTCCCGATAGTCAATAGATTTGAGGAGTCTAATAGTGTCTCGAGTATCCTTAAAGTGATACTAAAGGTTCCCGTTTTTTTTTTTTTAAATAACAAACATGTCATACTTACCTCCACTGTGCAGTTCGTTTTGCACAGAGTGGCCTCAATCCACCTGTTCTGGGGTCCCACGGCGGCTCTCGCGGCTCCTCCCCGCATTGGATAACCCCCTCTGGGAAGGTCCCTCCAAGGGGGTTACCTTGCGGGCGCGCTCCCGAGTCATACACTCGGTGTCCATAGACGCCGAGTGTATGACTCGGCCCCGGCGCCCGCGTCATTGGATTTGATTGACAGCAGCGAGAGCCAATGGCTGCGCTGCTATCGATCTATCCAATTAAAGCCGGGACTCTATGGAGAGAAGGACGGCGGGGATGCGCCCATGGATATTCGGGGCTCAGGTTGGTAAAACAGGGGGGCTGGGGGGCCAGACATTGCAAGGTGTTTTTTCACCATAATGCATGGAGTGCATTAAGGTGAAAAAACACGCAGGTTTACAACCCCTTTAAGATGGGAAGGAATCAGTCGAACTATTGGTTGGAGATGGAAATCAACATACCTTCCAATTCTAGATGTGACAGAGTCAATCCCGCTGACTATAGGCCGTCCAGGGGATTGACTGGGTCTTTATATATTTTTGGAAGGTAGTATATTGCAGGGATGCGGGGGGCCAAAGGTACAAGAAAGCTCTTCTCTTTCTATTCCAGAATGCCCAATGAGGAACCCCCATTAACAAGATCCACAAGGGCATTTTTATATTTTTTTAATGGGTCCATAGGGATACGACTATATGTACTATGATCACCAGGGATCTTGGTCATCTCTTTCACATAGTCGTCTTTATCCAGTATGGCAATCCCCCCATCTTTATCTGTGGGGCGGATGATCAGGTTTTTTCGTTCACAAAGTTGTTTCAATCCTGCCTTAATGCATGGATTGATGTGAACTTTTTTGTTGGGTAAGTTCTCTAAAGCCTCGTACACACGATCGGATATCCTATGGATTCTAATCCGATGGTTTTGTCCATCGGAAATCCGATGAAGCTGACTTCCATCAGTCTTGCCTACACACCATCAGTCAAAAAACCGACTGTTCCAAACGCGGTGACGTAAAACACTCAGATGAGCCGAGAAAAATGAAGTTTAATGCTTCTGAGCATGCGTCGACTTGATTCTGAGCATGCGTGGGTTTTTTATCCGATGGACTTGCCCATAGACGATCAGAGTTTTCGATCGGTTTTTTATCCATCGGAAAAATTTAAAACATGTTCTATTTTTAAAAACCGATGGAAAAAAGACAGATGGGTCCCATACACGATCGGTTTGTCTGATGAAAACAATCCATTGGACGGTTTTCATCGGTAAAACCGATAGTGTGTACAGGGCTTAAGTCTTGTAGCACCAGATTACGAAAAACATTAATGGAAGGTGCCATAGTCTCTGGAGGGTTAAACAAGGAAGGATTGGATAGGCCCGAATGAACATGGCCATCTCGAGCTATTAGTGGGGCTGATCTAGGAGGTTGTGGGAGGAAATGTCTTTGGATACTAAGTTCACGGGTAAACTTCTGGACATCTATAAATGTGGAAAATTTATTAAATTGTTTTGGACAGAGGCGGCTCTCTAATTAGGCAAATTAGACGGTCGCCTAAGGCCTCGCACTTACAGGGGCCTCGCGGCTGCCTAATTTGCCTGTGATCAATACTAATGACGGCGTCATCGGATCTCTTTATTACCCCTCTCTCTTTCTCACCTCCCCCTCTCTCCCCTCTCTTGCATTGGCTGAATATGTCTGATGGGTGAGGAGGGTGCCCTGGAAGTGGTGCTGATCACCTGTGTGCTAGATCCGTGCATTTTCTGCAGCCATTTTTCTTGCTTGAATTATTTTTCCCATTATGGGCGTGAGTGGGGCCTCATGTCTAAGTTTTGCCTAAGGCCTCACAAAGCCTAGAGCCGCCTCTGGTTTTGGAGTAACATATTTCAGTTCCTTATCTAGCACTTATTTCTCTACGTCTGTCAAAGCTACAGAGCTCAGATTGAAAATACCTGTACCCGTTAAGTTCTTTTTCTTTTTGCCTTGGATCCTCCACCTCGGGTGCCTCACTTCGTTCTGGGCTTCTAGGGTATTATTGCATGGATCTTGGAAAACCCGAGTGGTAGGAAGGACCGGGGTAGCCCTGATTATAGTTATAAGGAGACCTTGTACACAAACATTCCTCTTTATCATCGTACATTTTCCTGAAGTGGCAAGAACCGATTGTCTGTACGAATATGTGTTCTTGTGGTGTATTCATGCCGTCATGTGACCGGCCTCAGGACTTTGGGCTTGAGATTCGTGACGGCGGTACCTCTTCCGGGTCGATGCCGCATACCAGGTCCTTGCTGATTGGTTTCTTAATTTATGTGTAATTTATAAATATGTGCAATGTGGGGGAGCCAATATATGCCCCAGTTGAAGTCCATTGGGACGAAACACGTCGGACTTGGCTTTCTGCTCCCCACATTGCTTTTATTCTGTGATCATTTTTATTCTTATGGATGAATGTTTTTTTTTTTTTTCAATAAAACACACCTTTTTGACCTACACCATATGGAGGCATTTGTTCTTTCTATATCCCCTCGGATGAGAGTTTAAGATTGCATACCCCTTATCTTGGGTGGAGGACACACTATTCCTGATGCTCTACACGCCTGCTAAGGCCATTGTACCCCACTTCTGAGCAACAACTTTTTTGTGGTGGACTCTACATGTGTTTACCATATGATCGTTTCACCTTTGGGACTTTCACCTGTGTTTCTACCCATTCTAGATATGCTTTGTCTCATATTCACTTTATTTGAGATTGATTTTTATCACAACGTTTTTATTATTTGTACATAACATTTGTTACATTGTTTATTGTTTCATATTTTTAGCGCTACATTTTTCACCAATCTTCTTCAGAATAACAAAAAAGTAGGAACCTGCAACGAAGGTTGTTATAATCCTTGCAATGTACATAGATCACCTGGGGGGAATGTTTTTTTCTCAACAAAAGTGGAGTTACGCTTTAAGTTTGTTAGGACCAAGCTGATCCAAACAAACTATTACTTTCACTAAAGCTCCTTTCACACTGAGGCGTATTTCAGGCATTTTAGCGCTAAAAATAGCGCATAAATAACGCCTGAAATAATTCTGCCCCAGCATTCTCAATGTGAAAGCCCGAGGGCTTTCACACTGAGGCGATGCGCTGGCGGGAGGAAAAAAAATCTCCTGCAAGCAGCATCTTTGGAGCGGCGTGTATACCGCTCCTTTACCGCTCCTTCCCATTGAAATCAATGGGACACCGCGGCTATACCATAGCCGCGGTTTGCGGGCGGTTTTAACCCTTTCTCGGCCGCTAGCGGGGGTTAAAACTGCACCGCTAGTGGCCGAATATTGCGGCAAATCCGACGGTATAGCGGCGCTAAAAATAGCGCCGCTATACCGCCAGCGCACCTCCCCGCCCCAGTGTGAAAGGAGCCTAACAGATGTTCCCGCTGTGAGTGCTGTGTAAACTGTTTGTAGCATTAGCTACATACGGTATGCAGTTCTGTGTTTCGGCAGCAGGATGGAGACTTTCCATCTTATTCCCGAAACAAAATTGAGCTGGGGTGAGCACTGCTCAGCCATTCACAGAAAGCCTTGTATTTTCTGAATGAAATTTTTTATAAATACATTACTTCTAACTTAAAGTGCCATGTATAAGAAAAATTTGACATAAATCGAACATGTGACCATCTTGCATCACACAAGAAATAATCCAATAATAATAAGTCCATAAAGTGGAAAACATGACAAAGTGTAAAAATTGTAACGGTATAGCCGCAGGTGATACAAGACATAAAAGGTGACAGAAGTGCTTCTCTGCATAAAGTGACAAAAATAGGATTTTTATAACAGCTTACCTGTAAAATCCTTTTCTTGGAGTACATCACGGGACACAGAGCGGCATAGTCATTACTATGTGGGTTATATAGATACCTTCAGGTGCTGGCACTGGCAACTTCCAAAACCGGAAGTACCCTCCCCTATATAAGCCCCTCCCATCCGGGAGTACCTCAGTTTTGTAGCAAAGCAATAAGTGTCCCCAAAAGAGGGGTGGGAGCTCTGTGTCCCGTGATGTACTCCAAGAAAAGGATTTTACAGGTAAGCTGTTATAAAAATCCTATTTTCTTTCTCGTACATCACGGGACACAGAGCGGCATAGTCATTACTATGTGGGATGTCCTAAAGCAATGCCCAATGAGGGGGGGGATACACCATACATAAGCTGAGCGCTATCAGACATGAGGATCTTTTGCGGCCTGCAACACACTGCGCCCAAAGGCGACATCCTCCTGACTTCTAACGTCCACCTGGTAGAACCTAGTAAACGTGTGTACTGAAGACCATGTTGCGGCCTTACAGATTTGAGCCAGGGAGGCCTGGTGATGCACTGCCCATGAAGTTCCAACTGCTCTCGTGGAGTGTGCCCTAACTTTGAACGGAGGCGGTCTCCTTCTCAAGCCATAGGCTTGCATTATGACCTGTCGAATCCACTTGGCTAAAGTAGATTTTGACGCTGCCTGACCCCTTCTGGGGCCTTCCGGCAGAATAAACAAAGTATCCGTTCTGCGAATCTGAGCAGTGGCTTTTAGATAAGCTTTAACTGCTCTTACTACATCCAAAGAATGTAATAATTTTTCCTCTACTGAAATAGGTTTGGGGAAAAAAGAAGGAAGAACCACATCTTGGTTCAAATGAAACCTCGATACCACCTTAGGAAGAAAGGCTGGATGAGGACGTAACACTACTCTGTCCTTATGGATAACCAGATATGGCTCCCTACAGGACATAGCGGCTAATTCCGACACTCTTTTAGCCGAACAAATGGCTACTAGAAAAATCAATTTCCTGGTGAGAAGAACCAAGGAAATATGCTGTAATGGTTCAAATGGTTGTTTCTGTAGAACCGACAGAACCAGGTTTAAGTCCCATGGACATATGGGAATATTAACCGGAGGGCTAATACGCATCACTCCTTGTATAAAGGCTTTGACTAGTGAATGCGAAGCCAAGGGCCTCTGAAAAAATATTGACAAGGCCGAAATCTGACCCTTGATAGTACTCAAGGCAAGCTTCCTATCTACAGCCCACTGTAGGAAGTCCAGAATCCTACCTATTACGTACTTTCGTGGATGCCATTTCTTGGCCTCACACCAGGCGATGTACGCCTTCCAGATTCTATAGTAGATCTGCCTGGATACCGGCTTCCTGGCATTGATCATGGTAGATACCACAGGATTAGAGAGACCTCTCTTTTTTAGAATGTGGGCTTCAATAGCCAGGCCGTCAAACCTAGGGCTGGTAAGGAAGGGTGGTATATCGGTCCTTGCGAAAGCAGGTCCGGACGATGTGGGAGGGTCCAAGGACTCCCCACAGACATTTTTACAATCTCCGCGTACCACGCTCTTCGGGGCCACGCTGGAGCCACCAGAATCACTGGTTTCTTTTCTACCCTGATTCTGCGGAGTAATCGAGGTAACAATTGTGGCGGTGGGAATGCATATATCAGCTTGAACTGATCCCAAGGGAACACTAGGGCATCCGAGCCGCAAGCTAGGGGATCCCTTGTCCAAGAGACAAACCTGTCCACCTTTGCGTTGAATCTGGATGCTAGCAGATCTACATCCGGTGTTCCCCACCGCTGACATATTGTCCGAAAAACCTCGGGGTGAAGGGACCATTCCCCTGGGCATAATTGTTGGCGACTTAGAAAGTCCGCCTTCCAATTCTCCACTTCTGGAATGAATACCGCGGATATGGCTGGGACATATCTTTCTGCCCATTTCAGGATGCAATTTACTTCCCTCTGGGCTGCACGACTCCTGGTGCCACCCTGATGATTGATATATGCCACTGCCGTGGCATTGTCTGATTGAATTCTGACAGGGGACCCTTGGAGTTTGAATGTCCATGCTACTAGGGCATACCGGGCTGCTCGTATCTCTAAGAGATTGATGGGCAGGGCCTTTTCCACATCCGACCATCTGCCCTGGAGAGACCATTGCTCCAGTACTGCTCCCCAGCCTATAAGGCTGGCATCTGTAGTGACCACCTTCCAAGAAATCGGACTGAAGGATTTCCCTTTTTCCAGATTCTGGGGAACCAACCACCAACGGAGGCTCTTGCGAACGGAAGGGGACAAGGACATTGGTAAGTCTAGGGCCTGAACTTTCTTGTTCCAGGCTGACAGTATGGCCCTTTGCAAATTCCTTGAATGGAATTGACCGTAGGGTACTGCTTCGAATGATGCCACCATTTTTCCCAGCAGCCTCATGCACAGGCGTATGGACGGCTGTCTTTTTGTACCCACTAAGTGGATCAAATCTCTCAAAGACAACACCTTTTTTCGAGGCAAGAATATTTTCCTCTGGCCTGAATCTAGCCTTAGCCCCAAGTATTCCAGACTTTTGACTGGTTTTAGGGCTGACTTGTCTCGGTTGATAATCCAACCGTGAGATTCCAGATACTTGATTGTCTTGTGAACGACCACTTCTAGTTTTTTCACTGAGTGGTCTATCAGCAACAAGTCGTCTAGATATGCCATTATCGTTACACCTTGCGTTCTTAGATTGGCCAATAATGGGGCCAGAATTTTTGTGAACACTCGTGGTGCTGTGGCCAGACCGAAGGGTAAGGCTCTGAACTGAAAATGGCGCCCTTCTACTGCAAAGCGTAGAAATTTTTGGTGGACTGGAAAGATGGGAATGTGCAAATAAGCATCTTTGATGTCGATCGAGGCGAACCATTCCTCCCCTTGTAGGGCAGTGGCCACCGATCGGATCGACTCCATCCGGAAAGTCCTGATATGCAGGAATTTGTTTAGCCCTTTTAGATTTAATATGGGCCTCACGTCCCCGTTTGGCTTCGGGACTGTAAAGAGGTTTGAGTAAAACCCGAACCCCCATTCTTCCAGGGGAACCTCCATAATTACTCCTTGGAGCAATAGTTGTTCTAGTGCCAACAGGAGGGACTCTCTCTTCCGGGGATCCCTTGGCACGTTTGACCTCATAAAATGGGAAGGAGGAGAGTCTTTTAACTCCAATCTGTATCCCAGACTTACTGCGGAGAGCACCCATCTGTCTCTGATCGTGTCCCGCCAGGTCTCTGCGAACAACTGGAGTCTTCCCCCCACCCGATTGAGTGGGGGCAACCCTTCATGCATTTGACTTTGGGGGAGGTTTTGTACCTCTCCTGACCCAGGGTTTTTTATTACCCTGCGATTGTCCCTGATTTTTACCCCCGGGATTTGACCGAAGAGGCCGTCGGAACTGTTTCACAGCCGATGCCCCAGGGACTGGAGAAGCAGGCCTCTTAAAAGAGGGACCTCTAACTCTGTTTTTAACCGGCAAGAGTGTACTTTTACCGTTGGAAATTTTCTGGATATATTTGTCCAGGTCTTCCCCGAATAAGCGTTCACCATGAAATGGGAAGCTAACCAGCAATTTTTTACAGGGAGCTTCAGCAGACCAGTTTTTGAGCCATAGAAGCCTGCGCATATGTACTACAGACAGCGTAAGGCGGGAGGCCTGATGGATTGAATCCTTTATGGCGTCAACCGCAAAGCATAAGGCTCTAGGTAGATCAGCTAGGGCAAGGGCCTGCTGATCTGGCAAGTCTCTTAAGACCTGTTTCAACTGATCCTTCACTGCTTGGCAGACCCCAATAGCTGCCACTGCTGGTTGTGTCACCAAGCCTGCTGTAGAAAAAGCAGATTTTAATAAGGACTCCAATTTTTTATCTATTGGGTCCTTGAACATTTGGACATTATCCACTGGACATGTCAGTGATTTATTCACACAAGAGATGGCTGCGTCCACTGTAGGGACCCTCCATTTTTTGATGAACTTATCCTCCATGGGATAGACCACCGGAAATCTCTTGGGGGGAGTAAATATTTTATCAGGATGTTCCCAATCCTGGTACATGAGCCCTTCCAATAAAGGGTGAAGTGGAAAGGAACAGACAGTCTGGGGAGCTTTTAGTGACCCCAGCGAGGAGACAGTAGTGGTTGATGGCTCCGCAAGGTGAATTTTAAATGCTGATCGGACCATGTTAGTCAAAGACTGAACCCATAATCTTTCAGCTTGAGATGCTGAGAAAGGTTCCTCCACAGTTGATTCCTCTATAACAGAATCAACCTCCTCCTGATCCCCTTCAGGCAGGTCGATCCCTGTATGGGACTGTTGCTCCGCTAACAGGTACTCTGAAGGAGGAGACGGAAATCAGGCGTGCTTTCCCTGTGATTAATGTTGACAATCTCTCTTCTAATCCTCCCAGAGCTGAGGAAAAAACCTCCTCTGTTACATACACAGGAGCAGGTGAACTGAGGACAGCCACAGTACCAGGTACTCCTGCGGGGTCTCTACGGTCACTAACCTCTGAATTTTCAGGGGAGACTGGTGCAGCAGAAGCATGCCCAAGATCCTCAGAGCCCGATGGAGACCCCTTTCGCTTCCTGGAAGATTTAGTTCCGGAGCTTCTGGACGGCATATTCCTAAGCCCAAAGCTGAGGTATTCCAGCCGTAATACACCACTTTTACTGAGAATAGTCTAGCACAATTGCTGCTATATAACAGTTGGTGTCTACTAAAGTGCCTTTCTAGGGAATGCCTGCATCAACCGCCTCTGTGTGCCTTTTTACTGTTGCTAGCTCTGTCTGTGCACTTCAATAGCCAGCTGTGATTGCCTTTAAACATGCTGGACGCCCGCACATGCGCAGTAGCGCCGCGGCGCACACCGAGCGTAATCCACCCGCTCCGCCCCTTTTTCCAGATCGCCTCTATATAGAGAGGCGCGTGCACGCGCGCCTTCGGCGCCTTTTTTGAAAAAATAAGGAGCTAGATGGGAGCCAGGGTCCCTGCCGCAGGGCCCGGGGATGGATGAGCGCAGCAACAGGGCAGAGGAGACAGCTTCCCAAAGAGAACTTACCAACTTCCTGGATTGACCTCGGAAGAAAAAAATCCACATTTACAAGAAAAAGAACCATAGCGGCCTCTAGTGTCTAACACAGGTACCGCGGTCTTACATTTTTTTTTTTTTTTTTTCTTGCCTACTATTAAAATTTGTACATTTTCTCAGTAGTAACAGGCATGCACAGAATATTAGCGGGAATACCTTAGGTAACAGGCAGAAAGACAAAATAGGCTTGGGGGTCCCCCAATAGAACCAAGTTCCTGAGGGCCCCCACTTACCTTTTCCTCGCCGCAGGACTCTGGTCCACAGAAGCCCAAACTTCACCTATCACGGCAGGCATTGTAATTAAACCTTCAGGGACCGGGTTCCCAAGGATTCCACTCCCCTGGACCTGTATAGCACCCTGCACAGAAAACATCTTGGTCGTGGGTATGACCAGAGCTCTGGATCCCAGGGTCCAGCCCTCCTAAGAGAGGCATTACAGGCAAAACCTTGCTCTTCTCTTGCAAGGCCCGGGTACCGACCGTTTAGCTATGAAGCTTTTTTGGTCGGATCCGGAATAGCTTACTGAGGCCCAAAAGAACCTGTACGCAAGCTCAGTGAAAAACACATGTTACTTCTTGGCCAACACCTTAGACACTGGCAAAAAACTGAGGTACTCCCGGATGGGAGGGGCTTATATAGGGGAGGGTACTTCCGGTTTTGGAAGTTGCCAGTGCCAGCACCTGAAGGTATCTATATAACCCACATAGTAATGACTATGCCGCTCTGTGTCCCGTGATGTACGAGAAAGAAAATGCTTTTTTTAAATTAAGTGACTCCCGTGCTGCTTTCTTTACCAATGTGCACTCACCAGAATGCCATTGGTAAATGGCACAATGTCAAAATATATTTGGAGCCCGAGAAAAGGTTTATGATGTAGTAATTTTTTGTAAAATGAATAACATACAAGTAAAATGAGGGATGTACAGCCAGTAAAAAAACATAAACAGCCGAACTTGCATCAATAGCCACAAAACTAGGACACGACATCGTGGTGTCAGCATGCGAGGCTCTTCCCTAAAGCGTTTCTGTGCGTGTGCACGTCATCAGGGGATCCACCAGGATTTTTATGTTTGACAGAGGTGGAGATTGTAACATCCTCTTTCTGCCTCTATCTCAGTCATTCAGTAGAAGCCTTGTATTCATTCATGAAAATACAAGGCTTCCTACGACTGACTGAGCAGCTTTAAATCCAAATCAATTTTGTTCCAGAAGCAGGACAGGGAGTCCTCAATCTGCAGCTTAGCACAGCACTGTATACTCTATGTATCTGATGCTACATACAGTTTATACACCGCTCACAGCGGGCACGGCACAGCTTGGTCCAACCGACCTATTTTAGAGTGACAGAAAGCTGGAGTCAGGCTTTAAAGCCAAGTCAGACAGCTAAATACTCAAAATCATGCAGTGACTGGCATGTTGTCGCTTTGAATTTTCCTGACTAAAACAGTTTTTCAATTTTAAGGTGGATCTATTATTTTTATTTATTTTTATTTATTTTTTTAGGGTTTTATTTTTTATTTTTCTGTTTTTCTGTTTATATAAAAAAAAAAAAGCATCTAGCGTATGATATAGTATGATAGATTTAGTTCTATTCAATGTTTGCTTGCATCATGTCTGGACCAGCACCCAGCTCAGCCTCTAAACGGGCTGCTGAGAGCCTGCTGCTCTCGCCACCTCCACAGCCCAGCACTCCCAGCGAGGGGGAGGGGCGCAGAGCAGAGAGCTGCTGGCTGACAGTCACCAGCGCCTTGCCTGAGAACGTCAGCGGTGTTTGATCCCCACAACATGATGCTGCCACCACCATGTTTCACGGTGGAAATGGGGTGTTCAGAATGATGTGCAGTGTTAGTTTTTGCCACACACAGCGTTTTGCTTTTATGCCAAAAAGTTCAATTTTGGTTTTATCTGACCAGAGCACTTTCTTCCACTTGTTTGCGGTGTCCCCCACATGGCTTCTCGTAAACTGCAAACAGGACTTCTTATGGCTTTCTTTCAACAATGGCTTTCTTCTTGTCACTCTTCCATAAAGGCCAGATTTGTGGAGTTTGTGACTAATAGTTGTCCTGTGGACAGATTCTCCCACATGAGCTGTGGATCTCTTCAGCTCCTCCAGAGTTACCATGGGCCTCTTGGCTGCTTCTCTGATTAATGCTCTCCTTGCACGACCTGTCAGTTTAGGTGGACAGCCATGTCTTGATAGGTTTGAAGTTGTGCCATACTCTTTCCATTTTTGGCTGATGGATTGAACAGTGCTCCGTGAGATGTTCAAAGCTTGAGATATTTTTTTCTATGACTTAAACCTGCTTTAATCGTCTCCACAACTTTATCCCTGACCTGTCTGGTGTGTTCCTCGGCCTTCATGATGCTGTTTGCTCACTAAGGTTCTCTAACAAACCTCTGAGGATTCACAGAACAGTGGTATTTATACTGAGATTGAATTACACATAGGTGGATTCTATTTACTTATTAGGTGACTTCTAAAGGCAATTGGTTCCACTAGATTTTAGTTAGGGGTAGAGTAAAGGGGGCTGAATACAAATACATGCTATACTTTTCAGATATTTATTTGCAATTATGTGCCACTTTGTGTTGGTCTATCACATAAAATCCCAATAAAATACATTTATGTTTTTGGTTGTAACATGACAAAATGTGGAAAATTTCAAGGGATATGAATAATTTTTCAAGCCATGCAAATATAATTACTCTTTCGTTCATGAACTGACACAGCTTCTCTATTGACATAGTGGGTATTATCCGTTAATTAGGAGTGACTAGGCAGAAAACTTGTAAAAAGTGTTGCATCACACCTTCTACAGTACCGCCCAGGCGGCGGACTTTCTGATATATCCCCTCACTCTGCATCTCGCAGATCAGTTTTTTTCTGTCTAGCAAGGAGTAAGACATGGCTCCCTTCGCGCCCATTGGTCCAGGGAAAAATCATTTTTTTCCACATTTTTGTTTTTTGTTTTCTGCGATCTTCGATCAACTGCCGACTGGGTGACAGGCTGGATCCCCGATCCTTGTAGTCCCCCCAGTTTCAGCCATCGAGCGTGTGCCGACCCTAGCTACGCGCTGGGTATTTCCACGACATACCCGTCGCTCTACGGGTGGCCGGTGAGCTTACACTCCAGGGCCTGCATCGGACCGCTCAGCTTCGGCTGACCTTACGGCCGAGTCGCAGTAGCCTGTCCGGTGAGTGTCGTGCTCCAGGGCATACATATGATCTTTCCCTAGGGTCCGATCACAGCATGCCTGGCCGACAGTCACCTTCTGTGCGTGGATGATGATCTGTTTTGGAATGTCTTCCAGCATGAGACATGCAGGATAGGTAAGTAGCTCCCCCGCTTCGGCAGGGTGACTTGGCTGGACATTCCTGGAGAGATCAAGTAAGTGGTTGTGGCCCCTTTCTTTCCTCTCTCCCTGCCTTCCCTCCTCCCTGGGCTCTGAGTTAAGGTTGCTGGGTGCTGGGGGTCACCTAAGGGGTTCCATCTGGTGCGGGGCTGGCTGTAACTGTCATTTAAAAGATGTATTTTCTGCTTACCTGTGTGTGCTTCGTCCCCCTCCATGCTGTCGGTGGCCATTTTGCGGTGGTCCATGCCTGTTTCGGCCTCTATTGACTGCCCAGCGGCCATTTTCTTGTAGTTTTGCACCTATATGTGTATATATCGCCGCTTGGCGGCCATTTTCTTGTGGTCCGCACCTGCTTGGCCTCTAGTGACTGTTCGGCGGCCATGTTTCCTAGGATTCAAGCTGTATGTGTTTACCGCCGCTCGGCGGCCATCTTTTTGGGGTCCTCAGCTGCTTTTGCCTCTATATTCGGCTCGGCGGCCATTTTCTTGGAGCCCACAGGTTTCCATCCAGCCGCTTGGTGGACATTTTGCGATAGTTTCCGGCCTCTAGGGTGCATTACACTGGCGCAAAAATTTACACAGTAAACACTGATAAACTATCAGACTGACACAGCAGCGATGGGATAGCATCACAGGCGCAGCACACCGCAGCATAGCGGTACCGATCCAAGGGTGGTGAGTCCGCTGGGTGACCCAGCATCTCTGATCAGCTAGGAGGGTGGCCTATTGATATCTTGCCTGGAGCCCTGTGGGTGTCAGCGCGTGGTCAGTATGGCGTCTGAGCCAGATGTTTTTTCCCCTGAAACACCAGATTTAGCAGCTGGTGCCCCTGATGTGTCTATGGGTGCTATGTCGGCAATCCTAGAGGCTTTTGCTGCCAGGGTGGAAGCAGCACACGGGAATACAGGGGGTAGTAAATGCCCCCGTTCCCCTGCAATCTTCTGGGGATAATTCTGATGCAGAACCAGGTCCAGCTATGGCTCATGACCCGGATTATGATGCATCAGAGACTGCAGACCGTGACCTGTTGGACAGCGAGAATGCTCCAAGTCCAAGTCAGCACGCAAAAAGGCTTTGGTATCTGACCTATTACTGCAGTGCGGAGTACGCTAAGAATAAAGAATGCTGCAGACCCTTTTTGGGTCCCCTAAAGCCATCCCACACTGCTAAGGTGTTCCTTGTGTGTCTTATATTAATAAGCTCTTGTACAAGGAGTGGGAAAACCCACTGAGGTTTTTTCCCTTTTCAGCCCTAAAAAATTTTTTTTTTTTGGGCGGTCCGGTACCCCTTGGGGAGAGTTCCTGAAAAGATGGACCTCTCCTCTGATAGTGGACCCCCCTGTGTCCAGACTTAACAAGTTACAATGATTCCAGTGGAGGGGGCTCCTGTCTCAGAGGTACGTCCAGCATTGACTGGGGTTTGTCTGATGTTTCAGACACTTACTGAATAGGCAAGGTACCTACTCCAAGGGTTAAAAGCATGGGAGGCTCCTCCGTACGAGGTAGCTCTGGCCGACGACTTGGTACAGGGCCTTGAGTCTGTCTGCAAGTCAGACATGGATACTATCCCCTTTCTGTCTTGAGCCTCAGTTTATGCGGTGGCGCTACGCCACCTGATCTGACTAAGGTGCTGGTCTGCGGACCAATCTTCCAAGAAGGCCCTGTTGGATCTGCCCTTTTAGGGCGACAGATTTTTGAGGCCTCGCTGGATGACATCATTTAAGATGCCACAGAAGGTAAGAGCACATTGCTTCGGCAATCCAAATAAGGGTAAGGAGCCACACCATTGGCTAGGGCCCTCCTTCACCGCATACAAGTGGTCCCTTCGTCCGCCTAGTGCGGCAAGTAAACAACCCCAGGCCGATAAAGCGCCTGCTGAGGGACAGAAGTGTCCCTGGGTTTGCAAGCCCAACCTGGTTTGCTTACCGAACAGATATTTCCCTCTTAACTGCCAGCTTCTGCCGACTTGTCGGGAAGCCCTACATGGGGTGGTACGAGACCTGCTGATACACAGGGTAAACCTTCCTGTCTTAGTACAGGAACGGGTTTAGGGGTTCTACTCAGATCTGTTCGTAGTACTGGAGAGGGTTCGTCCTATCTTGGATATCAGGACCCTCAACTGCTTTGTAAGAGTACAAAGATTCCGGAAAGGAGTTGGCTCGCTCTGTTGTCGCTGCCCTCCATCCAGGGGATCTTCCGGCATCCTTGATCTTCAAGGACGCATGCTGCTGCATGTCTCCAGATGCACCAGGCATCAGAGATGTCTGCGTTGGCGGCCGGGGAAGACCACTACCAATGATGGCTCTCCCCTTTGGCCTGGCATCAGCACCAAGGGTGTTCACCAGGTGCTTGCCATGATTCTGGCCCTACTAAGACAGCGTGGCATCACTATCATGGGCAACTTGGACGATCTTCTTCTTCTGAGGGTCACTTCAAACTTAAATTTAGAAGTGAGCGGGTCTATAACCTGTCAGACCCTCCGATACTTGGTTGGGTGCTGAACACTCAGAAGTCAGTATTGGTACCATCCCAACTCCTAGTATATCTAGGGTTGATTCTGGACTCCTCAGAGGCGTAAGTTTTTGTTGTCATGCCACCTTTGCAGGCCTGAGCCTCATGCCGCGTACACACAATAGTTTTTAATGTCATTTTCAAAAACGAAGTTTTTCTCAACGTGATTTTTCTTGTTTCCTCTCAAGACTGTCTTGCATACACACGTTCATTAAAAAAAACGCTCAAGCAAAGCGCAGTGATGTACAACACGTACGACTGCACGTACGACTGCACTATAAAGGGGAAGTTCCGTTCGAATGGCGCCACCCTTCATGTTAGTAAAGTTTGTTGAGCAATGATTCGCGCTTTTCAGCCTCGTGCTTTTCAGCCTGTTACAGCGTGACGAATGTGCTATCTCCATTACGAACGCTAGTTTTACCAGAACTAGCGCTCCCGTCTCATACTTGATTCTGAGCATGCGTGTTTTTTTTCCTCTCGTAAAAGCATACACACTACCGTTTTTCACGTCGTTAAAAAAACGACGTGAAAAACGATGTGAAAAAATAGAGCAGGTTGTAATTTTTTTTAGGCCATTTTTCACGTCGTTATAAATGCTCTGGAGCCTACCCACAATCGTTTTTAATGCCCAATTTAAAAAATGTCATTTTTAACGTCGTGAAAAACGGTTATGTGTATGCGGCATTAGGGTAGCCTTCTTCGAGGCGGTACCATAGGCACTATTTCACATGCGAGTGTTACAGAGGGTAACTCTGTCCTGAAGGGTCAAGCGCCCTTCATCCCTGGATTATCAGATCCGGGTGAGCCACCTAAACCTGGCTTCCCTAGTTGGTGGCCGACTTCACCGGCATTCTGTCTGGGAAGTTGTTCCTTCCTTTTACTGGATAGTGGTCACGGTGGACGCCTTTCTTCCCGGTTGCAGGGGAGTCTGAAGAGCTCAGTCAACCTAGGTCGCTGAACTCC
Source organism: Rana muscosa (assembly GCA_029206835.1). Taxonomy (NCBI): domain Eukaryota; kingdom Metazoa; phylum Chordata; class Amphibia; order Anura; family Ranidae; genus Rana; species Rana muscosa. The sequence goes on from CM055120.1 coordinate 440,768,476, forward strand.
GGAGGAATCCCATTGCAGATCATTGGCCTGTAAGTTGGGCTTTGCCTCTCCACGTGGTCTCAGAGGCTACAAGGGCGTCAAGTCAGAATCCAGTCGGACAAACACCACAGTTGTGGCGTATGTCAATTATCAAGGAGGAGCAAGCAACTCTGCTGCAGCATTGGAGGTCGCTCACCTCCTAAAGGGCTCCCTTACCAGAGGGGAAACACGCCAGTCGTATATCTCCTGACTTCTCGATTCAATCGGAAGGTATTGAGGTTGTGGCCAGGTCAAGTGACCCATGGGCAAGCACGACAGATGCGTTGATGGCACTGTGGAGTCAGTACCGACTAATCTATGGCTTCCTCCTCGGAAACTCCTTCCTCATCTGCTTCACAGATTGGAAACAGAGAGGATTACTATGGTCCCAATTGTTCTGAATTGGCTTCGGCGTCCTTGGTACGCCGATCTAGTGCGTCTGGTAGCAGACGCCTTTTGGCAGCTACCGCTAAGGAAGGACCTGCTGTCGCAAGATCCAGACGCCATCCTGTTTTACAGTTACTGGCTTGAGGGCATGGCTTGAGAGCCAGGTGCTAAGAGACCGGGACCTGTCAGACTCTGTGATATCTACCATGAGGAGTGCTCGGCAATCATCCCCTAGGAAGATTTACCGTTGCACTTGGAAGACCTACACATCCATTTGTGAGGAAATGAGGTGGCATCCGCGTGCTTATTTGGTTCGAGTCCTGCTGTTCTCAGCAGGGAGCGGGCCAAAAATTCTACTGTTAAGTACAATTAGGGGGCAGGCATCTGCCCTGGCTGTCCTTTCAACGACCCCTGGTGGCTCACTCTCTAGTGAGAACGTTTGTACAGTGGGTTCGGCAGGCGGCCCCTCCGGCCCACCCTCCACTACCTCCATGGGGCTTGTGTAGCAGTTGTCCTTTTGGCGTCTACCACTACGAGAGGACCTGCTGGTGCAGGGTCCCATATGCCATCCTGCTTGCAGGCTATGGCTTCAATGGCATGGCCTCTAAGTGTCTCAGAAACCACTGTTTTAAAACATCAGGGAGATTCCCTTGTTGACATTTTTTTTTTTAGAAAGTGGTCCTCTTGGTGGCTGTTACACCAGCTAAGACGGGTTTCTGAGCGGGCAGCCTTGTCATGCAAGCCTCCCTATCTGATCTTCCACAAGCATAAGGTGGTGCTGCGTCCGCAGCCTTCTTTTCTTCCTAGAAGTCGTGTTCGACTTTCCATCTCAAGGAAGACATTGTGCTGCCATCCTTGTGTCCTCATACGTCGAATCCTAAGGAGACGACGCTGCATTCTTGGACGTGGTCCAAACTCTGAGAGAATGCTTGTCTGGTACTGCTCCGTTCCAGAATCCAGGCTCACTGTTTATTTTTCAGTGGCTGGTCCCCAGTAAGACGGTTTTCTGAGCCGGCAGCCTTGTCATGCAGGGCTCCTTATCTGATCGTCCACAAGGATAGGTGGTGCTGCATCCGCAGCCTTCTTCTTCCTAAGGTCTTTGGACCTTCCATCAAGGAAGACATTGTACTGCCATCCTTGTGTCCTCATCCGTCGAATCCTATAGCATCGGCGTTGTATATTTTGGACGCTGTCCGAGCTCTAAGAGCATCAAGCGTCTGTTTTCACCAGGTGTGTAAGGCAGCGACCTGCTCGTCTGTTCACACTTTCACTAAACTTTACAAGTTAAGGTGTGTGCATCTTCGGATGCTTCCTTCGGCCGCAAGATGTTGCAGGCGGCCCTTTAGAGTTGCAACTCCTCCTTGGAGGAGCTCTGTTTGGGGTGAAGTTTTTAATGCTGTTACCACCCCTCATTTTTTTCTCTGACACTGCTTTGGGACGTCCCACTATGTCAATAGAGAAGCTATGTCAGTCCATGTATGAAAGAGTAAATAGGATTTTTAACTCACCGTAAAATCCTTTTCTCTGAGTTCAGGGACCGACACAGCACCCGCCCCTCCTTTTTAAGTTTGTACTGCTTTTTGACTAACTGATATGCGAGATGCAGAGTGAGGGGATATACCAGAGGCCCTGGGCGGTACTGTAGAAGGTGTGATGCAACACTTTTTACAAGTTTTCTGCCTAGTCACTCCTAATTAACGGATAATACCCACTATGTCAGTAGAGAAGCTGTGTCGGTCCATGAACTCAGAGAAAAGTATTTTACGGTGAGTAAAAAATCCTATTTCTGTCATCGTCCATGGACTGACACAGCTCTCGTACTGTTTACGTTTGGGTATATGTCCCTGCTTGCAGGAGAAGACCTAGGCAGAATGTTAGATGTTAGAAACATTCTAGAACAAAACCAGAGCTGAACAGCCCCGCCCAGGGGGGTGGTCCCTCTGGACATAACCCCCCTACCTGCAGCCAGCAGCCTCAGTTTTTTTCTGCCTAGCAGAAGGAGAAGATGTGTCTCTCTCAGGAGCCAGTCTCCTGGAAGATTTTACTTAAAAATTTTATTCCTTTGGGAATTTTAATATTTTATTTTTGAGACCTTCAATCAACTGTCGGCTGGGCAACAGGTTGGGTACACTGGTATCCTCGTAGTCTTCCCTGTCTGACCATCGAGCGTGTTGATCCTCGCCTTGTGTGCGTGAGACTCAGTTCACGACATACCCCATGACTCCAGGGGTGGCCGGGTTGCTTTTATGCTCCCGCGGTCCTCTCAGGATTGAACAGTACCTGTCTGTATCTTTCGCGGTGGACCGGGCCAACAGCTACTCAGTACTACTCTGTGATAGGTCTGTCTGAAACAAGCCAGTTGGTCCCTCTGGGACGGGTAAGTAGTCTCTCCTGCTGCAGGTGAGTACATGCTGGCTGTGTTTCTTTATCTGGGGGGTTTCTCCCTGTCTTCCCCTTGTTATGCTGCTCTCTGCACCCTGTACTGGTGCTGTACTGTGTGGGGGTGCTTGGGGGTCGCTCTGGCCTGGGTGCTCATGTCTGTTAGTGAACTCTGGGAAGTGTTCCGGTGTGTGAGTGTGGGGACTTATTGTGTGCGCTGTATTGTGAATTTGAATAAAGCGCTCGGCGGCCACCTTGCCGTGGTTCAATGGCGCAGTTATACATGTGGCCGGCGGCCATTTTCTTGAAGCCGCCGCGCTTTCACTTTCAGTTTCGGCCTCTAGCGGCGCTGCTGCGGCGCAAATCTCCTCAGTCTGGACCAGTTGTCGGCAGTCCTGGAATCATTCCTTGTCAGAATGGAAGCAGTGTGCGAGCGCAAGGGAGCTGTAAAGCGCCCCCTCCCCACACATTCTTCTGTAGGGGCGTGCTCTGTCTCACATATGGGCCTAACTACTGCTGCTCAGGACTCTAGCTCTGAGGATTTTGATGTGTTTGGACAGGGCATTCCTTGTGAGGAAGACCCCAGTTCTGAACCAGTAACTGAAAGGGTGCTTGTAAGTGAACTCATTGATGCTGTGTGGGACACTCTCAAGCTGAATGTTGAGGCTGAGGAACCTCAGGTGGAAGCTGTCTCCTTTTGGTTCCTTTAAAGCCGTTTCTTCAAAAAAGGTTTTTCCATATTAGCCTTTTTTTTGATACATTCATTGACCAAGTCTGGGATAAGCCGCAGAAGACTTCCACGGTTACGCGGCGCCTAGCCTTAAGGTACCGATTTGAGGAGGACCTGGATAAGAAGTGCGCTCTCCCCCCGGTGGTCGACCCCCCGGTCGCCCGTTTGAATAAGGCTACCACGCTCCCAATGGAAGAGACTCCTGCATTTAAGGATCCCACTGACAGGAGGTCAGAAGTGGTAAGTAGAACTATGTTTGCCTTATTGGGGTCTGCCTTACACCCTATAGTGGCGGCGACACTTGTGTCTCAGACACTCACAGGATGGGCAAAGATTTTGCACCAGACAGTGCAGGAGCATAATCTCCCTCCTGAGACCATTGCCCTGGCTCACCAACTTGCTCAGGGTTTAGTCTATGTGTGCGATGCCACTTTGGATGCGGCCCCTCTAATATCCGGGGCCTCTATCTCTGCTGTGGTGCTGCGTCGCCTTATCTGGCTGAAATGCTGGTCGACCTAGCTTCCAAAAAGCTCCTGGCTGACTTGTCCTTTAAGGGCGGTAGACTGTTTGGGGCCGCCCTGGATGACATTATTAAGGATGTCACAGGGGGTAAGAGCACCTTCCTTTCTCAGTCCGTTTTAAGGGAAAGGAGCCCCACCGCAGGCCGGGCCCTTCCTTTCCGGCGAATAAGACGTTTTTCCGTCAGTCAGATTCCACGGGTAAGCCCGCCCAGACTGAAAAAAGTGCGACTGGGGGACAAAGGCGTCCCTGGGTGCGTAAGCCTACCAAGCAAGCTCCCAAGCCCACCACCGCATGAAGTCTTGCCCCTGCCCGACTATGGGGTGGGGGGACATCTTTGCAGGTTCACGGTGCGGTGGACCTCCCGGATCTCCAACCGCTGGGTGTGCGAGGTGGTCAACTCGGGATACAGGATAGAGTTCCGCTCGTGGCCCCCAAACAGGTTCTTTCCCTCGAACCTCCCTCTCCTTCCTGCCCACCGGGCGGCCCTCTTGGGGGCCGTACAGGATTTGCTCAGGTGCAGAGTAATTGTGCCGGTTCCGTCACAAGAGAGGTTTCAGGGGTTTTACTCAAACCTGTTTGTTGTCCCGAAAAAGGACGGAATCCGGCCAATCCTGGACCTCAAGGCCCTGAATGCCTATGTGAAGGTACTAAAATTCCGGATGGAATCCATTCGCAAGGTGATTGCGACACTCCACCAAGGGGATTTTTTGGCATCCTTGGATATCAAGGACGCTTACTTGCACGTTCCAATCTGCGAAAGTCACCAGAGGTTTCTGCGCTTTGCCACAGGTGAAGTCCACTATCAGTTCGTGGCTCTTCCCTTCGGCCTAGGATCGGCACCATGGGTTTTCACCAAAGTGCTTGCCCCGGTTCTAGCTTTGCTGAGACAGCGAGGAATTGTTATCGTGGGCTATCTGGACGATCTCCTTCTCAGAGCAGAAAATGGCTCAGAATTGGAGGAAAATGTGACAATAGTCAGTCAGACCCTCCGGGAGTTCAGGTGGCTTATGAACATGCAGAAGTCGGTTCTAGTCCCGACTCAACGATTGGAGTATCTGGGTCTGATCCTGGACACTTCGGCAGCGAAGGTGTTTCTGCCCTCAGAGAAGTTACTGACACTTCAGTCGGCAGTGCGGGTTCTGACGTCCCGAAAATGGTCGTCAATTTGTTTCTGCATGAGAGTCCTGGGACTAATGATGGCCTCCTTCGAGGCGGTTCCGTATGCCCAATCACACACTCGGGCATTGCAGAAGGGAATTCTGTCTGTTTGGGACAAGTCCCCATTGTCATTGGATCTTCAGATCCAGGTGAGTCACTCTGTCAAGGCCTCCCTGACTTGGTGGCTGAGATCCCGGCTCTCCGGGCCGGGAAGTCGTTCCTCCCCATCCAGTGGACGGTGGTCACGACGGATGCCAGCCTGATGGGCTGGGGAGGAGTTTGGGGAGTCCTGTCAGCTCATGGGCTCTGGACTCCGGACGAATCTCGTCTACCAATAAACGTCCTGGAATTGCGGGCGATCAGACTGTCTCTCTGCGTGGTCGAAGAGGTTACAGGGCCGCTCGATCAGAATTCAGTCGGACAACGCCACGGCCGTGGCGTATGTCAACCATCAGGGGGGCACTCGGAGCTCAGCTGCGGCATTCGAGGTCGCCCACATCCTAAAGTGGGCGGAAAGAAGCGTGCCGGCGCTGTCGGCCGTATACATTCCGGGCGTAGAAAACTGGCAGGCGAACTATCTGAGTCGCCAGTCCCTGGACCAGGGGGAGTGGTCCTTGCATCCGGAGTGTTTCAACTCCTTTGTCGGCGGTGGGGGGATGCCTCGGACGCGTTTGTGGCCCCGTGAGGTCAGTATCGCTTAATGTATGCTTACCCTCCGCTGCAGTTGATTCCTCGTCTGTTGCGCAGGGTAGCGGTCGAGGGCATTCCGGTGATCCTCATTGCCCCGGACTGGCCTCCGCGTCACTGGTACGCTGACCTGGTACGTCTCATTGCCGATTTCATTTGGCCCCTGCCCTTGAGGGAGGACCTTCTGTCTCAAGGTCCTATCTTTCATCCTGCTTTACAGTCTCTGGTTTTAACTGCATGGCTATTGAGAGCCAGGTACTTAAGGACCGAGGCCTGTCGGATTCGGTAATTTCAACCATGCTTAGGGCACGGAAGTCTTCTTCTAGAAAGATCTATCACCGTACCTGGAGCGCTTACATCGCTATGTGCGAAGAGCTAGACTGGCATCCACGGACGTACTCTGTCCCCAGAATCCTGCGGTTCTTGCAGCATGGTGTGGCCCAAAGGCTGGCTTTGAGCACAATTAACGGTCAGATTTCGGCCTTGGCCGTTTTCTTTCAAAGACCCCTAGCAGGTCATTCCTTAGTTAGCACTTTTGTGCAGGGGGTTCGCCATGTGGTTCCACCTGCCAAGCCTCCGCTCCCTCCTTGGGATCTGAACTTTGTGCTCTCGGTTCTTCAGGAACCTTCTTTTGAAAATATCAGAGATATTCCTCTTTTAACTTTGTCTCAGAAGGTGGCTTTCTTAGTGGCCAACACTTCTGTTAGACGGGTGTCTGAGTTGGCGGTTCTGTCATGCAAGTCGCCTTACCTGGTCCTCCATAAGGATAAGGCGGTGTTGCGACCGCGACCGTCTTTCCTTCCAAAAGTGGTTTCGGCTTTTCACCTTAATGAGGACATTGTCCTTCCGTCCTTGTGCCCTCACCCATCGCATCCTAGAGAGTTTGCGCTTCACAATTTAGATGTGGTGCGAGCCTTACGGGTCTACCTAGCGGCTACTGCTTCAATTCGGAAGTCTGACTCACTGTTTGTGTCCGTCTCTGGTTCGAAACAGGGCCAAGCGGTGTCGTCTGCCAGCATTTCTAGGTGGATCAGACAGACTGTTATACAGGCTTATGCCATTAAGGGGCGGTCGCCTCCCTTTCTGTTTACGGCGCATTCCACCAGGGCAATTGGTGCTTCCTGGGCTTTCCGACATCAAGCGTCGGTTGCACAAGTGTGCAAGGCGGCGACCTGGTCGTCCGATTATACCTTTTCAAAATTCTATAAGGTTGATGTGGCTGCATCTTCGGATGCTTCCTTCGGCCGCAAAGTGTTGCAGGCCGCTGTTTAATGTTGCAACTCTTCCATTGAGGAGCTCTGCTGGTTTGGAGTGAAGTTTTGGTTGTTCCTTTACCATTTGCTCCCACCCTTTTCTTATACTGCTTTGGGACGTCCCACACGTAAACAGTATGAGAGCTGTGTCAGTCCATGGACGATGAGAGAAAATAGGATTTTTGTACTCACCGTAAAATCCGTTTCTCTGACGTCCATGGACTGACACAGCACCCACCCTTCTTTAAAGGTTTGTACTGCTTTGTTACGAACTGAGGCTGCTGGCTGCAGGTAGGAGGGTTATGTCCGGAGGGACCGCCCCCCTGGGTGGGGCTGTTCAGCTCTGGTTTTGTTCTAGAATGTTTCTAACATCTAACATTCTGCCTAGGTCTTCTCCTGCAAGAAGAGACATATACCCACACGTAAACAGTATGAGAGCTGTGTCAGTCCATGGACGTCAGAGAAACGGATTTTACGGTAAGTACAAAAATCGTATTTTTTTCTTAAGAAGGCCAAACAAAAGCAGCACTATAATCTATAATCGTAGGCAAAGCTTTACTTGAATGAATCCTTTCCTGTGTGAAAAATTAGGGCTTCCATTGTAGGGATGCCTAAATTAATCACTGCATCGCGATTCGGGTTTCCCGATGCGGCATCGATGCATGCGACAGGGAAAATCGATTTCCGGGATACTTGCCCCGCCCCTCCCGGGAGAGCGCTCCGAGCCGTTAACCCCTTGGTGACGTGCGTATGCGGCCTCTGCTTTAGGGGGTTATACCGGGATGATGCCCGCAGCTGCAGGCATCATCTTGGTACCGTTTTTAGAGCGGGCGGTCAGCTTTCCAGGGATAACAACCGATGCGGCTAAAAGCTGCTCGGTTGTTATCCCGGAGGAGTTGAAGGGGACATCCGCCGCTCTTACCGGGCCTCCCGTCCCACCGGGAGACTCGATTCACGAGCCACTACTTCCGGCGGCTAGAGACAGACTGGAACGAAGCGTCGGCTTCTTTCCGGTCTGTATGTAAACACGGAAGCGACGTTACGACACCACTTCCGGTTTACTCAGCTGCCAATGGCGCTAGATTTTAAAAAAAAAATACAGTATTCAGAATCGCCGTTTTTGGCAATCTGAATACTTTGAAGTGCAAAGGAGGGATTTGGGGTCTTTTAGACCCCCGATCCCTCCATAGAGAGTACCTGTCACCACCTATTACTGTCACAAGGGATGTTTACATTCCTTGTTACAGCAATAAAAGTGATCAAACATTTTACTTTTATTTTTGTAAAAACACAATGTAAAAAAAAAAAATATAGAAAATAAATTTTTTATTTTAAAGCGCCCCCGTCCCTGCGAGCTCGCGCAGCAAAGAATACGCAAGTCGCGCCCGCATATGTAAACAGTGTTCAAATCACACATGTGAGGTATCGCCGCGATCGTCAGAGCGAGAGAAATAATTCTAGCACTAGACCTCCTCTGAAACTCTAACCTGGTAACCGTAAATTTTTTTGAAGCGTTGCCTATGGAGATTTTTAGGTACCGTAGTTTGTCGCCATTCGACGAGTGTGCGCAAAAAGACACTCACCTGTCCCACAATCCAGCGACTTGGACACTCGAACCCTTCATTCTTTTCCCCGCCTGTCCACGGCGCTGGCAATACTACTGTGGGCATCCGGCTGTGACAGCTTGCAGCTTCACAGCCGGGTGCGCATGTCTCACTGCGCTGTCCTGCATAGCCGGGCAATCTTCTGGGACCTGTGATGCGGCCCAAGCGGAAGTGGGAGCTCGTCAGTATTCGTGATGCATCGCGGCATCAAATCGAAACGTTGACCAGATAGTCGTAATCGAATCGTGAGACCAGTGAAGATGGGCACCTCTATTCCATTGTTGTTTTTCTCAAAATTACCAAGCACTCATTGTGACCCATTGGCTTCAATTACAGTGGAACCTCGGATTGCGAGTAACGCAGTTAACGAGCGTTTCGCAATACGAGCACTGTATTTTAACCCTTTTGAGACCCGGGCCATGTACAAATGACGGCCTCAATGCGGATCTAGAAATCCGGGAGGCCTTCATTATACGGCCTCGGGTATTCTGGCCACTAAGGGGCGTGCCCGGCGCATCACTGAGATGCCGATGCGCGTGCCTGGCGGCCGCGATGGCCGCCAGGTACCCGCGATCGGCGTGTACACAGAGCAAGGATGTGGATCTCTGTGTGTAAACACAGAGATCCACGTCCTGTCAGGGAGAGGGACCGATGCTGTGTCCCTTGTACATAGGGACACAGCTCGGTCACCTCCCCCAGTCAGTCCCCTCCCCCCACAGTAGTAATCACTCCTAGGGAATACATTTAACCCCTTCCTCGCCCCCTAGTGTTAACCCCTTCCCTGCCAGTGTCATTTTTACAGTAACCAGTGCATTTTTATAGCACTGGTCGCTGTAAAAATGACAATGGTCCCAAAATGGTGTCAAAAGTGTCCGATGTGTCCGCCATAACGTCGCAGTCACAATAAAAATCGCTGATCGCCGCCAATATTAGTAAAAAAAAAAATAATAAAAATGCAATAAAACTATGCCCTATTTTGTAGACTCTATAACTTTTGCGCAAACCAATCAATAAACGCTTATTGCGATTTTTTTTTTACCAAAAATATGTAGAAGAATACGTATCGGACTAAACTGAGGGAAAATATATATATATATATATTTTTTTAAATTGGGATATTATTATAGCAAAAAATAAAAAATATTGTGTTTTTTTCAAAATCGTCGCTCTTTTTTTGTTTATAGCGCAAAAAATAAAAACCGCAGAGATGATCAAATACCACCATAAGAAAGCTCTATTTGTGGGAAAAAAAGGACATCAATTTTGTTTGGGAGCCATGTCGCACAACTGCGCAATTGTCATTCAAATCGTGACAGCGCTGAAAGCTGAAAATTGGACTGGGCAGGAAGGGGGTTTAAGTGCCCAGTAAGCAAGTGGTTAAAAAATTGGGACTCGGTTTGCGGGTGTTGTCTCCCAAAACGAGCATGATTCAGGGCAAAGCGGTGTGCAGTACCACTTTTGGCCTGAGGTGGGGGGCGCCGGAACCGAGCAGAGCCGAACGTCGCCGATCCCAGCTGATCGGCGCTGTTCGGAAATGCATGGGAAGGCCCGAGGACAGCACGGCTTACCTCGGCAAATCTCGGGTAGGAAGTCATTCCGAGGTTTGCCGAGGTCAGCCGAAGTGTCCTTTGGCCTTTTCGGCTGTTTCCGAGGCTCTCAGGCGCCCCCCCCAGCCTTTGGCCGCATGCGGGATTGCATCCCATTGAAGTCAATGCGGAACAAATTATTTTCGTTTCCATTGACTTCAACGGGGAAGCTCGCTTTGATATGCGAGTACTTTGGATTATGAGCATTCTCCTGGAACGGTTTATGCTCGTAATCCGAGGTTCCACTGTACTAATTTTATCACTGTGGTCTAGCAGTCAAATTATAATTGCTAAAAACATCTCCTTAGCAAGTCTTATGTCTGTATATACCTAAGTGTGCATTGTCACCATTTATTCGAAAATTATTCCTGACAGTTATATAAAATTTGTGTTTTTATATAAGCTTATTTTTTGTGCTAGCAAAGAATAAGGAGTATAAATAAGGCCTTGACTTGATGAGTGCATGGAAAAAGGATAGCCAAGTGGCTCTCCCACTGAGACAGAAAGAAAGGCAGAGAGACAGATGTTTCTTTAACAACTTGCCAATCTTTTATTCCTGTGTTCTGCAGATATGCACTGATATTCGTCTGTTGGCCAACTTGAAAGAACTTGAGGAACCATTTGAAAAAGAACAGATTGGTGAGTTCATTTCTGAATCAGTCAGTCAAATTATTAAAATAGAATGCTTCTAGCCAGGCACACAGATAATTCTTTAGGGTGCGTTTTAAAAAACAAGGAACCCCTTTTACCACCCATATGAACTAGACCAGGGGTACCCAACCTTTTGAAGAATGGGGGCCACTTAAGTGACCGGTCGCGGGCCATGATGATAGTATTAGTGTTCCCTCTGCACATGCAGAGCAGACACAAACACAGCCCACTCTACTCTATGGGCCCTTCGATCTGATCCGCCCAGACGGAAGGGGACAGATCCACTTCTGTTGTGTGTCTTTTTTTTTTTTTTGCAGATCGGATTGGAGGTAGGTGGGTATAAATGGACACAAGTCCATTTTCATATGCTGCTTTATAGAGGTGAATGGAGTGTCCGATTGAGTCGGCCCGATTGTGTGAATGGGGCCCAAGACTGCTTTCACACTGATGCACTGCAGTTTACCCACACTGCGGGTGTAGCGCAGTGCACCTGTGGCTTTCCTGCGGGTTAATTGCACTTTGCCTTATATCCTGCAGGTGTGGCACACTTTCTGAAAACACACCAAACCGTCAGGTAATAACAGAACCCTGCAGATCAGTTTGAAAGCAGCCCAGTAACCAGAAAACATGGGCCCCTTATCTGGCATACAGGGAGGGGATGAGAGCACATAGGTAAGAGGGTAGTGTGGCGAAGAGGAGAGGAGGAGGAAGAGGGATGTGTTGAGGAGGAGGGATCTCACTCTCCCCCCTTCCTGTTTTTCTCTTTTCCCTTTTTTTTTTTTTTTTTTTGATGTGGGGTTGTGAGGTGGGTATTACTTAGAAAGGTCGGGGGGGGGTAAAGGAGAAAAAGAGAACTCGCAGTCAATGAGTTGCTCAAGAGGTGATATAATGTATACAGTTAGATGGAAGTGTTAATGATGGTATAATAAGACACTGTAAGATTGTGATAATTTGTAATGTGAGTTCTATGAAAAATAAAGAATTTATAAAAAAGAAAGCAGCCCAGTAACAACTGCAGAACAGATACATGTATGCCTATGTACAGTTGTACACACTGTGATTTTAGTAATAAACTTGCCTTTAATAAAGGTCTTCCATTCAGGTATCGACGGCTGTTGCAGTCCCAGGCAGAGTGCATTTGGTATCATCCCCCCTATGAGAGGAGCCAGTGCTATACAGGAAGCATCAGCTTATGTGGCTCTGCTCTGCACCTGCTTGTTTCCTCTACCGCCAGCTCCATTCACAACACTGATGCTCTGGGATGACGGGTCAGCAACCCGCGATCTGGGCTTGCCAACCTGCTATCCCACAGCAGGAGGTCGTGGGCCACATCAGAGGGCTCCGTGGGCCACTGGTTGGGCACCCCTGAAGTAGACCATATAGTTTAATGTATATGTGAACTCTCATCTTGTAAAATAACCCATTCAGTTTAAAATACAAATCTTTTTTTCTTTATTTTAGTTAGTGATCACATTTTCTATTCTCAGCTACATACTGTATATAGGGGCTTAGAAAGGTGGGGGTGGAGAAACAACAGCACACTGACCTTCCCAGTGGATGCGTGTGCAGAGGGGAAGTCGTGTCAGCAAAAGTCTGACCATTGAAGATCTCCCAGCACAGCTGGAAAACTGACCACACTAGGTAGTATGCACTTATATTTCGAGCGCGGTCAGTTTGCATTAGGAAAGTAGCAGGATTGTCGGAATCGTCAAGTTTTCACACAAAGGAAACTAAGAGAACAGGATACTTTTTAATACATGGCACAACACATATCAAGAATATAAAATGTTTGGGTAACATTCTTTAAGCTTTTAAGACTACACACTGCAGCATGCACTAAACCTATCATCATGCACCCCAGTACAGTTCAGTGTACTCCAATTTCCCAGGAACTGATGCATACTGCACAGTGCTTTACTATATATATGTATATGTAGCGGACCCCCAAATTTGGGTTTGCTATGCCTGAAATTTAGAGGGTGGCCTGGGCAATAGTTTGGCTCAGGCTGTTTAATTTCCTTAGATTGGACTCTGCTTTGCTGTGGTGTTGCCTGGATGTATAGTTCCCCTTTGACCTGTAGGTGGCATTGTTGCCCAGGTCTCGGGTTGAACTGCAGGTGACATTGTGGCGTGATTGGGTGTCCTCTCCCGGAGGCCGTGCGGTGGGCGTGGTCTGCCTGCTGTGCATGCCGGGAGGGGGTACATAAGGGGCAGACGCCATTAGGAGAAAAAAGTTCCTGGGGGGCCCCTGGCGGTGAAGTTGCGCCTTTTGCCCTGCTGGCCATGGGTGCGTGTGTTGATCGAGAAGTCTCGGGCACCTTTGGCCTGAGGCTGCAGCGTTCCAGGTAGGCCCACCAGTACCTTCAACTGGGTCTACAATCAGACCATCGGAATCCCAGGGTACCCGTGGGAGGGTGGCCCGCTCTGAGAGAGGGGAAACCAGTGGAGGACCGGTGAAGGAAGTCACTGTTCCGGGAGAGGCCTGGTTGCCTATCAGAGGGAAGGATTATGTAAGTCACAAGATAGCTCCTGTAATGTGCCCCATTGGCACTTATGGTCTCCAAAAGTTACAGGCGCTAAGGAGTTTTGGATTTAGGAACTAAATAATTCTGTGGCAGAGGATCTCCGGAACCTGTCCTTGGAGGGGACGAATCTAAAGTAATTGTTCGTGTTTCATTCCGGCTGCTAGAACCGTGAAAGGGGTCTATCCGGGTGAGCAAAACCCACTTGGGCTTGAGTGGCGACGAGGGTAATTAAGTGCTGCATGCCTGAACCAACCTCCCTACTCAACTTTATCTTTATCTTCAACTTTCCTTACCAAGTTATGAGCAGAGAAAAAAATAAACTCGTCTGTTGGAGTTAAACACTGTCTGGACATTGGCCTTCTTATTAGAGAAAATAGACTTTTCCCTACACTCTGGGGACGAGAACCAACGGAAGGAGGTAACTCGCTGCAGCACCCAAAAACTGTCAACACCGCTCACCCTCTATACAACATGGAGGACATTGGGCATGTGGCATGGTGTGTCCTGTCCTGCAAGTGGAGGTAAGCAGGATAGGGATGGTGTGTGATTGATATATATATATATATATATATATCAATTTTATATATTTAAATATATATACTGCACCATGCAACCCAGTACACTGTCCCTATACACCAAAATGTACACACTATTCAACCATGTGCTCTGTCACCATGTGCCTCCATGTTCGCCCCTACCATGCACACTAATACTTGCCCCCATCGTGATTAGGTTCTGATGGGAAGCTCTGCTCACTTTTCCTGCTTCACGTTTGAGAGGTGGCATAGTATGAAAAGCAGCTACCGTATATAATCGAGTATAAGCCGAGGCACCTAATTTTACCACAAAAAAATGGGAAAACGTATTGACTTGAGTATAAGCCTAGGGTGTCCATCTGAATGCCTCACTGTGCCTCACTTTGCCTCGCTGTGTCCATGTGCATGCCTCGCTGTGTCCATGACTAGACTGACGTTTAACATGGGAGTCTATGGAAGGGGTGCCCAGCTTTGAAAAATCGGTGCTCCCTGGCCGTAGGTCCCCCAGACAAAAACTTTGCACACTTATAGAGGAAAAATGGGGCTACCTGTGTGCCAAGTTTCGGGTCCAGAGGACCTACGACCGGCCGATACCCGGTCCCCAAATTCACCGGAGAAATGACCGTTTAACATGGAAGTCTATGGAAGGGGTGCCCGGGTTTGAAAAATCGGTGCTCCCCGGCCGTAGGTCCCCCGGACAACAAACTTTGCACACTTGTAGAGAAAGAGTGGGGCTACATGTGTGCCAGGATTGGGGTTCAGGTGACCTACGGCTGGCTGGTACCGGCTCCCCAAAGTCCGGGAGATCAGGCGCAAAAAGGTGACTCGAGTATAAGCCGAGGGGAGCATTTTCAGCACAAAAAAATGTGCTGAAAAACTCGGCTTATACTCGAGTATATACGGTACTTTGTTTCTTTTGCTAAACTTTAGTGCTTTGGGAATGCTTTCGTCATGTAAAAAGTTTTATTTTTAAAACGGTTTGTAGGGACATACTAAGCTGCATATTGGGATGATGGGATGATGGATTATTGGCTGCAATACTGAGAACTCTCTGTCCCCAGTTTGTATACATCGCAGATAACTGATCTAAGGTATCAGTTTAAAAACCTGTAAACTTTAAATTAACTTAAAATTGATTCAAAGCCACTATAGTCTCCCTTTTTAATATAATATTTTCTGCTACAGTAGGTGCCGCTTTGGGCTGATTTTTTATATATATTTATTTTTCAGGGATTCCTTAGTTCTCATGCAGTGACTCCTTCCCTATTGGACAGCTAAGTTTGAGTTTTACCTGCTGTAATTTTAGCTAATTCATGATGGGAATCCTTTTGTAAATGTTTGTGATACAAATGTAGGTATTTAGTATTCTTTACCAAATTCACAGATAGTACAGATTGACTTTTTTATTCCAGATGCTGTAGAGCATGGTCTAGCAGGCTTTATTGGAAAATGTAACTATGCTATGAATATTTATTGAATCGGCCAATTGGCAGGCTTGTGAGCATGGGAATATGTGTTTGGAAGGTATTAAGTAATTGAGCCAATTCCTGGACTTTAGTCCCATGGGGGTAGTGCTATGAGAATGATCTCACTCCTCAGGCCCTTTTGGCCTAGTGATTGGAGTGCTGTAGGAACCTGCCCTCCTGGGAGGAATGCTGAAGATGCTGGCTGCTGGAAGCTAATATGTTCTGGTCTTGAGGTAACAACTCTAACTTTTGTTCTACAAGAGAGGTAGTGAGTGACTGGCAGAAAAAGTGCTGTATACACGTGAACCTTCTCAGCAGTCCTACCTTGAAACACCAGGATTAAGTATACACAGTAACCTTGATCTCCAAGGTGTCATGACCTATGTGTATTGCCAGGGAGTGTAGCCTGTGAGAAAGGAAACCTGGAGATCCAGATAGATGTGAAGAAACTTTAGATATCCCACCCCCCTTCCTACCGCCTATACAATACCACATGAAAACCTGTTAAAATTCTATTTTAAAGTGACTAGCACCCATTCCATCCTGGGCTTAGGTTATTCACAATATCGCTGTTCAGTGAATTTGAATCTTCAGATGATCAGTACTAATACTGAAAACACACACAATCTTTGTTTAGCGCTAAGTACACACTTTGTGTGATTTGCCTGGAAGTCATTTTTGATTTGCATTTCAAATGTTTATATACATGAAATTAGCAAAAGTATTGGGACGCCTGCCTTTACACGCACATGAACTTTAATGGCATCCGAATCTTAGTCTGTAGGGTTGAATATTGAGTTATCCCACCCTTTGCAGCTATAACAGCTTCAACTCTTCTGGAAAGGCTGTCCACCAGGTTTAGTTAGGAGTGTTTCTATGGGAATGTTTGACCATTCTTCCAGAAGCACATTTGTGAGGTCAGGCACTGTTGGACGAAAGGGCCTGGCTCGCAGTCTCTGCTTTAATTCATCCCAAAGGTGTTCTATCGGTTTGAGGTCAGGATTCTGTGCAGGCCAGTCAAGTTCCTTCACCTCTAACACGCTCATCCATGTCTTTATGGACCTTCTTTGTGCACTGGTCTTCAGTCATGTTGGAACAGGAAGGGGCCATTCCCAAACTGTTCCCACATTGGGAGCATGAAGTTGTCTAAAATGTCTTGGTATGCTGACACCTTAAGAGTTCCCTTCACTGGAACTAAGGGGCCAAGCCCAACTCCTGATAAACAACCCCACACCATAATCCCCTGTCCACCAAATGATTTGACCAGTGCACAAAGCAAGGTCCGTAAAGACAAAGATGAGCGCGTTTGGGGTAGAGGAACTTGACTAGCCTGCATAGAGTCCTGACCTTAACCTGATAGAACACCTTTGGTATGAATTAGAGCGGAGCCTGCGAGGTAGGCCTTCCCGTCCAACATCAGTGCATGAACTTACCAATGCGCATCTGGAAGACTGGTCAAACATTCCCATAGACACACTGCTGAACCTTGTTGACCAGTGCACAAAGCAAGGTCCGTAAAGACAAAGATGAGCGCGTTTGGGGTAGAGGAACTTGACTAGCCTGCATAGAGTCCTGACCTTAACCTGATAGAACACCTTTGGTATGAATTAGAGCGGAGCCTGCGAGGTAGGCCTTCCCGTCCAACATCAGTGCATGAACTTACCAATGCGCATCTGGAAGACTGGTCAAACAATCCCATAGACACACTGCTGAACCTTGTGGACAGCCTTCCCAGAAGAGTTGAAGCTTGTTATAGCTGCAAAGGGTGGGCCAACTAGATATTGAACCCTATGGGCCAAGACTGGGATGCCATTAAAGTTCATGTGCATGTAAAGGCAGGTGTCCCAATACTTTTGGTAATACAGTGTACCTCTTGCACATTTTACGATGTAATATGCAATGTTTTAAAACTCCTCCCCCTCAGCACGTGTACGCCAGAAATGCAATCAGTATTCTTAGTGTTTGCACTTTTGCAGCCAAATTGTGGGGTAACTCCTACTTTAATTTGTTAAATGTAATGTATATAAAATTTAGATTTGTTACATTTACATAGCGCAACTTAAAGAAAATATTTTAAAGTTGTTGCTTACTGATAAACACTTCTTCCCCTGGTACAACCTTGGCTCCCAGTTTGGGTAAACCAAAATTTCAGCTGGGCTTCAGATTGCCTTTCTTTCATTGGTGGCTGGCTCAACAAGAGCTTGTGTCATATATAGTTAACGTCTCCGTAGATTGTTCAGCACAAATTAAATGAGGTAATATTATGATTTTATTTTTTTTAAAGAGTTTTTATTGCCATATGCACAAAACAATTAAAAGAAAGAAATTACAGAGTACAGATGGGCAAAATCAAGCATAACAATGCATTTTCAATACAAGGCAGGTAATTTAACAATAAGCTTACATGCATTATTTATAATGCCCAGTCCAAATTAAATTAAAACCTAGGACTCATGCATTCGCTACTTGTTGCTGGATCAATGAGACTCGGACAGAACCCCTGACTGTTCTTTCTTTCTTCTACTTTTTGCCTATTCTCTAATTACTTTTTGGGGGGACCTTGCCCCACTCCATTTATATTATCAACAATTAATTAATACTGTCTAATGTATTGGCAGATCTCATTATCAGCAGCAAACTAGAGATGCACTTAAAAAAAATCTGCCCCCCAGTGACAATTAAAGGTGGAGCCTATATCCAGTATATAAGAAATTAATGATATGGCACAAGAATTGCAACATGGACTCGTGACCTCTGACCAGGTCTGAAAATTCAGGAAAATAGACTAAACAAGTAAAAAAAAAATCTATGGTGTACGATCCATCAAGGTAAATACCTATAGCTAGTGAGGATCAACTTGCACTGACTCCAGAACACTTTTATGCAGCACCTCCAGGAGACTGAAGAGATATCTATAGTGTAGTTTTTTTCCATGCAAAGTTGTCAACGTATATCCTATGAGGCATAATGGCTTTTGAACATGTAATTTTTTCCCCACAAGTTTTTGGAAAATGTGGAAAGAAAATTAAAACTTTTTTTTTCTTACACAAAATTGTCAATTTATAAGATATTCCTAAAACACAGCATGGACATAGCAAGAATTGCACCCCAAATCCAGATTCTGCTATTCCTCTCTAGTATGGGGATACTAGATGCTTAGAGGGGCCCAAAATCCAAGGAGTATAAATTACACATCTAATTTCCTGACTCCCTGACACATTTTTTGAGGCCCTGGAGCACCAGGACAGTGGAAACGCCCACAAACTGATTTTTAGAAAGTTAAAAAAAAAAATTAGAAAGCAAACACTCCAAAGTATTTTGCTTTAAGTGTGTGGAAAATGCAGAATATCATTTTATTTATTTTTTTACACAAAGTTGTCAATAGGATATTTCGAACACACCACATAGGCATACTGTATGTAGAATTACACCCCAAAACACATTCTGCTATACCTCCTGATTATGGGGATACATGCGTGAGGTGTGTATGTGTATGTATGTGTGTGTGTGTGTGTGTGTGTGTGTGTATATATATATATATATATATCCAAAGGGTACCATTTTCTTGTGGACCATTTAATGGTCTGTAGCCCAAAAACAAAATAAGGACAATTAAACAAATCCAATCAGTCAACCTACTGTATGCCATCTAAGCACACAGTGGAGGAAGGTAGCATTAAAGGCGCCACAATATATCTACACGGAGCATGTGTATATTCCGAGTGGCCGCCATTTTTCTTGTAGAAAGTTTTGGTGTATAAAGGTTGCCATTTTCCCATAGACCACTTAATGATTTGGAAATTAACTAAAAGATAAGTGCTTGTGTCAGTAGCTCCCGCCATTTTTTTGTAGACCATACTTATTCTGGTCTAAGCACCATTTATTAGGGATCTATTGAAGAACCAGGGGGTATGATATTGCATGGTTGATCGACTTCGAGAAGTTTGCCCTCCAGCCTTTCCATCACTTGCAGCACTTGAGGGTTGATCTCAAACACCTTCCAGGCCAAAATTTTCCTTCCCCAAAAAAAGATTGCTTGTCTGAGGTCCAGCTATCAGACAGTCAGTTCAACCAGACATCTCTTGATTATTTTGCAGGAGGCTTCTAAGTCTCATGGTTTCTTCCTTTGAGGTGGTTTGCTTTTCTCAGTTCCACTCAAGAACTTTGCAGATCAACGTTCTCACAATGTGAAGCAAGCAAGTCCCTTCTCTGGATTGCCCACTACTGGTGTCAAGCCAGACGAAAATCTGCCTGACATGATAGATTTCCATATCCGCCCTAGAATCAAGGGAATAGTTCCTTCCCTTTTCCAGGAAGGTGGTAATTACAGATGAAATAATAATAAAAAATGAATAGGAACCGGCGCCAATGTGCAATGGTGATAATTAAACAAGTGCTGCTCCAAAATTAGTGGTACTAATACAGAAATGAATAAAGTGAAAAGGGTGCAACAAGTTGAACCAATGCAATATGTGTCAAAAAATTAAATCAGATAAGTCCATAGTAAACAGATAAATAAACACAGTCCATATTAATATTGAATGAAAACAATGTTGCAATAGGGTCTTCTAACATCCAACACCGTGCTTCCTATAAAGTGCAGCGTGCAATACAGATAAGTGCTTCACCCGAAGTGCCAAACAAATGTACTCACCAGATTTTCCTCTCAGTAAGCCTATCACCAGCTATGATCAATCCTTATCTGAACTTACCATCACTCCAAGGAATCAGCGATGCACTTCCTCATAAGTATGGTAGCAAAAAAACATTAAAAGCCCCTTTTGCGTTGCTGCAATCTGCAAAGTTTTGGCTCCAATGAATTGAGCCACAAGGAAGCGGAGATAGTATAATACCGTCTTTTTAATTGTAAAAAAATCACTTGCAGCAGGGGCGCCCAACCGCTGGCCCGCGGCACCCTCCGAAGTGGCTCGCCATGTCTTGCTTTGAGATGTTGGGTCGGCAAGCCCAGATCGCGGGTTCCCGACCCGCCATCTCCGAGCATTAGTGTGGGATCATGTGCATCAAGAATGGGGTAATGTGCGGCGGCTGTGGCGGGGCTGGCCTATCCGTGATCGCGGCGGGGCTGGCCTATCTGTGATCGCGGTCAGGCTGGCCTATCCACGATCGCGCTTGCTCCTGGAGTCCCGCCTCCACCTTTTGTGAACACGGCTGTGAACACCGCTACCTTCACCTCCTCCAGGCTCCCCCTCTCCTCCGGACTGATGGAAGATACAAGTTGCAGGTGAGGGGGTGGATACGGTCTGGGGAGAGAGGGGCCAGCCAGAATTAGAGTCAGTATAAATAAAAAAAACGTCTGGTGTCAGTATAAGTGTAGTGGTCAGTGTAGTGCAGTGGACAGTGTATTGGTCAGTGCAGTGGACAGTGTAGTGGGTAGTGTAGTGGTCAGTGCAGTGTAGTGGACAGTGTAGGAATCAGGTAGTGTAGTGGTCAGGATAGTGGACAGGTAGGTCAGTGTAGTGGCAAGTATAGGAAGCAGGTAGGTTAATGTAGTGGTCAGTGTAGGTAACGGGTAGGTCAGTGTAGGGGTCAGGTAGGTCAGTTTAGGAATCAGGTAGGTAGGTTAGTGTAGTGGTCAGGTAGGTTAGTGTAGTGGTCAGTGTGGGAATCAGGCTGGTCAGTACTATTGTAGGAAGGGAAGGGACTCGGGAGTGCTAAAAGCCCACAGGTTAGGGGGCAAAAATTACTTGCCTTGCCCTGGGCGCTGACAACCCATGCTATGCCACTGATGCTCATTGTGGCCCGCGACAGTTACCAAGTCGATAAAGTGGCCCTCGCTCCTCAAAAGGTTGGTTCACTGGGACAGAAACTCCTGTATCAGGCGCCTGATACAGGAGTTTTTCTGTCCCAGTGAACCAGCAGAAACACATGCCGTCAACCTTGTATCACTCGCTAGTGACAGGAGCGGCCCCTGCCTTCCCACAAGCTGCACTTTCACTCTGCCATGCCTGGCACACGTTTTTAACCCTGTAAGTGATTGTTTTACAAGTAAAAAGACTAAGTATTATACGATCTCTGCTTCCTTGTGGCTCAATTCATTGGAGCCAAAACTTTGCAGATTGCAGCTACGCAAAAGGGGCTTTTAATGTTTTTTTTGCTACCATACTTATGAGGAAGTGCATCTCTGATTCCTTGGAGTGATGGGAAGTTCGGATAAGAATTGATCATAGCCGGTGATAGGCTGACTGAGAGGAAAAAATCTGGAGTATAGTTTCTCCTACATGCCTGATGGTCATTTGATGAAATCTGGTGAGCACATTTGTTTGGCACTTCGGGTGAAGCACTTATCTGTATTGCACGCTGCACTTTATAGGAAGCACGGTGTTGGATGTTAGAAGACCCGATTGCAACATTGTTTTCATTCAATATTAATATGGACTGTGTTTATTTATCTGTTTACCATGGACTTTTCTGATTTAATTTTTTGACACTGTGAAGGACTAGCATCAAAGGTAAAGCTTGAAGGACACCGCCACTCGCTGGTTTTTCTTTTTAAGGGCTTTGTTTGCCCATTTTTATTAAAAGAAGTTCAAAACAAAATCAAAGGTTTCCCTCGCAGGGGTTTCAGCACTCATTTTCATCAACAAAATAACATTCAGCCTCCTGGCTTATACATAGTGCAGTGCTGCTCAGTCCTTCTACTTCAGGCTCTCATCTGTCTCCCACAGACTATTCCCTTGCAAAGACCATCCGTTTAGATAGCAGCCCCTCACTGCTCTGACCCTCAGACTTGGGTCTCTGGCTTCCACTGTGCACACCTGCACTCGTCGGGAGGGTGGAGCCCAGAATGCTGGTCCTGACTCTACTATCAGGCCCACACACACCTGAACAATCAGTGTGCAGTTGAGTCTCAAAACCCGGATCCAGGACTGGGGATTTCATCCCACCCGGATCTCTAAGAAATCCCCAAGCTCCAGGTCCCAAAGTGGACTTTAGTAAATCATGAGGAAACTGAAAAGCCAGTTTCCTCCCAAACAAGCAAATACCCTGAAGCCCCTCAACCTGCCTGGTTGAGAATCCTGTATTCATACACTGGTGGGGTACCACACTACCACATACCCTCCCCTTTTGTTTCGATCCGGAGGGAGGAACACCAGCACCCATCATTATGGTTGGAACACCTCTGTGCTGGCTGTCAGCCACGTAGGCCCAACCTTTTTTCCGGGTGCGCTTCCAGGTATGTCCCACCCTGGATCTTAACAAGGTCCTATATTTCCCTATACTCAGCCTTCTCCCTCTTCTTTTGGGGTTCCATAAGCACTGCCTCTCCTGAAATTTTAACAGGGCACCCCTGGTCTTGCTACCAACCCTTCTGCCTCCACGCTTCAGGTTCCCAGGTTTCCCAATACCTTTGGACACTACACTGTCATGTACCTTTAACAAACTATTTGGTTCATCATTGACAGACATATTCAAACCAACATTACACCTCTCAACGTTGCACAGATCCCCAATGCCTTTTTTTTTAGCATTTGCTAGGGCAGAGTCTGCAGAGGGCACACATACTGGAGGGCCGCCATCACCCACGGGAACCTCACAGGACGTCACCTCCCCGGGGTTCACCCACTCTGCAGGCAGCTGTCCTACCGCTTGACCTGTTCTGATGCCATCTGTATTTTTATCCACCTGAACAGACAAGCTCTTGTCTGATCCACATACAATTTTTACCACACTTCTTATCCATTTCCCTGTCTCTGGGACCTTATTAGGTTTGTCACCTAAACCAAACATTGGACTGGGGACCCCAGTCTTTTTAACCACCTTCGGTTGAGCCCCGGGTAGGATCTCTGCTGCTTTCTGGTCCACACTTGGCCCTTCCATCTCATGTGATTCTTCCACTGGTACAGCATACACGCCCTTCACCGGCAACTGACCAGTACTACCTTGGACCATAGCAGCAGAAATGCCTTCTACCTGGCTGTTAGGTGGTGAAACCTCAGGCACTTTCTTTTCGCCAAAGCCTCTCCCATATACCTCTTGTACAGGAAGTAACCCATCAGCATACCTGGAGGCGATTTTCAACACTAGTAATACAGTCATAAATAAACCATTTCTGTCTTGTCTTCCTTTGTGCTGTACCACCTGCCACTCAGGGTTCCACCTAATGGTACTCCGCAGTACCAGACTGTCTGACTGTGGTGGAGACACCCCAGTGTAGACTGGCTGTACATCCCAAAGTTTAAGCATCTCCTTTAATACTTTTGTTAGAAACCATACCCTTGGCTCCAGACCCAAGTCCTTCCTGGGGACTTTCCTGACACTGGGGATGCAGACAGACTCACTTGCTGAGACGTGAGAGGTTGCAAGGTTTAATGGAACCTTCTCCCAGCTGGAGACAACCACAGCCTGGTGCTCTACCAGAGCGCTGCCAGGTGCTTGACTCATACCCAACTTCTCAGGTTCAGCACCAATGAACTGCCTCACATCACCAGTGACAACGTCACTTTGACACGCCATGTCAGCATAATTTTTGTAGGTTACTGACAAAGTGTCTGCTGTGTGCTCGCCCTTATATGGTCCATATTTCTCACGAGGATTAACCCCTGCAGCAGCCGCCGCGCCCTCAGGTATAAGCTGTTCTGCCGTCCCTCCTGCTGGCACAGCAGAAACTTTGTCCACCTTATTTTTGTGCATGAAAGCCTCATCTATCAGGGACATTAGATTTTTACCCCAACTATCCCAATCCGTTGTAGCTGTGCTCCATTCACCGGCGCTCCTCAGCCCTGATCCATCCGTCCAAGGAGACACATTAGAACAGAGGGGTTTAGTTGCAGATTCATCACCCAAATTACGAACCATGGCAGACTTCGGTAACCCATGTTTTAGCACCACAGGTTGCAATACACCACAACCACCACCTTGCTCGGGCGGCACTTCATAAGCCTCACACACCTTTGCATTTTTCACAGGTTGTGTTAACCCACCATTTACCGGCACATTTTTAGTACTAGCAGCTTGCACTAACACATTACCATTACACGGTACCGTTCCACTCTGTCCCACCAGAGTGACATCGCAGTTGTCCATGGCAACCTCCGACTCCAATACATGAAGTTCCCTGGAGATTTCTGGGGACAACTGTGCTCTCTTACCACCCATTGCTACAGGCAATGACCCATTTGTGACAACAGCTTTTGCAAACTTTTCATAAACAGTAACACTTATAGCATTTTTAGTTTTTTCAGGCTGTCCTAGCCCACTGCCAACTTGAGGCTGGCAGACATTAGAGACAACACTTTTAGTCATCAACACAGGTTCTGTTTGGATTTTAACCCCTGCATTCCCACTGGGTATGAAAAAGTCATTCTCAAGCGCACATTCTGTGGCCCCACTAACTGGGGTCACTCTCACATCATCATGGACAGTCTCGTAGCCAGTTCTTTTATACCTGAAATCAGCAGTTCCAGGCATCATTTCATTAAAGATAGTCTTACCCACCACAGTAGTTGGGGTCACCATCTTCATTTGAGTACGTTGTCTTAAGAACCAGTCCTCAGCCGCACATTTACTGGCCAACTCCCCCTGGTGGCCATGGGATGAAATCACAGCAGGCATCTCCCACTGTTTAGCACCCCCTGCAGACACCACAGAAAACTCCTCCTTGTTGCCAGGGGTGACTGCAAACATATTTGCAAAGGGATCTTGGCCCACAGGTAAAGAGTTCTGCTCAGCAACATTACCTCCAGGTGCACCCCAGAATCTAGGGCAAGACAAAATTTCGTGCCCCAGCTGGCCACATTCCAGGCATGGTACTGGACGACTTTTCCCCAGTGCGTTTCTCTCCTGATGATTCCTTCCAGGCACAACTTCCACTCTCGTTGCCATGGGAGATCACAGTCTCCCAGCAGAGCTTTGCTGGCTCTCTCCAACATGCTGTATTGGCTCCTCCGGAAGCCACTTGTCACGACCCTTGGGAGGCACACCCCATGGTCCACAGACAGCCCGACTGGCCTCCTCTGTGTTGCTATGGGCAACCACTCTCTGTCCTGGCCTTTGATCAGCCTCTCTTCTGGCATATAACACAGGCTTCTCAGACCTTTGTTTTGCTTGGTAGCTTTGCACTGGAGCCAGGGACAAAAGGCACTCGGAGACTGCATGGCCCCACTCACTGCACCGCAAACCGCGCACTTGGTTCCATGTCTTGTCAGGGTTTCCCACACTGCATCTGCTGGACCCTGTCTCAAGCTGTATCACTTTCACACTTTTCACAACAGCTGCTGGTTTAACTGCTGGTTTAAATTTACACCCTTAGAAAGCCTGAAGGCGGTGCTTGGTTTTGGGGTCCCGTACGTGGCTAGGCTCCCAAAAAGTCTCACACATGTGGTATCCCCGTACTCAGGAGAAGCAAGAATGTATTTTGGGGTGTAATTTCACATATGCCCATGGCATGTTTGAGCAATATATCATTTAGAGACAACTTTGTGCAAAATAAATAAATAAATTGTCTTTTTTCCGCAACTTGTGTCAACATATAAAATATTCCATGGACTCGACATGCCTCTCAGTATATAGCTTGGGGTGTCTACTTTCCAAAATGGGGTCATTTGGGGGGGGTTTTGAACTGTTCTGGCATTTTATACACAACATTAGGAAACTCTTCTAACCACTTGAAGACAAAGCCCTTTTTGTTTACATGAAAACATATTTTTTTTTTTGCAAGAAAATTATGTTGAACCCCCAAACATTATATATATTTTTAAAGCAAAGGCCCTACAGATTAAAATGGTGGGTGTTGCATTTTTTTTTCTACACAGTATTTGCGCAGCGATTTTTCAAACGCATTTTTTGGGGAAAAAATACACTTTTTTTAATTTTAATGCACTAAAACACACTATATTGCCCAAATGTTTGATGAAATAAAAAAGATGATCTTAGGCCGAGTACATAGATACCAAATACGACATGCTTTAAAATTTCGCACAAACGCGCATTGGCGACAAACTACATACCTTTTTAAAAGCCTTTACAGGTTACGCCGTTAGATTTACAGAGGAGGTCTACTGCTAAAATTACTGCCCTCGATCTGACCTTCGCGGTGATACCTCACATGCATGGTGCAATTGCTGTTTACATATGACGCCAGACCGACGCTTGCGTTCGCCATTGGGCAAGAGCAGGGCAGGACAGGGGTGCTTTCTTTTTTTTTTTTTATTATTAATTTTGCTTTTTTATTTTATTTTTAAACAGTTGCTTCCATATTTATTTATTTTTTATCATTTTTATTGTTATCTCAGGGAATGTAAATATCCCCTATGATAGCAATAGGTAGTGACAGGTACTCTTTTTTTGAAAACTGGGGTCTTCTAGACCCTAGATCTTTCCTCTGCCCTCAAAGCATCTGACCACACCAAGATCGGTGTGATAAAATGCTTTCCCAATGGCGCTTTTTATATCCGGGGGGGGGGGACATTCCCTCCCACTGCTTGTAAAAGCAGTCCAGAGGCTAATTAGCCACTAGGATTGCTTTTACATGAAAGCCGGCCGCTGGCTGAAAAGAATGATACCAAGATGATACCTAAACCCGCAGGCATCATTCTGGTATAAACATTCAAAGTCCAGCAACATACTAATACGTTGCTGGTCCTTGTTGGACATGTATTGTAATCTTTTTTTTTCATGCAGCCTGTTGGCTGAACGAAAAAAGAGATTGATCGGTGGGTATACCCACCATTAGAATACCGCCCTTCATCCACCCACTTCTAATGATGGGCATACATGCACCATTTATATATGCCGAAGCATGGGGGCATCCTCCCGCAAAAAAGTTATGCCGCACACACATGGTCGGACTTTACCACGGGCAAGCCTCCGTCGGAATTTCGACCGTATGTACGCGGCATTAGGAGCAAAATCGCTCTTCCGCCCCTGCTGCCCCCATGCTTTGGCATATATGCTTTTTTTTTTTTTAACTGTGGTGGTGAAATCACCTCCTACAGCACTGGAGTCGCAGCGATCAGGCCTGTCTCTGCGAACGCTGCAGTTATGTGTGTTGTGTTTTGTAAGTGACAGTGATCGATCGATACTGCACTTGGGTGGCCTGGGCTGGACGGAGGGGCAAAACGCAGGTGCTACTAGGTATCTGGGCTGATCCCGCTAACACTGCGTTTTTGGGAACCCTAAACTGCTGGGGACGCTAGTATAGATCTGATCAGATCAGATATTGATCTGTTCAGATACTATACCACTAAGGGAGGTGTATGCTTCACGCGTGGGTGTTAGCGCTACTGGCACTAACCTGACGCTGCCTGGGGTGTGATACAGACCCTCTCTGACGCTAAAACCTAATTGATATCACCCGCCGGGCGATCAGGGGGTTAAACCTTTATTGGGTTATATACGGCGGGTGCCCTGACACTATAAAAAGCAAACTAACTAACCAGCGTCACCCGTAACACTTATATGGTGATCACTGGTGAAAGGGTTAACTAGGGGCAATTAGGGGGTTAAAACCTTTATTAGGTAATATATGGGGGAACCTGACGCTATAAAAACCTGCGACGAACCTAAAAAAAATTACTGGCTACCGATCGGCATCACCAACACTAAGACAGCGATCAGAAAAAAGATCGCTTAGCGACAGTGGTTATAGGGGGTGAAAGGGTTACCTGGGGGGCGATCAAGGGGGTTAAACCTTTATTAGGTAATATATGGGGGTACCTGACGCTATAAAAACCTGCGGCGAACCTAAAAAAAATAACTGGCTACCGATCGGCATCACCGACGCTAAGACAGCGATCAGAAAAATGATCGCTTAGCGACAGTGGTGATAGGGGGTGAAAGGGTTATCTGGGGGGTGATCAGGGGGTTAAACCTTTATTAGGGGGGGTTAGGGGGCTACACTGGACCTAAAACTAACTTTAGTGACACTTTTACAGTCACAAATGTCACTGATTGCAGTGATCAGTAAATAAATGGTCACTGCAATCAGTGACACTGTGACTGGGGGCTGGGGGGTGATCTGGGGGGGGGCGATTTATGTTCCTATGTGTCCTGGTGTCAGTGTAGTGTTTTGTGCACTAACCTGGCATCTTCTCTCGTGCGGCGCTCGGTATATGTGAGCGCCGCAGGAGAGATGACATCACTTCCTCTGCCTGTGTAAACATTACACAGGCAAGGAAGCGTTCTCATTCGCCGGGAGCGATCGCGAGGGGGTGGCCGGAATCGAACGGCCGTCCCCTCATCCCGGACCGCTCCTGAACACTTAACCACCGCTCACTGTAAAGAAGGGGGGTCCGATTGGACCCCCCAACTATACAAAGGCGATCACGTAGATATACGTGATTGTGTCTGTCGGTGCCATTCTGCCGACGTATATTTACAGTGGGCGGTCGTTAAGTGGTTAAGGGCTAAATTCACCTTTGCAGAAAAAATGTGTATTTATTATTTTTTCTTGCAGGAGCCTGGAAAACATTGCAACTGCGATCAGTAGTTTACTGGTGCGATGTGGGCTCCTGCAGACATATCCTCTAGCTCTCAGCCAGTACCGCTGTAAAGGCTTTCTGTTTGAAAGCTTAACCACTTCAGCCCCGGACCATTTGGCAGCCTAAAGACCAGAGGACTTTTTACAATTTGGCACTGCGCTGCTTTAACTGGTAATTGCACGGTCATGCAATGTTGTACCTAAACGAAATTTGCATCCTTTTTTTCCCACAAATAGAGCTTTCTTTTGATGTTATCTGATTGCCTCTGCGATTTTTTTTTTTTTGCGATATAAACGGAAAATACAGTCGATTTTGAAAAAAAATATTTTCTACTTTTTGTTCTAAAAAAAATCAAATTAACTCAATTTTAGTCATACCTTTAGGCCAAAATGTATTCAGCCACATGGCTTTGGTAAAAAAAAATGTCAATAAACGTATATTTATTGGTTTGCGCAAAAGTTATAGCGTCTACAAACTAGGGTACATTTTCTGGAATTTACACAGCTTTTAGTTTGACTGCCCATCATTTCTTGAGGTGCTAAAAATGGCAGGGCAGTACAAAACACCCCCCCCCCCAAATGATACCATTTTAGAAAGTAGACACCCCAAGGAAATTGCTGAGAGGCATGTTTAGCCCATTGAATATTATTTTTTTGTCCGAAGTGATTGAATAATGACAAAAAAAAATAATGTCACTAAATGATATATTGCACAAAGTTGGCACTAAATTTTATATATTGCTCACACATGCCATGGGCATATGTGGAATTACACCCCAAAATACATTCTGCTGCTTCTCCTGAGTATGGGGATACCACATGTGTGGGACTTTTTGGAAGCCTAGCCGCGTACGGGGCCCCGAAAACAAAGCACCGCCTTCAGGATTTCTAAGGGCGCAAATTTTTGATTTCACTCCACTACCTATCACAGATTTGAAGGCCATAAAATGCCCAAGATAGCACAAACCCCCCCCCAAATTACCCCATTTTGGAAAGTAGACACCCCAAGCTATTTGCTGAGAGGCATGGTGAGTATTTTGCAGCTCTCATTTTTTTTTTGAAAATGAATACAGAAAAGAAAAAATTATATTTTTTTTCTTTTTTCAATTTTCAAAACTTTGTGACAAAAAGGGAGATCTGCAAAATACTCGCCATACCTCTCAGCAAATAGCTTGGG
The DNA here is from genome assembly GCA_029206835.1 of Rana muscosa. Lineage (NCBI taxonomy): Eukaryota > Metazoa > Chordata > Amphibia > Anura > Ranidae > Rana > Rana muscosa. Next base: position 440,798,593 of record CM055120.1, read on the forward strand.
GTGTCTACTTTCCAAAATTGAGTCATTTGGGGGGGTTATGTGCCATCTGGGCATTCCATGGCCTCCAAAACTGTGATAGGCAGTGAGGAGTGAAATCAAAAATTTACACCCTTAGAAAGCCTGAAGGCGGTGCTTGGTTTTTGGGTCCCGTACACGGCTAGGCTCCCAAAAAGTCCCACACATGTGGTATCCCCGTACTCAGGAGAAGCAATAGAATGTATTTTGGGGTGTAATTCCACGTTTGAGCAATATATCATTTAGTGACAACTTTGTGCAAGAAAAAACAATTGTCTTCCTCCCGCAACTTGTGTCAAAATATAAAATATTTCATGGACTCGACATGCCTCTCAGCAAATAGCTTGGGGTGTTTACTTTCCAAAATGGGGTCATTTGGGGGGGGGGGGGTTTGAGCTGTCTTGGCATTTTATGCACAACATTTAGAAGCTTATGCCACTCTTCTAACCACTTGAAGACAAAGCCCTTTCTGACACTTGAAAATATTTATTTTTTTTGCAAGAAAATTACGTTGAACCCCCAAACATTATATATTTTTTTAAAGCAAAGGCCCTATACATTAAAATGGTGGGTGTTGCATTTTTTTTCCACACTATTTGCGCAGCGATTTTTCAAACACATTTTTTGGGGAAAAATCACACTTTTTTTTTATTTCAATGCACTAAAACGCACTATATTGCTCAAATGTTTGATGAAATAAAAAAGATGATCTTAGGCCTAGTACATGGATACCAAACACGATATGCTTTAAAATTGCGCACAAACGCACAGTGACGACAAACTACATACACATTTAAAAGCCTTTACAGGTTACCACTTTATATTTACATCTGACCTTTGCGGTGATACCTCACATGCATGATGCAATTGCTGTTTACATATGATGCCAGACCGACGCTTGCGTTCACCTTTGCGCGAGAGCAGGGGGGGACGGGTGCTTTTTTTTTCTATTTTAATTAATTATTTTGCTTTTTTTATTTTATTTTTAAACTGTTCCTTCCATATTTTTTTTTTATCATTTTTATTGTTATCTCAGGGAATGTAAATATCCCCTATGATAGCAATAGGTAGTGACATGTACTCTTTTTTTGAAAAAATTGGGGTCTATTAGACCCTAGATCTCTCCTCTGCCCTCAAAGCATCTGACCACACCAAGATCGGTGTGATAAAATGCTTTCCCAATTTCCCAATGGCACTGTTTATATCTGGCGAAATCTAAGTCATGAAATGCTCGTAGCTTCCGGTTTCTTAGGCTGCATTCTCAGGTTCCCTGTTGGGACAGGAGAGCCAGAGAAAACCATGGAAGACGGTGGGAGGGGGGGACATTCCCTCCCACTGCTTGTAAAAGCAGTCTAGAGGCTAATTAGCTGCTAGGATTGCTTTTACATGAAAGCCGACCGCTGGCTGAAAAGAATGATACCAAGATAATACCTAAACCCACAGGCATCATTCTGGTATAAGCATTCAAAGTCCAGCAACATACCAGTATGTTGCTGGTCCTTGTTGTGCATATATTGTAATCTTTTATTTTTTTTCATGCAGCCTGTTGGCTGAATGAAAAAAAGAGATTGATCGGTGGGTATGCCCACCATTAGAATACCTCCCTTCATCCACCCACTTCTAATGATGGGCATACATGCACCATTTATATATGCCGAAGCATGGGGGCATCCTCCCGCAAAAGTTAGGAGCAAATCGCTCCCCCGTCCCTGCTGCCCCCATGCTTAGGCATATATGCTCTTTTTTTAAACTGTGGTGGTAAAATCACCTCCTACAGCGTTGGAGTCACGGCTTTATGTATTGTGGGAGCAAACGCTGTTGCTGTCAAGATAAATAAATCCGCGCTGCAACTGAATGGCGTACCTGAAAACAAAAGAATTGTTAACAATAAAACACAGTAAACGGTAAAGTATAAAAAAAAAAATTACATACCTGGAAAGCAAACATGATAAAACAAAATAACAATAAAACATTGCAGAATAGAATACAATAAAATTAAGAGCAGAACAATAGAGAGAGAGCGAACAATAAAAAGACAACTATTTTTTATTTATTTTTTGTTTTTTTGGGGGTTTTTTTTACACTTTTTTTTGTAACTATAACAGTTCGGTCCCAGGTTCGGGTCTCTCAAAATGCAATGGCATCTTGGGAGACCCTGTGTAAGTGTGTCCTAGTCTGTGAAATGCTGTACCCTATGCTAATACTGCACTAGTGTGTTCAAAACATTCACCAATGCAAAGACCAGGATTGTCAGGACAGCGTGGACAATAATAACGGGTGTCACGCCTATATCCGTGCTTTCTACAGACACATTTTCTTTGTGGGGCTCTTTGGGTAGGGGTACCAGGGAGGACATAGGAAAATGCCTTGCATGCAGCTGGCTTACTGCATTTGGTTGGGAATGGTGAGGTGCAGCGCCGCCTGGATACAGGAGGGCTCGGACGATATCTCCCTGGAATTTAAGGAAAGATCCAGTCCGTCCTGAAGCTCTGTATTGCACAAAAGCATTCAGCAAAACCCATTGAAATAAGTATACAGACACTTTTTTGTACCAGCGTCTGGCCTTATGGGCAACTAGGTACGGCGCCAACAACTGGTCGTTGAGGTCCACTCCTCCCATATTTTGGTTATATTCGTGGACACAGAGGGGTTTCTCCACAACACCAGTCGCCATATAAATTTGGACTGTCGTGTATGCGTGAAGAGAGGAAAGAACGAAAACAACCTTATTATCCCTCCACTTCACAGCGAGCAAATTATTACACCTTGAGCAGGCTCTCTCAGCCTAAGATGGGAATCTACAAGCCTCTGGGGTAATAATTGTCCACATACAAGTGGTACCCCTTTCCGAATAAGGGTGACACCAAGTTCCACACTATCTTGCCAGCGCTCCCTATGTAATCTGAGCAGTTTTCCAGCTCTACGTGACTATCTTTTCCCTCGTAAACCATAAAACTACATGTATAGCCTGTGGCCCTATCACAGAGCCTATACATCTTGACCCCATATCTGGCACGCTTGCTGGGAAGGTACTGTTTGAAAGACAAGCGGCCAGAAAATTTAATGAGGGACTCGTCAATGCAGACAACTTGATGGGGAGTATACAAGGCTGCAAAACGTAAGTTGAAGTGGTTTACGAGGGGCCGAATTTTGTAGAGCCAATTGAATTCAGGGTCTCCACGAGGACGACAAAGTTCATTGTTGAAGTGCATGAACCGCAAGATCTGCTCGTATCGTGCCCTGGCCATTTGAGGCAGAGAACACGGGCAAATGGCAAACTGGGTCAATGGACCAATATAACCTCAGCTCACTCAATTTAACTATGCCCATGTCGAGTGATAGGCCCAGAAAGGTCTTAAATTCGGAAACCGTAATTGGTTTCCATTCTTTGGCAAGGAAAGACTGGGGATTAGCGGGGATGTATTGACCAGCATACAAATTAATTTGGTCCACAATAGATCTATAGAGATCTTCCGTGAAAAACAATGAATAAAAATCAAATGCCGTAAAATCAGCTGTTTCCACCTGAATACCGGGTTGGCCAGTGAATGGGGGAAGTACGGGTTCTGCAGAAGTGGTGGGCACCCAATCAGGATTGGCGAATTCTGCAGGAAGGACACTATGGGCACGACGGGCCTGCCTTTGTCTTCTTCTTGGTGGCAGCGGGACACTACTTGTGCTTGCCACCTCGCCAGCTTGAACTGCACTTATGGGACTTGCCACGTCACCAAGTGTTACTGCAGTGCTGGATGTACGACCAGGGTGTACTAGGCCGCTGGTGCTTGCCAGTTCACCAGAAGGATGAGCGGCAGTAGTACTTCTCTGCTCCATACGAGAGCCCTGCGGTTCTTGCACCTCAACAACAGCAGACGAATGGGGTCAGGTACGCCTGACCTTGGCAGGGACCTCAACTTCCTCGTCAGAGCTATCTGTCATGGAGCCGCTGTCGTCTACAGGATCGTATTCTGAGCCTGAATCTGACAGATGAGTGACTTCCTCTTCACTATCTGTCATGCTCAGAAACGTGTAGGCCTCTTCACTAGTGTACCTTTTGATTTGCCATTTTGGGCTCTAAATTTACTGGTACACTAGTAAGATTCACAGGTAAAAAAAGCACCTGACTGTCAGCAACTGTATAAAACGCTACTAAAAAAACTGTTAGCGATTGCAGGGATCAGGCCTGACTCTGCGAACGCTGCAGTTATGTGTTTAGTGTTTTGTTAAGTGACAGTGATCGATCGATACTGCACTTGGGTGGGCTGGGCTGGGCTGGGCGGAGGGGCAAAACGCAGGTGCTAGCAGGTATCTGGGCTGATCCCGCTAACACTGCGTTTTTGGGAACCCTAAACTGCTGGGGACGCTAGTATAGATCTGATGAGATCAGATATTGATCCGTTCAGATAATATACTACTAAGGGAGGTGTATGCTGCATGCGTGGGTGGGTGTTCACGTGGGTGTTCGCGCTACTGGCACTAATCTGACTGATATCACCCGCCGGGCGATCAGGGGGTTAAACCTTTATTGGGTAATAAACGGCGGGTGCCCTGACACTATAAAAAGCAAACTAACTAACCAGCGTCACCCGTACCACTTATACGGTGATCACTGGTAAAAGGGTTAACTAGGGGGCAATCGGGGGGATAAAACCTTTATTAGGTAGTATATGGGGGTACCTGACACTATTTAAAAACCTGGCGCTGAACCTAAATAACTAACTGGCTACCTAGCGTCACCCGTGACACTTATACGCCAATCAGAAAAGAAATCGATTGGTGACAGGGGGTGAAAGGGTTACCTGGGGAGCGATCAAGGGGTTAAACCTTTACTAGAGGGGTAGGGGGGTACCCTACACCTTAAGGGGCCTAACACTAACTGCCCTGACACTTTTTACAGTCACAAATGACACCAAATGCAGTGATCCGTAAATGACCACTACAATCGGTGCCACTGTGACTGGGGGTGATCGGGGGGTGATTTATGTGCCTACATTTACTGGTGTCAGTGGTCTGTTGGTGCAACTTACTGTGAGATGTCTTCTCTCCTCGGCGCCGGACCAAAAGTCCGACATGAGGAGAGATGACATCACTTCCTCTGTCTGTGTTTACAATTCACACACAGAGGAAGAAGCTGATTCGTCAAGAGCGATCGTGAGGGAGTGGCCATGAATCGGTGGCCTCCCCCTCATCTCGCATCACTCCTGCAACAATGCCGACCGCCACAGGCACCGGGGGGGCCCGATCGGGCCCCCCACCTGCTGGGAGGCAGGGGCATATATATATACGCCCATTTGCCTGCCCGTGCCATTCTGTCGATGTATATCGTCTTGCGGCGGTCGGCAAGTGGTTAAGGGCATGTCGGTGGACCACAAGAGTGCTCATAAGTGCTCCCTAGCTCATTTAAAGTGGTAGTAAACCGTGGCTATGACACAAAAAAAATCTACTGCAAGGCAATTGCATAATATGCATCGCATGCTAGCATGTTATGAAATACTTCCCTTAGAACGAACCCCTCCAGCGGTGTGCTGTCACAGCTGACTGGGCTTTCATCTTCACCCGGTCTTCCTTCCAGGTTCGCAGGCCCTGGTAACCACTTCCCTTCTGCCATATAGCAATATGACGTGCGCAAAGTGGTTGTGTTATTCTGACCGGATGTCATATGGCGTGATCAGGAAAACAAGCTGGCGCGCAGCGCAGCGATCGGTGGTGGTGTGTCAGTCTTTGAGTACAATACAGAACACAGGTCCCTTCCCTCAGTCTACTGTTTCTCCTTATTTCTTGCTACAAAACTGGAGTCCTACAGACTGGGAGGATTTATAATTGCGGGCACTAGGGTCATTTCCAGGAAATCTTTTGTCAGTACTCATTCACCTGAAGATAATGGCATATAACCCACTCCAATATATTTAATTTACTGGCCAGTCAAAATTCACATTTATTTTCTCCTTTTTCTTGTAATATATCTCTGCTGGTTCCTGTTAATCATAAAGTGCCAAAAAAAACTGGCCACTACTCAACATGTTTTGCCCTAATTAAGGGTTCATCGGGGGCAGTACTGTGGGGACAAAATACGTAGTTCAAGGTTGTGCAAATAGAATGTCTGCCCCTTGATAGAACACTCTTATAACTGATCACTAATCCTGTCCCCTTCATTGAAGATTTAATGACATAAAAAGGGGAAGATGCGATGTATAAACCAAAAGTCACCTTCTACAGTATAATATCAAATTTTACACTATGTTGAATTAAATGTACATGTTTGTTGTATATGTGGATTGGTAGTAAAATTTGGTCCGTAAATAACATATAGGTTTTAACAAATATTTGTAAATACATTGTAACATTGGGGGATGTTTAGCTCAGTGATAGATGCATTGTAAGTGAGTTCACAGCCAACATGAACTAAGGTTTAACCACTTCAATACCATGCACTTATGCACCTTCCCGCCCAGACCAATTTTCAGCTTTCAGTACTCTCACACTTTGAATGACAATTACTTAGTCATGCTACACTGTATCCAAACAAAGTTTTTATCATTTTCTTCTCACAAATAGAGCTTTCTTTTGGTGGTATTTAATCGCCACTGGGTTTTTTTTATTTTTTGCGATATAAGCAAAAAAACAGCAATTTTTTTTAAAAAAAACACTTTTTTTTAGTTTCTATTGTAAAATTTTGCAAATAAGTAATTTTTCTTCATAAATTTGTGCCAAAATGTATACTGCTACATATCTTTGGTAAAATGAACCCAAATTAGTGTATATTATTTGGTCTTTGTGAAAGTTATAGAGTCTACAAACTATGGTGGCAATCACTGAAAATTTATCACATCTGATCACGCCTGATGTACTGAAGGGATATCTCATTTCTTGAGACACTAACAAGCGAGGAAAGTACAAATACCCCAAAATTACCCCTTTTTGGAAAGTAGACAGTTCAAGGTATTTACTAAGAGGCATGGTAAGTTTTTTGAAGTTGTATTTTTTTCCCACAATTCTTGGGAAAATTTAATTTTTTTTTTTCTTACACAAACTGGTCATATTAACAGTTTTTTTCTCTCACACAGCATATGCATAATTGCAACTACACCCCAAAATACATTCTGCTACTCCTCCTGAGTGTAGCGATACCACATGTGTGAGACTTTTACACGGCCTGGCCACATACAGAGGCCCAACATTGAAGTAGCACTTTCAGGCGTTCTACAAGCATAAATCGCACATATCCTTTCTCAACCACCTATTACAATTTTGAAGGCCCTGGAGCACCAGGACAATAGAATTTTCCACAAAATGACCCCATTTTGGAAAGCACACACCCCAACGTATAATCTATGAAGCATTATGAGTCTTTTGAACGGTTCATTTTTTTCCAGAAGGTTTTGGAAAATGTGGAGAAAAAATGAAAATGCATTTTTTTTACACAAAGTTGTCCATTTATAAGATATTTCTAACGCATAGCATATACATAGCAAAAATAACACCCCAAAATGCATTCTTCTACTCCTCCTGAGTATAGCGATACCACATGTGTGAGACTTTTACACAGCCTGGCCATATACAGAGGCCCAACATTGAAGTAGCACTTTCAGGCGTTCTACAAGCATAAATCGCACATATCCTTTCTCAACCACCTATTACAATTTTGAAGGCCCTGGAGCACCAGGACAATAGAATTTTCCACAAAATGACCCCATTTTTGAAAGCACACACCCCAACGTATAATCTATGAGGCATTATGAGTCTTTTGAACGGTTCATTTTTTTCCAGAAGGTTTTGGAAAATGTGGAGAAAAAATTAAAATGCATTTTTTTTACACAAAGTTGTCAATTTATAAGATATTTCTAACACATAATATGTACATAGCAAAAACTACACCCCAAAATGCATTCTGCTACTCCTCCTGAGTATGGCGATACCACATGTTTGAGACTTTTACACAGCCTGGCCACATACAGAGGCCCAACATCCAAGTAGCACCTCCAGGCATTCTAGCAGCATTAATTGCACATATCATTTTCTGACTACCGATCACATTTTTGAAGGCCCTTCATATATCTAACACATAGCAGGTACATACCAAATAACAAAAGATTACCTGTGGTTTTAGAAGTGCAGTGGTCCACAGAGGAGAGCATCGGTCCAGGCAGCAGGCAGGGATGAGGTCAGCGACAGCAAAAGCAATCATCCAGGCAGCAGGCAGGAATACTGTCCATAGTTCGCACAGGCAGAGATGCTGTCAGCACAGCCAGAGCACAGCCAAAGAACAGGTCCAGGTAGCAGGCAGAGGTGTCCCGGCAGAAATGCTGTCCAAAGTCAGTAGAGGCAGCAGGCAGATATATGGTCAACACAGCCAAAGTATTGGTCCAAGCAGCAGGAAGAAACATGGTCCATAATGTCATGGGTCATTACAGGCAGTAATATGGTCAGCACAGCCAAATTATTGGTCCAGGCAGCAGGAAGGACCATCAAGCTTAGGGCCAGGGGGACAGGGGTAGAGGCTTCTCCCACCCAAATCGCTTTGAAGCCTCTGGGCAACCAGACCCTGTTCTTGGAGCACAGAAAACAAAAAACTGGTTTTCTCTACTCAGAACGCTATTCTGAAGCCCCTCACATATGTGAGACCCCTGTGTACTAAAAGTAGATGGCCAAAAGATCAGTCCAAGTGGCAGGCAAAAACATGGTCGATTAACAGGCCAAGGTCGGTACATGTGGAAGTCAGAAACGTGGTTTAAATCGGCAGGCAGAGGCATCGTCGGTAAACAGGCCAGGGTCAGTTAATTAACATGGAAGGTAGTTAGTAACATGGTAGCAGGCAAATAGGGAAATGGCAGTCTGTTAATAATAAGGGGAACTAATGGATGTATGATAATTTTTGAAGCAATTTCCGATGCACAGGCCAGGTTGGGAGGGACAATCGGGACAATAATAGCTGGTGTCTCTTCTTACTCCTCCTCTGCTGCATACACGGCATTTCTTTTGGCGTCTTCTTCCAGATTCTGTGGGGGGGATGCTAAAGGGATAGTGTCGCTCGTGAAGCCGGCTCACACTATCAGAGCGAATGCTTCCTGGGGCGGGATCTTGTTGGTAAATGAGGGCATCGATGATATCTTCGATATATTGGAGGTAGTGGAGTCGGTGATTTTGAGTTGCTTTTTGGTAGCAGACAAACGAATTAAAAAGGGCCATGTGAAACAGGTGAAACGCAACTTTTTTGTGCCAATATTGGGACTTTCTGGTTGATAAGTAGGGCTGTAGCATCTGGTCGTTTAAATCCACCCCCCCCCCATGTACAAATTGTAGTCGTGGACACATTCAGGCTTTACAATGGAGCCGCGTCTTCTTGGGATCTCCACCATGGTGTCATTGTGGATCGTAGAGAGGATGTGGACATCTTTCTTGTCCCTCCACTTCATGGCCAACACCTCCTCGTTCCTCATGGATGCCGATTCTCCAGGTCGTAATTTTTTTGTCAATAAATTTTGTGGGAATCCCTTCCGTTTTTTTTTTGAAGGTACCGCAGGCCGGGGTTTGTTTACTGTAAAGGTGGCGAAAAAGGGGCAGGCTGGTATAATAATTATCAACATATAAATGGTAACCTTTTCCGAACAGGGGGTATGCCAACTCCCAGACAATTTTCCCACTGGTTCCAATATATGTGGGGCAATCACGGGGCTGGAGCTGGGAGTCTTTGCCTTCGTAGATCCTGAATTTGCAGACGTATCCAGTGGCTCGATCACATAATTTATTTAATTTTAACCCATACCTGGCTCTCTTGCTTGGTATGTACTGCTTGAACTGCAGTCGGCCGGTGAAATGTACGAGGGACTCGTCCACACAAATTTTTTGGTCTGGGATGAAAACTTCTTCAAATCGCTGGGAAAAGGCATTGATTAGGGGGCGTATCTTGTACAATTTGTCGTAGTTGGGATGATCTCGGGGAGGGCACTGTGAATTGTCATTGAAGTGGAGAAAGCGCATAATCATGTCGTATCTTTTCCTGGACATGACAGCGGAATATATGGACATGTGTTGGATGGGGCGTTTGGACCAATATGAATGGACTTCGTTCTTTTTTGTAAGCCCCATATTGAACATAAGGCCCAAAAATAATTTAAATTCCTCCAATGTTAGACGCCGCCACTGGAATATGCGGGCGTAGGAAGAATCGGGGTTGGCAGCAATAAATTGGGATGCATACAGATTCGTTTGATCCACTATATTCTGCAGCAAATCTTGTGGGAAAAATAAACAAAAATAATCAAATTTAGAAAAATTTGTAGTGTCGGGCTGCACACCTGGCTGTGCGGTGAAAGGGGGGATGATAGCGGATCCTGAGTTGGCAGGCAACCATAAGGGGTTTGCCAGGGCATCGGGAAGGTAGGATTGGGGCTGGATTCTTCGGGTTGGGCGTGCATTTCCATTGCTTGTACTGGGCTCCTCTTCCTGGGGTATGGCGCTGCTGGTGGTGGGCAGTTCTCCTGATCTTGGTGCCGATCGCATTCTTTTGGGAGGGACGGTTTCCTCCGGGGACTCGGACTCTGAGCCACTATCCTCCACTGGCTCGTATTCCGAACCAGAATCGGATAATGGGAGCTCCCCGCTGCTCTCATCATCCGACATGGCAAGAATGGCATATGCCTCCTCAGGTGTGTAAACCCTTTGGGACATTATGGCAGTGCTTATTGGTGGGCCTGTGTAATGGTACTGCTGGTGGTAGTGGTGGCGGTCTGTGTGGTAGTACCGATGGAGGTATTAGTGGTGGGCCTGTGTGGTGGTACCGATGGCGGTACAGGTGGTGGTGGTACGGGTGGTGGTGGTGGCGGCGGTACCGATGGCGGTACAGGTGGCGGTATGGGTGGTGGTGGTAGCGATGGCGGTATGGGTGGTGGTGGTACCGATGGCGGTACAGGTGGTGGTGGTACCGATGGCGGTACGGGTGGTGGTGGTACCAATGGCGGTACGGGTGGTGATGGTACCGATGGCGGTACAGGTGGTGGTGGCACTACCGACGGTGGTACGGGTGGTGGTACTGGTGGTGGTACCGATGGCGGCACTAGTGGTGATACTGGTAGCAGGCCTGTGTGGCAGTATAGATGCTGGGCCTGGTGGCGGTACTGGTGGTGGTACTGGTACCGATGGCGGTACTGGTAGCCTGTGTGGCGGTGCCAATGGCGGTACCGATGGAGGTGGGCCTGTGACAGATGATTGACAGATGGGCTGATTGATTGACAGATGGGCTGATTGATTGATTGACAGATGGGTTGATTGATTGACAGATGGGGTGATTGATTGACAGGTGGGGTGATTGATTGACAGGTGGGGTGATTGATTGACAGGTGGGGTGATTGATTGACAGATCGGCTGATTGATTGACAGATCGGCTGATTGATTGACAGATCGGCTGATTGATTGACAGATCGGCTGATTGACAGATGGGCTGATTGGCTGGGCTGATTGATGTGCTGGGCTGTGTGACAGGTCCTCTTTATGGGGGGGGGGGCGTGTTGTGCACTGTAAACTTATGTAGACAAACTACACTGAGCTAACTTACTGATCTCTTCTCTCTCCTCACAGATCGGTGTGTGAGGAGAGAGCAGGGATCAGGTAGTAACTCCTGTGGAGTTTGTTTACATTTGTGACCGGCTGTGATTGGACACAGCCGGTCACGTGGTAAACAGCCAATTCATTGGCTGTTTACTCTGATCGGGGACGCGCTGTGTCCAAGGGACACTCGCCTTCCCCGATCCCCGCTCTGCAAGCCTGTGGCGGCGCGCACGGAGCGCGCCGCCGAGTTTGTTTTGACAGGTGATCGGCTGTGACTTTGACACAGCCGATCACATGGTAAACAGCCAATGAAATTGGCTGTTTACCGTGATCGGGGAAGCGCTGTGTCCGAGGGACACATGCCGTCCCTGATCACCGCGCTGCGCGCCCCCGCGGGCGCGCGCAAGGCATTATCCTGCAGGACGTCATATGACGTCCAGTATCGATATTACAACCACTTCCCGGACGTCAATTCACTATTGACTGGGCGGGAAGTGGTTAAGGGCGTGGTAGCCCACTTTTATTGAAAGAAACAAAAAGGAAAGTTCATACATGCATTTGGTTTCATACATGCATTTGGTTTCCCACACAGGGGTTCTTCTCCCAAAAACATCAACACATGAAAATGACGATCCACCTGGCACTTAAGGCTCCCTCAGCCTTGGGCGCAGTTCCTTGCTGCACAGGCCCACTCCTGGCCTCTAGGAAGGGCTCTCCTGACACTCAAGGCTTTCACACTCCTCTAAGGCCTCGTACACACGACCGATTTTCTCGGCAAGAACCAGCAAGAAACTTGCTGGCAGAGAGGTCTTGCCGAGTAAATCGGTCGTGTGTACGCGGCTAACGGGTTTCTCGTCGAGAAAACCGACAAGAAACCTCGACGAGAAAATAGAGAACCTGCTCTCTATTTTCTCGTCGAGATTCTCCTCGGCATGTTTCTCGACGAGAAAAGTGAGTGTGTGTACACTTACCTGTCCTCCCGGAAGCCCGCGCATGTTCGAAATGAATTTGACGCATGCGCGGTAGCTTCCTAGGCATACGTAGGGTATACCAAGATGGCGGCGACGGCATCGAATGTGACGAGCGCATGCTCGTCGTAGTCGATGACCTCACCGCGTACGCTCCATTCAAAGAACCGCGGGTTCTTTGAAACGAGCGTGTGTACACTCGGCCGGGACAAGTTTCTTGTCCAAGAATCTCGTCGAAAAAAAGACATGTTTTTTTCAACGAGAATCTCGGCCGTGTGTACGAGGCCTAAGACTTACAGTCCCTGCTGGTCCTCAAGACTCTCTTCCAGTTGTCTCAGCTATAGTCTCCCCGACTCTCTCAGCTAGCTCAACTCTGTCTACTGACCTGGAACCTCTCCCAGATGGAGAACCGTCTCAAGGATGTTGCCTGAGTTATTCCACAGTAGCACACTTCCCTCCAGCAACTGCTGTAACACCAACTCCTTTCCCACACACACTGAGCTATCTTCAGCTCTGCCTTTTAACCACTTAACGACCGCCCACTGTAAATATACGTCGGCAGAATGGCACCGACAGGCAGAATCACGTATATGTACGTGACTGCCTTTGTATAGTTGGGGGGTCCGATCGGACCCCCCTTCTTTACAGTGAGCGGCCGTTATTAGTTTGGGAGCGAACAGGGATGAGGGGACAGCCGTTCGATTCCGGCCACCCCCTCTCGATCGCTCCCAGCTAATCGAATCCTTCCCCTGCCTGTGTAATGTTTACACAGGCAGGAGGAAGTGATGTCATCTCTCCTGCGGCGCTCACATATACCGAGCGCCGCACAGGAGAAGATGCAGGTTAGTGCACAAAACACTACACTGACACCAGGACACATAGGCACATAAATCGCCCCCCAGACACCCCAGATCACCCCCCAGCCCCCAGTCACAGTGTCACTGATTGCAGGGACCATTTATTTACTGATCACTGCAATCAGTGACATTTGTGACTGTAAAAGTGTCACTATATTTAGTTTTAGGTCCAGTGTAGCCCCCTAACCCCCCCTAATAAAGGTTTAACCCCCTTGATCGCCCCCCAGGTAACCCTTTCACCCCCTATCACCACTGTCGCTAAGCGATCGTTTTTCTGAACGCTGTCTTAGTGTTGCCGATCGGTAGCCAGTAATTTTTTTTAGGTTCGCCGCAGGTTTTTATAGCGTCAGGTACCCCCATATATTATCTAATAAAGGTTTAACCCCATTGATCGCCCCCCAGGTAACCCTTTCACCCCCTATCACCACTGTCACTAAGCGATCGTTTTTATGATCGTTGTCTTAGTGTCGGTGATGCCGATAGGTAGCCAGTATTTTTTTTTTAGGTTTGCCGTCAGGTTTTTATATAGCGTCAGGTACCCCCATATATTACCTAATAAAGGTTTTAACCCCCTAATTGCCCCTAGTTAACCCTTTCACCGGTAATCACCATATAAGTGTTACGGGTGACGCTGGTTAGTTAGTTTGCTTTTTATAGTGTCAGGGCACCCGCCGTATATAACCCAATAAAGGTTTAACCCCCTGATCGCCCGGCGGGTGATATCAATTAGGTTTTAGCGTCAGAGAGGGTCTGCATCACACCCCAGGCAGCGTCCGGTTAGTGCCAGTAGCGCTAACACCCACGCGTTAAGCATACACCCCCCTTAGTTGTATAGTATCTGAACAGATCAATATCTGATCAGATCTATACTAGCGTCCCCAGCAGTTTAGGGTTCCCAAAAACGCAGTGTTAGCGGGATCAGCCCAGATACCTGCTAGCACCTGCGTTTTGCCCCTCCGTCCAGCCCAGGCCACCCAAGTGCAGTATCGATCGATCACTGTCACTTACAAAACACAACACACATAACTGCAGCGTTCGCAGAGACAGGCCTGATCCTTGCGACTCTAGTGCTGTAGGAGGTGATTTCACCACCACAGTTAAAAAAAAAAGCATATATGCCGAAGCATTGGGGCAGCAGGGGCGGAGGAGCGATTTTGCTCCTAATGCCGCGTACATACGGTCGAAATTCCGACGGAGGCTTGCCCGTGGAAAAGTCTGACCATGTGTACGCGGCATAACTTTTGCGGGAAGATGCCCCCATGCTTCGGCATATATAAATGGTGCATGTATGCCCATCATTAGAAGTGGGTGGATGAAGGGCGGTATTCTAATGGTGGGCATACCCACCGATAAGTCTTTTTTTTTTTCGTTCAGCCAACAGGCTGCATGAAAAAAAAGATTACAATACATGTCCAACAAGGACCAGCAACGTACTGGTATGTTGCTGGACTTTGAATGTTTATACCAGAATGATGCCTGTGGGTTTAGGTATCATCTTGGTATCATTCTTTTCAGCCAGCGGCCGGCTTTCATGTAAAAGCAATCCTAGTGGCTAATTAGCCTCTGGACTGCTTTTACAAGCAGTGGGAAGGAATGTCCCCCCCCCCCCCCCGAATATAAAAAGCGCCATTGGGAAAGCATTTTATCACACCGATCTTGGTGTGGTCAGATGCTTTGAGGGCAGAGGAAAGATCTAGGGTCCAATAGACCCCAGTTTTTTCAAAAAAGAGTACCTGTCACTACCTATTGCTATCATAGGGGATATTTACATTCCCTGAGATATCAATAAAAATGATAAAAAATAAATAAATATGGAAGCAACAGTTTAAAAATAAAATAAAAAAGCAAAATTAATAATAAAAAAAAAGCACCCCTGCCCTGCTCTTGCCCAATGGCGAACGCAAGCGTCGGTCTGGCGTCATATGTAAACAGCAATTGCACCATGCATGTGAGGTATCACCGCGAAGGTCAGATCGAGGGCAGTAATTTTAGCAGTAGACCTCCTCTGTAAATCTAACGGCGTAACCTGTAAAGGCTTTTAAAGGCTTTTAAAAATGTATGTAGTTTGTCGCCAATGCGCGTTTGTGCGAAATTTTAAAGCTTGCCGTGTTTGGTATCTATGTACTCGGCCTAAGATCATCTTTTTTATTTCATCAAACATTTGGGCAATATAGTGTGTTTTAGTGCATTAAAATAAAAAAAGTGTATTTTTTCCCCAAAAAATGCGTTTGAAAAATCGCTGCGCAAATACTGTGTAGAAAAAAAAAATGCAACACCCACCATTTTAATCTGTAGGGCCTTTGCTTTAAAAATATATATAATGTTTGGGGGTTCAACATAATTTTCTTGCAAAAAAAAAATATGTTTTCATGTAAACAAAAAGTGTCAAAAAGGGCTTTGCCTTCAAGTGGTTAGAAGAGTGGATGTAAGCTTCCTAATGTTGTGTATAAAATGCCAGAACAGTTCAAAACCCCCCCAAATGACCCCATTTTGGAAAGTACACACCCCAAGCTATATACTGAGAGGCATGTCGAGTCCATGGAATATTTTATAGGTTGACACAAGTTGCGGAAAGAGACAATTTATTTTTTTATTTTTTATTTTTTGCACAAAGTTGTCACTAAATGATATATTGCTCAAACATGTCATGGGCATATGTGGAATTACACCCCAAAATACATTCTGTTGCTTCTCCTGAGTACGGGGATACCACATGTGTGAGACTTTTTGGGAGCCTAGCCACGTACGGGACCCCAAAACCAAGCACCGCCTTCAGGCTTTCTAAGGGTTTAAATTTTTGATTTCACTTCTCACTGCCTATCACAGTTTCGGAGGCCATGGAATGCCCAGATGGCACAAAACCCCCCCAAATGACCCCATTTTGGAAAGTAGACACCCCAAGCTATTTGCTGAGAGGTATGGTGAGTATTTTGCAGATCTCGCTTTTTGTCACAAAGTTTTGAAAATTTAAAAAAAAATATATATATTTTCTTTCTTTTCAAAAACAAATGAGAGCTGTAAAATACTCACCATGCCTCTCAGCAAATAGCTTGGGTGTCTACTTTCCAAAATGGGGTCATTTGGGGGGGGTTTTGTGCTATTTTGGCATTTTATGGCCTTCGAAACTGTGATAGGTAGTGAGGAGTGAAATCAAAAATTTGTGCCTAGAAATCCTGAAGGCGGTGCTTGGGTTTCGGGGTCCCGTACGCGACTAGGCTCCCAAAAAGTCCCACACATGTGGTATCCCCGTACTCAGGAGAAGCAGCAAAATGTATTTTGGGGTGCAATTCCACATATAACCATGGCATGTGTGAGCAATATATCATTTAGTGACAACTTTTTGTAATTTTTTTTTTTGTTTGTTTAGTCATTATTCAATCACTTGAGACAAAAAAAAAATATTCAATGGGCTCAACATGCCTCTCAGCAATTTCCTTGGGGTGTCTACTTTCCAAAATTGGGTAATTTGGGGGGGTTTGTACTGCCCTGCCATTTTAGCACCTCAAGAAATGAGATAGGCAGTCATAAATTAAAAGCTGTGTAAATTCCAGAAAATTTACCCTAGTTTGTAGACGCTATAACTTTTGCGCAAACCAATAAATATACGCTTATTGACATTTTTTTTACTAAAGACATGTGGCTGAATACATTTTGGCCTAAATGTATGACTAAAATTGAGTTTATTCAATTTTTCTTATAACAAAAATTAGAAAATATCTTTTTTTTTAAAAAAATTCGGTCTTTTTCCGTTTATATCGCAAAAAATTAAAATCGCAGAGGCAATCAAATACCATTAAAAGAAAGCTCTATTTGTGGGAAGAAAAGGACGCAAATTTCGTTTGCATGTCTGCACAATTTACAGTTAAAGCAGCGCAGTGCAAAATTCTGAAAACAGCTCTGGTCCTTTAGCTACAAAATGGTCCGGGGCTTAAGTGGTTAACAAGTGTGTGCACCTGGACACACACAACCTGCAGAGCTCCTGGAAAACCCGGACACATGACTGAAGACTCCATCCCTCCCAATGCTCTTTGAAGTCTTCAAGTTTCCAGCACCAATCCAGGCTTAAAAAATCCAGAGAAAACTTAAAGCATAGTTTTCTCTGCTCAGCAATCTTCTGCTGGAACTTCTCAAATTGCTTCTTTAGCCTCGTACACACGAACGAGTTTCTCGGCAAAAACCAGCAAGAAACTTGCTGGCAGAGATTTTTTGCCGAGAAATTCGTTCGTGTGTATGGTTTCTCGTCAAGAAAAGCGACAAGAATCTCGACGAGAAAATAGAGATCCTGCTCTCTATTTTCTCGTCGAGATTCTCGTCGGCATGTTTCTCGACGAGAAAAGTGAGTGTGTGTACACTTACCTGTCCTCCCGGAAGCCTGCGCATGTTCGAAATGAATTTGACGCATGCGCGGTAGCTTCCTAGGCATACGTAGGGTATACCAAGATGGCGGCGACGGCATCGAATGTGACCAGCGCATGCTCGTCGTAGTCAATGACGTCACCGCGTACGCTCCATTCAAAGAACCGCGGGTTCTTTGAATCGAGCGTCTGTACACTCGGCCGGGACAAGTTTCTTTTTCTTTTTCTTTCTCGTACATCACGGGACACAGAGCGACATAGTCATTACTAATGGGTTATATAGTTACCGTCAGGTGCTGGCACTGGCAACTTCCAAAACCGGAAGTACCCTCCCCTATATAAGCCCCTCCCATCCGGGAGCACCTCAGTTTTTTGCCAGTGTCTAAGGTGTTGGCCAAGAAGAAACATGTGTTTTTCACTGAGCTTGCGTACAGGTTCTTTTGGGCCTCAGTAAGCTATTCCGGATCCGACCAAAAAAGCTTCATAGCTAAACGGTCGGTACCCGGGCCTTGCAGAGAAGAGCAAGGTTCTGCCTGTAATGCTTCTCTTAGGAGAGCTGGACCCTGGGATCCAGAGCTCTGGTCATACCCACGACCAAGATGTTTTCTGTGCAGGGTGCTATACAGGTCCAGGGGAGTGGAATCCTTGGGAACCCGGTCCCTGAAGGTTTGATTACAATGCCTGCCGTGATAGGTGAAGTTTGGGCTTTTGTGGACCAAACAAAGTCCTGCGGCGGGGAACAGGTAAGTGGGGGCCCCCAGGAACTTGGTTCTATTGGGGGACCCCCAAGCCTAATTTGTCTTTCTGTCTGTTACCTAACGGTATTCCCGCTAATATCTGTGCATGCCTGTAACTACTAAAAAAATGTAATAATTTTTAATGGTGGTCAAGAAAAAAAAAAAAAAAAAAAAAGAATGTTTTTTTATATATGTTTAGTATATTAAACTGCGGTACCTGTGTTTGTCCACTAGAGGCCGCTGTGGAATGTTTTTCTTGTCATATGGACTAGTTTCTTCTCAGAGAACAAAGTCCAGGCAGCTGGTGAGTTCTCCTACAGGAAACTGTTTCCTCTGCCATGTTGCAGTGTTCGTCTATCCCCCGGCCTGCGGCAAAGGGGGCCCTGGCTCCTGTCCCTGGTTTCCATGTTTGAAAATTAGCGCCGAGGCGCACGTGGCCGCGCGCGTGCACGCGCCTCTATATATAGAGGTGGCCGGAAAAAGGGGCGGGGCCTGGGGGATGACGCTCTGTGCGCGCCGCAGCGCTTCTGCGCATGTGCGGGCGTCCCAGCAGATTTTTAAAAAGCCACATTATTGCAGTAAGCTGGCTATGAAGTACAGAGACAGAGCTGGCAACATTTAAAGGCATACAGCAAGCGGTTGATACAGGCATCCCCTAGAAAGGCACATTAGTAGACACCAACTGTGATATAGCAGCAATTGTGCTAGACTATTCTCAGTAAAAGTGGTGTATTACGGCTGGAATACCTCAGCTTTAGGCTTAGGAATATGCCGTCCAGTAGCTCCGGAACTGAATCTTCCAGGAAGCGAAGGGGGTCTCATCGGGCTCTGAGGATCTTGGGCATACTCCTGCTGCACCAGTCTCCCCTGAAGTTCAGAGGTAAGTGACCGTAGAGACCCCGCAGGGGTACTTGGTACTGTGGCTGTCCTCAGTCACCTGCTCCTGTGTATGTAACAGAGGAGGTTTTTTCCTCAGCTCTGGGAGGATTAGAGAGAGATTGTCAAAATTTATCGCTGCCTCCCTGTCAGGGAAAGCACGCCCGATCTCCGTCTCCTCCTTCAGAGTGCCTGTTAGCAGAGCAACAGTCCCATACAGGGATCGACCTGCCTGAAGGGGATCAGGATAAGGTTGATTCTGTTATAGAGGAATCAACAGTGGGGGAACCTTTTCTCAGCATCTCAAGCTGAAAGATTATGGGTTCAGTCTCTGACTAGCATGGTCCGATCAGCATTTAAAAATGCACCTTGCGGAACCATCAACCACTACTGTATCCTCGTTGGGGTCGCTAGAAGCCCCCAGACTGTTTGTTCTTTTCCACTTCACCCTTTACTGAAAGGGCTCATTTACCAGGATTGGGAACGTCCTGAGAAAATATTTATTCCCCCAAGAGATTTCCGGTGGTCTATCCCATGGAGGATAAGTTCATCAAAAAAAAAAAAAAAAAATGGAAGGTCCCTACAGTGGACGCAGCCATCTCTTGTATGTATAAATCACTGACATGTCCAGTGGATAATGTCCAAATGTTCAAGAACCCAATAGATAAAAGATTGGAGTCCTTATGAAAATCTGCTTGGTGATACAACCAGCAGTAGCAGCTATTGGGGTCTGCTAAGCAGTGAAGGATCAGATGAAACAGGTCTTGAGGGACTTGACAGATCAGCAGGCTTTGCCCTAGCTGATCTACCTAGAGCCTTAGGCTTTGCGGTTGACGCCATAGAGGATTCAGTCCATCAGGCCTCCCGCCTTACGCTGTCTATAGTACATATGCGTAGGCTCCTATGGCTCAGAAACTGGTCTGCTGAAGCTCCCTGTAAAGAATGGCTGGTTAGCGTCCCATTTCATGGTGAACGCTTATTCAGGGAAAACCTGGACAAATATATCCAGAAAATTTCCAGCGGTAAAAATACGCTCTTGCCGGTTAAAAGCAGAGTTAGAGGTCCCTCTTTAAGAGGCCTGCTTCTCCAGTCCCTGGGGCATCGGCTGTGTAACAGTTCCGACGGCCTCCTCGGTCAAATCCCGGGGGTAAAAAACAGGGACAGTAGCAGGGTAATGAGAAACCCTGGGTCAGGGGAGGTACAAAACCTCCCCCAAAGTTAAATTCATTGAAGCCCCCACTCAGTCGGGTGGGGGGAGGACTCCAGTTGTTCGCAAAGAGACCTGGCGGGACACGATCAAGACAGATAGGTGCTCTCCGCAGTAGGTTTGGGATACAGTTTGGAGTTAAAAGACTTTCCTCCTTCCCATTTTGAGGTCAAACGTGCCAAGGGATCCCCGGAAGAGAGAGTCCCTCCTGTTGGCACTAGAACAACTATTGCTCCAAGGAGTAATTATGGAGGTTCCCCTGGAAGAATGAGGGTTCGAGTTTTACTCAAACCTCTTTACAGTCCCGAAGCAAACGCGGTCGGGAGGCCCATATTAATTCTAAAAGGGCTATACAAATTCCTGTATATCAGGACTTTCCGATGGAGTCGATCCGATCGGTGGCCACTGCCCTACAAGGGGAGGATTGGTTAGCCACGATCGACATCAAAGATGCTTATTTGCACATTCCCATCTTTCCAGTCCACCAAAAATTTCTACGCTTTGCAGTAGAAGGGCGCCATTTTCAGTTCAGAGCCTTACCCTTCGGTTTGGCCACAGCACCACGAGTGTTTACAAAAATTCTGGCCCTTTATTGGCCAATCTAAGAACACAAGGTGTAATGATAATGGCATATCTGGATGACTTGTTGCTGATAGACCACTCAGTGAAAAAACTAGACGTGGTCGTTCACAAGACGATCAAGTATCTGGAATCTCACGGTTGGATTATCAACCGAGACAAGTCAGCCCTAAAAACCAGTCAAAAGTCTGGAATACTTGGGGCTAAGGTTGGATTCAGGCCAGAGAAAAATATTCTTGCCTCGAGGAAAGGTGTTGTCTTTGAAAGATTTGATCCACTTAGTGGGTACAAAAAAGACAGCCGTCCATACGCCTGTATATGAGGCTGCTGGGAAAAATGGTGGCATCATTCGAAGCAGTACCCTACGGTCAATTCCATTCAAGGAATTTGCAAGGGGCCATACTGTCAGCCTGGAACAAAAAAGTTCAGGCCCTAGACTTACAATGTCCTTGTCCCCTTCCGTTCGCAAGAGCCTCCGTTGGTGGTGGGTTCCCCAGAATCTGGAAAAAAGGAAATCCTTCAGTCCGATTTCTTGGAAGGTGGTCACTACAGATGCCAGCCTTATAGGCTGGGGAGCAGTACTGGAGCAATAGTCTCTCCAGGGCAGATGGTCGGATGCAGAAAAGGCCCTGCCCATCAATCTCTTAGAGATACGAGCAGCCCGGTATGCCCTAGTAGCATGGACATCCAAACTCCAAGGGTCCCCTGTCAGAATTCAATCAGACAATGCCACAGCAGTGGCATATATCAATCATCAGGGGGGCACCAGGAGTCGTGCAGCCCAGAGGGAAGTAAAATTACATCCTGAAATGGGCAGGAAAAATATGTCCCAGCCATATCTGCGGTATTCATTCCAGGAGTGGAGAATTGGAAGGCGGACTTTCTAAGTCGCCAGCAATTAGGCCCAGAGGAAGGGTCCCTTCACCCCGAGGTTTTCTGGACAATATGTCAGCGGTGGGGAACATCGGATGTAGATCTTCTAGCATCCAGATTCAACGCAAAGGGGGATAGGTTTGTCTCTCGGACAAGGGATCCCCTAGCTTGCGGCTCGGATGCCCTAGTGTTCCCTGGGGATCAGTTCAAGCTGATATATGCATTCACACCGCCACAATGGTTACCTCGATTACTCCGCAGAATCAGGGTAGAAAAGAAACCAGTGATTCCGGTGGCTCCAGCGTGGCCCCGAAGAGCGTGGTACGCGGAGATTGTAAAATTTCAGTGGGGAGTCCTTGGACTCTCCCACGTCGTCCGGCTTTCGCAAGGACCGATATACCACCCTTCCTTACCAGCCCTAGGTTTGACGGCCTGGCTATTGAAGCCCACATTCTAAAAAAGAGAGGGCTCTCTAATGCTGTGGTATCTACCATGATCAATGCCAGGAAGCCGGTATCCAGGCAGATCTACTATAGAATCTGGAAGGCGTACATCGCGTGGTGTGAGGCCAAGAAATGGCATCCACATAAGTACGTAATAGGTAGGATTCTGGACTTCCTACAGTGGGCTGTAGATAGGAAGCTTGCCTTGAGTACTATCAATGGTCAGATTTCGGCCTTGTCAATATTTTTTCAAAGGCCCTTGGCTTCGCATTCACTAGTCAAAGCCTTTATACAAGGAGTGATGCGTATTAGGCCTCCGGTTAATATTCCCATATGTCCATGGGATCTAAACTTGGTTCTGTCGGTTCTACAGAAACAACCATTTGAACCTTTACAGCATATTTCCTTGGTGCTTCTCACCAGGAAATTGATTTTTCTAGTAGCCATTTGTTTGGCTAAAAGAGTATCGGAATTAGCAGCTATGTCCTGTAAGGAGCCATATCTGGTTATCCATAAGGACAGAGTAGTGTTACGTCCTCATCCAGCCTTTCTTCCTAAGGTGGTATCGAGGTTTCATTTGAACCGAGATGTGGTTCTTCCTTCTTTTTTCCCCAAACCTACTTCGGTAGAGGAAAAGTTATTGCATTCTTTGGATGTAGTAAGAGCAGTTAAAGCTTATCTAAAAGCCACTGCTCAGATTCGCAGAACGGATACTTTGTTTATTCTGCCGGAAGGCCCCAGAAAGGGTCAGGCAGCGTCAAAGTCTACTTTAGCCAAGTGGATTCGACAGGTCATTATGCAAGCTTATGGCTTGAGAAGGAGACCGCCTCCGTTCAAAGTTAGAGCGCACTCCACGAGAGCAGTTGGAACTTCATGGGCAGTGCATCACCAGGCCTCCCTGGCTCAAATCTGTAAGGCCGCAACATGGTCTTCGGTACACACATTTACTAGGTCCTACCAGGTGGACGTTAGAAGTCAGGAGGATGTCGCCTTTGGGCGCAGTGTGTTGCAGGCCGCAAAAGATCCTCATGTCTGATAGCGCTCAGCTTATATATGGTGTATCCCCCCCCTCATTTGGCATTGCTTTAGGACATCCCATTAGTAATGACTATGTCGCTCTGTGTCCCGTGATGTACGAGAAAGAAAATAGGATTTTTATAACAGCTTACCTGTAAAATCCTTTTCTTGGAGTACATCACGGGACACAGAGCTCCCGCCCCTCTTTGGGGACACTTATTGCTTTGCTACAAAACTGAGGTGCTCCCGGATGGGAGGGGCTTATATAGGGGAGGGTACTTCCGGTTTTGGAAGTTGCCAGTGCCAGCACCTGACGGTAACTATATAACCCATTAGTAATGACTATGTCGCTCTGTGTCCCGTGATGTACTCCAAGAAAAGGATTTTACAGGTAAGCTGTTATAAAAATCCTATTTTTTTTCCCCTTTTTCCTTTCCTTTTCAAATATAGACCTTTATTAGATTTTTTTTCCAAAATAAACAGAATCAACGAATATAGCAACATTTACAAAGTATATGATTATTGCTTCTTCAAAGTAACAGGCAAAGGTATCTAACATAGATTAATCTAAACATATATCATAACATTTTGTCACACTACAACCTTCACCTATTTCTCCTACTTCATATCACCCTGTACCATGAAGCTCCACTACTCCATTTCGTATACTTTAACCCACAAAAAGAGAGAAAAAAAAGAAACCCCAGTCCCCAAGAGAAAAAAAAAAGGGGGGGGAGGGGGAGAAGAAGTAGAGAGAGGGGGAGACCTCTCCTACAGAGAGATTCAGAAAGGGAGGAGGGCAGTATTCAGGGATGGCCCCCGAAAATATATCCTACTATCAAGCCTCGCCTCCATCACTTCTCCTGTCTTCAATTCATATGAATGCTTTATGACCCTAAGAGGGATTTACCCTCTTCCGAGTAAATAAAAAGATTCCAAGGAGTCCATATCTTTCTGTATATCTCCGGTCTATCAGTGGATGTCAAGATCAAATCTTCCATCCTTCTAATATCTTCCACCTTCCTCAGCCACATTGCTGTGGTTGGTGGAGTCTGTTTCCACAGCAGAGGGATGCAAGATTTAGCTGCATTTAATAAATGGTATAGGATGGATTTTCTATAGTTTTTTTATTGACATATTAGAGACATGCAATAAAAAGAACGCCGGATCATTCGGGATTTGAAACTTAGTAAATTTCTGAGAGATATTCCGAACCATCGTCCAAAAAGCAGTCAGTTTAGAGCATGTCCAAAATATATGTAGAATAGTCCCTCTATTTGCACCACATCGCCAACAGCATTCTGATGTCTCAGGGAATATGGTATGAAGTCGACTAGGTGTCATATACCATCTCGTCAATATCTTATAATTAGTCTCCTGTACCTTGGTGCAGATTGAGGATTTAAACGAGAGACTAATCATAGCTTGTATTTGTGCTTTAGTGAATGTACAATGCAGATCTAGACCCCATTTTAATATACAAGTAAGCTCTGGCTGTTCCTGTGGAGAATTAAGTAACGTATAAGTTTTAGAAAGGACATGAAATAATGGTTCTATTCCAGAGCAATACTCCTCAAATAGGGTTAATTGCCTAGAATATGCCTGCGGGTCTGGTATAGTCTGAAGGAAATGGTATAGCTGAGCTGCATTCCAGAATATAAGTCTATAGGGGCCTGCAGGATTCATCAACTCCTCTATAGTAGGCCATCTATCTCCTATCACAAACTGTGATGCAGTGATTCGCTCAGTCTCACGTAAGGTCAAAAATTGTGTGGTTGGGAGCCCTGGAAGAAATTTAGGGTTCCCAATAATCAGAGTTAAAGGAGATGTCTTGGTCGTTTGCTCTGCCTGTATCATAACC
The DNA here is from genome assembly GCA_029206835.1 of Rana muscosa. Classification (NCBI taxonomy): domain Eukaryota; kingdom Metazoa; phylum Chordata; class Amphibia; order Anura; family Ranidae; genus Rana; species Rana muscosa. The sequence continues at coordinate 440,823,922 of CM055120.1, forward strand.
TGTGAGCATTGTTTCAAGGTATTCCCTATCAGAGGATGTAATTTTAAATCTAACGGTATAAAATCCCAACACCATAGCGCCCTCCTCAATGGTATGGAGGATTGATGCTGTTCTATTTGCACCCATAACTTCAGATCATTATGACGTTGCCAGTCTATTACTCTTCCAAGATGGACTGCTTGATAATATATCCGAATGTCTGGCAATGCTAAGCCACCATAATGTTTTGGAAGAGTTAATAGGGTACGCGAAAGGCGTGGTTTCTTATTAGCCCAAACAAATCGTATGAACATTGCCTGTACTTGTTTAAAGTAAGAAGTCGGTACCCGTATCGGTAGAGCCTGAAATAAATATAAAAATTTTGGTAGGATACACATTTTTATTAAATTAGACCTACCGAACCACGAATGGAAGTTTGTATGCCACTTCTCTAGTAATAATCTAACCTTTATAAACAAAGGGGGAAAATTTAATTCATACGTACGGGCTAGATTTGCTGGGATATTTGTACCTAAATAATCTAATGCTGATATAGTCCACTTAAAGTGGAAACCACCTCGTATTTGTGCCAAGATTCGCGGTGGTAACGCCACCCCCATCGCCTCTGATTTTGAAAAATTTATTTTCAAATTAGATAGGGCACCATATAAATCAAATTGTTTAATAAGATTAGGTAATGATACTGCTGGGTTGACTAATGAAAATAACATATCATCGGCGTACGCCGAGATCTTATGTTGTGTGCTACCCACTATCACTCCCTGTATATCCGCTTGAAGCCTAATCGTACAAAGAAAAGGTTCCAAAGTAAGAGCATATAAAAGTGGGGACATAGGACACCCCTGCCTGGTTCCATTCTTAATTGAAAAGGATTCTGAGAGTACTCCATTTACCTTGACTTGTGCGGTCGGATTTGAATATATTCTGGCTATCCGGCTTCTCATCACCTCCGAGTCCAATGTGTCTAAGTACGGAGAACATAAATGACCAGTTTACCCGATCAAATGCCTTCTCCGCATCGGTGTTTAACAATACACATGGAATTTTCCTGGATTGGGTCACATGTATCAGGTTCAGCACTTTGGAAGTGCTGTCCCTTGCTTCCCGTGTAGGGATGAATCCTACTTGATCTAGATGAATTAGTTTTTGTAAGTGGGTCGCTAGCCGGGTAGCCAGAACTTTAGTGTATAATTTAGGATCCACATTCAAGAGTGAGATTGGTCTATAACTGCCGCAAGAGGTAGGGTCCTTCCCTTCTTTGTATATTAAAGTAATATGAGCTCCCAAGGTATCCCTGGCAAATAAGGAACCAGAATCAATAGCATTAAATAGATTAATCAGGCGCGGGCCCAATATTCCAAATAGCATTTTGTAATATTGTACCGTAAACCCGTCGGGGCCAGGCGCTTTCCCTAATTTCATAGTTCCCAATGCTTGTTGGAGCTCCAGTAAAGAAATGGGGGTATCTAATTCCGCAACTATCTCAGAAGATAAAGAGGGCATTTGGGATGCCTGAATATACTCATCTATGGCCAATCTAGATGGTTTAGCTAATGATAAATCATATAAAGATGAATAAAACTCTTTAAATTCTCGAGTAATTTGTGCTGGTAAAGTTATCTTCTGTCCATCGCCATTAACAACTTGGGGAATATATGTTGATAGCTTCTGTTCTCTAACCCTTCTTGCCAGCGCCTTCCCACATTTGTCGCCCGATTCATAACTCGCCTTGCGGCAGAACTGTAGCGCCGCTTTCGCTTTAAACTGTAACAAATCTGTAATCTGTTTTCTAATTGCCGCCAGTTCTATTTCTACCATCTGGTTAGGGGCATGTTTATGACTAGCCTCTACAACTGCTAGTTTATCTAATAATTCAGTAAGTTGTTTCGTTCGCTCACGTTTAATACGAGCTCCATGTTTGATAAGGACACCTCTCAGAACTGATTTATGTGCCTCCCATAGAACTCCTGGATCACAGTCCGGTAGATCATTCCTCTGGAAGTATAATGTCAACTCTTTAGTCACATCCTCCAAAACTTCCGGAGTCTGCAGCAGGCTTTCATTAAGTCGCCAAAAACGATGTGTAAGCGACTGTGTTCCTGTCAAATCATATGTCAGGAACACAGGCGCATGATCTGACCATGTAATGTTACCTATCGATGTAGTTCGAACCGCGTGCAAGAAATTATGAGGAACCAAAAAATAGTCAATCCTGGTATAAATTTTATGTGGAAAAGAAAAAAATGAATAGTCTCGTTCCCCCGTATGTTGTAATCGCCAGATGTCAATCAATTGAGTTTTATGTAGTATTTTTGCAATACGTTTCAGTTGGCTCGGAGGGATGGTCGATGTGCCCGTGGAGGTGTCCACCGAGTATCAACTGTCCCTCCATGAAGTCTAGGAGTTTCCCCAGTACCTCCTCCAAAAAAGAGGCCTGATTAACATTGGGAGTATATATTGTTGCCAATGTTATCTGTTTATTCCCCAGGAGTCCCTTAATATAGACATATCGGCCCGTAGGATCTATCAACGAGCTTTGATAGCACCAGGGGATTTTGCTAGATATTATTATTGAAACACCTTTTGATTTGGCCATCGGGTTAATAGAATGATATGTCCATGGATAAAATTTATTTTGAAGATATTGAAGCCTATCTGTCTTGAAATGTGTTTCCTGAATAAACGCTATATCCGTACCGGAACGTTTTAAATCGTGAAATAACATGCGTCGCTTCTCAGATATATTAAGTCCTTTAGCATTCAGGGACATCACTACAATACTGTCCAACGTCATGTTGGGAATAGAAAGGGGCATATAAAAGAAAACAAAGGGAAAAATAAATACCTTAAAAAAAAAGAAAAAAAAAAGGGGGGGGGTTAAATAACTCTCTAATCCCAATCTGAGAGGAGATCCCCTCCTCTCAGCTAATTACCCTAAGGAAGGTACCTACTACTGGACCCCTCCAGAATATGTAAGCACAGGCCTAATTAGGGGAGTGTTCCGAGATGGGGTTCCCAATTTATTTACCCTCCAGCATTAATCAAAACAAAAAAAAATATCAAATTATATATATTTTATGCCAGCTTTGCACTGTATTTCATCTCATTACTATTGCCTGTTATATCATGGTGGAAATGGTCTTGTCCAAGAATCTCGTCGAAAAAAACGACATGTTTTTTTCGACGAGAATCTCGGCCGTGTGTACGAGGCCTTTGAGAGTCCTGTGTCCATTTTACACACATTTTCACTAAGCCAGGGGCTCTCACTCTCACATATCCCCCCCCCTTTGTTTCGATCCGGAGGGAGGAACACCAGCACACGTCATCAGGGTTGGGACACCTCTGTGCCGGCTGTCAGCCGCGTAGGCCCAACCTTTTTTTCGAGTGCGTTTCCAGGTAAGTCCTTCCTTCACTCTCCATGGGATCCCACTCTTTTCTATCCTATGTTTTTTTTCCTCTTCTGGGGTTCCTGAGCTTATTTGCTTTTCTCTGGGGAACTCTGCCTTCCCTAACACCCTCACTTTCTTGATATAGGGGACCTGTTCCTAATACTTTGCCTGATGGGGAACCACCTTTTTCTTCACCGATACCAGTTTTTCCCATCACAACAGTTTTTTTTGGTTTAACAACTTTTCTGAGGTTACCCACGGCAATTAAACCCTTGTTATCAGTACCAACCAGTGACAGACAACAAATTCTGATGTTGCCACTTCCAATATCATCAGTGCTTCCCCCCACAGTGTCTCTGGGTACTTTAATTTGTACCTTTGTGCGAATGACATGAAAAATCTCTGCTATTGGCACGTCTATTTCGGTCCCTTCCTTCACGTGAGGTCTAGTGGGTGAGGCAGTGTCCGTGCCCTCTATTGACCACTGCTCAGCCGCACTTTGGACCACACCAGCAGAAGTTTTCCTATTCACTGCATCATGCGGAGAGACCTCTGATGTTTTCAAACATTCTCCTGAGCGCCTTCCATCCAAACCGGTAACTGGAAGCACCCTCTCAGAGAACCTTGAGACCATTTGCCACACTGCTAATAAATATGGTACCAACCAGTTCCTCTCGTGATTAACATCTAGCATGGCTTGTACTACTTGGCTCCACCTACTGGTACTACGCAGTACCACCTTGTCCGACCACGGTGGAGACACCCAGGTGTACAGCAAATGTGTTTTTTGGACTTCAAGACTTTTCAACAACACATTTGTCATCTTAATGCGATCCACATCTACGTACAAGACCTTTCTAGGGACTTTTCCCTTATCAATGACGTGGAGGGGCTCATCCACTGAAGCTGGAAAGGTAGGGACATTTACAGTGACCTCCACCTCACTGGCGGTATCGGTCTTCACAGCCTGGTGCTCAACTGGAGCGTTGTCAGATGTGCGTCTCACATTTACCCTCTCTGTCCCAGCATCAGCGAGCCGCTGCAGGTCATATGTCACATTGCCATTTTTGCACTCACTATTTTCCAGCGGTTGGGCTGCAGATAACACAACTGCCATGCATGCGCCCTTAACCGGTCCTTCTGATTGGAGGGGGCCAATCTCTGCCGGGGCCAACACACCCTTGGCCACTGGCCACCCTGCAAGCCCTCCATTGGGCATAGCAGGTGTCATGTCCACTTCTGTGTTACGTAACCTAGCCTTATCCAGCATGGCTAGCAATTGTTTGGCCCAGCTGTTCCAGTCAGTGGTACTTCCCTTTTGTTGTTTTTTTGTTTTTCTGTGTTTCTATTTGGGGACTCCAGCCGCCAGGTGTTAAACCTACAGGGTACAGAGTGGTATTAAAGTGCCAAGTACAAATTAACAAGTATGGTACTGTCAATAGAAGAGAGACAGCTAAGGAGAGCATCATTGGCAAAAGGCTTTTTGAGCAGCATCGATAATTTTGAACAGCAACCAGAAGGACAAGATGACATCAGTACTACTGTTACTACACCTAATAGAGAGGAGATGTTATCAGCATTTTACAAACTCAAACATCTTTTAGAGAACGAAATGACTCAGTGGTGGGATATTTTATTGCTACAAAAGTATTTAGAGGTTAACAGGATTCCAAGAGGTCTAAGGCTAAATAAACTGTGTGACTTCCTGGATGAAGACATCAATCAGGAGTGGGTTAGAGAAATGCGGGCATTCAATAGAACTTGGCTAGAAATGATCATTAAACAAAGGGAAAGGAATTTGGTGAACATCAAGTTAGATATCACCAACATACAGGAGGAATTATCTGCCTATATAGATCTAGAAGCCTTCTCTGTATGGGATAATAGAATAAATGAACAAACTATGGAGTTTGAAAAAGACTTGATAGTTCGGAAGTCGGGAAAATTTGAGAGAGATAGGCAGGACTATTCTAATGGATGTGAGTTTAATTGGAGGAAAGATAAAAATCCTCCACTCCCAGACGAGGAAAGAGAAGAGAGAATGGGAGGTGATGTAGGTCATATTAGCCAGCATCACCAACAGGGGAATAAGGGGATTAAGAATCGCTACACGACCTACAGTTACCCGCAAAAAAGTAGTAAGAGTTTTGGGGACAGAAGGAAATACTGGTATAGAAATAAACCCAAATATAAGAACAAAAACAGAAATTGGGAGCATTAACGATCAGCCACACAATGAACTTTTGAGATCCAATGTACATGACGATTTCCCTCCTCCCCTGGTGCAGACTAGTGCAACAGTGGAGAGGAGTGGAAATGTTTTGCATGATAAAGAGGAACAAAGAATAGATGATCCCCAAATTCAGGATAGTGCCACTAACGAGATCCAGGTACTATGGAGGGAGGCTTCATTGCAAGAACTACGAACAGATCCTGTGAATACTAATAGTATCAGAACGGAGAAACCAAAGGATGATAACTCTTTTTTTGGAGTAGGAGCTGCGGGAAGGACGAAACCCGCAGCGCAGAAAAAACAAGCAACCAGACCCTCCTCCCCCCTAAACACCAGGAGATTAAGAAATCAACGAGAAGAGGGCAAAGGGGAGGGAGGAAACACAAAAAGGGAACAGAGGAGATAGAAAGCCATTCTACCATCAAAAATTTCAATCTCTCAAAATGTATATTCACTGAAAAAGAACTTGAATTGCTGAGAAAGGGCCTCAACTATGCCCCAGAAAGCCCCCCTAATCTTTTCGAATTGTTTATCGATTTGAATAAATTTGTGCACAACCTTACGGTGAAGCGCCACTTTAGGCTTAAAGAAATCATTGGGACAGATAGTGAAAACCTAGAGACAACAACTTCAACTCTAGGGGAGAGGTCTTTAGATAAGGATATGTTGGAGATTTTGGAAGAGTTGTATGTAGAAGGAGGGCCAGTACCTTTTAGAAGAGACACCTGCCTTGGCATGCGAAGAAGCAATAGTAAAAACGAACTTTAGACCAAAGTCAAGCTTCCATCCACATTGGAATAAAGGCAATTTTATACCGACTTTCTATGAGGTAATGATGGGTGAATTTAGGAAAATTTGTGGGAATAAAAGCCAGAAATTTAATAAGGGCCATGAGGTTGGGATTGAAGCTCCCTTGAGCAGTCTGAAGAAGAACTCGGAAATCATTATAAGGAAAGCAGACAAAGGAGGTGGGTTGGTCATACAGGATAAAGACCAGTACCTTGAGGAAGCTTTTAGGCTGATTGGGGATATAAATACCTAGGAGAGGCTCCTATGGGATCCAACTGTGAGCTACAATGATGCTTTCAAAAAATTGTTAGATAGGGCAGTAAGGTTTTGAGCAAAAGTGAATACCAATTCCTATACTCTAAACATCCAGTGGTCCCTCACTTCTACCATATCCCGAAGGTACATAAGGATATGGAAAGACCGCCAGGCAGACCCATCATTGCAGGAATCGATAGCTTGACAAGTAACCTTGGGAGCTATATTGATTACTTCCTCTAAGGCCTAGTGACAAGTCTACCATCATACATTTAAAGATTCAGGCCATGCATTGGAAATACTAACTGCGTATAAATGAGAAAAGGGATATAGATGGCTTTCACTTGATGTAGCATCCCTTTACACGTCTATTCAGGACGAGTTCGGTCTCCGAGCCATTGAGTACTATCTGGCAGAGGCAAATCTGTTTAGCCCACAGCAGGCACAGTTCATCTATGACTGCATAGAGTTTACCCTGACTCATAATTATGTCTCATTTCTGGATTGTTTCTACAGGCAGGTGAGGGGCACAGCGATGGGGGCTAGGTTCGCTCCCAGTTATGCTAACTTGTTTATGGGGTATTGGGAACTGAAATACATCTGGGCCAATAACCCCTTTGGGAGGAACCTAGTTCTGTACTCACGGTACATTGATGATGTTCTCCTCATCATCTGGAATGGTACCGATGAAGAACTTGATGGGTTTCTGTCGCACTGTGCGGGAAACCCTTTTGGGATCTCTTTTACGCATGTAGTGGATGAAAAATCTCTGATATTTCTAGATCTAGAACTGAGGGCAGATGACAGTGGTAGAATTTATTCAAAAACCCACTTCAAACCTAGTGCGGGCAATTCCTACTTGCATGCCCGCAGTCATCATCACCCAAGGTGGATCAAGAATGTCCCTTTTGGCCAGTTCTGCAGACTTAGGCAGACTTGCACCCTGAAGAAAGACTATGAGGAGCAGAGCCTTACTCTAAGAGATAAGTTTAAGGAGAAGAGGTATGAAGAAGTGCACATAGAGGAGGCTTTTCAAAAATACCTGCAGCTATATAGAGAGGACTGTGCAGGAAGCGATAAAATTATTAAGTACGCAGAGGACGAACCACCACAAGTGAGGTTCTGCACCACGTATAATAATAAAGTACCTACTATACACAAAATCTTCAAGAAAAATTGGAAGATTTTGGAATCGGACCCTGTTTTGAAGACATGTCTCCCACCCCACCCAAACTTAGTCTTTAGGAGACCTAAAGACTTGAGGAGCATCATTGCCCCGAGCAGGGTGAAGAAAAATAAGAATAAAGGGCTAAATAGCCTTTGAACGACTATCTTTGAGCAAAAAGGTAGCTATAGATGCGGAGGGAGCAACTGCGGCAACTGTGTGTGCATATGTGCCACAGGAAAAAAGAAGTGAACGGTGTGGATGGGAAAAGCCACAAGATTAAGCAATTTATTAATTGTGGCATCCGTTACGTCATTTATGGTCTACTCTGTCCGTGTGGTCTCCTGTATATTGGTCGTACATCTCGACCAATGAGGACCAGGATGAATGAACATAGAAGTAACATCTTGACAGAGAAAGATAAATGTTCAGTGCCTAGACACTTTAAGGAATTCCACGACAGCAGTACAGATGGTCTCAAGGTCTTTGGTATAGAAGCCATATCAAGTAGTTTGGATAATGGCAAGAAATATCAGATTCTGTGTAAAAGAGAGGTCTTCTGGATCTTCACCTTGAAAACTATGGCCCCGCAGGGCCTCAACGAGGAAATAGAGTTGCATTACTTAGTGTGATCATAGCCAGACCAGTGTGGACAGTGTAGGGATGGGGTTTGGCCCCTGCCCCTTGCTGTTGGACTATTATCATCACACTTGGCATGAGCAAATGGACTTGTCCCTTTGCTTCATGGCTAAACTTTCCCCATGTGTCGCTATAGGTGGTGTCTGGTATGGCAGCCTATGGTGCTGCCATTTCGCCATCTCCATGCGACTAGGTTCTGTAGATGAGCGTAGACTTTGCTGGTTAGGGTTATAGGGCCTCACATAGGGGACCAAGTTAGGGAGAACTCTTTTTGGGTACCTGTTGTGAGTTTAAACGGGGGGATGCTTTTTTAACAATATAATATACTTGACTGTAGTATGTTCTGGATATAGGTGAGAAGTGGGCTCTCTACAGACTCATGAGTTTTTTGACCTTGATCTACTGATTGATCCAATTTTACATTTCCAAATTAGTAAGGTCATTGAGATGTGTGCCTCTGGTAGTTTATCTAGGGCACATGTCTCTGCTGGTTTGGACGTGTGTCCAATCAGGTAAATAACCCGTGGGTCTGCCACACAGTGGGTAGGTGGACATTACAATATATATGTATATACACGTGTATAATAATAATTTTCTTTGCTTGTGTGCGTATACATGCATTTTGTATGTATATATAATTTTTCCCATAGGATTAATGCTGCTGGTCTATTGAATATTACCAATTTTAATTTTATTTTTAACTCTTAATTCTTCCATATGGAATTATGTATTGTACTATTTTATCTATACATTTTTATCTATTTATGAATTTTCTATGTATATGGATCTTCCAGCATAGCATTGCCCTATTGTGTGTGCATTATAGTCCACTCAAGGTTTTGTACTACTATTTATTCCCAATATTTGGGCTACCATAGATCTTATGGTTTTTTAATTTAATTGTTTGTTCCATACCCATACCAAGGGTCACAAAGCAGAGCTGGCTAAAGGATCCTCAAAACATGACCACACACACGAAAAGGAGGCTGTAGGTTCCACCCACTGTGTGCACCTACAGCCTCCTTTTTGTGTGTGTGGTCATGTTTTGAGGATCCTTTAGCCAGCTCTGCTTTGTGACCCTTGGTTTGCATGTAGCTTTAGTATAGGGGTCCGTGCCATTATCATTTCTGACCACTAGAGGGAGTGACGGTGCTTGGCTGGTCAAACAACTGTATTGGCCATAGACTGTGAGACTAGCGGTGGGAGGCTCCGAAACGGACCGGAAGTGGAGGGTGGAACGCAAATACACCCGCACTTCCTGGTACCGTGGCGTGAAGTGTGCTGCATACAGCGGAAGCAGAACTGATGTCTTGGTGCAACCGGAAGTGCGGGTTGGAACGCAGTGGGCACCCGCACTTCCTGGTCGCAAGACAGTGTGCGGTCCATCAGACTTGCGGGGACATTTGCCGTGATAAGTACGGCTGCCGCGCGTGTCGCGTTAGGACGAGCTGCTTCCACTTCTGTTTTGGGGTAAGTTCCTTTGGTCCCCACCGTTCTATACCACGTATGCCGATATCTATTCACGCCAATATCCCTCCCTAAACGCACCCCCTGTCTATGGGGAGATCATATCTTAAGAGGCTATGCCTATGAAGGACATACACTGCTCCACTGGTGGCCGGCACCACTAGAGGGCATAAAGTTGTACTAATAGTCAGCATCTCTAGAGGGTAGTGTCATGGTGCCCACTTTTTCCTCTTATTCTCCACCCCCCCCAGCCATTTTGGATCAGACATTGGGCTGTTTTCTATTTGTGCGTGTGTGGTGGGGGGGTTCAGTGGAAGCCCCACCCACTAGGGTGTGGTCAGCTAGGAGCAGGGGGTGGGACTTGCTAATTGGTGGTCTCCTGAGCTGAGGCCTCTGCACATGTGTACACACATAAAACGGAGGGTTCTGTGGGTGAGAGCTACTATGGACCATCTAGGCTCTGAGGAAAGGGGTGCGCCCCAGAAACGCGTCAGCTATCTAGATGTTTGAGGTATTGTCCGACCCTCTCTGTCATTAAGTTCAGTCGGCGGGTGCCAAGAAATTCCAGCTCATTTGTCCGATAAGCTTACACCTAAGCTCCGTTTGTGAGTAGGATTATTGCTTTTTATTCATATTTTAATAAAACTGGTAATGCACTAGGTCGGTGCTCTCTCCTTTCTTCTTTCTTTTTTCTAGCCATATGAACACCCATTGTTCTGAGGAGGGCTGCAAGACTTTAGACTTTGCCTCTAGACGGAACCATACTTACCCATGTTTTGACGTTGCACCGAGAGCGCAGGAGATTTTTGTTTTTCAGTGGTACTTCCCTGACGGGTATCCTGAAGCAGTGCATCACCTGTTCCAAGAGGCACCAAAGAAACCTGGGACTCATTACCCAATACTGTACATTTGTCATCTCTATACGCATCACATTGTACAAGCACAGTTTCACTTATGTCACATGGGGACGATGCTTCATCACAGAACGCAGGGTGCAATACACTATTTTGACCAGATTGTTCTGGTGGCGCTACCATCACATCCAGCTTTACACTACCAGCTTTAACAGGGTGAATAACGTGTTCACCAATCTGGTCACATACCAGGCGGGTGGTCTGCACCCACACAGTCTCATTGTGTGGTGCAGTCACTCCTTGTTCCCCCAGAGTAGTGCCAGAGCGGTCCTGGACAACCTTCACTTCCAACACAGGGAGATCCCTGGAGGTTTCCACGGACAACCCTGCAGCTCTGCCTCTGGTGGTCATGGAAGACATCCTACTTACAACCTTTTTAGTAAACTCATTACCAACATTATTCTCAAATATGACATTTCCAGAAATACATTTCTCAACCTTTAGAGGATCATCATGATACTTAGACGTAGCTGTAGCTATTGTGGGTGGCCCTTTACCCACTTGAGCAGCTCCACAGCTGACCTGGGAAACCCTCCGCTCCAACACTGTGGGCTCCTGTGAGGTTTCCCTGGGCAACCCTGCAGCACCTGCCTCTGTCACTAGGGAACATGGTATATGGATTACTTTGGTCACCCCTAGTACAGCTCTTCCAGCACTCTGCTGGATTCCACCAGGTACATAAAGAGTCCCCATGTCCTTTTTAGTCTCTAGTCCTGCTGCCAGTTGGGCTTTACCCTGTGCCTTCCCCCTACTCTGGGTAGCACACTGTAGCAAGTCCACCTGTACTGCGGATCTCCCCGCTGAACACACTTCAATTTCATTGGGTTCTGTCCCATAAACTGCAACAGTCTTACCAATTCCTGTAGCCTTTGTCATAGCCTTCATTTGAGTGTGTTGTCTCTTATCTGTGGTGTCTCCACAGGCTGACTCTTCCATGTGGTCATGGAGCAACACTGCAGCCTTTCCAGACCCACCAACACCCCCTGCATGTAACACAGGATCCCTGTTGCTAGGGGTGACAGTAGACCAGCACTCCAAAGATGGTTGGCTACACCTCATGGTGGTCACAGACTGTTGTGCCCTTCTTTCTGGGCTGACCACTTCACATAAGCGGCCATAGTACACAGCTTTATATTCCTCATGCTCATTAGTACCCCCTGCAGGCCACACAGACTTCTTGCCACTGTTGCCAGGGGTGGCAACTGATATGTTTTCAGAAAACGCAGGGCTGGTATACTGATGCACACTCATGCTCTCCTGAGCCATTGCTTGATTGGTGCTTTGTTGTCGCAGTATTGCCTCTCCCGTTGCTATAGGTGATGACCTCCCTTTGCTGGAGCGTTGCTGGCGACCCATGATGCGATTGGACTCTCCTATAAGAAGGATTTCCTCTTTAAACTGGCGGTAGTCATCCTGGTCCCCGTCCATCAAATGGTAAACTGACCGGTACTCTATCAGTAATAAGGTTTACAGCAATTTTGGCCACCGGTCTCTAGGCCATTTCTTCCTTACAGCGACTATTTCAAATTTTTCCAGGAAGTCCCCAACCTCCTCTGTAGGTAGCATGGGTTGCATGTAATCAGAGACCAAGATCATAGCCCCTTGAACTGCATCTGACTCTTTTGTCTGGTTCCGCTTGAACCACTTATTCACGGTCTCATACACCACTGGCCCCTTTTGACTGACCCTCCTAGGTGGAGACATCTTCTCAGGCCGCGCTGAGCTCACTTCCCTTTTAACTTTATTTAAAATGAACTTCTTGTGTTTGGACTGCCTCATCCTTGCAGTCACATGCACAGCAGTTTGTTACACAGTTCACAGCAGTAAAATTAAAAAATTCTCACAGGTGCACTACCTGCATGCAACAGTCCATCAAATAAACTTCTGCGCAATGCAGTTCGCCTGGCTGCCACACACAGCTAGCTGCAGTTCACTGCAGAGAAAAAAAATTGACTTTTCCTTTACAGGTACACCACCTGCAACACACAATGCCTTTTGCCTGGCTGCACTTCCATAGACAGCCAACAGTTCCTGACCTGAACTCACTATGGAGCAAGGACCCGGATTCCACCGTCTTGTGCCCGCTGAATCCACCACGGTAAGGGTTGTTTAGCTCAGTGATAGATGCATTGGAAGTGAGTTCACAGCCAACATGAACTAAGATTTAAGGGCGTGGTAGCCCACTTTTATTGAAAGAAACAAAAAGGAAAGTTCATACATGCATTTGGTTTCCCACACAGGGGTTCTTCTCCCAAAAACATGAAAATGCCAATCCACCTGGCACTTAAGGCTCGCTCAGCCTTGGGCGCAGTTCCTTACTGCACAGGCCCACTCCTGGCCTCTAGGAAGGGCTTTCCTGACACTCCAGGCTTTCACACTCCTCTAAGACTTACAGTCCCCGCTGGTCCTCAAGACTCTCTTCCAGTTGTCTCGGCTATAGTCTCCCCGACTCTCTCAGCTAGCCAAACTCTCTGTCTACTGACCTGGAACCTCTCCCAGATGGAGAACCGTCTCAAGGATGTTGCCTGAGTTATTCCACAGTAGCATACTTCCCTCCAGCAACTGCTGTAACACCAACTCCTTTCCCACACACACTGAGCTATCTTCAGCTCTGCCTTTTAACGAGTGTGTGCACCTGGACACACACAACCTGCAGAGCTCCTGGAAAACCCGGACACATGACTGAAGACTCCATCCCTCCCAATGCTCTTTGAAGTCTTCAAGTTTCCAGCCCCAATCCAGGCTTATAAAATGCAGAGAAAACTTAAAGCATAGTTTTCTCTGCTCAGCAATCTTCTGCTGGAACTTCTAAAATTGCTTCTTTGAGAGTCCTGTGTCCATTTTAAACACATTTTCACTAAGCCAGGGGCTCTCACTCTCACAACATTAAAAGCTCTTTAATATGTCCTTTGGTAAGATTGCTATAGGATATTAATGAAATGCCCACTTTTAGGATGGCAATTGAGAAAAACAGGTTTAGCCATCGATTGCAGCAGTGGACGTTGCTAATAGCTGTGCACATGACTTACGGAACGTGCATTCATACATAAGGGGTCCATATAGTGAACTTGGTGTTGAGTTATTCACTTTACAGTCAACACAGAGGACAAGGGGGCACTCTTTACGCCTAGAGGAAAAAAGATTTCATCTCCAATAATGGAAAGGTTTCTTCACAGTGAGAGCTGTGAAAATGTGGAATAGACTCCCTCCAGAGGTGGTTCTGGCCAGCTCAGTAGATTACTATAAGAAAGACCTGGATTCTTTCCTAAGTGCACACAATATAACTGGGTTCTGACGTTTATACGTATAGTTGATATAGGGAAAATCCAATTGCCTCTTGGGGATCAGGAAGACATTTTTTCCCCTGCTGTAGCAAATTGGATCATGCTTTGCTGGGGTTTTTCGCCTTCCTCCTGGATCAACTGTGGGTATATGGGATTGAAATTTTTTATTTTTATATTTAATATTTTTTGCGTCACGTTGAGCACTTTATATTTATATTCTTAGGAGCGCAGCACCATATATTTTTTTTTTCCGATTGATTCTCTTGGGGAGTGTTTGACCCAAACGGTGCCTGCTGCACCCGATAGTCATACCTTTACCATCCTGGTAGCGTGGGAATATTCACTACTACATTCATCTTCTCACAAACCCACACATTCCTGCTGCCACCATTGAGGTTTTCTCCTTTATGGAAAAAAGAAAAGTTCATCTAGAAGACTTTTTTAGCACTTCAGACTCCAATACAAAAAATGGAGATCTTGAAAGCCTGATGAGGAAACTAGGCCACAACATGGAAAAGAAGGTAAGCCTGTGGTGGGACACGACCACCTTCGAACAATATTTGAAAGATAGTCTGGTCCCTAGATGACTTAGGTGGGATATCCCAGCTAATGATGGGCTAGTGGACCAGGAATCCATTGATGAATGGTTCAGATTTTTTAATGAGAAAGGCATGGAACTTCTAACATTTTTAATGAAAAGGAAACCGAGAAAAATAAGGAAGATCGACCAGACGATAGGAGAAATCAAGGAAGAATTGGAAACGCACAAAGATGCAGCCGAATTTACTGCACAGCTCAATAAAGAATTGATTAAAAAATATAGAGGTTTAAAACAGAAAAAGTAAAAAGTATACTAGGGATATCGATGATTTGAAAAATGACCAGGTTTTTAAATGGCAGAGCCAGTTGGGACATCTAGACCCTATCTCCACTCACTCTACACCAGTGAGAGTTAACACACAATACTCAGTCTGATTGCAATACAACGAATAGCCCTCAACAACAGAGTAAACAAATGGATAGAAAAAGAGTCTCCAAGAAAGACACGACCAAATGAAGGATATGGTAACTCTAATCATCTTAACTCCACAAAACCCAGATAGAAGGCCCCCCTATCACAATCAAACCCCCCATAACGGTTGGAAAAAAACACACTGGAAAAATAACAAGAAGCCATATAATGGAAAGAACTGGAACAGACCACCATATGAGCAAAGGGATACAAGGGGACCACCATATGAGCAGAGGGACACAAGGGGTCCACTATATGCCGCATATGGACAACAAGGGAGAAGCCCAATGCCCAACTATGAGAATAACCATAAGGATAGATGGGGACCCCCGCAAGGACAAAATTGCCAATATGAACATAATCCCACACCGATCTATGCCCCCCCCTAAGAGACTACCATGAAGAAAAAAGAGATGAGATACTATCAGACATACTAGCAAGATCCACATCACAGTAAGTCTTTTTTAGGAAGAGGGAGGGAGAATCAACCACCAAGATGGACGGACGAACAAAGAGGAACAAGAAGAAGCCCTTGAAGAAGAGAGGATGCAGATCAGGCAAGAGAGAACAAGCGAAAAAGACAGTAAAAGGAGAAGGAATTTTTCATTTAAGTGGCACCACTCTCACGCAAGAAGAAATTGGAGTTTTGGATAAGGGCCTTAAATATGCACCTGTGAAGAACTTGGATAAATTCCAGACTTACATAGGGATTCAAAAATATGTTAGAAACCTTAACATTAAAAAATACATAGCAAGTAATCCTACTAAAACTCGTCTCCCAGTACCAAATCAGGAAACTGTACACAGTACACTCAGGAACAAGTCAGTGTTTAATCCCCCTGTGAAAATTAACAAATATATAGATGTGTTTAAAAGGGTCGTATTGCAAGATTTGAAAGACTTAAAAATAAAGAAAAGAGAAGAACCAAACTATGTGAAAAGCGGCATCAGAAAACTTGTTAAAAGAAAAGATGTCACGTACCTGGTAGGAGTCTGATATGATGAGGTCGGCCTCTCTTGTATCTCCAGTCCAAGCCCCACTGAGGGTGGAACAGATGGTGGCTAGGGCCAGGAGGAACACGAGTGCCTGAGGAAGTTGCTTGCAGGACTTGCTGGAACAGATGTGGCTTGGAGACCCAGACAGCCGGACAGACACTGGACACAGGAACACTTGGAGGATGGGTAGAGGTTTGAGGGGAACTCCAACCCACTTGCAGGTTCTGGGAACGAAGCTCACAGGAACAGAGGTCAGGAGGATAGCCAGGGTTCAGCAACAGACAGGCGGCACGGTACAAAGGATCAATCAGAAGCAGGGTCAGTGGAAGCCGGGATCAGAAGCCAGTAATCAGGAAGTGTTTCAGAGTCCAAAGACAGAGTCAGGGAAAGCCACAGTCAGCAACGGTTATCAAGCAGCATAACAGGAACCAGGAAGTTTTCAGGACACAGCTGAAGACCAGTCAGCACTTGCTTGAGAGTCAGGACTTCCTTAAATAGATAGGAAGTCTTGTAATCAGGCTTCAGGTCACAGCTGAGGGCAGGAAGTGCTGCCTGTCCCACACTGCCGGAATACACCCGCTGGTGGACACCGGTACTACAGTCCGTGGAACATGCATTACCACCAGCAGGTGAGATCCTTGCAGACTGGCGCCAAAGGAGATTAGGGGCGCGCACCCGCGTGTGCACATCGTCCCCGCGCACGCGCATGTGTACTAGCACTCTGGAAGGGCTGCTGCAGCCCGGGGGTGCGTGCGCCAGTATTCCGAGACTGCTGGCGAACGCGCGCCTGCGCAGGAGAGTTCCTATCAGTTCTCTTACAAAAGACATTGTCATCCGCCCCGCTGGCAAAGGAGGGGGCATCGTGATGCTCTCCAAAGAGCAATACAATGAAAGCATGATCAAATTATTAGGAGACGAAAACACCTACAGTCGACTACCAAGTAACCCTGTATTTAGAAGGAAGGAACTAGAACTGGTGGTTCATTTGGGTTTGAAGAGGAACATTCTAAATAAAAAGACCAAATTTCTGATTCCAGAATCATGTCGGACACTCCTCATATATTCACTGCCTAAACTACATAAAGATAATCTAAAGCCTCCCCCCAGACCAATAGTAAATGGGATAGACTTTGACTGGTAGAATGGGGCAATGCATAGAAAAATCTAAAACCAGCCGTAAAAAACACGAGAGCATATCTTAGAGATAGGAAACAGATGCTACAAATTATAGATGAAATACCCAAAGAGAGAGGTCCTTGGATCTTGGCAATTGCCGACGTATCCTTACTATATAAAGTGATATTTCACCATCAGGCCTGTAAAGCCACAAAATGGGGTTGGGGTTTGAGAAAACATACCGCATTACTGTGTTATCAGAGGAAATACCTTGTCAAGTGTTTGGACTTCTGTTTAAAGAAGTTATTTTTGGTACAATCGTAACTATTACCACCAAATGATCAGGGTTGCAATGGAAGCCAAATTCGCACCCAGTGTAGCCAGTCTCTTTATGGCCCAGTGGGAGGAAGAAACCGTCTCTTCAAACACACCTATAGAATTGGTTGTCTTTAAGAGGTACATTGACGATATTTTTATCTTATGGGAAGGAGAACAGAACCAGTTAGTTTACTTCCTGGAATATTTTAACAAAAACTATAGAAATATTACACTATCCTGGGATATAAGTAGCAAGAATATATCGTTCCTGGATCTAGAAATAGTGCAAGATGGTAGTACACTCAGCACAAAAACGCACTTTAAAAATGTGGATAAAAACAGTTACCTACCCATGGAAAGTTGTCACCATCAGAATTGGCCCTGTAACATCCCGAAGGGCCAAATGATGCGTTTACGAAGAAATTGTACCCAAAAGAGTGATTTCTTACTACAAGCACAAAAAATAGGACATAGATTCGTCCATAGGGCTACAAGAGTGAAAATATAAAAGCAAGAATCCTGGAAGTAGAAAACATGGATCGATCAGAACTAATTAAAGATAAAGAAAAACAAGAGTAAATACAGTACCGATTATCTTAGACTTCAATGCCCAATTCACAAAGCTTGATCAAATAATAAAACATTGGCACATACTTTTAACTGATACACATTTACAAGGACTTCTTCCTCAGAACCCCAGATTCATATATAAAAAAGCTCCAACATTAAGAGACAAAATTGTCAAAAATATCCCCGATCCACCAAAGACCGGCTTTACGTTCTTTACCGGAAAGGGATTTTATCCATGCAAACGGTGTTTTGCTTGCACCAAAACTGAACGACCAGTCGAAAAGAAATTCAAGTTCACTTCCACCAGTACAGGCAATACATATGAAGTCAATGATTTCATATGTTGCAATACTGAAGGGGCTGTGTATGCCCTAGAATGTAGTTGCGGCCTACAATATATAGGGCGCACAAAAAGACCGCTTAAAGTACGTATCAAAGAGCACGTACAGAATATTATCAAGGGATTTGATAAACACAGTGTCTCCAAACATTTTGCCACACACCATAATCAAGACCCCACCCATTTGGGATTTTGGGGCATTGAACCCTTCAAATAACACTGGAGGGGTGGACACAAAGTAATGCCGCGTACACGCGGTCGGAATTTCCTTTGGGAGCTTTTCATCGGATATTCCGACTGTGTGTATGCCCCATCGGACTTTTCCCGTCGGAATTTCTGACGGAGTTGTAGAGCAGGTTCTCTATTTTTCCGTTGGAAATTCCAACGGAGTTTTGCCCGTGGCAAAGACCGGCCGCGTGTACATGGCATAAGAACATTCAGTCAGCTGGAATCAAAATGGATCTTTATTTTAGATACTTTTGCACCTCATGGTTTAAATATAGAATTTGACTTGAACTGTTTTATTAGTGATTTTTAAACATTTTTAACTATGTTTATAGTATTTTTTGTATATTGATTGTAATTGTTTTCAAATACAATTTACTGTTCCTTCATCCTTGCCTTTTAATGGTAGACATATATCTTAACCATTGACATAATTTCCGGTGTCCCCATTAATGATTATTTAATGTTATTTTAGAATTCACTATCACATCTGCCTGTGCAGATTGATTCGCCAAATATTCTCTCTCTCCCTACCTCCGCTGCTACAGCCATACTTTTTATTCCTAATATACCAATAATAATTTTATTTTTGCAATTCAAGTCACTTTATGTCCAAATCTTTCAATCCCACATCGGAACCACATGTGTGTGGTTCTTTTAGTTCCAACCATCCGGAATTCTCTTTCAATAAGCCAATATTTATGCATCCAACTTTTAGATTGTTAATATATGCTACGGGCGTACGTACTGAGAGCCCATTCCTGTACATCAATAAACATACAACCTTTCCTTACAGCGCTATTTTAATGCGGGTCTCACTGCTGCCTCCGTTCTGCTCATTTTGAGCTTCGGTAAAATGACCGCGGTTGTAGCCTCCACGGATATCCTTTTGAAAATGACCGCCCCATTGTGATCAATGGCAGAGCTTCAAGAAAATGTCCACCAGCTAATCGAATGCATTTGAACCTATTTAAAGACACTTCCAGTGACCATAATTATTCCCTCATGAAGTCACGTGACTGACGACACGCATAGGAATACAGGACACTGGAAGTGACGTCTGTGTACACAAGCCTGCTGCTCATTTTGTTTTATGCGGTTGCTATATTTTAAATGTGAGTACCTCCTATTTATGTTTCGCTGCTACAAATAAATGTTTAAGCTAGACATATTTCACGATTGGAGGCTCCTTCTTTCTCCATACCTTCCTTTATTATCTGACATACCTCTGGGATATACCTACGTGGGCGGAACTACTGACCCCAGCCCCACAGAAGAAAGAAACATATAGGAAATAACGCCCAGGCCATACATAGACCGAAAAGACCAGAGCGGGATCCTAGCAGGATTTCCCAGATTATCCAGTAATATTTTGCTGTTTACCTTACAGCGGTAAAGTAAGAAGTTAGCACACCCATTTGGGTGGAAATCTCACCGAAGATCCCCATCACGGAAGTCACAGTGCCACAACTTATTTGATTACTCAGCACTGTTCAGCACCAGCACTTTCTCGGAAGCCACTTTCATATGCATCATCTTTTGAGAAATCTCAACACTAGCACTTTATTATAAATTTTGTGTATCTGCAATTACTTGCACTTTATTTTATATGGATTTTTAATGAACTACACTTGCACTTTATTTCATATGGACTTTTAATGGAATATACTGCATGAATTCATATTTATCACTTATACTGTTTATTTCAGTTTATTGATTAATTTATTTATTTCATCATACTCAATATTTTATTTTATTATACTTAATATTTATTGCGTCACGTTTAGCACTTTATATTTATATTCTTAGGAGCACAGCACCATATATTAGTTTTTTTTTGATTGATTCTCTTGGGGAGTGTTTGACCCAAACGGTGCCTGTTGCACCTGATAGTCATACCTTTACCATCCTGGTAGCGCGGGAATATTCACTACTACATTCGGTATATAGGATTGTTTGATATTATTTTTTATTTATTTTTATGGTTGAACTTGATGGACTTGTGTAACAATGTGTGGAGTCGACGCACGCAGACAGAGGAAATAGAGGGTGTGCTATGAACTGGTAGACTTTCTATTTGCACAACATTGCACCATTAATTTTTCCCCACAACACTTCCTCTGATGAACTTGAATAAGGCAAAACATGTTGGGTAGCTGGCAGTTTGTAGTCACTATGGTATCATTTAACAGGTACCGGTAGAGGTCTATAATAGGGATGCAAAGAAAATGCTTAATTCTAAAGAGGAGTGTTCTAGTCAACCTAAGCAATAGGGGGAGAGGTTATACAGTGCATCTGGAAAGTATTCACATTGCGTCACTTTTTCCACATTTTCTTATGTTACAGCCTTATTCCAAAATGGAATAACCCTTTCGCTGCCAGGCCCTGTGCTCCATTTTGTACACTCAGGTGGCCAGACCAATTTTGCAATTTTTCCTTTTTGTTTTTTTATTTTTCACTTCTAGCTTTCAGAATTTGTGAAATACCCCCCAAGCCATGTATTTTCTGAAAGCACTTAAGTAGAATAAAAAGAAGGTGCTACTGATTTTTTAGACCCCGCGGTATTTGCGCAAATGTTTATCAAACCAATATATTTGCAAAAAATACACTAAAACCATTATTAGAAGATAAAAACACAGCAAATTTGACAAAATTCCTACTAAATATAAAAGCTTAACCTGTATTGAGTGAATAAATAACATTTGTAACTTTTAAATTGTGCCTTTTTTGCGAAATGGTGAAAATTGAACAGACGCAAAAGTGTAAATATCCAAATTTCTCAAAATCTGAAGGTTTTAATTTTTTCCCTTACAGCTTTCAGAATTTGTGAAAGATCCCCAAAACCATAAATTTTCTGAAAGCATATTACCTCTAGATAAAAAAGGTGCTACTGATTTTTTTAGACCCCGTGGTATTTGCGCAAATGTTTATCGAACCAATGTATTCATAAATACACTAAAACCATTATTGGCAGATAAAAACACACCTAATTTTTTAAAATAAAAATTCCTGCTAAATCCCTTGTAAAAATAAAAGCTTAACCTGTATGGAGTTAATAAATAACAAATATTTATAAATTTTAAATTGCGCCCTTGCAAAATGGTGAAAATCGAACGTACCCAAAAATATAAAAAAAAAATCTGAAAATTTTAATTTTTCGCTTACAGATTTCAAAATTTGAAAAGACCCCTCAAACTAGACATTTTCTAAAAGCACATGGCCAGTAGAATAAAAAAAGTGCTACAGATTTTTTAGGCCCCGCAATAATTGCGCAAATGTTCATCATAACTTTATTTTCACTAAAAATACTCTAAAATCATTAAGATTGCACATAAACACAACATAACTTACAATATTCCTGCTAAATTAGTACTAAAGTCTTGTTCACATGTGGCATACTAAAGTGTATGCCCATGGAGGGCCATGTTTTCCCCGCACAGGGATGCACAGGTGTTCCGTGCATCCCCGTACAGGCAGTCCCATTTATGTCAATTGGGATGCAACGGCTGCACAGGCATAGCTGCTGTTCCCAATCTGACATCCGTGTGGGTACATGACCCCGAACGCAGGCCGTGTGAGCTCAGGGACATGCATGCGGACCTACATGGATGTAAAATTGGGAGCAACCGTTCTGTTCGTGCAGTTGCTACATCCCAAATTACATCAATGGGACTGCCTGCACAGAGATGCATGGAACATCTGTGCATCCCTGTAAAGGTACACTGTGTATGCCCTGTTAGAACAAGGCCTTGGGCCCCTTTCACACAAGCACACGGATCGGGTCTGCCTGTCCATTTTTCAGACGGGCCCAATCAGACCACCCATTGTTCTTTATTGAGAGACTGATGTAAATGGACATGTGTCCGTTTACACCCGCCTGCATCTGATCCGGTTCGCTAAAAACAGACGGATGGGCATTCCATTCCCCATTCATCTAGCAGATCGGATGGCATCCGATGGAATTGGACAGGCGGTCCGTTTCCATTCGACCGTCCCATAGAGAATAGCAAGCTGTGTCCGCTCTGCATCAGCGGACACGGACCTGTCATCCCCCGCTGAGCAGGCGGATCTGCTTTTTCAGAGTCTGCTCCATGTGAAAGGGGTCTTACCAGGTCCATTAGGGGCCGCCGCTCCCCTGCAGGGCGCCGGACTCATACGTTTGTATGAGTTTTTTTTTTTAAAAGCCACATGATTAGAGCCTGAGGCTCTAATTGGCTTGAAAAAGGTTGGGCTCAGGAGCATAGCATTGCTTCCCCGAACCCACCCACTTGTGAGTTGTGACAATAGCAATAGTCTCTTTTCTATGCAACACTTGACTTGAATGAATGAGAATCTGTATAGAGATTCCATTCATTCAGAAAATGACAGTCTGATACATTGTAACACTCACGGTTACAATATAGCAGCTGTCAGTGTCAGTGGGCACATAGCAGCGATCAGTAGTGATCGCTGCATGTGCCCTCTCTTCTACAGGGGGAAGCTTAGTAAACACATGTTTACTAAAGCCCCCCAAGCCCCTACTTCACCCCTACCCACACCGCTCCCCCCGCCTGACAGTTCACAAAGATCTGTGCAGGGAGAAGCTGCAGGCGGAGGGAAGGAGAGATGCCGCTCGACGCGGCCATGGATTGGGGGTGCAAGGGGCAGTTGGGGCGATCTGACTGGCGGGGGGACACATCTGGATACCCCCCAAGCCCCATGCAGCACCTGAAGCTGGCGGGAGTGGAAGATGAGGGATGCGGGTTTGCAGGGGGGGGTCGGATCGGGTGAAGGGGGGTAATCAATGCTGGGGGTGAAGAAGGGAGGTGAAGGGGAGAGGAGAGTGGGGGGCAGTTTTTATATGAAAGGGTGCGGCGGGGGTGGAGAGGCAGGAAGGCGGAGGTGGGGGGGACGGTCACATAAGGGGTTAATAACTCTGATCAGCGGGTTTTAATCCGCTGATCAGAGTTATAGAATGTAATTTTCTTTCCACATTTTCCAAAAACTTGTGGAAAAAATGACATGTTCAAAAGACTCATAATGCTCATAGAATATACGTGGGGTGTTTGCTTTCCAAAATGAGGGCAATTTGTGGACATTTCCATTGTGCTGGTGCTCCCGGGCCTTCAAAAGTGTGATCGGTTATCAGGAAATTATATGTGTAATTTATGTCCCTAAAACATCTGATGGTGCTCCCTGCATGTTGGGCCTTGTTTCTTTTTATGAGGAGGTAAATAAAACCTTGGACAGAAGGGTGGCTGTGGACATGGTATTCTTGGATTTTGCAAAAGCGTTTGACACAGTTCCCCACATATGACTAATGTGTAAGGTAAAGTCTACAGGCTTAGAAAGATCAATTTGTAAATGGATAGGAAACTGGTTAAAAAAATGAATTCAGTAGTGGTAGTGGTAGAGTAGTGGTTAATGATTGTTACTCTGAATGGTCTAAGGCTATCAGTGGTGTACCCCAAGGTTCAGTATTGGGACCCTTACTTTTTAATATCTTTATAAATGACATAGGGTCTGGGATTAAAAGTACCATTTCTGTTTTTGCAGATGACACCAAGCAATGCAGTGGAATAACGTCCTCATAGGGTGTCTCCAATTTACAATCTGACCTCAATGTCTAATTGGGCAACTAAGTGGCAAATGAGATTTAATGTAAAGTTATGCACTTGGGAGCTAAGAATATGCATGCATCATACATACTAAGGGGAGTACAACTGGGGAATCCATAGTGGAGAAGGATCTGGGGGTTTTGGTAGAGCATAAGCTTAATAATAGCATGCAATGCCAAGCTGCAGAGTAAAGTTCTTTCTTGTATTAAGAGAGGTATGGGCCCCAGAGAGCGAGAGATAATTTTGCCCCTGTTCAAATTTATTAGTAAGACCTCATCTGGAATATACAGTTCAGTTTTGGGCACTGGTTCTCAAAAAGGATATCGGGGATCTGGAGAAAGTGCAGAGAAGGGCAACCAAACTGATGAGAGGCATGGAGGAGCTCCGCTATGAGGAAAGATTAGAGGAACTGAACTTATTCTCTCTTGAGAAGGGGAGATTAAGGGGGGATATGATCAACATATACAAATACATAAGTGATCCATATAGTGAACTTGGTGTTGAGTTATTCGCTTTAAGGTCATCACAGAGGGGGGGCAGCACTCTTTACGTCTAGAGGAAAAAATTTCTTCTTCAAATGCAGAAAGGTTTCTTCACAGTAAGAGCTGTGAAAATGTGGAATAGACTCCAGAGTTGGATAGCTGGATAGTTCTGGGAGGGCGTCTATTGACATCCTCTAGTGCTCACGCTTCTTGCGCCCCCCCAGAAGTATCTGTGATTGCTGGGTCTGTAGGACCCAGCGCATCACGGATCAGGGTAAAGGGCCAATCACAGTGGCCCTTTACCACGTGATCACTCTGTCCAATGACAGAGCAGTCACTTTGTTAACAAATCGGTATCATGCCTGGTTCAGCAGACGTTGCTGTTTCCTCACACACTGTATCAATGTGGAGAGAGAAAAACTGTAACAGCGTGAGTTGGGCATATAACATGTAATTTGCCGCGCTAAAGCAGTGATGATAAAGTGAAAAAATATGAATTTGTGAAGATTTTATAGTCCAAAGTGTGTGCCTTGGCGACAAACACCACGGATGGAATCGAACGACAGCCGTGCTAATCCATTGCTGTAATCACCACATGAGCCGTCACCAATGGGCAAAATGCAATCTTCAGATTGGAATGGCTCCAATACAGAGTCCAATTCGCCTGTTGTAAACACTTGGAGGGCAATCCAGTTTGCATCTCTTGGTTGCGGTATATCGTACTGACTCACTCTACAAGGTGTATGAACTCAGTAATGACTATATATTGCAGACTTAACCACTTAACGACCGCCCACTGTATATATACGTCGGCAAAATGGCACGGACAGGCACAATCACGTACCTGTACGTGACTGCCTTCGTATGGGTGGGGGGGTCCGATCGGACCCCCCTCCGGTACAGTGGACGGTCGGGATCGCTCTGGGAGTGATCCGTGATGAGGGGGCGGCCATTGGTTTCTGGCCACCCCCTCGCGATCGCTCCCGGGGAATCAAATGCTTTCTCTGCCTGTGTAATGTAAACACAGGCAGAGAGGAAGCAGCAGGAAGTGATGTCATCTCTCCTGCGGCGCTCACATATACCAAAGCGCCGTGGAGAGAAGACATCAAGTAAGTGCACAAGCAGTACACTGACACCAGGACACATAGGCACACGTTCGCCCCCCCCCCCCATTCACCCCCAGATCACCCCCCCAGTCACAGTGTCACCGATTGCAGTGATCATTTATTTACTGATCACTGCAATCAGTGACATTTGTAACTGTAAAAGTGTCAGGGCAGTTAGTGTTAGGTCCCTTAGGTCCAGGGTAGCCCCCTAACCCCCCCCCCCCCTAATAAAGGTTTAACCCCTTGATCGCCCCCCGGTAACCCTTTCACCCCCTAGCACCACTGTCACTAATCGATCGTTTTTCTGATTGCTGTATTAGTGGCGGTGATGCGCTAGGTAGTCAGTTATTTTTTTATTTTCGCCGTCAGGTTTTTATAACGTCAGGTACCCCCATATATATTACCTAATAAAGGTTTAACCCCTTGATCGCCCCCCCCAGGTAACCCTTTCACCCCTAGCACCACTGTCACTAAGCGATCATTTTTCTGATCTCTGTATTAGTGTTGGTGATGCCGCTAGGTAGTCAGTTATTTTTTTATGTTCGCCGTCAGGTTTTTATAACGTCAGGTACCCCCATATATTACCTAATAAAGGTTTAACCCCTTGATCACCCCCCAGGTAACCCTTTCACCCCCTTTTGCCAGTGTCACTAAGCGATCGTTTTTCTGATCGCTGTATTAGTTATGCTGGTACCGCTAGGTAGTCAGTTATTTTTTTTTTAGGTTTGCCGCCAGGTTTTTATAGCGTCAGGTACCCCTATATATTAGCTTATAAAGGTTTTAACCCCCTGATTGCCCCTAGTTAACCCTTTCACCAGTGATCACCGTATAAGTGTTACGGGTGACGCTGGTTAGTTTGCTTTTTATAGTGTCAGGGCACCCGCCGTATATAACCCAATAAAGGTTTAACCCCCTGATCGCCCGGCGGGTGATATCAATTAGGTTTTAGCGTCAGAGAGGGTCTGCGTCACACCCCAGGCAGCGTCAGGTTAGTGCCAGTAACGCTAACACCCACGCGTGAAGCATACACCTCCCTTAGTGGTATAGTATCTGAACAGATCAATATCTGATCTGATCAGATCTATACTAGCGTCCCCAGCAGTTTAGGGTTCCCAAAAACGCAGTGTTAGCGGGATCAGCCCAGATACCTGCTAGCACCTGCGTTTTGCCCCTCCGTCCAGCCCAGGCCACCCAAGTGCAGTATCGATCGATCACTGTCACTTACAAAACACAACACACATAACTGCAGCGTTCGCAGAGACAGGCCTGATCCCTGCGACTCCAGTGCTGTAGGAGCTGATTCCACCACCACAGTTAAAAAAAAAAAGAAGCAAATATGCCGAAGCATTGGGGCAGCAGGGGCAGAGGAACGATTTTGCTCCTAATGCCGCGTACATACGGTCGAAATTCCGACGGAGGCTTGCCCGTGGAAAAGTCCGACCATGTGTGTGCGGCATAACTTTTTTGCGGGAGGATGCCCCCATGCTTCGGCATATATAAATGGTGCATGTATGCCCATCATTAGAAGTGGGTGGATGAAGGGCGGTATTCTAATGGTGGGCATACCCACCGATCAATCTCTTTTTTCGTTCAGCCACCTGGCTGCATGAAAAAAAAGATTACAATACATGTCCAACAAGGACCAGCAACGTACTGGTATGTTGCTGAACTTTGAATGGTTATACCAGAATGATGCCTGCGGGTTTAGGTATCATCTTGGTATCATTCTTTTCAGCCAGCGGCCGGCTTTCATGTAAAAGCAATCCTAGCAGCTAATTAGCCTCTGGACTGCTTTTACAAGCAGTGGGAGGGAATGACCCCCCCCCCGCCATTGGGAAATTGGGAAAGCATTTTATCACACCGATCTTGGTGTGGTCAGATGCTTTGAGGGCAGAGGAAAGATCTAGGGTCTAATAGACCCCATTTTGTTCAAAACAATAGTACCTGTCACTACCTATTGCTATCATAGGGGATATTTACATTCCCTGAGATAACAATAAAAAAATATAAAATAAAAAAATATGGAAGGAACAGTTTAAAAATAAAATAAAAAAGGAAAATGAATAATGAAAAAAAAAAAAAAGCACCCCTGTCCTGCCCTGCTCTTGCGCAAAGGTGAACGCATGCGTCGGTCTGGCGTCATATGTAAACACCTCACATGCATGATGCAATTGCTATCACCGCAAAGGTCAGATCGAGGGCAGTAATTTTAGCAGTAGACCTCCTCTGTAAATCTAATGTAAAGGCTTTTAAAAATGTATGTAGTTTGTCGCCACTGCGCGTTTGTGCAAAATTTTAAAGAATGTCGTGTTTGTTATCCATGTACTCGGCCTAAGATCATCTTTTTTATTTCTTTAAACATTTGGGCAATATAGTGTGTTTTAGTGCATTTAAATTTAAAAAAGTGTATTTTTTCCCCAAAAAATGCGTTTGAAAAATTGCTGCGCAAATACTGTGTGGAAAAAAAATGCAACACCCACCATTTTAATCTGTAGGGCCTTTGCTTTAAAAAAATATATAATGTTTGGGGGTTCAACATAATTTTCTTGCAAAAAAAAAAAAATGTTTTCATGTAAACAAAAAGTGTCAGAAAGGGCTTTGTCTTCAAGTGGTTAGAAGAGTGGATGTAAGCTTCCTAATGTTGTGTATAAAATGCCAGGACAGTTCAAAACCCCCCCCCCCAAATGACCCCATTTTGGAAAGTAGACACCCCAAGCTATTTGCTGAGAGGCATGTCGAGTCCATGGAATATTTTATATGTTGACACAAGTTGCTGAAAAAAGACAATTCTTTTTTTATTTTTTATTTTTTTGCACAAAGTTGTCACTAAATGATATATTGCTCAAACATGCCATGGGCATATGTGGAATTACACCCCAAAATACATTCTGTTGCTTCTCCTGAGTACGGGGATACCACTTGTGTGAGACTTTTTGGGAGCCTAGCCGCGCACGGGACCCCAAAAACCAAGCACCGCCTTCAGGCTTTCTAAGGGTGTAAATTTTGGATTTCACTCCTCACTGCCTATCACAGTTTCGGAGGCCATGGAATGCCCAGATGGCACAAAACCCCCCCAAATGACCCCATTTTGGAAAGTAAACACCCCAAGCTATTTGCTGAGAGGTATGGTGAGTATTTTGCAGATCTCACAAAGTTTTGAAAATTGAAAAAAATATATATATATATATATTTTCTTTTTTCATTTTCAAAAACAAATGAGAGCTGTAAAATACTCACCATGCCTCTCAGCAAATAGCTTGGGGCATCTAATTTCCAAAATGGGGTCATTTGGGGGGGTTTTGTGCTATTTTGGCATTTTATGGCCTTCGAAACTCTGATAGGTAGTGAGGAGTGAAATCAAAAATTTGTGCTCTTAGAAATCCTGAAGGCGGTGCTTGGTTTTGGGGTCCCGTACGCGGCTAGGCTCCCAAGAAGTCCCACACATGTGGTATCCCTGTACTCAGGAAAAGCAGCAAAATGTATTTTGGGGTGCAATTCCACATATAACCATGGCATGTGTGAGCAATACATCATTTAGTGACAACTTTTTGTAATTTTTTTTTTTTTTTTGTCATTATTCAAAATTATCAATGGGCTCAACATGCCTCTCAGCAATTTCCTTGGGGTGTCTACTTTCCAAAATGGGGTCATTTTGGGGGGGGGGGGGGTTTGTACTGCCCTGCCATTTTAGAACCTCAAGAAATGAGATGGGCAGTCCTAAATTAAAAGCTGTGTAAATTCCAGAAAATGTACCCTAGTTTGTAGACCCTATAACTTTTGCGCAAACGAATAAATATACGCTTATTGACATTTTTTTTACTAAAGACATATGGCTGAATACATTTTGGCCTAAATGTATGACTAAAATTGAGTTTATTTGATTTTTCTTATAACAAAAATTTGAAAATATCATTTTTTTTCAAAATTTTCTGTCTTTTCCCGTTTTTATATTGCAAAAACAAAATCGCAGAGGCAATCAAATACCATTAAAAGAAAGCTCTATTTGTGGGAAGAAAAGGACGCAAATTTCCTTTAGGTACAACATTGCATGTCCGCACAATTTCCAGTTAAAGCAGCGCAGTGACAAATTGTGAAATCACCTCTGGTCATTATGATCCGTATTGGTCCGGTCCTTAAGTGGTTAAACATGGAATCAAAGTGAAGGAAACCACAAAGTGTAAATCTGCTAAAAGCTTTAATATACTGTGACATTTAGGAAAGGTGAGGTGATTGATGGCTGTTATGTTTCACCTTGCATGTGTTTATTTGCCAAGAATTAAGGTGGAATTCGGTCCCGGTTTTACCAGCCACCTTGGCAGGGTTATATTCCGGACCAGATTTTGCGGTCCACTTGTGTCCACCAACAGGTGGTGTAAATAAGCAGGACTAGAGCAAAGGATTGCTCTTGGCCTGGGACTCTGGGGAGCCAAAACCCTGAGAGAGCTGCTTATGTGAAGTTTGCTTTTTAAATCGAAAAGGTTTTCATTATCTTAGTTTTGTGGGTGACTGGGAGAAGCCCTTCACTTCTGAGTCAGGAACCTGCAATGTTCAGTTAGTGCCTGGATGGCAAGCATTTATTTTCTGTTTTTGTTTGTGTTATTTTCATGCAACCTTTTTAAATAAAACTGGCTACAAGTTAGATTTTTAAGAAAGGGCGTGGGACCCCCAGGCCCTATATACTCTGAACGGCAGTATACAGATGGTGCAAACAAGAAAGGGACTGTAGGTTTGTTCTTAAGTAGAATCTGTTTGTAATTTTGAACTGGTACATTTTTAAAGCCAAAAAATCTATTTTTAAGCTTTTTGGGAAAACATAGGGAAGGGTTATCACCCCTGTAACATTTGTTTTGCTGTCTGTGCACCTGTTCAGAAGATTTCACCTCACTTTCTGTCCCAATGACAATTGGGCTTTGAAAATTTGGGGTTTTTAGGGAAACAAGGATTGGTGATAAAGCATCAGTGGAGAGGAGACACCTTTTTCCCATATTAACACTTACAGGAGATAATTTCCCTTCTATGGGGTAGATTTCCTCTCACTTCCTGTTGTCTCCCTCCGTTTGTAAGTAGGAGTCGTTTGAAAGTTGGATGTTTTAAAGTAGGGGCCTGCCCTATGTACTCTGCAGAAATTTGGGCCTTAGGTGTTGGTGTTGCCACAACACTGTAAGTCCTCACAGTTACTCTTGGTGGGCACAGGAATGGGCCCTGCTGTGAAATATTAGATCAAGAATTGTAATTACACGCCCCTGTTAAACAGGGGCAGAAAAATTGGGGCTTAGGCACTGGTGCCACAACACTGCAACCCCTTACAGATACTCTAGTTGGAGCGCAGGAATGAGCCCTGCTGCAAAGTATTGCAGCAAAAATTATATTTACACGCCCCTGTTAAACAGGGGCAGAAAAATTGGACCTTAGGCACTGGTGGCAGTGCCCAGAACCAAAAATGTTCTTACAAGCTATCAACATAAACAGGAGGAAGAGGATAGTCACTCAGCATCAGCATAGGCAGTCTTGAAGGGATCTCACATTAAATAAAAAACTATTCGGTTACATCAGCATCAGGTGCTTGGTAGCTGGTGATCCAAGACTGATTCATTTTTATGAAGGTCAGACGATCGACCGAGTCGGTGGACAGGCGCACCCTGTGATCGGTTACAAAGCCTCCAGCAGCACTGAATGTGTGTTCCGAAAGAACGCTGGATGCAGGACAGGCCAGTAGCTCAATTGCATACTGTGCAAGCTCTGGCCAGTGATCCATCCTCAAGACCCAGTAACCCAGAGGATTTTCGGTGGGAAAGGTGTCCAAGTCTGATCTTGCCCCTAGGTATTCCTGCACCATGTGAATCAGACGCTGGCGATGGTTTCTGGAACTGATCATACCTTGGGGCTGCGGACTAAAAAATTGTCTGAACGCATCGGTCAGACGGCCATCTTCTCCACCGCTCCTTCTTTGACTGACCGAAGCCTCAGCAACAAGTTGTCCAGGACAACCTCCTAGGCTCTGGAAACGCGTTTCACAAACCTTTCTGCAAGGCCTCCCGAAGATGCCTCATCCTCTGCTCCCTCTGCGACGGCTGGATAAGGTCCGCAACCTTACCCTTGTAACGTGGATCAAGGAGTGTTGCCAGCCATTAATGATCCCTCTCCTTCATACTACGATTATGAGGATCCTTTCACAGGCTTTGCAGGATCAGGGAGGCCATGCAATGTAGGTTTGCTGAGGCATTCGGTCCAGAGTCCTCTGGGTCACTAAGGATGACCTGATCCGCAGCCACCTCCTCCCAGCCACGTACAAGTCCATTGGATTCTTGGTACTGTAAATGATCCCTTGAAGGCTGATGCTGAGTGCTAGGCTCCACCTCCATGCTGACACAATCCTCCTCCTCAACCTCTTCCTGTGTGATCGGCGGGCCAGCAGGAACACTGTCTGGATAAAGAGGGCCTTGAGAGGTAAGGAAATCCTCCTCTTCCTCCCTCTGTTCTGCCTCAAGTGCCCTGTCCATTATTCCATGCAGCGTGTGCTCCAACAGGTGGACAAGTGGGACAGTGTCGCTGATGCATGCACTGTCACTGCTCACCATCCTCGTGGCCTCCTCAAATGGTGACAGGACAGTGCGTGCATCCCTGATCATGACCCACTGGCGTGGCAAAAAAAAACCAAGCTCCCCTGACCCTGTCCTGGTGCCATAGTCGCACAGGTACTCATTGATGGCCCTCTGCTGCGTGTGCAGCCGCTGCAGCATGGCCAACGTTGAGTTCCACCTGGTGGGCATGTCACAGATTAGGCGGTTCTTGGACAGGTTGTATTCCTTTTGGAGGTCAGCCAGCCAAGCACTGGCATTATATGACCGGTGGAAATGCACACAGACATTCCTGGCCTGCCTCAGGACATTCTGTAAGCCCGGGTACCTGCCCTAGAACCGCTGCACCACCAAGTTAAGGACGTGAGCCAAACGGCACATGGGTCAGCTGTCCCTGTCGGAGGGCGGAGAGGAGGTTGGTGCCATTGTCGCAAACCACCATTCCTGGCTTAAGCTGGTGTGGCATCAACCACCTCTGAGCCTGCCCCTGCAGAGCTGACAGAATCTCTGCCCCAGTGTGGCTCCTGTCCCCCAAGCACACCAGCTCAAGCACCGCATGGCATCTCTTTGCCTACGTACTTGCATAGCCCCTTGAACGCCTACTGAGCACCGCGGGTTCCAAGGACAAATCAGCACAGGAAGAGGCCATGGAGGAAGAAGAAGAGGAGGGAGTGGAGGAGAGAGGTGTGTCAGAATCACCACTAGTAGCATTTTGGAGGCGTGTCGGTGGAACAACCTCCAACACTACTGCACCCTGTCCTGCATCCTTCCCAGCTGCCAGCAGAGTCACCCATGGACCATGAGTCAGCAGTAATATGCACCTTACTGCTGGCCGCCCTGTCCAGCGAGGCCAAGACATTGCCTTCCACATGCCGGTAGAGAGCCGGAATTGCCTTCCGTGAAAAAAGTGGTGTTTTGGAACCTGCCACTGACGAATCGCACATTCCACAAACTCACCGAAGGGGGCAGAGTCTACCAACTGAAAAGGCAGCAGTTGAAGTGCTAGCATTTTAGCCAAGCTAGCATTCCACCGCTGGGCATGTGGATGGCTGGGAGCGAACTTCTTTTGGCAGTCGGACGTTGGTGTACCGATAGCAGATTGCCCGCAAGTACTTGGCAGTGACACACCTAATTCTACACCTTCATTCCTCTTAATGCAGGTTTCTGAGAGGACTGAAGGTATAGTGGGGTTGGAGATCCCAGCTGATGAGGAACAAGGAGAGTTCCGCTTTGTTCTTTGTTGTGGGTCTTTTATGTATGCTTGCCAACGGACTGCATGGCAGGTTGACATATGTCTGGTCAAGCATGTGGTGCCCAAGCGGCTGATGTTTTGGCCATGCGAGATACGCTTCAGACATATGTTGCAAATGGCAACGGTGCGATCTGATGCACACGTCTCAAAAAAAGGCCCACACCAAAGAACTTTTGGAATAACGCGCGGAGACAGCAGCGCCCTGCACATGCGGAGCTCTGCGGTGTGATGCAGTTGGTGTGCTGCCCTTAAGCTGGCCCCTGGAGGGCATCCTGCCTCGTTGAAGAGTGCCTCCTCCTATCAGGCACCCATGTAGAGTCAGTGACCTCATCATCCCCTCCCTCCTTGTCACTGGAGCAAACCTGGCAGTATGCTGCAGCTGGTGGAACATGACTGCCAGTTTGCTGTCCTCCTTGGGCACCCCCTCTCTCTGGGCTCACGTAACTGCCTTCCTCAAGCTGGGTACCATCATCAGAGCCCTCAAAACGCTGCGCATCCTCCTGCAGCATGTACCTAACACTGTGGTCAAACAGTTCGGGGGACTCCTCAGGACATGGTGGGGCTAGGGAAGGCATGACTGATGCAATTGAGCCAATGGAAAAGGCCGCTTTGGCAGCTGCTTTTGGAAGACAAAGTACCCTGAGGCTGGGTGAGAGAGAATGAGGAGGATGAGGACGGCTTGGTCATCCACTCTACCAACTCTTCAGCATGTTGCGGCTCAACACGGCCAGCTGCCATAAAAAAGGACAAGCGTGCCCCACGGCCATGTGCTGATGAGGATGCACTGTGTCCATGACCAGCACTGTTGCCTCTAGACACAGAGCCTGCTTGCCCTCTTTTATTGGCCTGTGAGTGTCTGCCTCTCCTTGTTGGCCTTCCAGACATAATGTCTTTGATGTATTGGAATAGGTACACAAGGAATGGCCTGCAGTGAGATGTAGCTGCACAAAGCTGGGATGTATATATATACTGCAGCTAGCTGAATCAACTGCCTGCCTGTAGTATCTTAGCAACAGTAGAACATGAACAGTCTGCAGTGTAGCTAAACTGAATACAGTATACTGAGTGATATACAGCAGCTTACTGAATCAACTGCCTGCCTGTAGTATCTTAGCAACAGTAGAACAGGATTGGGACAGTCTGCAACAGTAGAACAGGATTGAGACAGTCTGCCGTGTAGCTAAACAGAATACAGTATACTGAGTGATATACTGCAGCTTACTGAATCAACTGCCTGCCTGTAGTATCTTGGAAAGAGTAGAACAGGATTGGAACAGTCTGCAGTGTAGCTAAACAGAATACAGTATACTGAGTGATATACTGCAGCTTACTGAATCAACTGCCTGCCTGTAATATCTTGGAAACAGTAGAACAGGATTGGAACAGTCTGCAGT
Organism: Rana muscosa; assembly: GCA_029206835.1. Taxonomy (NCBI): domain Eukaryota; kingdom Metazoa; phylum Chordata; class Amphibia; order Anura; family Ranidae; genus Rana; species Rana muscosa. The sequence goes on from CM055120.1 coordinate 440,859,043, forward strand.
GTAGCTAAACTGAATACAGTATACTGAGTGATATACTGCATCTTACTGAATCAACTGCCTGCCTGTAGTATCTTAGCAAAAGTAGAACAGAATTGGAACAATCTGCAGTGTAGCTACACTGAATACAGTATACTGAGTGATATACTGCAGTTTTCTGAATCAACTGCCTGCCTGTAGTATCTTAGCAACAACAGAACAGGAACGGATCTACCTAAACTGAATACAGTGTGTGTGTGTGTGTGTGTGTATATATATATATATATATATATATATATATCCACACACACACACACACACACACAACGCCTGGGGTGCGCATATATATATATACTAAATACACTGACTGCAGCTAACTCAATCGCCTGCCTGCTCTAAGTAACTGAAATGAAATTTCACTCTCTCTGTCTCGATCTCTCTCTTTCAACGCCGGAACACACTACATGGCGCCGACGTGCAGGCGGCCTTATATACTGTGGGGCGTGTACCTAATACCCTGAGCCATGATTGGCCAAAGGCACCCTGCCCTTGGCCAATTACGGCTCTCTGTACTGACGGCGCTGTGATTGGCCAAGCATGCGGGTCATAGTGCATGCTTGGCCAATCAGTCAGCAATGCACTGTGTTGACGCAGTGAATTATGGGCCGTGCCGCGCCACTCAAATTTGGCGTGAACTGCCCATATTGTTCGAAATTCAGCGAACGGCCGAACAGACGATGTTCAAGTCGAACATGAGTTTGACTCGAACATGAAGCTTATCCCTACTCTCTCTGTAGCCAGGCTGTGTAAAAGTCTCACACGTGGTATCGCCATACTCAGGAGTAGCAGAATGTATTTTGGGGTGTGATTTTTGGTATGTACATATGCTATGTGCTAGAAATATTTATAAATTGACAGCTTTGTGTAAAAAAAAAAAATGAACATGATTTAATTTTCTTTCCACATTTTCCAATAACTTGTGGAAAAAAACCATGTTCAAAAGACTCATTATGCCTCACAGAATATACGTTGGGGTGTTTGCTTTCCAAAATGGGGTCATTTTGTGGGCATTTCCATTGTCCTGGTGCTCCAGGGCCTTCATACTTTTAATAGGTAGTCCAGAAATTAGATGTATAATTTATGTCCCTAAAACACCTGATGGTGCTCCTTGCATATTGGACCTCTCGATGTGACTAGGCTGTGAAAATGTATCACACCTGTGGTATCGCTATACTCAAGAGGAGTAGCAGAATGTGTTTTGAGGTGTAGTTGCAAGTATGCATATGCCAGGTGAGAAAAATAACCTGTTAATTTGACAATTTTGTGGGGGGGGGGGGGGGTCTTTATTTTACAAAGAATTATGGGGAAAAAATGACAACTTGAAAAAACTCACCATGCCTCTTACTAGCTACCCTGGAATGTCTACTTCCCAAAAAGGGGTAATTTGAGGGGGGGGGGGGGATTTGTACTGTCCTGGCTTGTTAGTGTTTCAAGAAATAAGTACATCAGGTGTGATCAATTTTCAATGATTGACACCATAGCTTGTAGACTATATAACCTTCACAAAGACCAACTATACACTGATTTGGGTTATTTTTACGAAGGAAATGTAGCAGTATACATTTTGCTCAAGATTTATGAAGTAACTTTACAATTTTGCAAAATTGTATAACAAATGCAGAAAATGCATTTTTTTAACAACATTTTTGGTCTTTTTTTTTTTTACCTACATTGCAAAAAAATAAAAAACCCAGTTGTGATTAAATACCACCAAAACAGAGCTCTATTTGTGTAAAACAAAATTACATATGGGTACAGTGTTTCATGACTGAGTAATTGTCATTCAAAGTGCTAATTTTTATGAACAGTCTACTGACTGGAATGGTACCAGCTGAGTGGAGAAAAGCCAATGTAGCACCAATATTTAAAAAAGGGCCAAGATACATCCGTGGGAATTAGACCAGCTAGCCTAACATCAATTGTATGCAAGCTCTTGGAGGGGATGATAAGGGACTATATAAGAATATTGTCATGTATTAAAAAGGGGAATAACTCCAGAGGTAAAACGATAATTCTCCCACTCTACAAGACTGGTCCGGCTGCACCTGGAGTTTTCTGTCCAGTTCTGGGCAACGCTGAAACCTGAAAATTGGCCTGGTTAGGTGGGGGGGTATAAGTGCCCAGTAGGCAAGTGGATAAGATGTAACCGCCCCTCTGTTTGGAGGGTTTGTTTTGTTATAAATATCAGTTTTTAAATAAAATGTGTGTGCTTTGATGAAGGCTTCATAGCCGAAACGCGTCAAAGTATACGCTGTACCTATGTAGCGAATTAAGTACCGTATATACTCGAGTATAAGCCGACCGGAATATAAGCCGAGGCACCTAATTTTACCACAAAAAACTGGGAAAACGTATTGACTCGAGTATAAGCCTAGAGTGTCCATCTGCATGCCTTACTGTGCCTCACTTTGCCTCACTATGTCCATGTGCATGCCGCACTGTGTCCATGCCTCACTGTGTCCATGACTAGACTGACGTTTAACATGGGAGTCTATGGAAGGGGTGCCCGGTTTTGAAAAATCGGTGATCCCCGGCCGTAGGTCCCCCAGACAAAAAACTTTCCACACTTATAGAGGAGGAGTGGGGCTACATGTGTGCCAAGTGTCGGGTCCAGGGTACCTACGACCGGCCAGTACTGGGTCCCCAAATTCACCGGAGAAATTATCATTTAACATAGGAGGCTATGGAAGGGGTGCCCGGATTTGAAAAATCGGTGCTCCCCGGCCGTAGGTCCTCCGAACAACAAACTTTGTACACTTGTAGAGGAAGAGTGGGGCAACGTGTGCCAAGTTTGGGGTCCAGGGGACCTACGACCGGCCAGTGCCGGGTCCCCACACTCCGGAAGATCAGGCGCAAAAAGGTGACTCGAGTATAAGCCGAAGGGGGCATTTTCAGCACAAAACAATGTGCTGAAAACCTCGGCTTATACTCGAGTATATACAGTACTTTTATTCAAGAGCATGCTGAGTTGCCAGCCTTTCCTGATTTAATATTTAGCAGTTTATATTTACTAAAATGATTGCATTTCCATGTTCTGGGTACTGTGGGAGACCACATATAGTCAACTCCTGGGTTTAGTGACACTTCTATTTCTGAAAGTATTCTTATTTTACAGCATTTTTTCACACCTGTCTAAAACTTTTGCACAGAACTGTACTTGTCCTGTGGATCACAGGAGTACACTTTGTTCTTCTCTACTGTTTCTCAGATTCAGGCTTTAGCCCACTGTTGGTTGACGTCAGAGCCAGTCCAGGCTCTGACTGAGAGCTCTCTCAGCTTGTCACTGAGCAGTTGAGCTAGCCACTCCTGCCCCCTCCACAGCTCCACGCTCCAGTGAGTGTTGGAGGAGCAGAGCAAAGAGCTAGTGACTTACAAGTACAGTTAATCTGCTCACTGAAGACTGAAAACTGTTTCCTTTTTTTTGTAACATAAAGAAAAAACAAACCTGATTTGTTGTTATTTTTTTTTTACGCTGCCAAATAAGAACCATATATACAGGTGAAGCCTCGTACACACGCACGGTTTTCTCGGCAAGAAAGCTGCTGGGAGAGCTTTTTGCCGTGCGTGCGTATGCTTTCTCGGCAAGAAAACTGCCAGGAATCCCGACGAGAAAAATAGAGAACCTGCCGAGAAAACCGTGAGTGTGTATGCTTACCTGTCCCCAGGTAAACCCGCGCATGCGCGGTAGCATACAAGGGTAGTGTAGGGTGTAGCAAGATGGCGGCGACGGCATCGAATGTGACGAGCGCAGGCTCGTCGTAGTCGATGACGTCACCACGTTCTTGCCATTCAAAAGAACGGCGGTTCTTTTGAATGGCCGTCTGTATGCATGGCTTGGCAAGGAAAGCTTGTCAGGAAAACCAACGTTTTTTCCTTGACGGGATTGCCGGCCGTGTGTACGAGGCTTGATACTCAAAAAATTTGAATATCGTGCAAAAGTTCATTTATTTCACTAATGCAACTTAAAAGGTAAAACTAATGAATTAGATAGACTCATTACATGCAAAGCAAGATAGTTCAAGCCGTGATTTGTCATAATTGTGATGATTATGGCTTGCAGCTCATGAAAACTCCAAATCCACAATCTCAGAAAATTTGAATATTGTGAACAGGTGCAATATTCTAGGCTCAGTGTCCCACTCTAATCAGCTTATTAAGCCATAACACCTGCAAAGAGTTCCCGAGCCTTTAAATGGTCTCTCAGTCTGGTTCAGTAGGAATCACAATCATGGGAAAGACTGCTGACCTGACAGTTGTGCAGAAAACCATGATTGATACCCTCCATAAGGAGGGGAAGCCTCAAAAGGTAATTGCAAAAGAAGTTGGATGTTCCCAAAGTGCTGTATCAAAGCACATTAATAGAAAGTTATGTGGAAGGGAAAAGTGTGGAAGAAAAAGGTGCACAAGCAGCAGGGATGACCGCAGCCTGGAGAGGATTATCAGGAAAAGGCCATTCCAAAGTGTTGGGGACTTTCACAAGGAGTCCACTGAGGCTGGAGTCAGTGCATCAACAGCCACTACACACAGACAAATCTTAGACATGGGCTTCAAATGTCGTATTCCTCTTGTCAAGCCATTCCTGAACAACAAACAACGTCAGAAGCGTCTTACCTGGGCTAAAGAAAAACAGACCTGGTCTGTTGCTCAGTGGTCCAAAGTCCTCTTTTCTGATGAGAGCAAATTTTGCATCTCATTTGGAAACCAAGGACCCAGAGTATGGAGGAAGAATGGAGAGGCACACACTGCAAGATGCTTGAAGTCCAACGTGAAGTTTCCACAGTCTGTGTTGATTTGGGGAGTGAGCCATGTCACCTGCTGGTGTTGGTCCACTGTGCTTCATTAAGTCCAGGGTCAACACAGCCCTCTACCAGGTGATTTTGGAGCACTTAATGCTTCCTTCCACAGACTAGCTCAATAGGATGTTGACTTCATTTTCCAGCAGGACTTGGCACCTGCCCACACTGGCAAAAGCACCAAAACCTGGTTCAATGACCGTGGGATTACTGTGCTTGATTGGCCAGCAAACTCGCCTGACCTGAACCCCATAGAGAATCTATGGGGCATTGCCAAGAGAAAGATGAGAGACCTGAGACTGAACAATGCAGAAGAGCTGAAGGCCGCTATTGAAGCATCCTGGTCTTCTATAACACCTCAGCAGTGCCACAGGCTGATAGCTTCCATGCCACGCCGCATTGAGGCAGTAATTGCTGCAAAAGTGGCCCAAACTAAGTACTGAGTACATATGCATGCTTATACTTTTCAGAGGTCCGATATTGTTCTATGTACAATCCTTGTTTTATTGATTGCATGTAATATTCTAATTTTCTGAGATTGTGGATTTGGGGTTCTCATGAGCTGTAAGCCATAATCATCACAATTATGACATATCACGGCTTGAACTATCTTGCTTTGCATGTAATGAGTCTATCTCATATATTAGTTTCACCTTTTAAGTTGCATTAGTGAAATAAATTAACTTTTGCACGATATTCTAATTTTTCGAGTATCACCTGTAAATGTGTAAAATGTAAAAAAAAAATTCCACCATTACATAAAATCAGTCAACATGATAAAATCATCTTAAGACCATAAAAACATATTTCATGATTTCTCTAAGTCCTATGATACTTCAATAGATGCCATAATTGCAAGTTTCCTGTTTTAGTTATCTTGACATTTACGGCTTCCCTGGGAGATTATACTACCAATTACAGGCTGTATCAGAAATAATTGAATAAATAAAAGAAACCTGATTCTTTTTTATGAGGGGGGGGGGGAAGTATAACCTTGGACAGAGGGGTGGCTGTGGACGTGGTATACTTGGATTTTGCAAAAGCGTTTGAACCAGTTCCCCACACACGGCTAGTTTGTAAGGTAAAGTCTACAGGCTTGGAAAGACCAATTTGTAAATGGATAGAAAACTGGCTAAAAGACAGCTCACACTTCCTGAATTTTGAGTCCTATGATATGTCTCATTATGTAGCAAAGTTTTGCCCCCTATGCAACAGTTTTTTTTTTTATAACCTATGCTGGAATGTACTGTTACTTCTCCTGTGCGTTATAACTTTTTATTTTACAGCTGGGGAATGCCTGCAGGCACCAAATTTGGTGACTTGTTACCGTTGGACGTTATGCATTCCCTATATAGGTTGGACTAAGTTGTTACCATGTTGGCAGTTAGGGTACTATGCCCGCACAAGTTGGGGACAGTGTAGGGCGGTGGAGGGGAGGGGTTACACCTGATGGTTAGAATAGAGTTTTTATATATTACATGGGTAAATGACAAATGGTACAGCAAACAATGTGGGATACTTTTTTGTATGTTTCTTGTATGCATCTTATGTGTGGGAGTGGAGCGTAATGGTAATATCAAGAACCCTGGTGCATCACAGAGCACTTTACACAATATATGGCCTCCCTGAAAGTGCTTACCTGGAATGTCAGGGGCCTCAATGACAGAATTAAAAGATCAGCCGTGTTTTCTGCTCTTAAAAAGCACCGTGCGGACATAATTGTTCTGACCGAAACCCATATAGAAGGCCGGTTGCAGATGGCGCTTAGACGCCCCTGGGTTGGATGGACATATCATTCAACCTTCACATCCCACTCTAGAGGAGTCAGCGTGCCTATTGCTAAATCTGTCCACTTTGAGCTCCAGGGTTCTAGGATTGATCCATTGGTTAGGTTTGTATTTCTACATGCTGTGGTATATGGGGAACCAGTGCTGATTCTGGCAATATATGTACCCCCTCCATTTAGTTCTACACTTATATCGGAGGGCCTGGGCTACATGGCCTCACTTCCTGCTGTCCCGACCATTTGGCTGGTAGACTTTAACATGACTCTTAACCCTTGCCTTGACAGACTACAGACTTTATCTCCCTCACCAGAACCATCCACGTCCACCAGATTCGCGAAACTCATAGGCAGTTTCAACCTTATGGACACGTGGAGGTCCGTGCACCCCGATGCGCGGGCCTTCTCGTGCTTCTCTTCACATCACTCCGTATCTAGAATAGACCTGATACTTATTTCACACTCCCTATGGCCCAGGCTGCAGGATGCGGGAATCTCGCCGAGATCACTCTCAGACCACAGCCCATGTTGGGCCATGCTGGCATTGCCATACAACCGACCTCCAGATGCTTGGCGACTGAACCCCTTTTGCCGGAGGATGGGGACGTCCTAACAGCTTGGGTACAATACCTAACAGACAACGATGACTCTGCCCCGCCTCAGGTGGTCTGGGACGCCTTCAAATTGTATGTCAAATCTACCCTTGTTGCACGTATAAATAGTTTGAAACTGGCCTCAGGGGCTGATCTTGAGAGGGTGCTAGCTGCTCTAACAAGGGCTGAACAGGACTTTAACAACCCCTCACCGGAGAAGGCCACTACACTTAGGATGCACTCTCGGGTGGTCACACAAATGCAGTATAAACAATCCAAACGTAAACTATTTTTCAGTAAGCAAAACCTGTTTGAGCATAGCAAACGAGCTGGTAAATTACTGGCTTACCTAGTGCACTGCGAGGCTCGCCCAGCGGTGGTAATTTCCCTGAGGTCTAGCGAGGGTACGAACATTGTTGTGGTTGGCTTGCCGTCATCGCATCCATGAACTAATATTGAAAGGAGTGTTTGAGTATTGTTTTGGCATACCATCAAGTGGTCCTGACATCCAGAAAAAGGAAGTGAAACGATTAGAGGGTAAAAACATGGTTTTTGAAGTAAAAGACCTGAGCCATTTCGTTACTAATAAAACAAAGACGTTCTTTTGTTTTCTGGCCTCCTCACTCAGCAATGGCGGGGTTGTTTAGTTTTGCACATGATGGGTAAAAGGGAGGAGGTTACGGATCAAAAGGTGGCCCACAGAATTTGTCTGGGTAGGTGCATTCAAACTTTCCTCTTTTTTTTTTGGGTTGGGTTTTTTTTTCACATTCTTTGATTCTTTGGATAATGAGTACAATGTAAGGAGGATTTGAATCTATGTGGTATTTTGGAGGGGGAGGGGTAGGGGGGAGGGGGATTGAGGGGACGAAGGGGTACAAGAGGTAGGTAGGAGGCAATGTGGGAGACGGGGACAGTATACGCAATAGGCAAATACCCCCAAAAAGGTTAAATAGGGGGCTCCTTGGTAATGGCCTCGATGGCCGCTCATCCTGCCCCTGACGGGTGCATTATAAAGCACACAGAGGCACACACTGACACACACACACACACACACACACAAATACACTTTTACTCTCATACACTCACTCAAACTTATATATAGATGTACATGTTCATATACAGGAGAATGCTCCAAGTTGTTGGTATAGATAAATATAGCGGGGAAATAGGGCCCCCCCCCCCCTTTTTTCTTTTTTCTGGCCCTTTTTTTTTGTTTTTTTTTGTGTGAGAGACATAAAGTAGGGTTACATACACAAATTTACACAAACATACACTATAAACACCACAGGGATAATTAAAAAACAAAACAAAAAAAAAAACTCCCAAATTAGATTTGGCCAAGTAATATATACATAGTGTGAGGGGGTTAGCTCGGCAGCGGGTGTGTGTGACCCCCGAGATGGGCTCCCCACACAAAAACAGGCCCAGCAAACGGTGGTTGTGGTTTTCAAAATCAAAAAGGTGCGGTTTATTTTCTATTTACAGTGACAAAACACAGCAAAGCAAAAGAAACATAAACAAAATAAATCCTGGTCAACTTGACCTCTGACTAAACATACAGGTTTCCTAACTAACAACTGGGATCAGCCTAGTGCTGTCCTAGTCCCTAAGTCCCTGGTTTTAAATGTCCAAGCAAATAGCCACACAGGCTTTGTCTCACCGCACAGGGGTTCACTCTCCCTAGACAGTCCACACAGGTCTGGTTCCAGGCATGAGCTAACATCTAATGAAGCTGGGAGTTCTTATAGAGGCCTAAATGAGCTGACAAGCTTCAGCTGGCCTCATCAACTCCCTGTCTGTACGACGCCCCACACTCTCCCTAGAGGTATGAGTCATCCATGAGCCCACTAGCCTTATACAACTCTCCACCTAGTTGTATAAGTCGGCGTAAAGCCTGAATCTGGGCGAAATATATCTACCCCCCTGGATGCAACCAGGTGACTTTACCTTCCTGCTGTCACATACCCCCCCCTCTTGTTTTAACCTCGGGGTTGGAACACCAGCAATCAGGCATTCATGTACTCGAGACAAAGCATCCACATTCCCCATTTGAACGCCAGGGCGATGCTTTACTGTGAAGTTGAATTCCTGGAGGGCCAGGAACCACCTATTCACTCTTCTATTTGTTTCTTTGTTTTGAGCCATCCACTTTAACGGAGCGTGATCCGTAACCATGTCAAAGTGCCTACCTAGCAGGTAGTACCGAAGGGAATCTAGAGCCCACTTCACCGCTAAACACTCCTTTTCAACGGTGGCGTAATTTACCTCATGGGACTTCAACTTCCTGCTGAGGTAAATGACTGGGTGCTCTTCCCCGTTCCAGACCTGGGACAATACTGCTCCTAACCCCACATCTGACGCATCACTTTGTACGACAAAGTCTTTAGAGAAGTCGGGTGAGTACAACACTGGCTGGCTACATAAGGCTTGTTTCAAGAATTGGAATGCTGCCTCAGCCTCGGGGGTCCATTTAATCATGACCGACCCTTTCCCCTTCGTCAGGTTGGTTAGGGGCACAGCCTTAGAAGCAAAGTGGGGAATGAATCGCCGATAATACCCAGCGATTCCCAGAAAGGCTCGTACCTGCTTCTTGCTGTTGGGACGTGGCCAACTCTGGATGGCCTCGACTTTGTTGAGTTGGGGTTTTATTACTCCCCTCCCAATGGTGTACCCAAGATATTTGGCCTCCTCCTGCCCAATGGTACACTTCTTGGGGTTAGCCGTAAACCCCGCTTCCCGAACAGAGTCCAGGACTGCTTGCACTTTTGGCAGATGTGAGGCCCAATCTGTGCTATGGACAATTATGTCATCCAGGTAAGCCGCAGCATACTTCCGATGGGGCCTCAGCATCTGGTCCATTTTCCGCTGGAATGTGGCCGGCGCATTCTGTAACCCGAACGGCATTCTTTTATATTGGAACGCCCCGTCTGGGGTTACAAATGCGGTTTTCTCTTTGGCCGACTTGGCCAGGGGGATTTGCCAATACCCTTTTGTGAGGTCAAGAGTCGTCATGTATCGGGCTGTTCCCAGCCGGTCGATCAACTCATCTATACGGGGCATGGGGTAGGTGTCAAATTTTGTAACTTTGTTCAACTGTCGAAAATCGTTACAAAATCGCCAGCTCCCATCCGGTTTAGGCACCAACACAATGGGACTAGACCAATCACTTTGGGACTCCTCTATCACCCCTAAGTTCAGCATTTTCTGTACTTCCTCCCGTATTGCCTCCCGTCGGGCCTCTGGGATCCGATAGGGTTTTAACTTCACCCTTTCACCGGGCGGGGTAATGATGTCATGCTCTACCCCAGATGTTTGTCCCGGCAGCTCAGAGAATACCTCCTTGTTGCGAAGCACAAACTCCTTAACCTCCTGTTGTTGGGGTTGTGACAAGGTGGCTGCTATTCCAACCTCCGGAATCACGCAACCAGTTTGAGCTGGTGACCAAGTGTCTGCGACTAGGGACTCTCTATCCCTCCAGGCTTTCAACAGATTAACGTGATAGATCTGTTCGGGCTTTCGCCTTCCTGGTTGTCTGACCTTGTAATTCACTTCGCTCACTTTTTCCATTATCTCGTAGGGGCCTTGCCATTTGGCAAGGAATTTACTTTCAACCGTAGGGACAAGTACCAGTATCCTATCCCCCGGGGAAAAGGTACGGGTCTTGGCTCCACGGTTGTACACTCTCTGCTGTGCTAACTGCGCTTGGGCCAAATGTTCCTTCACGATGGGCATTACCTGTGCAATTCGGTCTTGCATCAGGGCGACATGCTCAATCACACTCCTGTGGGGAGAACTCTCACTTTCCCAAGTTTCCTTGGCAATATCCAACAGCCCTCTTGGGTGTCTCCCATACAGTAACTCAAAGGGGGAGAATCCCGTAGAGGATTGGGGCACCTCCCTAATAGCAAACATCAGATAAGGAAGTAGACAGTCCCAATCCTTTCCATCTCTATCCACCACTTTCTTCAACATTTGTTTTAGGGTTTTGTTGAACCTTTCAACCAGCCCATCGGTTTGGGGGTGATACACAGATGTACGTAATTGCGTCACTTTGAACAATTTACACAGCTCCTTCATAACCCGGGACATAAAGGGTGTACCTTGGTCCGTAAGCAGTTCTTTACAAATACCCACCCGGCTAAACACAAGAGATAGCTCTTTGGCTATGGTTTTGGCCGAGGTATTTCGGAGAGGGATCGCTTCTGGATAACGGGTGGCATAGTCCATTATAACTAATATGTACTGGTGCCCCCTAGCGGACTTGATTATAGGACCTACCAAATCCATGGCGATCCTCTCAAACGGGACCTCAATGATGGGTAGAGGGACCAGCGGGCTACGGAAATGTGGCATCGGGGCCGACCTCTGACACACAGGGCAGGAGGAACAAAAATTTTCTATGTCCTTCATCACCCCCGGCCAATAGAATCTCTGTAATACCCTCTCTCGGGTTTTCTCTGTCCCCAGATGACCTCCAAGAATGTGCCCATGGGCCAACTCCAACACCAACTTCCTGTTAGGTTTGGGCACCACAAGCTGCTCAACGGTTTCTTCTGCCTTTTTTGCCACCCGATACAGTAGGTCCTTCTCTACGCTGAAGTATGGGTAAGTGCAGGTATTATCTGGGTTCACTAACTCGCCATCTATTTTCACTACGTTTTCCCGTGCCTTTATTAGGGCGGGGTCTTTCAACTGTTCTGTGGCAAAGTTTTCCCTGTGAACCTCAAGATCAGAAAACTCCACAGACGGTAGGTTTTCGTCTGAGGAGGTGGGCTCCTCTCCAGTTTCTTGAGTCTCCCCTGCCAATACTGATAAGGGAAATTCTGGAGAGTCCTCACCACTCTCAGGGGAGTTCTGGCTATCACATTCCTGGTACATAGGGGCACCAGTGGGGGGCTCAGGATCATCCCACAGTTCCCAGAACTTCGGAAAATCCCTTCCCACAATGGCGTCATGCGGTAACTGAGATACTAAGCCCACTGGATGAGAGAGGGTACCTTTGGGGGTCTCGAAACACACTGTAGTCACTGGATACTCTCGGGTGTCCCCATGCACACAAATAACAGCTACCTTGCTATTCCCAGAGACCTCTGTTTTAACTAACTCAGCCTTTATCAGGGTCACAAGGCTACCTGAATCCAGCAATACCACAACATTTCTACCATTAACACACATTTTGCATAAATGTTTCTCAGTTCCTCGAATGGCAGTGCATGCGACTGTCGCACACAGCGACTGACGTCTGCCCGTCAGAAAGTCACACTGCATGGGTTCCTCCACAACCGGGCAATTGGCTGCAATATGTCCCGCTTGCCGGCAGCGGTAGCAAACGATCCTTCTTGCGGCCTCTTGAGCCGCTGATTTCCCAGGCTGTTCTCGCCAAACTTGGGGTAGAGCTCCCACCCTCTCACTCTCTCCACCCTCACCCCTTGGAATCCTCTTATCCGCCCCTGGGGATGGTCTGGTCTTAGGGTGGAAAGTCCGAGTGTCTCTGGAAGAGGCCGTCAGGTTCTCTGTAGCCAAGTATTTCTCCACACGATCCACAAGACCATCGGCCGTCTCTGGGTCTCCATGGCTTACCCACTTTTGGATGGCAGTAGGAAGAGCTCTCAAAAACCGATCCATTACAACACGTTCCACAATCTTTGGTGCGGACAAAGTCTCTGGCTGTAGCCACTTTCTGCTCAGGTGAATGAGATCATACATTTGAGACCTGGGGGGTTTTCCAAGCTGGAAAGTCCAGTTATGCACACGCTGAGCCCGGACAGCCTGGGTGACACCCAGCCTTGCCAATATTTCAGCTTTTAGCATCACATAGTCTTTTGCTTGGTTAGGCTCTAGGTCATAGTAAGCCTTCTGCGATTCACCAGTTAACAGAGGAGCCACCAGTCCAGCCCACTGCTCCTCAGGCCACTTTTCTCTTTCAGCGGTCCTTTCAAATGTGGTCAAAAATACCTCTGGATCATCCTCTCCAGTCATTTTTGTCAATAAACGACTCACCCCAAAGGACGCGGTATTAGTGGGACGGCTTTCCTCACTGGTCTGCGGACGTTGCTGCATTGCTGCTTCCATCTGTTGTTGTAGTCTCTGCTCTTGCTTCTGTAACAGGTCTATGAAGCGGGCCTCAGATTGCTGCTGGGCTTGTTGCTGAGCCTCCAGACTCTGTTGCAAAGTTGCGTTTGTCTGCTGCTGGGCTGCAAGGCTCTGTTGATGAGCTTGCTGCTGGGCTGCAAGGCTCTGTTGATGAGCTTGCTGCTGGGCTGCGAAGTTCTGTTGTTGAGCTGCAAGGCTCTTTTGCAAACCTGCATTTGTCTGCTGTTGATTGGCATTTGCTAGAGCCAGCTGCTTCAGTATCTCCTCCATGCTGGCTTAAAAAAAAAACTGCCACTGGTTCTCCACCAACTGTGAGGGGGTTAGCTCGGCAGCGGGTGTGTGTGACCCCCGAGATGGGCTCCCCACACAAAAACAGGCCCAGCAAACGGTGGTTGTGGTTTTCAAAATCAAAAAGGTGCGGTTTATTTTCTATTTACAGTGACAAAACACAGCAAAGCAAAAGAAACATAAACAAAATAAATCCTGGTCAACTTGACCTCTGACTAAACATACAGGTTTCCTAACTAACAACTGGGATCAGCCTAGTGCTGTCCTAGTCCCTAAGTCCCTGGTTTTAAATGTCCAAGCAAATAGCCACACAGGCTTTGTCTCACCGCACAGGGGTTCACTCTCCCTAGACAGTCCACACAGGTCTGGTTCCAGGCATGAGCTAACATCTAATGAAGCTGGGAGTTCTTATAGAGGCCTAAATGAGCTGACAAGCTTCAGCTGACCTCATCAACTCCCTGTCTGTACGACGCCCCACACTCTCCCTAGAGGTATGAGTCATCCATGAGCCCACTAGCCTTATACAACTCTCCACCTAGTTGTATAAGTCGGCGTAAAGCCTGAATCTGGGCGAAATATATCTACCCCCCTGGATGCAACCAGGTGACTTTACCTTCCTGCTGTCACAATAGTCACTGGGGGTCAATTGAGATATGCACATGTGGGGCCCCGCCGGGGGGGGGGGGGATGGGCAGGTTAAGAGGGGGAGCAGAGGAGGTATGTGTTTAGTGGGGATAATATGCGGTTACCTCAAGAAATAATACAGAGGAGATTTTTTCTTTATTTCCCTCTCTAAAATTATTATTATTATTTTTTTTGGGGGGGGAAATGGCCAAAGCAGGTGGCAATATGTAATATAGGCGATATCTGTAATGCATTGTTGGATAGGAATAATATGTAAAGTATTGTTTTGATGATATCTCCTGTATTATTATTTTTATTTCTTTTTGAGTTTATGGAGAACTAAAAGTATACTGTGGTATAAATAGATCTCATACCTTGCTAATGATAACTGTTAAGTGACGATAACAATGTGAATAGGAAGAATAAGAGAAGGGAGAGGGTGCAGGGTGCAGATAGCAGTAAGCGGTAGAGGACAGGAGTGTCAGAATTGAGGTCTGCTGAAACATATATATATATATATATATATATATATATACAGAGAGATATTGGGTAACCATGGGATATTGTTATGGGGCAGTTTATTTAATTTTTTATTTATTTTTACCCCCTTTTTGATAAGGTAAATATTCCTGGTAGAAATAGGAATATAAGAATGGTTGGAACATAGGTAAGGAAGGGGGGGGGGAGAGCGGGGGAGGGAGGTAGGTCCTACCACAATGCACTCTCGAGTTCCCTTTTTTTGGGGGGGCGTTGGAAGGGTTTGCATTTCGGGTAGTTTTTTTTTTTTTTCTCTCTGAGGATTATAGGAGTCAGCAGGAGTAGGATTATAAGAGTCAGAACAAAGGGTCAGATGGGGCAACGGTCTAATGGAAGATAAAATAACCCATTAGACAGGTGGTATAAGTGGGCATCATATAGGGACAGGAGGAGCGGGTGGGGGGGGGCAGGGACCCCTCACTCGGGAGCATGCGCAACTAACGCCCCCCTAGTAGGTCAACACTCAGTTAGGGTAGGAGTGTTTAAAGCAAATTGCTTTGCATATCGCTGGGGAGGAAGGGCAGGGGCGCTTTCTTCCCATTTTGATTTTTTTTTTTTTTTTTTGAGGGGAGGATTTTTTTTTGTTTTTTGTCTGTCTCCCGCTCTCTCTCACTGGGTGTACCCCGGCCCGCCGCTGTTGCTATTTTCGGCTTTACAGTATAGCCTTGCATTGATCATTAAAAAATGGATGCACTATCGATAATGTCGATCAATGCAAAAGGGTTAAATACCCCAGAAAAGAGACAGATACTCTTGCGGGAGCTGAAGCGGGCGGGGAGTGAGATAGCTTTTATCCAGGAGACACACTTTAGAGAGGGAGGTCTCCCCTTTCTTAGAAATAGAGCTTACCCAATTGGATATCATGCCACCAATCCGGTGGCAAAGAAGGGGGGGGGTATCCATTCTGATCTCGAATAAGATTCCATGGTCATGCACAGACACCCTGGTGGATGTCGGGGGACAATACCTGGCCCTGAAAGGGACGATTGGGAGGTCAGTGGTAACGCTGGCCTCGTTCTACATTCCCAATGTACAACAGGACATATTTTTTGGGAAATTCCTGGATAAACTGGGGGTATTTCAGGAAGGGCAGTTGATTTTGGGGGGCGATCTGAATATCCCCTTGGTGCCCAGTGTGGACACCTCTTCCGGGACCTCGGCAGCATCGGCGGGTACCCGGAAACGGATCTTGCGGCTAATACAGAAAGAGAGACTAGTAGATGTATGGCGATTGACACATTCAGGAGAGAGAGATTACTCCTTTTACTCCATTCCCCATAAGATATACTCCCGTATAGATTACTTTTTTATTCCACATAACCAGTTACATGCAGTTAAAGAAGCTGGAATAGGGAAAATCACCTGGTCAGATCATGCGCCAACTGTCAGGGGGATACGCACCTGATCAGCGAGTCCGTTGGAGCAGAGAAAGGTCACCCGTACGGATCCGACTCACGGGCCCCTGGTAGTGCAGACAGGAGGCACGGGAGTGCGGAAGGGTAAGAGAGCCTGAGATAGGTTCCTGGAAGGCGGCTCCGGATCCTGGGTTCAGGAGGGTAGCTAAGCCAGGCAGGCTGCAGGCAGGTAGGTAGGCAGGCAGGTATATAGAGCAGCGCAGCTGGGCAGATGCAGAAGGAGCGGTCAGACAGGCAGGGTTCGGCAACGTTCAGGCAATATGGTACAGCGGGGTAGGCAGGTTCAGGATCAAAGACAGGCCGAGGTCGGGTGCAGGCGGATAGCAAGGAAAGTCCAGTAACAAGCCGGGTGGTCAGAAGGTCGGATTTCGGGCGAACAACAGGAGCAGGATACACAGGGGACTGCAGATCAGACAGCACCGGTCTGAAGTGTTCCAGGGGTTTAAATAAGCAAACCGGCGTGCGCAACGGCGCACGCGTGCGCACACGCAATGCGCGCACATGCACCCGCACGCACAGGCGCACCAACGCGCACAGGCACGTGCGCCCGCGGTCCGGGAAGTGCACCAGCGCGGACGGGAACATGCCAAACCTCAGCGCGCATCGGCGCACGCGAACGCACACCGAAGCGACCACCGGCACGCCCGGCAAGGTACGTACTCTGACAGTGCCCCCCCCTTTAGGGCAGCCTCCGGATGCCCAATTGAGCGATCTTCACGGCGTGAGACCTCCTGAAAGCTTGCATGAGTTTCTCCGCATGTATGCCGCTTTCGGGTTCCCAGGAGTTATCCTCTGGGCCGTAACCCCTCCACTTAATCAGATATTGTACCTGGTTGTTTCTCTTCCTACAGTCCAGGATTATCTCCACCTCAAACTCCTCCTCGCCGTCAATCAGAACAGGTTCCGGTGGGCCAATGTTACGGCCAGCGAAGGGGTTAGGGACAACCGGCTTTAACAGGGTCACATGAAAGACTGGGTGGACCTTCAGGGAGTTAGGCAGGTCGAGCTCATATGCTACATTGTTGATCCTCCTCTTTACCGAGAAAGGTCCCATGAACTTAGGGCCCAATTTCCTGGACGGACAGGCCATCTTTAGGTTAATTGTGGATAACCACACCTGGTTGCCAGGCTCCAAAATGAGTTCCCCTCTCCTTTTCCTATCAAACATCCTCTTGTTGTACTCCTGGGTCTTGGACATGGTCTCCTGTAGAAGTTTGTTATTGGAGAAGAAGAAATCCATTGTTTCGGACACTGCAGGGATAGTGCATTCGGGTATGGTACTTGGCAAAAAGGAGGGATGGAATCCATAGTTGGCAAAGAATGGGGTTTGCTTAGTGGCAGAGTGCAGGGAGTTGTTGTAAGCGAATTCAGCAATGGGGAGTAGGGAGGCCCAATCATCCTGGGAAAAGGAGGAAAAACAACGGAGGTACTGTTCTAATGTTTGGTTGGTTCTCTCAGTTTGACCATTCGTCTGGGGGTGGTATGCCGAAGAGAATGCCAACTCGATTTCCAGAGAACCACAAAGAGCCTTCCAAAATCTGGAGGTGAACTGGGCGCCTCGGTCTGAGACAATACTTGCCGGAACTCCATGGAGCCTCACTATTTCCCTGATAAAAACCCTCGCCGTTTCCATGGCGGAAGGTGTACCTTTCATGGGCAAAAAATGAGCCATCTTGGACAGCCTGTCAACGACAACGAGGACCGTGGAGAACCCTTCGGACAGGGGGAGCTCCACTATGAAGTCCATCGACACCATCTTCCAGGGTCTTTCAGGGACAGGTAGAGGTTTTAATAGACCCCAGGCCCTCATCCGGCTATTCTTGTTCCGGGAGCAGGTGTTGCATGAGTCCACGTATCTCTTGCAGTCACTACCCAGCTGCGGCCACCAGAACGTGCGCTTGATGAGCTCGGCCGTTTTCAAGGTACCGAAATGTCCGGCCAACTTGTGGTCATGGCAGAGCTCCAGAACAGCTATCCGAAGACCCTCAGGGACCAGAATTTTGCCCTCGTGCCTGATCAGACCATCTTGTGCCCTGACACAGTCCTCCGGAAGAGAGGTAAAGCCAGCAGACGCCCGCTTAATACGGGGCATGAGGTCTTCTTGAAGCAGCAGGAAATTCCCGGCAGGGAGGATGGTGTCAACAGGTAAGTTCTCTTCAGGAGTGCTGAACATTCGGGACAGTGCGTCCGGTTTAATGTTTTTTGAGCCAGGCCTGTAGGTGATGTGGAACAGAAACCTTGAGAAAAAAAGTGCCCACCTTGCCTGCCTTGGCTTCAACCTCTTGGCTGTTCTCAGGTACTCGAGGTTCTTGTGGTCCGTGTAGACCAAAATGGGGTGTGCCGCCCCCTCGAGCAGGTAACGCCATTCTTCTAATGCGGCCTTGATAGCCAGGAGTTCCCGGTCACCCACGTCATAGTTACGTTCCGCCGTGGAAAGCTTGCGCGAGAAGAAGGCCACTGGAAAAAGTAAGGCTTTAGCCCCCTGACGCTGGGATAGCACAGCCCCCACCGCATTTTCGGACGCGTCCACTTCCAGGACGAAAGGTAATGCCGGGTCAGGGTGCTTCAGGATGGAGGCAGAGACAAATAATTCCTTCAGTTTGTCAAAGGCAGCTTGGGCTCTAGGGGACCAGTAGAAGCGGTTTCCTTGTTTGGTCAGTTCGGTAAGGGGGGTGACAATTGCAGAGAAACTTCTGATGAACTTCCGGTAGAAGTTGGAGAATCCGATGAAGCGCTGGACCCCTTTTTTATCTGTGGGGGCAGGCCAGTCCAGGATAGCCGACACCTTCTGAGGGTCCATTTTAATGCCCTCAATCGAAATGATCAGACCGAGAAACTGGATGCTTTGCCGCTCGAACTCACATTTCTCCGGCTTGGCGTAAAGCCCATGTCTGAGCCGAACAAGGACATTCCGGACATGCCTGCGATGGTCGTCTACAGAGGAGGAGAATATCAAGATATCGTCCAGGTATACTATGACGTACAAGTCCAGGTAATCACGGAAGATGTCATTGACAAAATGTTGAAAGGTAGCCGGAGCGTTACACAGTCCGAACGGCATAACTTGATATTCGTAGTGCCCGAACCGTGTGCGGAAGGCCGTCTTCCACTCATCCCCCTCTCGAATGCGGATCAGGTTGTACGCTCCTCGGAGGTCAAGCTTGGTGAATATGACCGCCGTTCCCAGCCTCTGGAACAGTTCCGGCACGAGAGGTAAGGGATAACGGTTTTTAATGGTGATCTTGTTCTACTGCCGATAATCAATACAGGGGCGTAGGGAATGGTCCTTTTTTTCAACGAAAAAGATGCCCGCACCTGCAGGCGAGGTGGACGGGCGGATGAACCCTTTCTTTAGGTTGTCGTCGATGTAGACTTTCAGGGTGCCCAATTCCTGCTCGGTCAACGGGAAGATCCTCCCAAAAGGTACTTCGGTCCCAGGCAAAATTTCTATAGGGCAATCATATGGTCTGTGAGGAGGAAGGGTTTCTGCTCCCTTCTTACTGAACACGTCCAGAAAATCATGGTAGGGCTCAGGGATGGTTTTCTGAAGGTCAGGGTCTGTGCCCAGACAGAGCAGGTGAGGGTGGTCGGTAGAGGCTTGTTGCAGGCAGTGTTGCTGGCAATAATCTGAGAGGAATTTAACTCTCCCTGTAGCCCAGTCAATGTTGGGGTTATGGGCTTGCAGCCAAGGCATCCCCAGAATGACGGGGAATAGCGGAGAGGAGATGGCATCCAGACTTAGGAACTCCTGATGGTGGGTTGCCACCGAGGCCATCAAGGGAACGGTTTCCTGAGTGACGGGGCCGGATTTGATAATGGAGCCGTCAGCGAGATGTACTGCAAGTCCCCGGGATTTCGGCTGCAGGGGAATGTGATGACTGGCAGCAAATGTCAAATCGATAAAGCAGCTGCATGCCCCCGAATCAATTATGGCGGGTACTAGGATTGCGGAAGTCCTTCCGGGGGGCTGTAAAGAGATGGAGAGAGCCAAGTGAGATGTTGGGTTAGGCAACAAAGAGGCACAAGTAGAAGAAACAGGCAGGCACTTGCGCATCTTGGCCGGACAGGATCTCCCGTAGTGTCCTGGTTCGCCACAGTACATGCACAGATTGTTACTACGCCTATGCTGGCGTTCTTTGGGGGAGAGAGATGGGCGCAGTAAGCCCAGTTGCATGGGTTCCGGGTCATCTAAAGCCGGAGACGGGGGAGCCGGAGGTGCAAGACGGACTGGGTTTGAGACCTTGGGGAGCAACCAGGTGGGTTGGAACTGACTGGTGGTCCTCTCGGAGCGACGCTCTCTCAGGCGCCGGTCGATCTGAATTGACAGATCTATTAACTTGTCCAGGGTTTGAGGAACTCCGACATGTGCTAGCTCGTCCTTGAGCTGATCCGACAGGCCCATCCGGAATTGGTAGCGCAAAGCAGCGTCATTCCACTCTGTGTCGGAGCTCCAACGTTTGAATTCTGCCGCATAGTCCTCGGCCGCTCTGCGGCCTTGCAGGAGAGAGTGAAGAACAGATTCTGCAGTAGCCGCTTGTTGCGGATCCTCGTAGAGTTGGGACATAGCGGCAAAGAACGTGGCAAGGGTCTCCAAGGAGGCATCTTTCTGCTCTAGAAGGCGGTGAGCCCAGGCCCTCGGCTCGTCGGTCAGCAGGGAGATGACGAAGCCCACCTTGGTTACTTCCAGGGAAAAGGTGCGGGGTTGTAGGGCGAAGAAAAGCTCGCAGGCGTTGCGGAACGCACGGTATTTGCTGCGATCGCCCGCAAACTTCTCGGGTGTAGGGACCCTGGGTTCCGGAGGAAGCATGACGACGGAGGGTGTAGCCGGATATCCCGTGGATGTGGTGCCTTGCGGGCTGGCAGGCGAGGACAGGACTTGAACTCTTTCCTCCAACCTGGTATAGCCGGCTTGGAGGTCTTTCACGGCTTGCGTCAGCCCGTTCAGGTGTCGGCATAATTCCTCCATGGGATCCCTCCCCTGCTCGGACTCGGACATGGCTGTCTGATACTGTCAGGGGGATACGCACCTGATCAGCGAGTCCGTTGGAGCAGAGAAAGGTCACCCGTACGGATCCGACTCACGGGCCCCTGGTAGTGCAGACAGGAGGCACGGGAGTGCGGAAGGGTAAGAGAGCCTGAGATAGGTTCCTGGAAGGCGGCTCCGGATCCTGGGTTCAGGAGGGTAGCTAAGCCAGGCAGGCTGCAGGCAGGTAGGTAGGCAGGCAGGTATATAGAGCAGCGCAGCTGGGCAGATGCAGAAGGAGCGGTCAGACAGGCAGGGTTCGGCAACGTTCAGGCAATATGGTACAGCGGGGTAGGCAGGTTCAGGATCAAAGACAGGCCGAGGTCGGGTGCAGGCGGATAGCAAGGAAAGTCCAGTAACAAGCCGGGTGGTCAGAAGGTCGGATTTCGGGCGAACAACAGGAGCAGGATACACAGGGGACTGCAGATCAGACAGCACCGGTCTGAAGTGTTCCAGGGGTTTAAATAAGCAAACCGGCGTGCGTCAGCGCGCGCAACGGCGCACGCGCGCGCCCGCAATGCGCGCACATGCACCCGCACGCACAGGCGCACCAACTCGCACAGGCACGCGCGCCCGCGGTCCGGGAAGTGCACCAGCGCGGACGGGAACATGCCAAACCTCAGCGCGCATCGGCGCACGCGAACGCACACCGAAGCGACCACCGACACGCCCGGCAAGGTACGTACTCTGACACCAACTACTCTGAAATACAACCTTGCGGATTTTCAGCTTCCTGGATCGGTGACCTGGAGGCTGAATGAAAGTCTTCTGCAGGATGCTGCAGTATTGGAAGATGTACAGAGAGAAGCAAGGTGGTATTTCCAGATTAATGACACGCCTGATTGTGATCCAGGGGTGATCTGGGAGGCACACAAGGCAGTGATAAGGGGAGTCTTAATGAAATATGGGGCAAGGATTAAGAGGGAAAGGGAAGCAAAGTTGACTGCGCTCCTGGCGGAGATCGCACGGTTAGAACTTCTACATAAACGGAGCCCTAATCCAGACCTGGAAAGGCTCCTGCTGGGGGTGCGTAGACAGACTACAGAGTTACTTTTGTACAAAGCAAAGAGGGCAATACAGACAGGTAGGAGACAAAATTACGAATTTGGGAACAAGTGTGGGAAGCAAATGGCTAGCTCTTTGAGGGAGCAACAATCAAAGACTTATGTATCAATGATTAGAGGGGCGGGAGGTGAAAAACTTAGGCTACCTAGAGAGATAGCTCAGCGGTTTGGAAATTTTTATACAGCTTTGTATAACTTGCAATCAAGTTCTCAGAATCAAACTACAATGGAAGAGTATATAGCAACCTCAGGCATTCCGAGTTTAACACCAGCAGTAAGTCAGGAATTGGAGAGGCCCATTACTATAGAAGAAATTCAGGAGGCAGTGAAAAGGGGGAAGAGAGGTAAAGCTCCAGGTCCGGATGGCTTTACATTTCAATATTATAGACTTCTCTTCCCTATTTTAGGACCATTCCTGCTAAAAATGTTTAATGGGCTAGGAGACACAAGTTCCTTTCACACAGAATCCCTGAAAGCGTTGATTGCGGTCATACCGAAGGAAGGTAAGGATCCCTCCCAGTGTCGGAGCTATAGGCCGATCTCGCTATTAAATACGGATCTGAAGCTCTTTTCCAAGATCCTGGCAATGCGACTAGAGCAGCACATACCCTGCCTGGTCCATAGAGATCAGGTGGGGTTTTTGCAAACGCGAGAAGCCCGGGACAACACGATCAAGACTCTGAACTTGATCCATTTGGTAGGCACATCCCGAACCCCATGTGTC
Organism: Rana muscosa; assembly: GCA_029206835.1. Classification (NCBI taxonomy): domain Eukaryota; kingdom Metazoa; phylum Chordata; class Amphibia; order Anura; family Ranidae; genus Rana; species Rana muscosa. The sequence goes on from CM055120.1 coordinate 440,882,016, forward strand.
TTCCTGGGAACAGATGCGGAAAAGGCTTTCGATCATATTGACTGGCAATTTATGCTCGCGGTATTGAGACACATGGGGTTCGGGAATAAGATGCTGCAATGGATTTCAAGTAATTATACTCAGCCCACAGCTCAGGTTAAAGTGAATGGAGTAATGTCCCCACTTTTTAAGTTATCTAACGGGACAAGACAAGGGTGCCCGTTATCACCTCTTTTATTTGCCCTGTTGGTAGAGCCACTATTAAGTAGGATCCGAATGAACCCAGATATTAAGGGGGTGCCTGTGGGAGGTATAGAGCATAAGATATCGGTGTATGCGGATGATATGATGTTTAACCTGACTAATCCGATGGTTTCCCTCCCTGACCTGCTCCAAGAATTGGAGGCATATGGAGACTTATCAAATTTTAGGATTAATTACGTAAAATCTGAAGCAATGGGAATTGCGATCCCTAAGGAAGAACTGAACACTTTGAAAGCTAACTACAAATTTAAATGGACAGATCAAGCATTGACGTACTTAGGGACCTCCATCCCGGTGGATCTTTCACAAATATATAAGCTTAATTTTTTACCATTACTAGCTAGAGTGCGGATCCTTCTGGATGGATGGCAGAAAGGGTTTCACTCGTCGTTTGGGAGGTGCAATATCATCAAAATGAACATCTTGCCGAATTTTTTGTACCTCTTCCAGACGCTCCCTATTGCGATACCTAAACAATTTTTTAAACAGACCCAGTCCCTGTTTGGAAGATTTATATGGGCAAATAAACACCCAAGAATTAGGGGATCGCTGATGTCGTTACCTAAACGATATGGAGGTGTGTCAATGCCAGATATATACAAATATTACCAAGCGGCCTTATTGAGCCGCATGATTGATTGGAGTCGACATAGTGAGGGGAAAATTTGGCCAGAGCTAGAACAAGCTCAGTGTAGTGGATTACTTCACCGAGCGGCATGGTGTTATAAGGACCTCCCGGGGGGTGTGAAGACGCACCCCTTGATAGGTCCCACACTACGGATGGAATATGGGCTATTTGTGAAGGGGAAATTATCAACACTAGACTCACCCCTTTTCCCCATTCTGGGGAATCCACAGTTCGAACCGGGACTGACGAAGGGACCCTTTAGCAAACTGGTTGAACAGGGGTTGTTTCAAGTATCTCACTTTCTGAGGGCGGGGGCTTGGCCCACGATTCAAGAGATAACGGGACAAAGATCATGTCAATTGGACTTTTGGAGGGCAATGCAATTAAGACACTTTTTTGATACCCTGAGCTTACCGAGTAAATATGAACAAAAGCTAACAAAGTTTGAGGAGTACTGTAATGGGAGTGGCATATTGCGGCATACTCTCTCTAAAATTAGTGAATTGCTGAATACCTCTGGTGAAGAGTTTCAGCTGCCCTTCTTTAGGAGGTGGGAGATGGAGTTGGATAGGGTTTTTTCGGAGGAGCAAAATAATAAAATACTACGTAACATGTTTGAATCCTCAGTCTGTATAAAAATGCAGGAGATGAACTTTAAGATCCTATCACAATGGTACCGTACCCCAGCTGTATTAAGCAGATGTTACTTAGATATAGCAGATAAGTGCTGGCGGTGCGGAAGAAACGGAGGGACGTTAATACACATCTTCTGGGCTTGTCCCAGAGTACAGAGTTTCTGGAAGGAGGTTCGAGAAATTGCGCAAAAGTTCAGAGAGGAGGAGCTGCCGGAGGATCTGACTTTCTTCCTGTTACAGGATTCGGACACTTCGGTGAAACAGTATAGGAGATCGATCCTCTGTCACCTCATGAATGCGGCAAGAGCCTGTATTCCAGCAATGTGGAAGCAGACCCAGCCACCTTCAGTAGGGATGTGGCTTAAGCGAGTAGAAGACTTGAATATGATGGAGGACCTGGTCTGGACCTCCCGGCAGAAAAGGGGAGTTTATCTTGAAACATGGTCAGAATGGAATGTTTTTAAATACTCAGAGGAGGGGAAAACCCTAATGGACCATAACTGAACGGCTGTTGGGGGACAGGGGGGCGTAGAGGAGAGAGAGTGGGAGCTTTAACCCCCCTTAGGGTTTTTTTCCCCCTTTCTTTGTTGTTTTTTTTTTGTTTTTTTTCGGGGGGGGGGGGTTAAGTTGAAATAAAGAGAGTGTCAATGAGATAGAGGAATAAATGGGGCAGAAATCCCACAGCCAGCCTGAGGACAAAGCAGGGCCTTGGGGGGGTCGGATGCCCAATGGTGGGGATACGAATGACTTAAAGGTTTATGAGTAATATGAGTAAGGCCCGGGCGAGAGGTGAGGATTTAACATACATAGAATGGTGGATATTGTATATTAGGATGTATGATATATATAGTAGAAGACAAATGTCCGTCGGTGACACAAGAAGTATGTAGAATGTACCTTATGATATCTGTCGTTGCTTTCTGTTTGTTTCAAAACAAAACAATAAAAAAGTTAAAAGAGAAAAAACAAAGACGTTCTTTGAATTGTTTGGGATCCACGATGTGACAGAATACTGAAGCCATGTGAACGCTCTTAAGGTTGTCAATGATACCGCAGAAAGAGGAATTGCTCTGATAAAACAGTATAGCGAATCGGTCAGGGATGAACAACAAAAACAATTCTTGTTGAGGGTAGTCGAGCATCACAGACAAGTAGTCACCAAGTGAAGAAAACAAGGGATTGCATCGTTCAAAGTTGATTAATATAACGCATGTTTTGCCTATCATATTACCTATTAATCTTAGTGTATCGTTTTAATAGTATTTTAAGTTTGTGATTTCTAGTTTTCCCAATAAAAGTAATTAACATTGAAAAATCTTATTTTTTGCCTACTTTTACAAAACAGATCAAAGTGTGCAACCTCTAAATATTATCCAGTCTTCTTGAAATTTAGCATATATATCTTTTACATCACTGAGACTCGGGGCGTAAGCAAAGTCTGCAAAAATTTTACAGTTTATTTTTTGCCTTTAGAAAATGAAACCTATGAAACCCTACTGGATAGGCCCCTCTCCATGGAGGAAATCGCTGTAGCTATAGCCGCTTTCCCCCGGTCCAAGTCACCGGGTTCCAATGGACTCCCGGTGGAGCTGTACACTTACTCTGAGTTCTTGGTCCCCAGGCTTCACAAGCTATACGACCATATTTTTAAGACTTCCTCACTGCCGGCTTCAATGCGCGAGACCACGATAGTGTTGATACCCAAACCGGGTAAAGATCCCCATCATCCCGATTCCTATCGCCCCATTTCCCTACTGCAAGTCAATGTCAAGATCTTGGCTAAGATCTTTGCCACTCGACTTAATGCAGTCATCCTCTTCCTCATACATACCGACCAAGTGGGCTTCATGCCGGGATGGAACACCTCTTTTAATTTAAGGAGGCTTTTTATCAACCTGCAAACACATCACGACAATACAGGCGCCAGAATGGTTGTTGCGTTGGACACTGGTAAGTCGTTCGACTCTGTCAAATGGGCCTACTTGTGGACCTGCCTAGAGCGGTTTGACATCGGGCCCAGGTTCATAAAGTGGGTTCAGCTCTTGTATCAGGAACCGGTGGCTAGAGTTGTAGCCAACGGCTGGGCATCCGAACAGTTTCCCCTTACCATAGGCACACATCAGGGGTGCCCCCTTTCCCCTTTGCTGTATGCACTATCAGCGGAGCCTTTTTCGGTGTCCCTTCGCTCCAACCCAGATACAATTGGGACAAATCGCAAATACTGCCCCTAGATAGCTTCCCAGAGACACAGGTGCAGGCTCAACTCCCTCTGCAGAGAGTGGACTGCATTAAATATCTAGGCATACACATTACCCGGACACCTATGGACTATATCTGACTTAATATACAACCCCTCTTTGATATGCTCAAGCACAAGACCCAGTTTTGGGCCAGATTACCACTGGGGGTCATGGGACGCATCAATCTTGTCAAGATGGTGCTATTGCCAAAGATCCTGTATGTACTTTGGCACTCCCCGGTGGCACTAATAGGTGGCACTGGTGGGCACTGATAGGCGGCAATGATGGGAATTGATGAGCAGCACTGATAGTCAGCACTGACTGGCATCACTAATGGGCACTGATTGCTGGCACTGGTGGCACTGTATTGTAATCAGGGCCCTGATTACATGTCTGGATGTCCCCTGCGAGGAGATGCTGCTGATCGGCTCTCCTCACCACACACTGTGTGAGGCGATGAGAGACGATTACCGACATTTCCGTGTTTACATGTGACCAGCTGTGATTGGACACAGCTGATCACATGGTTAAAGAGCCACGTCTCTTTACAGAGATCAGAGTCGCACCGTGTCCTAGCAACACAACTGTTCAGGTGCGCCGTCATGACTTCCACCCGGAATGAGAGCCGCACCGTCCCTCCGTCATTTGATGGTGGGCAGGCTGCAAGCGGTTAAGATCATCACAGAGGACAAAGGGGGTGTTTCATCAGATTAAGCGACCCGTCAGAATGTGTAACAGAAGTGACGTTTTGTCGCCACCATCTTGCTACACCCCACACTCCTCCACAGTAAGGATACACTGAGAAGGGGACAAGCAGACATCTTGTTACACCCACCGGAGTGTTGCATTTTGCACTTATTTTTAACCGTAACCGAGTTTATATAGTAAAATACATATAAAAAAATAGAAGGTTTTTAGACATACATCTGCTTACATAGCGGCCAACATCCCATTTATGATGCAAAGCGAAAATTTTCCCCAAAGGGGTGGAACTTTTTAGGCACAGGCTGTGAAACACTGAGTATAATAGAAAAGTATATAAAGTAGTTTTATTTTAAACAATTATCAAAAAACAATAACAGAATATTTATAAAAACGTGATGAATGTCTGTGCAAATCACTGTAAAGTGCGTATATTTCCTGGAAATTCTCCAAGTACACCCACACTTTATGAACATACAATATGGGTCATATGCATTCGTATCCCTACGCGTTACAGAGTATATGCAAATTGTAATTATACGTAGTAATCTAAAATATAAAAGAGATATACATTTTTAATAAAAGCATAGATTTGAATCAGTGTCTCTGTCCATCTATGGCCACAGATGGATCAAAGCAAAGGCATATGTGTTGCTCATATACTCAATGTCCAGCAATGCATCAGAGCACAGAAGGTAAGGTTTGGCCAGAAAACAATAAAACGTGAACAACAGAGATTGGTGAAAAACTAAGAGGTGGGCTCCCTGATGCAGATGAGGATTGGTCGCAGTTGTCACCTGGGCGCGAGCCAGGACCACATAAGCAGGGAGCTGGAGATGCAAAAAACATCAATTAACAAGTTTGTTTTCTGATACCACACATTTTTATGCCTATATACCCACATATGGGAGGTTTTTTTTGGCAGGGGAATCTGCAGTGAACACTGTCCAAAAGAGTATACAAACATGTACCTTATAGAAGTGTTAATGGCGATTTAGACGGGGACAGGTTGTATAGAACTTGAAAGTTTCATAGTGGATCACTTCCCAATGCACTGCGGTATAGGGCTAATGGATCTACAAGCACCGATCATCCATACAAAAAGGGTGGTCAGTGGCCTAAAGAGGTCCAAAGATAAACCCTTATATCACGCAGACGAAGCACATAAAAGGATGTCACAAGCTGTAAAAGGCAGAGAGGTAGGAAAGAGTGTGATTTTACATCTACTCCACAATGCAAGTCAATTGGCACCAAAGAGATATAGTTATTTTTTTACCTGAGCTGGTTGGAACCACTAGTGTACTGCCTCCCCAAACGCCACCACACTAACTGCACATATGGTAAGGCACCCTGTATATAGCAGGGGCTGTCCGAAAGAGCACCACCCTCCTGACAGGTGTGTGTGATAGTAATCACCCACACAACCGTCTATTGCGCAGAGCGCGGTCTCCAGAGTGCACGGCGTTGCCACCTGCCCACGTCCAAAATGGCGATGCGCAGCCACCCTGAATGCCGCAACCTGAGGATAGGAGATGCGGTGGGAGGAAACAACATCTCCTTGCCGTGAGTTGGCGCCTGCGCACTGGCAGACCAACCAGTCATCTGGCCCAGGGTTTTGAAAGGATAAACATAGATGGAACAAGGGGGAAAGTGACATGAACCAACCAAAAGGAAGGCATGTCATATGTGAATCCAGGGCAAGGGGGACCACAGGGGAATGCCGAACGGGTAGAGAGGTGGGTCGGTGAGCATCACACGATTCTACCCTATATGCCAGGACGGCCCACGCGTTCTGGGATCACGCACAGGTCACAACCATCCAAAGAGAATTCTGCAACAAGGACAAGTGGTATAAAAAAAGATAGATGAGGGTAAACATAAATGAAATGAAAATAAAATTAAATGTGAATGAAAATGAAATTAAAAATAAAATGAATAATAATGAAAATAAATATAAATGTGAATAAAAATAAATGAGGATATGCATAAAAGGTTGAAAAAAACAGGAAAAAAATTAAAGTGGATTGAAATGTAAAAATTAAAATAAATAATAATAAAAATAAAATAAAATAAATAAAATGTCACTGAATACTGAAAATAAATATAAATGAAAATGAAAAGGGAAAGAGGAATCAGATGACACAAAAGAAAAAACAAGTGATGAGAATAAGTACTAGGAAGTTGTCTGGGCATGCATGGAAGAGGTATATGTAGTGTAAACTTTTGGGGATTATAGCTGCACGGGACCAAGTGCATATACCATTGAACTTGAACAAAAAGGCTTTTATTTGTAAATAAACCAAAAATAAAGCTTCATTCAGCACACAGGAAAAATATAAAAACAAAGTCCGCTTATCTCCAGCATAAAGTAAAGTCCTGCTTGTCTTCAGCACAAAACAAATTAAAGAAAAGGCACATACAGTTTTTGTAGAGGGGTCTTCGCCCCAGAACTTCCAGAGCCCTTGCTGAATCCTTAAAAGCTCCCAGCAGACACACAGCTCATTTTCACAGGTGCAATCCCCATACTCCTTCCACAACACCTCTTGCACCACTTCCTGTTTTATGAGCTGTTTCCTGGAAGCCTTTAACCCCCCTGTGTGCTGACTCCCAGTGGTCAGGAGTGGAGGCTCTATCCCACCCAAATATCACTTTAGAGCCTCCGAAATTCCAGGCCCCTGGTCCGTCAGCATCTCTTTGGGGAACCCAGTTCGTGAGAACATTTGAAATAACTCCCGGGCAATGGCCTTAGAGGAAGCTTTCCTCAAAGGGATTGCTTCTAGATACCTAGTTGCGTAATCTAGGATGACTAATATGTATTGATGCCCCCTTGCCGAACCCAGTTCGTGAGAACATTTGAAATAACTCCCGGGCAATGGCCTTAGAGGAAGCTTTCCTCAAAGGGATTGCTTCTGGATACCTAGTTGCGTAATCTAGGATGACTAATATGTATTGATGCCCCCTTGCCGACTTTACCAGGGGTCCCACCAGATCCATAGCGATCCGCTCGAATGGGACCTCAATAATTGGCAAGGGTACTAGAGGGTTTCTATAGTGGGGCACTGGGGCAGTTAACTGGCAACTGGGATAAGATGCACAATATATTTTAACCTCACTTTCACTCCTGGCCAGTAAAACCGGTCGGTTATCCTGGCCTCTGTTTTCTCCACCCCCAGGTGTGTCCTCCCAGTGCGTCGTCGTGGGCTAGATCAAGGAGCATCCGCCTATATAGTTGGGGAACCAGCAACTGCTCTACAGTTTCCCCTCGGCTCTCAGCTACTCAATATACCAAGTCCCCCTTCAACGCAAAATGAGGAAACCTCTGATCTGCCCCTGGCATTTGTAAGACCCCATCAATAACAGAAACCTGCTCTCGAGCATTGATCAAGGTAGGATCCTGTAATTGGGCGGTGCCAAATGCACCCCTGGATACATCCAGGTCTGGATGCACTGGCCTCGAGGATGTTTCCCCCTCATCCTCCTCAACCAGAGAGAGCTCATCATCCTCCCCCAGCATAACTTGTAATGGGAAAACTTCCCTCCCTCAGAGATCAACTCGGTTTTGAGACCTGGAACAGGAACATTATCATCCAAATTAGCATTCTCTGTAATTTCATTGTCAGTGACGGGTATCTCCATATTAGAGGGGTGTGTTGTGGGGGTTTCAGGCCCGGACCCCTCAGACTCTGTCCCTTCCAGGCCCAGTGTCCCCAGTTCTCCTTGCAGCCCCATCTGTACCTGATTCCACAGTTTGAGAAATAGTGGACAGTCCCTCCCCACTATGATGTCATGTATTAAACTTTTTACCACCCCAACCTCTTGGTGAGGCCATAGGAAACCGTCACCGGGACCAGGGGGTACTCCCTGGTGTCCCCATGGATACACACTACCCGTAGAGTCTTATTTACTGGGCCGAGTCTCCCGACCACCCTGGCATGTACAAGTGTTACCATGCTAGCGGAGTCCAGTAGAGCCCTGGCAGGAAGGTGGTTTACCCACACTTCACACTCAAACCGTCCTGCAGCCAGATCAAGATGAATGGCACCACTTCCTGTTTTATGAGCTGTTTCCTGGAAGCCTTTAACCCCCCTGTGTGCTGACTCCCAGTGGTCAGGAGTGGAGGCTCTATCCCACCCCAATATCACTTTAGAGCCTCTGAAATTCCGGGCCCCAAATAACTCTCTATCAAGACAAAGAGGACTGCGAGCCAGTCCTCTCTGGACTACTTCTTTTGCCGGGAATTCCTCACCCATTCTGGGTGACCTCCTGAACACCATCACCACTCCTTAAAGGGACCACAACCCAAATATTGGTGCTATATAGCACCCGTCCAGGACCCAACCTTGGCGTCCTGTACAGTAGCAACAGGCTGATGAACACACGTGGGGCTCCAAAATTAACGCCCCTCATGATCTTCAAGACATAAGAACATATATTTAAATATCTTGTTTATGGAGATGAGATGGTATTGACCTAAGAGAGACTTGGCCGATAGAGAAAGCAGCCATGAAGATTAAACCCCCCGATGGTAAAATACAAAGTGGGGGAGATCTGGCTATTTTTCCATCCCTCCAGATACAAATCCTTCAAGGAAGGGTTTGTAATTTACTGCCTCATTGAGGCCTGGAAATACTGTAGCCTGAAGCAAAAAGATCAATTTCAGTTCTCTTTGCAATATAGTTTTGTTCCAGTCCCCCCCCTCTGGGATTGGGGTGCACTCACAGGCAGGTGATTGTGCTAGCTGCAGACAGTCAGTGTTTTACTTAGTGTACTACTGTGTGCTTTGCATAGCATTCACCTAAAGCTCACCTGGATACAGTTATTCTCTATACTGTGACAGGCAGGCCGGTGATTGTGCTAGCTGCAGACAGTCAGTGTTTCACTCAGTGTACTACTGTGTGCTTTGCATAGCATTAACCTAAAGCTCACCTGAATACAGTTAATGACTAATACTATTATAGTGGTGTTCTCATAGTAAAACCACAAGCAGAGAGCTGCAAGTATTTTCAGTGTACTGTGTCCTCTGCACAGTTTTCACCTAAAACGAACTGAAAACAATTGCTGCTTTTCCCATACTAACACCACAGCAGGCCATTAGTATGTCTGGAAGGCAAACAATGAGAGGCAGACAGTCACGAGGCAATAAAAGAGGGCAAGCAGGCTCTGTGTCTGGAGGCAACAGTGATGCTGGTCATGGACATGGTGCATTCTCATCAGCACGTGGCTGTGGGAAATGCTTGTCCTTCTTTTTGGCAGCTGGCCATGTTGAGCCGCAACATGCCGAAGACTTGGTAGAGTGGATGACCAAGCCGTCCTCCTCCTCCTCATCCTCTCTCACCCAGGCTCAGGGTACTTTGTCTGGCAAAGCAGCTGCCAAAGCGGCCTCTTCCCTCGGCTCAATGGCATCAGTCACTCCTTCCCTAGCCCCACCATGTCCTCCTGAGGAGTCCCCCGAACTGTTTGACCACAGTGTTGGGTACATGCTCCAGGAGGATGCCCAGCGTTTTGAAGGCTCCGATAATGGAACCCAGCTTGAGGAAGGCAGTAACGTGAGCTCAGAGAGAGGGGGTAGTAACGTGAGCCCAGAGAGAGGGGGTGCCCAACAAGGTCAGCTATCTGGCAGTCATGTTCCCCCAGCTGCAGCATACTGCCATATTGGCTCCAGTGATGAGGAGGGAGGGGATGATGAGGTCACTGATTCCACGTGGGTGCCTGATAGAGAGGAGGAGGAGGAGGCACATCTCCAATGAGGCAGGATGCCTTCCAGGGGCCAGCTTAAGGGCAGCACACCGACTGCATCACACCGCAGAGCTCCGCATGTACAGGGCGCTGCTGTCTCTGCGCGTTATTCCAAAAGTTCTTTGGTGTGGGCCTTTTTTCAGACGTGTGCAACAGATCGCACCATTGCCATTTGCAATATATGTCTAAAGCGTATCTCACGTGGCCAAAACATCAGCCGATTGGGCACCACGTGCTTGACCAGACATATGTCGACCTGCCATGCAGTCCGTTGGCAAGCACACCTAAAAGACCCACACCAAAGAACAAGGTGGACCTTTCCTTGCTCCTCATCAGCTGGGATCTCCAACCCCACTATACCTTCAGTCCTCTCTGAAACCTGCACTGAGAGGAATGAAGGTGTAGAATTAGGTGTGTCACAGCCAAGTACTTGCGGGCAATCTGCTATCGGTACACCGACGTCCGATTGTACCAGGCAAATTTCCCTGCCCCAGCTGCTGCACCACTGCAAGAAGTGCGCTCCCAGCCATCCACATGCCCAGCGGTTGAATGCTAGCTTGGCTAAATTGCTAGCACTTCAACTGCTGCCTTTTCAGTTGGTAGACTCTGCCCCCTTCCGTGAGTTTGTGGAATGTGTGGTTCCTCAGTGGCAGGTTCCCAAACGCCACTTTTTCTCACGGAAGGCGATTCCGGCTCTCTACCGGCATGTTGAAGGCAATGTCTTGGCCTCGCTGGACAGAGCGGTCAGCGGTAAGGTGCATATTACCGCTGACTCCTGGTCCAGCAGGCATCGACAGGGACGTTACCTATCTTTCACGGCGCATTGGGTGACTCTGCTGGCAGCTGGGAAGGATGCAGGACAAGGTGCAGTAGTGTTGGAGGTTGTTCCGCCACCACGCCTCCAAAATGTTACTACTGGTGATTCTGACACACCTCTCTCCTCCACCCCCTCCTCTTCTTCTTCCTCCATGGGCTCTTCCTGTGCTGATTTGTCCTCGGAACCAGCGGTGCTCCTTAGGCGTTCAAGAGGCTACGCCAGTACGCAGGCAAAAAGATGCCATGCGGTGCTTGAGCTGGTGTGTTTGGGGGACAGGAGCCACACTGGGGCAGAGATTCTGTCAGCTCTGCAGGGGCAGGCTCAGAGGTGGTTGACGCCACGCCAGCTTAAGCCAGGAAAGGTGGTTTCCGACAATGGCACCAACCTCCTCTCCGCCCTCCGACAGGGACAACTGACCCATGTGTCCTGTTTGGCTCATGTCCTTAACTTGGTGGTGCAGCGGTTCTTGGGCAGGTACCCGGGCTTACAGGAGGTCCTGAAGCAGGCCAGGAAACTCTGGGCATTTCCGCCGGTCATATAATGCCAGTGCTTGGCTGGCTGAGCTGCAGAAGGATTACAACCTGCCCAAGAACCGCCTAATCTGTGACATGCCCACCAGGTGGAACTCTACGTTGGCCATGCTGCAGCGGCTGCACACGCAGCAGAGGGACATCAATGAGTATCTGTGCCAATATGGCACCAGGACAGGGTCAAGGGAGCTTGTATTTTTTTCCCCACGCCAGTGGGCCATGATCAGGGATGCATGCACTGTCCTGGCACCATTTGAGGAGGCCACTAGGATGATGAGCAGTGACAGTGCATGCATCAGTGACACTGTCCCTCTTGTCCACCTGTTGGAGCACATGCTGCGTGGAATAATGGACAGGGCACTTGAGGCAGAACAGAGGCAGGAAGAGGAGGACTTCCTTACCTCTCAAGGCCCCCTTTATCCAGACAGTGTTCCTGCTGGCCCAGCTATCACACAGGAAGAGGAGGAGGAGGAGGATTGTGTCAGCATGGAGGTGTTGACTAGCACTCAGCATCAGCAGCAGTCTTCAAGGGATCAATTACAGTCCCAAGACACCCATGGACTTGTACGTGGCTGGGAGGAGGTGGCTGCGGATCATGTCATCCTCAGTGACCCAGAGGACTCGGCACCGAATGCCTCAGCAAACCTACGCTGCATGGCCTCCCTGATCCTGCAAAGCCTGCATTAAGAATCCTTGTATTCGTGCGATCAAGGAGAGGGATCATTACTGGCTGGCAACCCTCCTTGATTCAGGTTACAAGGGTAAGGTTGCAGACCTTATCTTGCCATCGCAGAGGGAGCAGAGGATGAGGCATCTTCGGGAGGCCTTGCAGAAAGGTCTGTGCAACGCGTTCACAGAGACTGGGAGGTTACAAATTCCTGGTCCTGGACAACGTGTTGCTGAGGCTTCGGTCAGTCAAAGAAGGAGCGGTGGAGAAGGTGGCCGTCTGACCGATGCGTTCAGACAATTTTTTAGTCTGCAGCCCCAAGATATGATCGGTTCCAGCAGCCATCGCCAGCGTCTGGTTTACATGGTGCAGGAATACCTAGGGGCAAGATCAGACTTTGGACACCTTTCCTACCGAAAATCCTCTGGGTTACTGGGTCTTGAGGATGGATCACTGGCCAGAGCTTGCACAGTATGCAATTGAGCTACTGGCCTGTCCTTCATCCAGCGTTCTTTCGGAACGCACATTCAGTGCTGCTGGAGGCTTTGTAACCGATCACAGGGTGCGCCTGTCAACCGACTCGGTCGATCGACTGACCTTCATAAAAATGAATCAGTCTTGGATCACCACCAGCTAACAGGCACCTGATGCTGATGTAACAGAATAATTTTCTTTGAAATGTCAGATCCCTTCAAGACTGCCTATGCTGATGCAGAGTGACTATACTGTTATGCTGAGTGACTATCCTCTTCCTCCTCAATAATCATGCTGATAGCTTAAAAGAACATTTTTGGTTCTGAGCACCGCCACCAGTGGCTAAGGCCCTATTTTTCATCCCATGTTTAACAGGGGCGTGTAACTACAATTTTTGATGCAATACTTTGCAACAGGGCTCATTGCTGCGCTCTAAGTACAGTATCTGTGAGGGGTTGCAGTGTTGTAGCACCAGCACCAGTGCCTAAGCCCCAATTTTTCTGCCCCTGTTCAACAGGGGCATGTAATTACTATTCTTGATCTAATATTTCACAGCTGGGCCCATTCCTGCGCCCACCAAGAGTAACTGTGAGGACTTATGCCGCGTACTCACTATCGTTTTTAATGTCATTTAAAAAAACGAAGTTTTTCTCGACGTGATTTTTCATGTTTCCTCTCAAGCCTGCCTTGCATACACACGTTCATTAAAAGAAACGCATGAGCAAAGTGCAGTGACGTACAACACGTACGACGGCACTATAAAGGGGAAGTTCCGTTCGGATGGCGCCACCCTTCATGTTAGTAAAGTTTGTTGAGCGACGATTCGCGCTTATTCAGCCTCGTGCTTTTCAGTCCGTTACAGCGTGACAAATGTGCTATCTCCATTACGAACGCTAGTTTTACCAGAACGCGCGCTCCCGTCTCATACTTGATTCTGAGCATGCGCGTTTTTTTCCCCCTCGTAAAAGCATACACACTACCATTTTTCACGACGTGAAAAACGACGTGAAAAAATAGAGCAGGTTCTAATTTTTTTAGCCCATTTTTTCACGTCGTTAAAAATGCTCTGGAGCCTACACACGGTCGTTTTTAATGCCCATTTTTAACGTCATGAAAAACGATCGTGTGTACGCGGCATCAGTGTTGTGGCACCAGCACCACCGCCACCACCAAAGGCCCAATTTTTCAGCCCCTGTTCAACAGGGGCATGCAATTACAATTCTTGATCTTATAATTCACAGCAAGGCCCATTCCTGCACCCACCAAGAGTAACTGTGAGGGCTTATAGTGTGTGGCAACACCACCACCACCACGAAAGGCCCAATTTTTCCGCCCCTGTTCAACAGGGGCATGTAATTACAATTCTTGATCAAATATTTCACAGCTGGGCCCATTCCTGTGCCAACCAAGAGCAACTGTGAGGGCTTACAGTGTTGTGGCAACACCAACACCTAAGGGGCAAATTTCTGCAGAGTATATATGGCAGGCCCCTACTTTCAAACATCCAACTTACAAACGACTCCTACTTGCAAACGGAAAGAGGCAACAGGAAGTGAGAGGAAATCTACCCCTAGGAAGGCAAATTCTCTCCTCTAAGAGTTAATATGGGAAAAAGGTGTCTCCTCTCCACTGATGCTTTATCACCAATCCTTGTTTCAATAAAAACCCCAAATTTTCCAAAAACATTTGTCATTGGGATGGAAAGTGAGGTGAAATGTTCTGAACAGGTACACAGACAGCAAAAAAAAAAAAGTTACAGGGGTGATAACCCTTCCCTATGTTCTCCAAAAAGCTTAAAAATAGATTTTTTGGCTAGAGCTACACTTAAAAAATGTACCTGTTCCAAATTACAAACAGATTGTATTTAAGAACAAACCTACAGTCCCTGTCTTGTTTGCACCGCCTGTATACTGCTGTTCAGAGTATATAGGGCCTTTTTTTATTTTGGGTGCAGGGTTCCCCCTAATATCCATACAAGACCCAAAGGGGCTGGTGATGGGGTAGCCATGCAATTTTTCTCAATGATTTTTATCCATATTGCCGTGACCAGACATTACATTAAAGCCGCAAACTTTAATTTAAATTGCTTTTTTTCCTTTATGCCCCATACACACGATCATTTTTCATGCCATTTTTTAAACCAACGTTTTTCTTGTCTCTTTTTTTCATGTTTCCTCTCAGGCCTGTCTTGCGTACACACGATCATTAAAAAAAACGCTTGAGCAAAGCGCAGTGACGTACAGCACGTACGACGGCACTATAAAGGGGAAGTTCCGTTCGAATGGCGCCACCCTTCATGTTAGTAAAGTTTGTTGAGCGACGATTCGCGCTTTTCAGCCTCGTGCTTTTCAGTCCGTTACTGTGTGATGAATGTGCTATCTACATTACGAACGCTAGTTTTACCAGAACGAGCGCTCCCGTCTCATACTTGATTCTGAGCATGCGCGTTTTTTTCACGTCGTTAAAGCATACACACTATCGTTTTTCACGTCGTTAAAAAAAAAACGACATGAAAAACTACGTGAAAAAATAGAGCATGTTCGAAATTTTTAATGGCCGTTTTTCACGTCGTTAAAAATGCTCTGGAGCATACACACGATCGGTTTTAAGGCCCATTTTTAAAAATGGCATTTTTAACGGCATGAAAAACGATCGTGTGTATGGGGCATTAGAGTGAGTGAGTGAATAACTTGTATAGCGCTACAAATGTGGACTCAATTTCCTCAAGGCACTTGCATCCAGTGACGTCCTGATTCGTCAGAAGAGGTGGGTCTTAAGTTTTTTCCTGAAGGCCCGATGGTTTTTTTCCATGCGGATATCCGTGGGTAGAGCATTACATAGACTTGGTCCTTGGACTGCAAATCTTTGTTCTCCCTTTGTTTTGTAGCGGGACTTAAGGATGTGAAGGAGGTTTTGGTTTGTTGATCGGAGAGTGCGATTGGGGGTGTAGTGTTTTATCTTCTCGCATAGATATTGAGGAGCGTTTCCTTGTGTGCACTTGTGTGTGAGGCAGAGGGTCTTGAATGTGATCCGATCCTTTACGATTTGTCAATGAAGGGTCCTCAGTGATGGGTTCCCAGGCTTTTTTCTCGTTACCAGCCTGGCAGCTGTGTTCTGGATGACTTGTAGGCGCAGAATCTGGTATTTGTGTAGTCCGAGGTAGAGGGCGTTTGCGTAGTCGAGTCACGAGTTGATAATTGTTCCAACTACTACTGCTTTGTCCTCTTCCGGGATTAAAGGGGATGAGTCTACGCAGCAGGCGGAGGAGATGGTGAGATCCGATGACTACTGATCCTATTTGTGCATCCATCGACAACTCCGAATCAAAGATTACTCCGAGGCTTTTGGCTTTGGTGCTTGGGGTAATGGTCTGTGCAAGGATGGAGGGGAGTGTCCAAGAAGTTTTAGTTTTTGTCTTTCGGTTTGCGTGGAGGAGAAGGAGTTCTGTTTTGGATCCGTTGAGTTTGAGGGAACTCTCAGTCATCCATTCATCGATCAATGTGAGGCAATTTTCCAATCCGTCATATTGGTCTTTTTTCCCGGTGATACGAAAGTAGAGTTGGGTTTTGTCAGCGTATAAGTGGTAGCACAGGTCCTGTTTGCTGATGATTTTGAGGAGTGGGCGTAGGTAGATGTTAAAGAGCTAGGGCGACAGGGGTGATCCTTGAGGGACTCCGCAGGAAATTGCGCAAGTTTCAGAGGTGAAGACTCCTGGTTTTACTATCTAGGAAGAATGCGAACCAGGATAGGACCGGGTCTGCGACTCCTGCTACTTCTTTAAGGCGAATGAGTAGAGTTTTGTGGTCTACTGTGTCGAACGCTGCACTGAGGTCCAGCAGCACCAGAAGGCATGATTCGCCATCTGCTGCTTCGAGGGAGTCATCCCATATTTTAAGAAGTGCTGTTTCTGTGCCATGGCCAGGGCGGAAGCCTGATTGTAGTGGATCCAAGCGTTTGTAAGTGTCCAAGTGGAGTTGTAGCTGTTGTACTACTGCTTTCTCCATAATCTTCGAGATGGTGTTGAGGCTTGTTACCGGTCTGCGGTGGTTTGGGTCTTTGGGGTCGAGGTTGGGTTTCTTTAGGAGGGGTTTGATTATGCCTTGCTTGAGAGAGCTCGGAACAATACCTTCTTTGAATGATTTTTCTTTTTCGTACATCACGGGACACAGAGCGACTTAGTCATTATTAATGGGTTATATAGATACCTTCGGGTGCTGGCACTGGCAACTTCCAAAACCGGAAGTACCCTCCCCTATATAAGCCCCTCCCATCCGGGAGCACCTCAGTTTTTTGCCAGTGTCTAAGGTGTTGGCCAAAGAGTAACATGTGTTTTCCTGGGCTTGCGTACAGGTTCTTTTACGGGCCTTAGTAAGCTGTTCCGGATCCCACCAAAAAAGCTTCATAGCTAAACGGTCGGTACCCGGGCCTTGCAACAGAAGAGCAAGGTTTTGCCTGTAATGCCTCTCTTAGGAGGGCTGGACCCTGGGATCCAGAGCTCTGGTCATACCCACGACCAAGATGTTTTCTGTGCAGGGTGCTATACAGGTCCAGGGGAGTGGAATCCTTGGGAACCCGGTCCCTGAAGGTTTAATTACAATGCCTGCTGTGATAGGTGAAGTTTGGGCTTCTGTGGACCAAACAGAGTCCTGCGGCGGGGAACAGGTAAGTGGGGGCCCCCAGGAACTTGGTTCTATTGGGGGACCCCCAAGCCTAATTTGTCTTTCTGTCTGTTACCTAACGGTATTCCCGCTAATATCTGTGTATGCCTGTAACTACTGAAAAATGTAAAATTTTAATAGTCAAGAAAAAAAAAAAAAGAGGACCGCGGTACCTGTGTTGAACCACTAGAGGCCGCTGTGGTCCATTTTTTCTTGTCATGTGGATCTTTGGTTTTCTCAAGTCAAAAGATCCAGGCAGTTGGTAAGTTCCTCTGCCCTGTTGCTGCGCTCATCCACCGCACAGGCCCTCCGGCAAAAAGGGCCCTGGCTCCTAGTCCCTGCTTGGTTTCAAAAAGGGCGCCAATGGCGCGCGGGCGCGTGCACGCGCCTCCTATGAAAAAAAAGGGGCGGGGCGGGTGGATGACGCTCGATGCGCGCCGCGGCGCTTCTGCGCATGTGCAGGCGTCCCAGCATGTATAAAAGACACAGTACAAGTGTCAGCTGGATGCAAACAGAGCTAGCAACAAACAGTGGCACACAGAGGCAGTTGATGCAGGCATCCCCATAGAAAGGCACTTTAGTGGACACCAGCTGGTATATAGCAGCAACTGTGTTAGACTATTACCAGCAAAATTGGTGTATGACGACGGGAATACCTCAGCTTTGTGCTTAAAGGATATGTCTTCCAGACGCTCCGGAAATAAGTCTTCCAGGAAGCCAAAGGGGTCTCCATCGGGCTCTGAGGATATTGGGCATGCTTGTACTGCACCAATCTCCCCTGAGAATTCAGAGGTCAGTAGCCGTAGGAACCCCGCAAGAGTGCCTGATGCTGCGGCTGTCCCCAGTCCACCTGCTCCTGTATATATAACAGAGGAGGTTTTATCCTCAACTCTGTCACAGGGAAAGCGCGTCCGATCTCCGTCTCCTCCTTCAGAGTGCCTGTTAGTGGAGGAACAGCCCCACACAGAGATCGACCTACCTGAAGGGGATCAGGATGAGGTTGATTCAGTTATGGAGGAATCAACAGTGGAAGAACCTTTCTCAGCATCTCAGGCTGAAAGATTATGGGTTCAGTCTCTGACTAACATGGTCCGATCAGCATTTAAAATGCCTCTGGCGGAACCATCAACCACTACGGTTTCCTCGCTGGGGTCGCTGAAAGCTCCCCAGGCTGTCTGTTCCTTCCCAATCCACCCTTTATTGGAAGGGCTTATTTACCAGGATTGGGAGCATCCTGATAAAATATTTACTCCCCCCAAAAGATTTCCGGTGATCTATCCCATGGAGGATAAGTTCATAAAAAAATGGAGGGTCCCTACAGTGGACGCAGCCATCTCTTCTGTGAACAAATCACTGACATGTCCAGTAGATAAT
Organism: Rana muscosa; assembly: GCA_029206835.1. Taxonomy (NCBI): domain Eukaryota; kingdom Metazoa; phylum Chordata; class Amphibia; order Anura; family Ranidae; genus Rana; species Rana muscosa. Next base: position 440,900,720 of record CM055120.1, read on the forward strand.
GTTCCAATGTTCAAAGACCCAATAGATAAAAAATTGGAGTCTTTACTAAAATCTGCTTTCTCTACAGCAAGCATGGTGACACAACCTGCGGTAGCAGCGATTGGAGTCTGCCAAGCGGTGAAAGATCAGTTGAAACAAGTCTTAAGGGACTTACCAGATCAGCAGGCTCTTGCCCTAGCTGACCTACCTAGAGCCTTGTGTTTTGCGGTGGACGCCATAAAGGATACAATCCAACAGGCCTCCCGCTTTACGCTGTCTGTAGTACATATGCGTAGGCTTCTATGGCTCAAAAACTGGTCTGCTGAAGCTCCCTGTAAGAAATTGCTGGGTAGCTTCCCATTTCATGGAGAACGCTTATTTGGAGAAGATCTGGACAAATATATCCAGAAAATTTCTGCCGGTAAAAGTTCACTCTTACCGGTTAAGAACAAGAGTAGAAGTCCTTCTTTTAAGAGGCCTACTTCTCCAGTCCCTGGCACATCGGCTGTGAAACAGTTCCGACGGCCTCCGCGGTCAAATTCAGGGGGCAGAAATCAGGGACAATCACAGGGTAACAAGAAACCCTGGGTCAAGAGAGGTACAAAACCTCCCCCCAAGTCATGAAGGGTTGCCCCCACTCAATCGGGTGGGGGGAAGACTTCAGTTGTTCACAGAGACCTGGCGGGACACCATCAGAGACAGATGGGTGCTCTCCGCAGTAAGTCTGGGATACAAGCTGGAGTTAAAAGACACTCCTCCTGCCCAATTTATGAGGTCAAACGTGCCAAGCGATCCCCAGAAGAGAGGATCCCTCCTTCTGGCACTAGAACAACTATTGCTCCAAGGTGTAATCATGAAGGTTCCCCTGGAAGAAAGCGGGTTCGGGTTTTACTCGAACCTTTTCACAGTCCCCAAACCAAATGGGGACGTGAGGCCCATATTAAATCTAAAAGGGCTAAACAAGTTCCTAAATATCAGGACTTTTCGGATGGAGTCGATCCGATCGGTGGCCACCGCCCTACAAGGGCAGGAATGGTTAGCCTCGATTGACATAAGGGATGCTTATCTGCATATTCCCATCTTTCCGGCCCACCAGAAATTTCTACGCTTTACAGTAGAAGGGCGCCATTTTCAGTTCAGAGCCTTACCTTTCGGTCTGGCCACAGCACCACGAGTGTTCACAAAAATTCTGGCCCCACTATTGGCCAATCTAAGAACACAAGGTGTAACGATAATGGCATAGCTAGACGACCTGCTACTAATAGACCACTCAGTGGAAAAGCTAGAAGTAGCTATTCACAAGACAATCAAGTATCTGGAATATCACGGTTGGATTATCAACCGGGACAAGTCAGCTCTAAGACCAGTCAGAAGTCTGGAATACTTAGGGCTAAGGCTGGATTCAAATCAGAGAAAGATTTTCTTACCTCCAGAAAAGGTGTCGTCTTTAAAAGATTTGACCCACTTAGTGGGTACAAAAAGAAAACCATCCATACGCCTGTGCATGAGGCTGCTGGGAAAAATGGTGGCTTCATTCGAAGCAGTACCCTACGGTCAATTCCATTCAAGGAACTTGCAGAGGGCCATACTGTCAGCCTGGAACAAAAAAGTTCAGGCTTTAGACTTACCAATGTCCCTGTCCCCTTCCGTTCGCAAGAGCCTCCATTGGTGGTTGGTGCCCCAGAATCTGGAAAAAGGGAAACCCTTCAGTCCGGTTTCTTGGAAGGTGGTCACTACAGATGCCAGCCTCATAGGCTGGGGGGCAGTACTGGAGCAATGGTCTCTCCAGCGCAAGTGGTCAGAAGCAGAGAAGGCCCTGCCCATCAATCTCTTAGAGATACGAGCAGCCCGGTATGCCCTAGTAGCATGGACATCCAAACTCCAAGGGTCCCCTGTCAGAATTCAATCAGACAATGCCACAGCAGTGGCATATATCAATCACCAGGGTGGCACCAGGAGTCGTGCAGCCCAGAGGGAAGCGAATTGCATCCTGGAATGGGCAGAAAGATATGTCCCAGCCATATCCGCGGTTTTCATCCCAGGAGTGGAAAATTGGAAAGCGGACTTTTTAAGTCGCCAGCAATTATGCCCGGGGGAATGGTCTCTTCACCCCGAGGTTTTCCAGGCAATATGCCAGCGGTGGGGAACACCGGATGTAGATCTGCTAGCATCCAGATTCAACGCAAAGGTGGACAGATTTGTGTCTCGCACAAGGGATCCCCTAGCTTGCGGCTCGGATGCCCTAGTGTTCCCTTGGGATCAGTTCAAGCTGATATATGCATTCCCACCGCCACAATTGTTACCGCGATTAATCCGCAGAATCAGGGTAGAAAAGAAACCAGTGATTCTGGTGGCTCCAGCGTGGCCCCGAAGGGCATGGTACGCAGAGATTGTAAAAATGTCAGTGAGGAGTCCTTGGACCCTCCCACATGGTCCGGACCTGCTGTCGCAAGGACCGATATACCACCCTTCCTTACCAGCCCTAGGTTTGACGGCCTGGCTATTGAAGCCCACATTCTGAAAAAGAGAGGGCTCTAATCCTGTGGTATCTACCATGATCAATGCCAGGAAGCCGGTATCCAGGCAGATCTATTATAGGATCTGGAAGGCGTACATTACATGGTGTGAGGCCAAGAAATGGCATCCACGTAAGTACGTAATAGGTAGGATTTTGGACTTCCTACAGTGGGCTGTAGATAGGAAGCTGGCCTTGAGTACTATCAAGGGTCAGATTTCGGCCTTGTCAATATTTTTTCAAAGGCCCTTGGCTTCGCATTCACTAGTCAAAGCTTTCATACAAGGAGTGATGCGTATTAGCCCTCCGGTTAGTATTCCCATATGTCCATGGGACTTAAACCTGGTTCTGTCGGTTCTACAGAAACAACCGTTTGAATCATTGCAACACATTTCCTTGGTTCTTCTCACCAGGAAATTGATTTTCTTAGTAGCCATTTGTTTGGCTAAAAGAGTATCGGAATTAGCCGCCTTGTCCTGTAAGGAGCCATATCTGGTTGTCCATAAGGACAGAGTAGTGTTACATCCTCATCCAGCCTTTCTTCCTAAGGTGGTATCGAGGTTTCATTTGAACCAAGATGTGGTTCTTCCTTTTTTTTTCCCCAAACCTAGCTCGGTAGAGGAAAAGTTATTGCATTCTTTGGATGTAGTAAGAGCAGTTAAAGCTTATCTAAAAGCCACTGCTCCGATTCGCAGAACGGATACTTTGTTTATTCTGCCGGAAGGCCCCAGAAAGGGTCAGGCAGCATCAAAATCTACTTTAGCCAAGTGGATTCGACAGGTCATAATACAAGCCTATGGCTTGAGAAAGAGACCGCCTCCATTCAAAGTTAGGGCACACTCCACAAGAGCAGTTGGAACTTCATGGGCAGTGCATCACCAGGCCTCCCTGGCTCAAGTCTGTAAGGCCGCAACATGGTCTTCAGTACACACGTTTACTAGATTCTACCAGGTAGACGTTAGAAGTCAGGAGGATGTCGCCTTTGGACGCAGTGTGTTGCAGGCCGCAAAAGATCCTCATGCCTGATGGCGCCCAGCTTATGTATAGTGTATCCCTCCCCTCATTTGGCATTGCTTTGGGACGTCCCATTAGTAATGACTAAGTCGCTCTGTGTCCCGTGATGTACGAAAAAGAAAAAGGGATTTTTATAACGGCTTACCTGTAAAATCCTTTTCTTGGAGTACATCACGGGACACAGAGCTCCCACCCCTCTTTTTGGGACACTTATTGCTTTGCTACAAAACTGAGGTGCTCCCGGATGGGAGGGGCTTATATAGGGGAGGGTACTTCCGGTTTTGGAAGTTGCCAGTGCCAGCACCTGAAGGTATCTATATAACCCATTAGTAATGACTAAGTCGCTCTGTGTCCCGTGATGTACTCCAAGAAAAGGATTTTACAGGTAAGCTGTTATAAAAATCCCTTTATTTATGAGGTGTGTTATGGTAGGTGCTAGAATGACGGTACATTCTTTCAGGAGTTTTGTAGAAATTATGTCGTTTGGAGAAGTGCTGTCTCTGAGGCTTCTGATAATGTTTTTGGTGGTGTCAATGGTGATCGGGGCCAGCGAAAATGTTGTCAATTGTATAATGTTCGTATTTGCTTTGGCGGAGTGGGGTTGGTTGTTTTTTTCTGTTGAATTATTTCCCGAATGTTTTTGATTTTGTTGATAAAAAAAATCCGATAGCTCATTACAGAACTCTTGGGTTTCGCTTGCTGGAGGTTCTAGGCAGGTGGGGTTCATAGTCTGAGTGACTAGTTTGAAGAGTTCCCGAGGTCGGTTTAGGGCTATTTTGATGGTGTTTGAGAAATGTTCCTTTTTTGCTCTGAAAATTGCTTTGTGATATTTCTTCGTGAGTGCTTTACAGTTAATGCTGTTTTCCTCAGTTGGGTTTCTTCTCCAGGCTCCTTCGGCCCTTCTCCGTTCTTGCTTCAGTAGAGTAAGAGTGTCGTTAAACCAGCCCGAGTTGTTTTTGTGAATGAGTGCTCTGCGTCTCGGAGCGACTATGTCTGCTGTTTGTCGTAATGCTTTGTTTAAGGAGTTGAGTGTTTGTTCTGTTGAGTGGTTGTGATTTTGCGTTCCTATTTTTTTTGATAGTGTAGTTTTGAAGAGTTCCGAGTGTAATTTCTTCTGAGATCTTGTCCAGTATTTTGTTATTGAGTGTTCCGGTTTTTGGGAGATTGTGTTGGTGGTAAATTTTAATTTGATAGCGTGGTGGTCCGTCCATGGTAACGGCATGTTCTCCAGTGTGTTGATGTCCAAATTTTGTTTGAAGATGAGGTCAAGAATGTGACCCGATCCATGCGTGGGGGCATTTATCAATTTCTGCAGACCTAGTTCTTCCAATTGGTTGATGCAGGAGGTGGCGATGGGGTCCTGAGTGGAGTTAGCCCAGAGGTTGAAGTCCCCTAGTAAAAGGAAGTTTTTGGTTTTTAGAGTATATGTCGAGATGAATTCGGTAAGGGGTGTGAGGAGATTTGTCTTTGGTCCTGGCGGTCTGCAGCAAAGCAGTATGTGGATGGTGTCCTGGGGTGTTGTTCGGAGTTGCAGAGTGAGTGTCTCCATGAACGGCAATGAACTCTGTATAGTTGGTTTGGTGAGAGAGAGGTTAGATTTGAAGATTACTGCTAGGCCTCCTCCTCTCTGTCCTATTCTGTGCTCGGTTAGGATGCAGTAGTTCTCAGGTACTAATTCGGTTAGGATCGTGTTACATTCCGGTGTTAGCCAGCTTTCCGTGATAAAGAGGCAATCTATGTCGTTTTGCGTGATGAAGTCGTGAATTTCCTGTCTGTGCTTGACTGCAGATCTGGTGTTGATCAGGGCGCATGATAAATGTTGTAATTGAAGTGGTGTTTTCGTGTTTTTGATAGTCGATTGTCGATTGATCCTTAGCAGTTGTTCTTTTCGTAGTATTTTTTGGGTGGAGGTTGGTAATGTTGAGGCCGTATTCCTTAGCCTGTGGAGGGTGTCCGCTGAATATTTAAAGTTGCACATGATGGGAAGCAAAAGGTGATGGGGATGGTGAATAGGGTCCAATGGCCTAGCCACCCCCCGTTGGTCCAGAGGAAGGCGAAAAACCCCAGCCGAGTCGAGGCCAATTGCTACAGCATGGGAAAAACTCCTTCCTGACCCCCCGAAGGGTGATCAGGTGAACCCTGGATCAACTTCCTACTGGTTGGAGGTGCCTCAATGTACTTACCAGGTCGGCACACGTGGGCCCGCTGGAGAGAGAATCGGGGGGAAGGTAATGGGGTGGTCGGAGCTAGGCCGCAGCCGCGGTCTGTCCTGCAGATCTAGCAGTCTAGAGGCGGGCCCCCAGATGGCGGCAGGGGGCAGTCGGCGGCTGCGGGGGGTGTGATGATGGGCTAATCAGTAGTCAGTAGAGAAGGGTATAGAGTAGTGTGAAAGATAGTGGTGGTGTGGGGGGTGGCAATCAGTAGAATGGAGAATAAAAGAACGTTTTTTTTTTTTTTTTTTTTAGTGTCAGTGTAGGGGCAGGCTCCTGGGTGTACCAAGATGGCCGCTGCTTACCAGGCCGGATCACAGTTTCGTCCTCCAGGCAGCCTTTGTGGAGTGATCCAGTGGGGGCCACCGGCAGATGGTAATTGAGGGGGGGGCAGTCCGGTGGTTGTACTGGGTCAGAGTGGTCCAGGGGGGCCAGGAAAGGGTGTTGGGGGCCGAGGCTGGGTGGCCCAAGATGGCCGCTGGGGCTAGGCCAAAGGTGCGGTCTGTCCTGCCGTGCCAGGCAGCTGCTAGTGCTGCTTCGGGGGCCCTCTGACGCCTTGGGGGGAGCTCCAATCGCACGGGGGGTACAGAAGCTTGCTGAAGTCCGGATGCCGGGATGCTCCTGGCGATGCTAGGCCGCAGCCGCGGGCTGTCCTGATGGCGGCTGTGAAAGGGAATAGATTCCGGAAGCTGCGGTGATTGCTGGTGAGCTGAGGGCTCTGTCCTGGAGGGGGGTCTGCTCCCGAGGGGATGCGCCCGCCGGGGGACCGCTGGAAGATGGAGCAAGGCCGCAGCCGCGGTCTTGCCTGACGGCGGCTGCGGGGGGGTGCTCCGGCGGCGGGTGGGGGCTCGTGGATCGCTGGGGTCACTCTGTGTGGAGGGGGGGAGAGCAAGGGGGAACAGGAAGAGATCTGGGGAGAGAAGCAAGTGCAGCCCTGGGTGTCAGGAGCTGCTGTCAGCACGTCCTCTATCGCTCAGGTCTCTCAGTACACTCAAGCCAGACAGTTCGAATCTTAGCTTAGCAGTTAGAAATTTCATTTTGTGCAGGGACAGTTCTAAACACGGGAAACACGTGCCACTTCACAGCATGGGCGTCCGCTCCATAGGGCAAGGGGGGTCAATTGCCCCCCCCCTGGAATCGTAAGAGTGTTGAAGTCAGAGTGAAGGAACTTGCCCGCTTTGTTGCAATAACCCCAGCTAGCGGTCAAAGACAGGGTTAAATGCAACTGTGTATCGCCGCTGCCGAAGCGCTTTGTAGTTTTTCAATGGGCAGGGGCGGTGGAGGAGTGGTGTATACAGCGCTGCTCCACTGCCCCAAAGAAGCATGGATGACCTTTAAAATGATGCCCCCCCTGAAAAAAGTTCAGGGGACGCCCATGCTTCACAGGCATACTTTAGACACCCCCCAGGTACGATATTTAAAGGAACATTTCACTTTTTTTTTTTTCACTTTATGCATCATTAAAATCACTGCTCCCGAAAAAACGACTGTTTTTAAAAATTATTTTTACATTGATACATGTCCCCTGGGGCAGTACCCGGGTCCCCAAACACTTTTTAGGACAATAACATGCATATTAGCCGTTATAATTAGCACTTTCGATTTCGAATGTTCGCGTACATTGTATTTAATAGGGTTCTAAAGTTTGCGCGAACTTTCGGTCCGTTCGAAAGTTCTGGTGCGAACCGAACGGGGGGGTGTTCGGCTCATACCTAATCTTCATGGCTGCTTTCTCTATCTGCTATGTCTTTTTTTGTTAATGCTATACCTTCTCCATAGACAAGATATTTAAATATATGTACTTACGTCTTGAAGATCATGAGTGGTGTTCATTTTGGATTTTGGGGCCCCACGTGTGTTCATCAGCCTGTTGCTACATATACCTCTTCCATGCATGCCCAGACAACTTCCTAGTACTTATTCTCATCACTTGTTTTTTCTTTTGTGTCATCTGGTTCCTCTTTCCCCTTTCATTTTCATTTATATTTATTTTCAGTATTCACAACTATCGTTATTTTTATATTTATTTTCATTATCAGTATCATTTTATTTTATTTTATTTTCATTATTATTTATTTTCATTTTTACATTTCAATCCACTTTTTAAATTTTTCCTTCTTTTTTCCCACTTTCACGCATATCCTCATTTATTTTTATTCACATTTATATTTATTTTCATTATTATTCATTTCATTTTTAATTTCATTTTCATTCACATTTAATTTTATTTTTATTTTCATTTAATTTACCCTCATCTATCTTTTTTATACCACTTTTACTTGTTGCAGAATTCTCTTTGGATGGTTGTGGTTGTGACCTGTGCGTGATCCCAGCACACGTGGGCCGTCCTGGCATATAGGGTAGAATCGTGTGATGCTCACCGACCTACCTCTCTGCCCGTTCGGCATTCCCCTGTGGTCCCCCTTGCCCTGGCCTTCCTTTTGGTTGGTTCATGTCACTTTCCCCCTTGTTCCATCTATGTTTATCCTTTCAAACCCCTGGGCCAGATGACTGGTCTGCCAGTGCGCAGGCGCCATCTCACGGCAAGGAGATGTTGTTTCCTCCCGCCGCATCTCCTATCCTCGGGTTGCGGCATTCTGGGTGGCTGTGCATGCTTGTTGGTGGGAGCGTGACGCACGGCGCCGCTCCTCCCGCATCAGCGTTTTGGATGTGGGCAGGGGCAGCGCCGGGCACTCGGGGGACCACGCTCTGCGCAATAGACGGGTGTGTGGGTGATTACTATCACACACACCTGTCAGGAGGGTGGTGCTCTTTCAGCCAGTGCCTGCTATATACAGGGTGCCTTACCATATGTGCAGTTAGTGTGGTGGCGTCTGAGGATGCAGTACACTAGTGGTTCCAACCAGCTCAGGTAAAGACCTATATCTCTTTGGTGCCAATTGACTTGCATTGTGGAGTAGATGTAAAGTTTACGTTTATTATTTTCTGGCCACTCTGGCCAAACCTCACCTTCTGTGCTCTGATGCATTACTGGACATGTGAGTATATGAGCAACACATACCGTATATATGCCTTTGCTCTTATCCATCTGTGACCATAGATGGACAGAGATACTGATTCAAACTTTACAGTGATTTGTACAGACATTCATCACATGTTTTTATAAATATTCTGTTATTGTTTTTTTGATAATTGTTTAAAATAAAACTACTTTATATACTTTTCTACTATACTCAGTGTTTCACAGCCTGTGCTTAAAAAGTCCCACCCCTTTGGGGAAATGTTTGCTTTGTATAGTAAAATACAGTACATAGAACTCCGCCTGACTGTTTAGATGTTGAATTTTAAAAGCAGCGGCAAGCCTGCCGAAGTTTGCTGCTTTAAAAATTCAACATGTAAACATTTACACAGATTTCCAAGTACTGTATTTCACTATATAAACTCAGTTTACTGTTAAAAAAAAGTGTACAATGCAAGACTTCGGTGCGTGTAACAAGATGTCCGCTTGTCCCCTTCTCAGTGTATCCTTACTGTGGAGAAGTGCGAGGTGTAACACATTCTGATGGTCGCCTAATCTGAGTAAACACCGGCACTCTTCACGTCTAGAGGAAAAAAGATTTTATCTCCAAATACGGAAAGGTTTCTTCACAGGAGGAATAGACTCCCTCTAGAGGTGGTTCTGGCAAGCTCAGTAGATGACTTTAAAAAAGGCCTGGATTCTATCCTAAATACACATAATATAACTGGGTACTGACATTTATAGGTAAAGTTGATCCAGGGAAAATCTAATTGCCTCTCGGGGGATCAGGAAGGAATTTTTCCCCTGCTGTAGCAAATTGGAGCATGCTTTGCTAGTGTTTTTCGTCTTCCTATGGATCAACTGTGGGTGAAGGATTGTGTATATGGGATTGTATTTTATATTTTATTTTAGTTGAACTAGATTGTGTCTTTTTTCAACCTGACTAACTATGTAATTGTGATTGTACCAGAATATGAAAATATGGAGGAACACCAGAAAGAACCTCAGGGCAAAGACACCCTGAAAAAACTGCCCCTAACCCTTCGGCATTCCACCAACCATAACATGAGTGATATGTAAATACAAAGAGATAATTAAAATATAACTTTTCTTTTATCATAATAGAACATAAAGACAAAACAAATGTAGATATTTTTGTATATGGTATTGATGTTTCCAATTGCCGGGTGTGGTTGCAGTATCTGGGTTTGTTTCTACCCAGGTTTTGTGTTTATATTTTATTATGATAAAATAAGTTATTTTTCATTAATTCAGTTTGTATTTGCATATCACTCATGTTATGGTTGGTGGAATGCTGCAGGGTCCTGTTTTTGGTGGCAACTTTTTCAGGGTGTTGTTGCCCTGAGGTTCTTTTTTGCATGCTTTTTTCTTTGACCACTGGGATCGCTTATATTTATACGTAGTCGGTACACAGCCAGTATGCTAATTTCCCCTATCTCTGTTTTTGTATTTATGACACACAGGACAAATCCAAATTTTATTTAACCGCTTAACGACCGCTCACGGCATATCTACGTCGGCAGAATGGCTCGTACAGGCACAATCACGTACCTGTACGTTCCCTTTAACTGCCTGCTGTGTGGTGGCACGCTGGCGACCCTGCAGTCATCCCCATGAGTCGGACCGCGGGTCCCGCGGACGCGATCGCCGCGGGGACCCCTGTGATCGTCTCACAGAGGGATGGAGCGGGGAGATGTTAGTGTAAACACAACCTCTCCCCGCTCGCCTACTGACACTAACACCGATCTCCGCTCTGTGTAATCAGAGCGGAGATTGGTGACGTGTCACTCGAAGCCACGCCCCCCTTCAGAATCACGCCCTTAGGCACACTTAACCCCTTCAGTGCCCCTAGTGATTAGCCCCTTCACTGCCAGTGTAATTTTTACAGTAACCAGTGTATTTTTATTGCACTGATCGCTGTAAAAATGACAATGGTCCCAAAAGTGTCTGATGTGTCCGCCATAATGTCGCAGCCATGAAAAAAATCGCGGATCGCCGCCATTACTAGTAAAAAAAAATAATTATAAAAATGCCATAAAACTACCCCCTATTTTGTAAATGCTATAACTTTTGCGCAAACCAATCAATAAACGCCAATTGCGATTTTCTTTTATTTTTTTTTTTTTTCTTCCAAAAATATGTAGAAGAATACGTATCGGCCTAAACTGAGGGAAAAAAATGTTTTTTTATATATTTTTTTGGGTATATTTATTATAGTAAAAAATATTGCATTTTTTTTTTCAAAATTGTCGCTCTATTTTTGTTTATAGCGCAAAAAATAAAAACCGCGCAATTGTCAGTTAACCACTTAAGCCCCGGACCATTTGGTAGCTAAAGGACCAGAGGTGAATTCAGAATTTTGCACTGCGCTGCTTTAACTGTAAATTGTGCGGACATGCAATGTTGTACCCAAACGAAATTTGCGTCCTTTTCTTCCCACAAATAGAGCTTTCTTTTAATGGTATTTGATTGCCTCTGCGATTTTTATTTTTTGCGATATAAACGGAAAAAGACCGAAAATTTTGAAAAAAAATGATATTTTCTACTTTTTGTTATAAGAAAAATCGAATAAACTCAATTTTAGTCATACATTTAGGCCAAAATGTATTCAGCCACATGTCTTTAGTAAAAAAAATGTCAATAAGCGTATATTTATCGGTTTGCGCAAAAGTTATAGCGTTTACAAACTAGGGTACATTTTCTGGAATTTACACAGCTTTTAATTTATGACTGCCTATCTCATTTCTTGAGGTGCTAAAATGACAGGGCAGTACAAAACCCCCCCAAATGACCCCATTTTAGAAAGTAGACACCCCAAGGAAATTGCTGAGAGGCATGTTGAGCCCATTGAATATTTTTTTTTTTTGTCCCAAGTGATTGAATAATGACAAAAAAAAAAAAAAATTACAAAAAGTTGTCACTAAATGATATATTGCTCACACATGCCATGGTTATATGTGGAATTGCACCCCAAAATACATTCTGCTGCTTCTCCTGAGTACGGGGATACCACATGTGTGGGACTTTTTGGGAGCCTAGCCACGTACGGGACCCCGGAAACCAAGCACCGCCTTCAGGATTTCTAAGGGCGCAAATTTTTGATTTCACTCCTCACTACCTATCACAGTTTTGAAGGCCATAAAATGTCAAAATAGCACAAAACCCCCCCAAATGACCCCATTTTAGAAAGTAGACACCCCAAGGAAATTGCTGAGAGGCCTGTTGAGCCCATTGAATATTTTTTTTTTTGTCCCAAGTGATTGAATAATGACAAAAAAAAATAAAAAAAAAAAATTACAAAAAGTTGTCACTAAATGATATATTGCTCACACATGCCATGGTTATATGTGGAATTGCACCCCAAAATACATTCTGCTGCTTCTCCTGAGTACGGGGATACCACATGTGTGGGACTTTTTAGGAGCCTAGCCACGTACGGGACCCCGGAAACCAAGCACCGCCTCCAGGATTTCTAAGGGCGCAAAGTTTTGATTTCACTCCTCACTACCTATCACAGTTTTGAAGGCCATAAAATGCCAAAATAGCACAAACCCCCCCCCAAATGACCCCATTTTGGAAAGTAGACACCCCAAGCTGTTTGCTTGGCATGGTGAGTATTTTACAGCTCTCATTTGTTTTTGAAAATGAAGAAAGAACATTTTTTTTTTTTCTTTTTTTTTTCAATTTTCAAAACTTTGTGACAAAAAGCGAGATCTGCAAAATACTCACAATACCTCTCAGCAAATAGCTTGGGGTGTCTACTTTCCAAAATGGGGTCATTTGGGGGGGTTTGTGCCATCTGGGCATTCCATGGCCTCCGAAACTGTGATAGGCAGTGAGAAGTGAAATCAAAAATTGACACCCTTAGAAAGCCTGAAGGCGGTGCTTGGTTTTTGGGGTCCCGTACGCGGCTAGGCTCCCAAAAAGTCTCACACATGTGGTATCCCCGTACTCAGGAGAAGCAACAGAATGTATTTTGGGGTGTAATTCCACATATGCCCATGGCATGTTTGAGCAATATATCATTTAGTGACAGCTTTGTGCAAAAAAAAAAAATTGTATTTTTTCCGCAACTTGTGTCAACATATAAAATATTCCATGGACTCTACGTGCCTCTCAGTATATAGCTTGGGGTGTCTACTTTCCAAAATGGGGTCATTTGGGGGGGTTTTGAACTGTTCTGGCATTTTATACACAACATTAGGAAGCTTACATCCACTCTTCTAACCACTTGAAGACAAAGCCCTTTTTGACACTTTTTGTTTACATGAAAACATATTTTTTTTTGCAAGAAAATTATGTTGAACCCCCAAACATTATATATATTTTTAAAGCAAAGGCCCTACAGAATAAAATGGTGGGTGTTGCATTTTTTTTTTCTACACAGTATTTGCGCAGCGATTTTTCAAACGCATTTTTTTGGGAAAAAACACTTTTTTTAATTTTAATGCACTAAAACACACTATATTGCCCAAATGTTTGATGAAATAAAAAAGATGATCTTAGGCCGAGTACATAGATACCAAACACGACATGCTTTAAAATTTCGCACAAACGCGCATTGGCGACAAACTACATACATTTTTAAAAGCATTTACAGGTTACCCCGTTAGATTTACAGAGGAGGTCTACTGCTAAAATTACTGCCCTCGATCTGACCTTCGCGGTGATACCTCACATGCATGGTGCAATTGCTGTTTACATATGACGCCAGACCGACGCTTGCGTTCGCCATTGGGCAAGAGCAGGGCAGGACAGGGGTGCTTTTTTTTATTTATTTTTTTTTTATTTTATTAATTTTGCTTTTTTATTTTATTTTTAAACTGTTCCTTCCATATTTTTTGTTTTTTATCATTTTTATTGTTATCTCAGGGAATGTAAATATCCCCTATGATAGCAATAGGTAGTGACAGGTACTCTTTTTTTTTGAAAAAACTGGGGTCTATTAGACCCTAGATCTTTCCTCTGCCCTCAAAGCATCTGACCACACCAAGATCGGTGTGATAAAATGCTTTCCCAATTTCCCAATGGCGCTTTTTATATCCGGGGGGGGGGCATTCCCTCCCACTGCTTGTAAAAGCAGTCCAGAGGCTAATTAGCCACTAGGATTGCTTTTACATGAAAGCCGGCCGCTGGCTGAAAAGAATGATACCAAGATGATACCTAAACCCGCAGGCATCATTCTGGTATAAACATTCAAAGTCCAGCAACATACCAGTACGTTGCTGGTCCTTGTTGGACATGTATTGTAATCTTTTTTTTCATGCAGCCTGTTGGCTGAACGAAAAAAAAAGATTGATCGGTGGGTATGCCCACCATTAGAATACCGCCCTTCATCCACCCACTTCTAATGATGGGCATACATGCACCATTTATATATGCCGAAGCATGGGGGCATCTTCTCGCAAAAGTTATGCCGCACACACATGGTCAGACTTTTCCACGGGCAAGCCTCCGTCGGAATTTCGACCGTATATACGCGGCATTAGGAGCAAAATCGCTCCTCCGCTCCTGCTGCCCCAATGCTTCGGCATATATGCTTTTTTTTTTTAACTGTGGTGGTGAAATTACCTCCTACAGCACTGGAGTCGCAGGGATCAGGCCTGTCTCTGCGAACGCTGCAGTTATGTGTGTTGTGTTTTGCAAGTGACAGTGATCGATCGATACTGCACTTGGGTGGCCTGGGCTGGACGGAGGGGCAAAACGCAGGTGCTAGCAGGTATCTGGGCTGATCCCACTAACAGTGCGTTTTTGGGAACCCTAAACTGCTGGGGACGCTAGTATAGATCTGATCAGATCAGATATTGATCTGTTCAGATACTATACCACTAAGGGAGGTGTATGCTTCACGCGTGGGTGTTAGCGTTACTGGCACTAACCTGACGCTGCCTGGGGTGTGACGCAGACCCTCTCTGACGCTAAAACCTAACTGATATCACCCGCCGGGCGATCAGGGGGTTAAACCTTTATTGGGTTATATACGGCGGGTGCCCTGACACTATAAAAAGCAAACTAACTAACCAGCGTCACCCGTAACACTTATATGATGATCACTGGTGAAAGGGTTAACTAGGGGCAATTAGGGGGTTAAAACCTTTATTAGGTAATATATGGGGGTACCTGACGCTATATAAAAACCTGACGGCGAACCTAAAAAAAAATTACTGGCTACCTATCGGCATCACCGACACTAAGACAACGATCATAAAAACGATTGCTTAGCGACAGTGGTGATAGGGGGTGAAAGGGTTACCTGGGGGGCGATCAGGGGGTTAAACCTTTATTAGATAATATATGGGGGTACCTGACGCTATAAAAACCTGCGGCGAACCTAAAAAAAATTACTGGCTACCGCTCAGCATCACCGACGCTAAGACATCGATCAGAAAAATGATCGCATAGTGACGGCGGTGCTAGGGGGTGAAAGGGTTACCTGGGGGGTGATCAAGGGGGTTACACCTTTATTAGGTAATATATGGGGGTACCCGACGCTATAAAAACCTGCGGCGAACCTAAAAAAAATTACTGGCTACCGATCAGCATCGCCGACGCTAAGACATCGATCAGAAAAATTATCGCTTAGTGACAGTGGTGATAGGGGGTGAAAGGGTTACCTGGGGGGGGCGATCAAGGGGTTAAACCTTTATTAGATAATTTATGGGGGTACCCGACGCTATAAAAACCTGCGGCGAACCTAAAAAAAATTACTGGCTACCGATCAGCATCACCGACGCTAAGACATCGATCAGAAAAATGATCGCATAGCCACGGCGGTGCTAGGGGGTGAAAGGGTTACCTGGGGGGTGATCAAGGGGGTTAAACCTTTATTAGGTAATATATGGGGGTACCCGACGCTATAAAAACCTGCGGCGAACCTAAAAAAAATTACTGGCTACCGATCAGCATCGCCGACGCTAAGACATCGATCAGAAAAATTATCGCTTAGTGACAGTGGTGATAGGGGGTGAAAGGGTTACCTGGGGGGGCGATCAAGGGGTTAAACCTTTATTAGATAATTTATGGGGGTACCCGACGCTATAAAAACCTGCGGCGAACCTAAAAAAAATTACTGGCTACCGATCAGCATCACCGACGCTAAGACATCGATCAGAAAAATGATCGCATAGCCACGGCGGTGCTAGGGGGTGAAAGGGTTACCTGGGGGGTGATCAAGGGGGTTAAACCTTTATTAGGTAATATATGGGGGTACCCGACGCTATAATAACCTGCGGCGAACCTAAAAAAAATTACTGGCTACCGATCAGCATCGCCGACGCTAAGACATCGATCAGAAAAATTATAACTTAGTGACAGTGGTGATAGGGGGTGAAAGGGTTACCTGGGGGGCGATCAAGGGGGTTAAACCTTCATTAGGTAATATATGGGGGTACCCGACGCTATAAAAACCTGCGGCGAACCTAAAAAAAATTACTGGCTACCGATCAGCATCACCGACGCTAAGACATCGATCAGAAAAATGATTGCTTAGTGACAGTGGTGATAGGGGGTGAAAGGGTTATCTGGGGGGTGATCAGGGGGTTAAACCTTTATTAGGGGGGGTTAGGGGGCTACACTGGACCTAAAACTAAATGTAGTGACACTTTTACAGTCACAAATGTCACTGATTGCAGTGATCACTAAATAAATGGTCACTGCAATCAGTGACACTGTGACTGGGGGCTGGGGGTGTCTGGGGGGGCCTGGGGGGGCGATTTATGTGCCTATGTGTCCTGGTGTCAGTGTAGTGTTGTGTGTACTAACCTGGCATCTTCTCCTGTACGGCGCTCGGTATATGTGAGCGCCCCAGGAGAGATGACATCACTTCCTCCTTCCTGGCAGGCAGGGGAAGCTCTCTCATTCGCCGGGAGCGATCGAGAGGGGGTGGCCGGAATCGAACGGCCGTCCCCTTATGCCGGATCGCTCCCGAAGGTAAAACGACCGCTCACTGTAAAGAAGGGGGGTCCGATCGGACCCCCCAACTATACAAAGGCAATCACGTACATATACGTGATTCTGCCTGTCGGTGCCATTCTGCTGACGTATATTTACAGTGGGCGGTCGTTAAGTGGTTAAAGCAACGCAGTGCCGAATCGCAAAAAGGGGCCTGGTCTTTATGCTGCATATAGGTCCGGGGCTTAAGTGATTAATATGACCAGATAGAGTATAGGGAGGGCTTCACAATGCAGGACCTGCAAAAAATCTAAAGTGAAAGCAACGAGCTTGTAAAGACCACATGCTCGCTTTTAATTTCTATATAGGGTTGTTTGGTATTTAAGCTAATGCTATTGAATTTATCCATACATTTCACCAGTAGTTTGAATTGTGAGATGTCTATAGTAATAACCTACATGCTTTTCTTTGGCAGGTTCTAGTGCAATGCCTTATAAAAGAAATCCTATGCGTTCTGAACGTTGCTGCAGCTTGGCACGCCACCTCATGACACTGATAATGAATCCACTACAGACTGCCTCTGTTCAGTGGTTTGAACGTACACTGGATGACAGCGCCAACAGGTACTACCAACAAGCCAAGTCTAGAGATTTAAAATAATGAAACGTGGAAGTTATGGGACCACCTTGCTCAGACAGACTCAATCACATTGTAAGAGTCTTGATGCTTCTCTCTCTACCTTATCTGTAATTCTAAATTTCCTTGTTCCCTTTCCTTCCTGCCTTATTCAACAAAGTGGCAAGGTGTTGACCTGCTTGCTTTATTTCTGTCATATGCATTTTAGAAAACGTCCAAGGAAATTATGGTGCATTATTGCTATGAGTCCAGTTTTATGCTTGATGTACCCTACAGACCAAGGGGCAGGAAGACTACAGAGGTGAAGGGAGTTTTTCTATTTGCATGGGGATACTAGGGGATTTTCACTACAGAATTATGCTCCAGGATTTAAAATCATAAGGTTTGTGGGTATAGGGCTGCTCCTGCAGAAAGTCTCCCCTCCCTACAAAACATATTATAGAGCACACATTCAAGAATGACATTTATTCTGCAAGGCTAGTTAAAAACACCTGAACATATACATAAAAATATATACAGGGGTTTGGTCACACTATATGGTCATATAGTGCTAAGCCCACAAACTGCAGCAAAGTACCCCGAATTTCGTGGGTCCTACCCTAGTAATAGAATGAAAGAACCTGCATCTCAACCATGGGAGCCAAACTCCTCTATGTGGGAGAACTGGAGGGATTCCTCCTATGAACTGGTGGCCACTAATAAGAGGTAATGAGGAGGGGGAGGGGTGCTCCAGCCCAAAAAAAACCTGGTCAGGGTCTACTACAATATAAAAACATATTTGGGGGGCACACCCTAAAAAGCGTTTAAATTCAAGATGGTGCTGCTATAAGACCAAAAGACAGTACAAAACATATTATAGCGCACACATTCAAGAATGACATTTATTCTGCAAGGCTAGTTAAAAACACCTGAACATATACATAAAAATATATACGGGGTGTGAGGGGGTTAGCTCGGCAGCGGGTGTGTGTGACCCCCGAGATGGGCTCCCCACACAAAAACAGGCCCAGCAAACGGAGGTTGTGGTTTTCAAAATCAAAAAGGTGTGGTTTATTTTCTATTTACAGTGACAAAACACAGCAAAGCAAAAGAAACATAAACAAAATAAATCCTGGTCAACTTGACCTCTGACTAAACATACAGGTTTCCTAACTAACAACTGGGATCAGCCTAGTGCTGTCCTAGTCCCTAAGTCCCTGGTTTTAAATGTCCAAGCAAATAGCCACACAGGCTTTGTCTCACCGCACAGGGGTTCACTCTCCCTAGACAGTCCACACAGGTCTGGTTCCAGGCATGAGCTAACATCTAATGAAGCTGGGAGTTCTTATAGAGGCCTAAATGAGCTGACAAGCTTCAGCTGGTCTCATCAACTCCCTGTCTGCACGACGCCCCACACTCTCCCTAGAGGTATGAGTCATCCATGAGCCCATTAGCCTCAGCTGGGCTTATACAACTCTCCACCTAGTTGTATAAGTCGGCGTAAAGCCTGAATCTGGGCGAAATATATCTACCCCCCTGGATGCAACCAGGTGACTTTACCTTCCTGCTGTCACATACCCCCCCCCTCTTGTTTTAACCTCGGGGTTGGAACACCAGCAATCAGGCATTCATGTACTCGAGACAAAGCATCCACATTCCCCATTTGAACGCCAGGGCGATGCTTTACTGTGAAGTTGAATTCCTGGAGGGCCAGGAACCACCTATTCACTCTTCTATTTGTTTCCTTGTTTTGAGCCATCCACTTTAACGGAGCGTGATCCGTAACCATGTCAAAGTGCCTACCTAGCAGGTAGTACCGAAGGGAATCTAGAGCCCACTTCACCGCTAAACACTCCTTTTCAACGGTGGCGTAATTTACCTCATGGGACTTCAACTTCCTGCTGAGGTAAATGACTGGGTGCTCTTCCCCGTTCCAGACCTGGGACAATACTGCTCCTAACCCCACATCTGACGCATCACTTTGTACGACAAAGTCTTTAGAGAAGTCGGGTGAGTACAACACTGGCTGGCTACATAAGGCTTGTTTCAAGAATTGGAATGCTGCCTCAGCCTCGGGGGTCCATTTAATCATGACCGACCCTTTCCCCTTCGTTAGGTTGGTTAGGGGCACAGCCTTAGAAGCAAAGTGGGGAATGAATCGCCGATAATACCCAGCGATTCCCAGAAAGGCTCGTACCTGCTTCTTGCTGTTGGGACGTGGCCAACTCTGGATGGCCTCGACTTTGTTGAGTTGGGGTTTTATTACTCCCCTCCCAATGGTGTACCCAAGATATTTGGCCTCCTCCTGCCCAATGGTACACTTCTTGGGGTTAGCCGTAAACCCCACTTCCCGAACAGAGTCCAGGACTGCTTGCACTTTTGGCAGATGTGAGGCCCAATCTGTGCTATGGACAATTACGTCATCCAGGTAAGCCGCAGCATACTTCCGATGGGGCCTCAGCATCTGGTCCATTTTCCGCTGGAATGTGGCCGGCGCATTCTGTAACCCGAACGGCATTCTTTTATATTGGAACGCCCCGTCTGGGGTTACAAATGCGGTTTTCTCTTTGGCCAATTTGGCCAGGGGGATTTGCCAATACCCTTTTGTGAGGTCAAGAGTCGTCATGTATCGGGCTGTTCCCAGCCGGTCGATCAACTCATCTATACGTGGCATGGGGTAGGTGTCAAATTTTGTAACTTTGTTCAACTGACGAAAATCGTTACAAAATCGCCAGCTCCCATCCGGTTTAGGCACCAACACAATGGGACTAGACCAATCACTTTGGGACTCCTCTATCACCCCTAAGTTCAGCATTTTCTGTACTTCCTCCCGTATTGCCTCCCGTCGGGCCTCTGGGATCCGATAGGGTTTTAACTTCACCCTTTCACCGGGCGGGGTAATGATGTCATGCTCTACCCCAGATGTTTGTCCCGGCAGCTCAGAGAATACCTCCTTGTTGCGAAGCACAAACTCCTTAACCTCCTGTTGTTGGGGTTGTGACAAGGTGGCTGCTATTCCAACCTCAGGAATCACGCAACCAGTTTGAGCTGGTGACCAAGTGTCTGCGACTAGGGACTCTCTATCCCTCCAGGCTTTCAACAGATTAACGTGATAGATCTGTTCGGGCTTTCGCCTTCCTGGTTGTCTGACCTTGTAATTCACTTCGCTCACTTTTTCTATTATCTCGTAGGGGCCTTGCCATTTGGCAAGGAATTTACTTTCAACCGTAGGGACAAGTACCAGTATCCTATCCCCCGGGGAAAAGGTACGGGTCTTGGCTCCACGGTTGTACACTCTCTGCTGTGCTAACTGCGCTTGGGCCAAATGTTCCTTCACGATGGGCATTACCTGTGCAATTCGGTCTTGCATCAGGGCGACATGCTCAATCACACTCCTGTGGGGAGAACTCTCACTTTCCCAAGTTTCCTTGGCAATATCCAACAGCCCTCTTGGGTGTCTCCCATACAGTAACTCAAAGGGGGAGAATCCCGTAGAGGATTGGGGCACCTCCCTAATAGCAAACATCAGATAAGGAAGTAGACAGTCCCAATCCTTTCCATCTCTAGCCACCACTTTCTTCAACATTTGTTTTAGGGTTTTGTTGAATCTTTCAACCAGCCCATCGGTTTGGGGGTGATACACAGATGTACGTAATTGCGTCACTTTGAACAATTTACACAGCTCCTTCATAACCCGGGACATAAAGGGTGTACCTTGGTCCGTAAGCAGTTCTTTACAAATACCCACCCGGCTAAACACAAGAGATAGCTCTTTGGCTATGGTTTTGGCCGAGGTATTTCGGAGAGGGATCGCTTCTGGATAACGGGTGGCATAGTCCATTATAACTAATATGTACTGGTGCCCCCTAGCGGACTTGATTATAGGACCTACCAAATCCATGGCGATCCTCTCAAACGGGACCTCAATGATGGGTAGAGGGACCAGCGGGCTACGGAAATGTGGCATCGGGGCCGACCTCTGACACACAGGGCAGGAGGAACAATAATTTTCTATGTCCTTCATCACCCCCGGCCAATAGAATCTCTGTAATACCCTCTCTCGGGTTTTCTCTGTCCCCAGATGACCTCCAAGAATGTGCCCATGGGCCAACTCCAACACCAACTTCCTGTAAGGTTTGGGCACCACAAGCTGCTCAACGGTTTCTTCTGCCCTTTTTGCCACCCGATACAGTAGGTCCTTCTCTACGCTGAAGTATGGGTAAGTGCAGGTATTATCTGGGTTCACTAACTCGCCATCTATTTTCACTACGTTTTCCCGTGCCTTTATTAGGGCGGGGTCTTTCAACTGTTCTGTGGCAAAGTTTTCCCTGTGAACCTCAAGATCAGAAAACTCCACAGACGGTAGGTTTTCGTCTGAGGAGGTGGGCTCCTCTCCAGTTTCTTGAGTCTCCCCTGCCAATACTGATAAGGGAAATTCCGGAGAGTCCTCACCACTCTCAGGGGAGTTCTGGCTATCACATTCCTGGTACATAGGGGCACCAGTGGGGGGCTCAGGATCATCCCACAGTTCCCAGAACTTCGAAAAATCCCTTCCCACAATGGCGTCATGCGGTAACTGAGATACTAAGCCCACTGGATGAGAGAGGGTACCTTTGGGGGTCTCGAAACACACTGTAGTCACTGGATACTCTCGGGTGTCCCCATGCACACAAATAACAGCTACCTTGCTATTCCCAGAGACCTCTGTTTTAACTAACTCCGCCTTTATCAGGGTCACAAGGTTACCTGAATCCAGCAATACCACAACATTTCTACCATTAACACACATTTTGCATAAATGTTTCTCAGTTCCTCGAATGGCAGTGCATGCGACTGTCGCACACAGCGACTGACGTCTGCCCGTCAGAAAGTCACACTGCATGGGTTCCTCCACAACCGGGCAATTGGCTGCAATATGTCCCGCTTGCCGGCAGCGGTAGCAAACGATCCTTCTTGCCGCCTCTTGAGCCGCTGATTTCCCAGGCTGTTCTCGCCAAACTTGGGGTAGAGCTCCCACCCTCTTACTCTCTCCACCCTCACCCCTTGGAATCCTCTTATCCGCCCCTGGGGATGGTCTGGTCTTAGGGTGGAAAGTCCGAGTGTCTCTGGAAGAGGCCGTCAGGTTCTCTGTAGCCAAGTATTTCTCCACACGATCCACAAGACCATCGGCCGTCTCTGGGTCTCCATGGCTTACCCACTTTTGGATGGAAGTAGGAAGAGCTCTCAAAAACCGATCCATTACAACACGTTCCACAATCTTTGGTGCGGACAAAGTCTCTGGCTGTAGCCACTTTCTGCTCAGGTGAATGAGATCATACATTTGAGACCTGGGGGGTTTTCCAAGCTGGAAAGTCCAGTTATGCACACGCTGAGCCCGGACAGCCTGGGTGACACCCAGCCTTGCCAATATTTCAGCTTTTAGCATCACATAGTCTTTTGCTTGGTCAGGCTCTAGGTCATAGTAAGCCTTCTGCGATTCACCAGTTAACAGAGGAGCCACCAGTCCAGCCCACTGCTCCTCAGGCCACTTTTCTCTTTCAGCAGTCCTTTCAAATGTGGTCAAAAATACCTCTGGATCATCCTCTCCAGTCATTTTTGTCAATAAACGACTCGCCCCAAAGGACGCGGTATTAGTGGGACGGCTTTCCTCACTGGTCTGCGGACGTTGCTGCATTACTGCTTCCATTTGTTGTAGTCTCTGCTCTTGCTTCTGTAACAGGTCTATGAAGCGGGCCTCAGATTGCTGCTGGGCTTGTTGCTGAGCTTCCAGACTCTGTTGGTGAGCTTGCTGCTGGGCTGCAAGGCTCTGTTGATGAGCTTGCTGCTGGGCTGCGAAGTTCTGTTGTTGAGCTGCAAGGCTCTGTTGATGAGCTGCAAGGCTCTTTTGCAAACCTGCATTTGTCTGCTGTTGATTGGCATTTGCTAGAGCCAGCTGCTTCAGTATCTCCTCCATGCTGGCTTAAAAAAAAACTGCCCGCATTCTCCACCAACTGTGAGGGGGTTAGCTCGGCAGCGGGTGTGTGTGACCCCCGAGATGGGCTCCCCACACAAAAACAGGCCCAGCAAACGGAGGTTGTGGTTTTCAAAATCAAAAAGGTGCGGTTTATTTTCTATTTACAGTGACAAAACACAGCAAAGCAAAAGAAACATAAACAAAATAAATCCTGGTCAACTTGACCTCTGACTAAACATACAGGTTTCCTAACTAACAACTGGGATCAGCCTAGTGCTGTCCTAGTCCCTAAGTCCCTGGTTTTAAATGTCCAAGCAAATAGCCACACAGGCTTTGTCTCACCGCACAGGGGTTCACTCTCCCTAGACAGTCCACACAGGTCTGGTTCCAGGCATGAGCTAACATCTAATGAAGCTGGGAGTTCTTATAGAGGCCTAAATGAGCTGACAAGCTTCAGCTGGTCTCATCAACTCCCTGTCTGCACGACGCCCCACACTCTCCCTAGAGGTATGAGTCATCCATGAGCCCATTAGCCTCAGCTGGGCTTATACAACTCTCCACCTAGTTGTATAAGTCGGCGTAAAGCCTGAATCTGGGCGAAATATATCTACCCCCCTGGATGCAACCAGGTGACTTTACCTTCCTGCTGTCACAGGGGGTTTGGTCACACTATATGGTCATATAGTGCTAAGCCCACAAACTGCGACAAAGTACCCCGAATTTCGTGGGTCCTACCCTAGTAATAGAATGAAAGAACCTGCGTCTCAACCTTGGGAGCCAAACTCCTCTATGTGGGAGAACTGAAGGGATTCCTCTTATGAACTGGTGGCCACTAATAAAAGGGAATGAGGAGGGAGAGGGGTGATCCAGCCCAAAAAAAACCTGGTCAGGGTCTACTACAATACAAAAAGTCTCCCCTCCCTGACAGCCACTTATTTCTCAGTTACTCGCTAAAGAGATATGGTATATTTGCTATAAAATCTGAGGTCTTGACTCTGAACTCTTGTGTTGGCATAATGGGAATGGCTTCTGAGGTTTTTGTTTTTCTTGTATGTTAAAAAAAATGTTAATAAAAAAAATTTTCAAATAAAAAGGGCAGATTTACAGATAAATTAATTCTTTTAGTTTCAGATAGGGTATAAATGGGGGTTAAAGACCACTATTGGTTTTTATCTTGCTGGTGAGATTTACCTTCATTTGCTGTCTCCAGAGACACAACACAAAGTACAGGTACTGTATATGTCCCAAAAGTCTAGAAAAATCTGTGATCATTGTCATTGGAACAGGTGTTCTAATTGAATAATATCCTCTCCTACGCTGTAATGATGAAAACTGTTAAACTGTGAATTGACGCAAAGAACTTCAATCTTTATTGACAAACTATAAAAGTTTAAATGGGTTTGGACCCCTTGGATTGAACATTATTTATCCAGTGACCTTGATCTCTCGCTACTATCTGACCATCCTACCTGGATTTTAAGGTAAAAAAACAACTCGTATCCATCCCCAGTGGACTTCCCCTCTCTATCCCTCACTTACCTTGTCTCCCTAGTGTATTCTACTTCTTTTCTTCTACTTCTTTACTGCTTACTTTTCCTAGATGATTACTACAGCAGAGCTACACAGTTTCTGAGTTACTGCAGAGGCTTTTTCAGTCCCATGCTAATTTTGTGTATGCACCATCTTTAACTGGAATTGTGCTTGCTGTCATATGTGCTTATAAATCCATTAATAAAAATTGACCCTCACTGATCATAAAGGCCATCAAGACAAATGGTAAGGTATCTGCTCAATCAGGACTCAAATGGCAATTAAAAAAATACAATGTTCTATCCTTTTGCCGCTGTATCCAGAAGTATTTTTTGAATGCAGTTATAATTTTACTATAAATAATCTTGTCAAAGTATGTGTTGGCATTTCAAAGTTATACTTCTGCTTATCATTATTAAAGTGGTTGTAAAGGTTTGTTTCTTTATCGTACACCACGGGACACAGAGCTAGTCATTACATAATGGGTTAAGGGTCACCAGCGGTGATTGGACACTGGCACAACCAATGGAAGACAGTTCCCCTCCATATAACCCCTCCCATCAGGGAAGTACCTCAGTTTTTTCGCCAGTGTCGAAAGGTGTTGGACGCGTTAGGAGGTGCTAAAGGAAAGCTCTACCAAAGAGACCCTCTGGGGGTAAAAGAGCTATGCTTTCGGATCCATCCAAGACGCCTACAAATGAGCTGAATCTGGATGGGATCCGGGCCTCATCCATGAGGCGTCGCCTGTAATGTCTCTCTTCGGAGGACTGGGCTCTAAGATCCAGCACTTTCGCTATTTCGCTATAAAGTCCTGGTAAGAGTCTTGTACAAGGCCCAGGGGAGAGGTATCCTTTAAATAGGAACCCATATCCCTGAAGGTTGGCACACATAGCCCACCGTGAAGGGTGAAGTTTGGTATCTGTCTGAAATCTTTCAGCAGAAAAACCTGCGGCGTGGATAAGGTGAGATTAGAAGGTCCATAACTAGGTTGGGACCTTTTTCAAAAAGTGGATGTCTTCTTTTTTCCACCACTGGGGGGAGTAAAGAGCTGAATATACTCACCTCACTCTGTTCAGTGTCGGCTTCGGCGAAGTACACTGCTCGTCACCTCCGCTGCTGAGCTTGCTGGGGCACCCCGATCCTCCTTTCGGTGGCCGACCAGACACCTGCAGATGCAGGTAAGTGGGAACAAGGGCTGATGAGAGTCCTCTCTCACTATGGCCACCGCCATAGCGCTAAGGGCCACGCGCGCGCGCGGGAGCGCGCTTTATCGGGGGGGGGGCGAAGGCGTGCGCGGGCACGTGGCGCGCGCAGGCACAGAAACGGCACCAATTTTAAAAGACTGTCAGTGTGAGAAGCACTGCAGCAGCAAGCAAGCTCGTTAGTTCTCTTATTCCTGGCAGAGAAACACAGCAGCTATACAGGGACGTAAGACTCCATGTGGTTGGATTGGGTACTTCCTAGAAGACATCCATGTTATGCATAGTTATGTGTTAAAAGTTGCATACTTAATGTATTTGCTAAACTGAACACGGTAGTATATGCATTTAGGTACCTTGTATTTTGTCTAAACGGTAAGCCTTCCAGGGGAAGTAATACGGACAAAAAGAGATAAGAAAGCACCACCGCCTGAGAGGCTGTGCTGACTCGGTACCTTTCTCTCCTGTGTTGCTAAATGCACCTGTTCAGGATGAGCCATTACCTCTGTCAGGTATGGCGGCTTCCCCAGTGGAGCCTGGGCCTGTATATGTCACTGAGGACACTTTATCAGCTGCCCTAAATAATCTGGAGGAAAAAATTGCTACCTTAATCGCTAAGTCCTCTAAAAAGGAACAATAAGCGAAGCAGGTCTCTTCCAGTATTGGACCTCCCTTCAGAAGTACCTGAGGGAGGAGGATGAGGAGGAGGAGGCTACATCAGCAGAGGATGAGGAGCCAGATTTTAAGGTCACAGGTACAATGCTATAGCAGTGCATTTAAGTTAACCTCTGCGGAGGTAACGGAATTACCTGTCTCCTCCCTAGGGTCATTAAGATCCCTGCAAGGTGCATGCTCCTTCCCGGTTCATCCGTTACTAGAGGATCTAATATACGCAAACTGGCAACATCCAGATAAGCGTTTCTCACCTCCAAAAAGGTTTAACATTCTTTATCCTATGGGGGAATTTTTTTTTTTTTTTTAAGAAATGGAGCCTGCCTGCGGTAGTTGCGGCTATTTCTTGTGTAAATAAAAACCTGACATGTCCGGTGGATAATGTACAAGGGTTTAAAAGATCCTTCTGAGAGGAAGTTGAAATCCTCCTTCCTTTTGGCCGGCTCAATTACCCAACCTGCAGTAGCAGCAGTCGGTATGGGTCAGGTCATCAGCCAACAGGTAAAGCAGGGGCTGAAGGAACTGCCTTCAGAGCAGGCTAGAAATTGGGAAAAATTTGCCTAAAGCCTTATGCTTCACAGTGGATGCCATGAGAGATTCTATCATACAGGCATCACGCCTTACACTCCAGCTGGTACAGATGCGCAGAGTACTTTGGCTTAAGCATTGGTCAGCGGAGACCCCATGCAAAAAGCTGTTGGCAAGTTCCCGTTCCATGGCGAACGCCTATTTGGGGAAGATTTAGAAAAATATTGTGAGGGGGTTAGCTCGGCAGCGGGTGTGTGTGACCCCCGGGATGGGCTCCCCACACAAAAACAGGCCCAGCAGACGGAGGTTGTGGTTTTCAAAATCAAAAAGGTGCCGTTTATTTTCTATTTACAGTGACAAAAACACAGCAAAGCAAAAAAAACAAACAAAATAAATCCTGGTCAACTTGACCTCTGACTAAACATACAGGTTTCCTAACTAACAACTGGGATCAGCCTAGTGCTGTCCTAGTCCCTGGTTTTAAATGTCCAAGCAAAATATAGCCACACAGGCTTTCTCTCACCGCACAGGGGTTCACTCTCCCTAGACAGTCCACACAGGTCTGCTTCCAGGCATGAGCTAACATCTAATGAATCTGGGAGTTTCTTATAGAGGCCTAAATGAGCTGACAAGGTTCAGCTGGTCTCATCAACTCCCTGTCTGCACGACGCCCAGCCCTCTCCCTAGAGGTATGAGTCATCAATGAGCCCACTAGTCTCAGCTGGGCTTATACAACTCTCCACCTAGCTGTATAAATCGGCGTAAAGCCTGAATCTGGGCGAAATATATCTACCCCCCTGGATGCAACCAGGTGACTTTACCTTCCTGCTGTCACATACCCCCCCCTCTTGTTTTAACCTCGGGGTTGGAACACCAGCAATCAGGCATTCATGTACTCGAGACAAAGCATCCACATTCCCCATTTGAACGCCAGGGCGATGCTTTACTGTGAAGTTGAATTCCTGGAGGGCCAGGAACCACCTATTCACTCTTCTATTTGTTTCCTTGTTTTGAGCCATCCACTTTAACGGAGCGTGATCCGTAACCATGTCAAAGTGCCTACCTAGCAGGTAGTACCGAAGGGAATCTAGAGCCCACTTCACCGCTAAACACTCCTTTTCAACGGTGGCGTAATTTACCTCATGGGACTTCAACTTCCTGCTGAGGTAAATGACTGGGTGCTCTTCCCCGTTCCAGACCTGGGACAATACTGCTCCTAACCCCACATCTGACGCATCACTTTGTACGACAAAGTCTCTAGAGAAGTCGGGTGAGTACAACACTGGCTGGCTACATAAGGCTTGTTTCAAGAATTGGAATGCTGCCTCAGCCTCGGGGGTCCATTTAATCATGACCGACCCTTTCCCCTTCGTCAGGTTGGTTAGGGGCACAGCCTTAGAAGCAAAGTGGGGAATGAATCGCCGATAATACCCAGCGATTCCCAGAAAGGCTCGTACCTGCTTCTTGCTGTTGGGACGTGGCCAACTCTGGATGGCCTCGACTTTGTTGAGTTGGGGTTTTATTACTCCCCTCCCAATGGTGTACCCAAGATATTTGGCCTCCTCCTGCCCAATGGTACACTTCTTAGGGTTAGCCGTAAACCCTGCTTCCCGAACAGAGTCCAGGACTGCTTGCACTTTTGGCAGATGTGAGGCCCAATCTGTGCTATGGACAATTACGTCATCCAGGTAAGCCGCAGCATACTTCCGATGGGGCCTCAGCATCTGGTCCATTTTCCGCTGGAATGTGGCCGGCGCATTCTGTAACCCGAACGGCATTCTTTTATATTGGAACGCCCCGTCTGGGGTTACAAATGCGGTTTTCTCTTTGGCTGACTTGGCCAGGGGGATTTGCCAATACCCTTTTGTGAGGTCAAGAGTCGTCATGTATCGGGCTGTTCCCAGCCGGTCGATCAACTCATCTATACGTGGCATGGGGTAGGTGTCAAATTTTGTAACTTTGTTCAACTGACGAAAATCGTTACAAAATCGCCAGCTCCCATCCGGTTTAGGCACCAACACAATGGGACTAGACCAATCACTTTGGGACTCCTCTATCACCCCTAAGTTCAGCATTTTCTGTACTTCCTCCCGTATTGCCTCCCGTCGGGCCTCTGGGATCCGATAGGGTTTTAACTTCACCCTTTCACCGGGCGGGGTAATAATGTCATGCTCTACCCCAGATGTTTGTCCCGGCAGCTCAGAGAATACCTCCTTGTTGCGAAGCACAAACTCCTTAACCTCCTGTTGTTGGGGTTGTGACAAGGTGGCTGCGATTCCAACCTCAGGAATCACGCAACCAGTTTGAGCTGGTGACCAAGTGTCTGCGACTAGGGACTCTCTATCCCTCCAGGCTTTCAACAGATTAACGTGATAGATCTGTTCGGGCTTTCGCCTTCCTGGTTGTCTGACCTTGTAATTCACTTCGCTCACTTTTTCCATTATCTCGTAGGGGCCTTGCCATTTGGCAAGGAATTTACTTTCAACCGTAGGGACAAGTACCAATATCCTATCCCCCGGGGAAAAGGTACGGGTCTTGGCTCCACGGTTGTACACTCTCTGCTGTGCCAACTGCGCTTGGGCCAAATGTTCCTTCACGATGGGCATTACCTGTGCAATTCGATCTTGCATCAGGGCGACATGCTCAATCACACTCCTGTGGGGAGAACTCTCACTTTCCCAAGTTTCCTTGGCAATATCCAACAGCCCTCTTGGGTGTCTCCCATACAGTAACTCAAAGGGGGAGAATCCCGTAGAGGATTGGGGCACCTCCCTAATAGCAAACATCAAATAAGGAAGTAGACAGTCCCAATCCTTTCCATCCCTATCCACCACTTTCTTCAACATTTGTTTTAGGGTTTTGTTGAATCTTTCAACCAGCCCATCGGTTTGGGGGTGATACACAGATGTACGTAATTGCGTCACTTTGAACAATTTACACAGCTCCTTCATAACCCGGGACATAAAGGGTGTACCTTGGTCCGTAAGCAGTTCTTTACAAATACCCACCCGGCTAAAAACAAGAGATAGCTCTTTGGCTATGGTTTTGGCCGAGGTATTTCTGAGAGGGATCGCTTCTGGATAACGGGTGGCATAGTCCATTATAACCAATATGTACTGGTGCCCCCTAGCGGACTTGATTATAGGACCTACCAAATCCATTGCGATTCTCTCAAACGGGACCTCAATGATGGGTAGAGGGACCAGCGGGCTACGGAAGTGTGGCATCGGGGCCGACCTCTGACACACAGGGCAGGAGGAACAATAATTTTCTATGTCCTTCATCACCCCAGGCCAATAGAATCTCTGTAATACCCTCTCTCGGGTTTTCTCTGTCCCCAGATGACCTCCAAGAATGTGCCCATGGGCCAACTCCAACACCAACTTCCTGTAAGGTTTGGGCACCACAAGCTGCTCAACGGTTTCTTCTGCCCTTTTTGCCACCCGATACAGTAGGTCCTTCTCTACGCTGAAGTATGGGTAAGTGCAGGTATTATCTGGGTTCACTAACTCGCCATCTATTTTCACTACGTTTTCCCGTGCCTTTATTAGGGCGGGGTCTTTCAACTGTTCTGTGGCAAAGTTTTCCCTGTGAACCTCAAGATCAGAAAACTCCACAGACGGTAGGTTTTCGTCTGAGGAGGTGGGCTCCTCTCCAGTTTCTTGAGTCTCCCCTGCCAATACTGACAAGGGAAATTCGGGAGAGTCCTCACCACTCTCAGAGGAGTTCTGGCTATCATATTCCTGGTACATAGGGGCACCAGTGGGGGGCTCAGGATCATCCCACAGTTCCCAGAACTTCGGAAAATCCCTTCCCACAATGGCGTCATGCGGTAACTGAGACACTAAGCCCACTGGATGAGGAAGGGTACCTTTGGGGGTCTCGAAACACACTGTAGTCACTGGATACTCTCGGGTGTCCCCATGCACACAAATAACAGCTACCTTGCTATTCCCAGAGACCTCTGTTTTAACTAATTCAGCCTTTATCAGGGTCACAAGGCTACCTGAATCCAGCAATACCACAACATTTCTACCATTAATACACATTTTGCATAAATGTTTCTCAGTTCCCCGAATGGCAGTGCATGCGACTGTCGCACACAGCGACTGACGTCTGCCCGTCAGAAAGTCACACTGCATGGGTTCCTCCAAAACCGGGCAATTTGCTGCAATATGTCCCGCTTGCCGGCAGCGGTAGCAAATGATCCTTCTTGCCGCCTCTTGAGCCGCTGATTTCCCAGGCTGTTCTCGCCAAACTTGGGGTAGAGCTCCCACCCTCTCACTCTCTCCACCCTTACCCCTTGGAATCATCTTATCCGCCCCTGGGGATGGTCTGGTCTTAGGGTGGAAAGTCCGAGTGTCTCTGGAAGAGGCCGTCAGGTTCTCTGTAGCCAAGTATTTCTCCACACGATCCACAAGACCATCGGCCGTCTCTGGGTCTCCATGGCTTACCCACTTTTGGATGGCAGTAGGAAGAGCTCTCAAAAACCGATCCATTACAACACGTTCCACAATCTTTGGTGCGGACAAAGTCTCTGGCTGTAGCCACTTTCTGCTCAGGTGAATGAGATCATACATTTGAGACCTGGGGGGTTTTCCAAGCTGGAAAGTCCAGTTATGCACACGCTGAGCCCGGACAGCCAGGGTGACACCCAGCCTTGCCAATATTTCAGCTTTTAGCATCACATAGTCTTTTGCTTGGTCAGGCTCTAGGTCATAGTAAGCTTTCTGCGATTCACCCGTTAACAGAGGAGCCACCAGTCCAGCCCACTGCTCCTCAGGCCACTTTTCTCTTTCAGCAGTCCTTTCAAACGTGGTCAAAAATACCTCTGGATCATCCTCTCCAGTCATTTTTGTCAATAAACGACTCACCCCAAAGGACGCGGTATTAGTGGGACGGCTTTCCTCACTGGTCTGCGGACGTTGCTGCATTACTGCTTCCATTTGTTGTAGTCTCTGCTCTTGCTTCTGTAATAGGTCTATGAAGCGGGCCTCAGATCGTTGCTGGGCTTGTTGCTGAGCTTCCAGACTCTGTTGGTGAGCTTGCTGCTGGGCTGCAAGGCTCTGTTGATGAGCTTGCTGCTGGGCTGCGAAGTTCTGTTGTTGAGCTGCAAGGCTCTTTTGCAAACCTGCATTTGTCTGCTGTTGATTGGCATTTGCTAGAGCCAGCTGTTTCAGTATCTCCTCCATGCTGGCTTAAAAAAAAACTGCCACTGGTTCTCCACCAACTGTGAGGGGGTTAGCTCGGCAGCGGGTGTGTGTGACCCCCGGGATGGGCTCCCCACACAAAAACAGGCCCAGCAGACGGAGGTTGTGGTTTTCAAAATCAAAAAGGTGCCGTTTATTTTCTATTTACAGTGACAAAAACACAGCAAAGCAAAAAAAACAAACAAAATAAATCCTGGTCAACTTGACCTCTGACTAAACATACAGGTTTCCTAACTAACAACTGGGATCAGCCTAGTGCTGTCCTAGTCCCTGGTTTTAAATGTCCAAGCAAAATATAGCCACACAGGCTTTCTCTCACCGCACAGGGGTTCACTCTCCCTAGACAGTCCACACAGGTCTGCTTCCAGGCATGAGCTAACATCTAATGAATCTGGGAGTTTCTTATAGAGGCCTAAATGAGCTGACAAGGTTCAGCTGGTCTCATCAACTCCCTGTCTGCACGACGCCCAGCCCTCTCCCTAGAGGTATGAGTCATCAATGAGCCCACTAGTCTCAGCTGGGCTTATACAACTCTCCACCTAGCTGTATAAATCGGCGTAAAGCCTGAATCTGGGCGAAATATATCTACCCCCCTGGATGCAACCAGGTGACTTTACCTTCCTGCTGTCACAATATATACAGAAGATCAAGTGGTAAAATGACTTTTACCTGAGAGAAAGAAAAACAAGAGATCTTGTTTTAAACGCTCTCTCCCCAGCTCCCGGGAAATCTGACTCCAACCAGTGGCGGCGGCCTGTTTTAGCCGCCCACAAAAGCCAAGGGGCAAGCTCAGAAGAACAAGAAGCCGTGGGGTGCAAGAGCTAATAAGCAAGCCCCCAAAGCCTCTCAGTGAAGGGGCGCCCCCGCTCGGCCGAGTGGGAGGAAGGCTTTGTCAGTTCTGAGCGACTTGGTGGTCAGAAATCCAGGACAATTGGGTAGTATCCACAATATCCTCAGGGTACAAACTGGAATTTCGAGAGATCCCATCTTCTCAATTCCGAGGTTCAAGACTCTCCAAGGATCCACAAAAAAGAGAATCCTTCTTCAAAGGTTTGAATCACTTAATGGCTCAAGGGGTAGTTACAGACGTACCCCAAAAAGAGCGAGGTTCAGGTTTTTACTCAAACCTCTTTGTGATTCCAAAGCCAAATGGAGATGTCAGACCCATCCTGGATCTAAAATCCCTAGATCGGTTCCTGAACGATCGCCATTTTCGAATGGAAACGATCCGATCCGTGGCCGCCACTTTAAAGGGCGGAAAATTCATGGCGTCCATAGATATCAAGGACGCACATTTACACATACCCATCCTCCCCGCTCACCAAAGATTCCTAAGGTTTGCGGTAGAAGATCGCCACTTTCAATTTGTGGCTCTGCCGTTTGGTGTAGCCACCGCGCCCATAGTATTCACAAAGGTGCTAGCTCCTCTGTTAGTAACCTAAGAACACGGGGCATTGCGGTAACAGCCTATCTGGACGATCTACTAGTAATAGATCAGTCAAAGGACGGATTGGGTCACGCTGTACACACTACAGTAGGATACCTGGAGCATTTAGGATGGATTATAAATTTACAAAAATCCTCTCTCCAGGCCCAAAGAAGGATAGGGTACCTGGGCATGATCATAGATACAGCCCAAAACGGGGTATACCTGCCAGAACCGAAGATACAGTCTCTGAAAGACCTGATCCACAAGGTCAAAGCAAACAAGAGGCCGTCTATTCGCCTTTGCATGAGACTATTGGGAAAGATGGTAGCCTCCTTCGAGGCGGTCCCTTACGCCCAGTTTCATTCGAGACTACTTCAAGGCAATATTTTAGCTTCCTGGAACAGGAAGAGCCAAGCTCTGGATATACCCATGCGCCTGTCCTCACAAGTACGCCACAACTTCGATTGGTGGCTAGAAGCCAGGAATTTACGGAAGGGAAAGTCCTTCCACCCAGTGGCCTGGAAGGTGGTATCTAGGGATACCAGCCTATCGGACTGGGGTGCAGTATTCGAGGAGGCTTCTACCCAGGGAACCTGGGCCAAGACTCGGGATCCTGCCCATCAATGTGCTAGAGATCCGGGCGGTATATCTAGCCCTCAAAACCTGGACATACAGGTTACAGGGCTACCCAGTTCGGGTTCAATCCGACAATGCTACTGCAGTAGCTTACATCAATCACCAAGGAGGCACCCGCAGTCGGGCAGCCCAAAGAGAGGTGAACCGGATCCTGGCATGGGCAGAAGAGCATGTACCTTGCCTTTCTGCAATCTTCATTCCAGGGATGGAAAATTGGCAAGCAGACTACCTGAGTCGTCAGCAGCTGCTACCAGGGAGTGGTCTCTTCACCCCGAGATCTTTCAGGCCATATGTCTGAGATGGGGAAACCCAGATGTAGACCTGCTAGCTGCCAGGTTCAACAAGAAATTGGACAACTTTGTGTCCAGAACGAGGGATCCTCTAGCCTACGGGACAGACGCTCTAATAATACAGACGCTCTAATAACTCCATGGAATCAGTTCTCACTGATCTAGGCATTCCCTCCGATCCCTCTTCTACAAAGACTGCTTCGCAGGATCAAGGAGGAGGGAATACCAGTAATCCTAGTGGCCCCAAACTGGCCCAGGAGGCCTTGGTACGCCGAGATTGTAAAAACGACGATAGGAAGGCCCTGGAAGTTTCCACTCCGACACGACCTGCTGTCACAGGGTCCAGTATTCCACCCTTCCTTACAAAGGCTAAAGTTGACGGCCTGGCTGCTGAGACCCACATTTTTAAAAAGAGAGGGGTCTCTGGTCCGGCTCTTTCTACGCTCATTAATGCTAGAAAGCCAGCCTCCAGACTCATCTATCAGAGAGTCTGGAGAGCATACGTTTCCTGGTGTGAATCCAGATGTTGGAATCCTCAGAAGTATGAAATAAGTAGGATTCTTGCTTTTTGCCAGTTAGGAGTGGATATGAATTTAGCCCTTAGCACCATCAAAGGGCAAATATCGGCTCTATCAGTCTTCTTTCAGAGACCATTGGCATCTCACTCCCTAGTTCGGACATTCATTAAGGGGGTACTGAGGATAAATCCTCCAGTTAGGACTCCCTTGTGTCCATGGGATTTGAATTTGGTATTGTCAGTGTTGCAAAAGCAACCTTTTGAACCTATTCGCCATATTCCTTTAATTATATTAAGTAGGAAGTTGGCTTTTCTGATTGCTATAGCTTCTGCTAGGAGAGTATCAGAGCTAGCAGCTCTTTCTTGTAAAGAGCCTTGTCTAATTTGTCACAAGGACAAAATCGTACTACGACCCCATCCGGCTTTTCTACCTAAGGTGGTGTCGGCTTTTCACTTGAATCAAGACATTGTTCTGCCTTCCTTTTTTCCAAACCCGCGGACGGCGGGGGAAAAATTATTACACTCTCTAGATCTAGGGAGAGCGGTAAAGGTGTATCTGCAAGCAACCGCTCAGATACGTAAAACAGATGTTTTGTTTATTTTACCAGATGGGCCCAAGAAGGGCCAAGCGGTATCAAAATCCACCATTTCCAGGTGGATTAGACAAGTAATTATTCAAGCTTATGGTTTAAAGAACAGGACTCCTCCTTTTCCTGTTAAGGCGCACTCTACCAGGGCGATAGGTGCTTCATGGGCAGTGCACCACCAGGCTTCGATGGCTCAGATCTGTAAAGCTGCAACTTGGTCTTCAGTCCATACATTTTCCAAATTCTATCAAATAGATGTGAAAGGACATGAGGATTCCGCCTTTGGGCGAAGTGTGCTGCAGGCAGCAGTATAGGGCTTCTGGTCCGCAAGCGGCCTGTTTTGATCTGTGTCTCCCCCCCTTCATATGAGCATTGCTCTGGGACGTCCCATTATGTAATGACTAGCTCTGTGTCCCGTGGTGTACGATAAAGAAAATAGGATTTTTATAACAGCTTACCTGTAAAATCCTTTTCTTGGAGTACACCACGGGACACAGAGGTCCCCCCTTCTTATGGGAACCTTACTGCTTTGCTACAAAACTGAGGTACTTCCCTGATGGGAGGGGTTATATGGAGGGGAACTGTCTTCCATTGGTTGTGCCAGTGTCCAATCACCGCTGGTGACCCTTAACCCATTATGTAATGACTAGCTCTGTGTCCCGTGGTGTACTCCAAGAAAAGGATTTTACAGGTAAGCTGTTATAAAAATCCTATTTTTTTATTTTCTAAATAGGTTCCTTTAAGCCAGTGCATTGTTGGTTCACTTACCTTTTTCCTCCGATTTTTCCCTTCTAAATGTTTTTTTTTCTTTGTCTGAATTTCTCACTTCCTGTAAGCTTGCCCCCATCATCCGAGCCGTTCTGGCTGGGGGTTAGTCAGCCTGCTCGCCCCCTCCCTTGGGACTACATCCCTGCGGGGAGACACTGTGAACGTTCACAGCGTCTTCCCACAGGGATGAAGTCCCAAGGGAGGGGGCGAGCAGGCTGACTAACCCCCAGCCAGAACGGCTCGGATGATGGGGGCAAGCTTACAGGAAGTGAGAAATTCAGACAAAGAAAAAAAACATTTAGAAGGGAAATCGAAGGAAGAGGTAAGTGAACCAACAATGCACTAGCTTAAAGGAACCTATTTAGAAAGAAAAAAATGAACATTTACAATCCCTTTAATTGTATACGGGGATAGCCACAATTTTTAATTACATATGCATAGTAATTCAGCATGATAGTTGTATTTTCTTTCTTTGCTGTCTTCTCCAGGTGTCTTATCCATTTATCTCAGAAGGCATTCAGTAGGATACTGATGATACTAAAGGCCATGCACATAACCAAAAGGGAAAATCTACTGTATAAATACATGTATACATTAAATACCATCATGAAATATAACACAGGTAGCTGGTTCAACACCTATGTACTGCTGTATTGTAAAAAAATGAAATCAAGACGGCAGGGCGGTGAGCGTCTTTTTGGAGTGCCGTTTATAGATGGCACTTTAGAAATGGCCCTTGGGCTCAATACCAGCATATTTCTTCTTTTCCAAAAATTGTGACCAAAAATTAAATAATGAGATACATTAATAGATTATTTTTTTTTTGTCACAGTACCTTGACAGCAGCTGCATTTGATTGGATGCAGTCACTGTTCAGCCTACAGTTTTCCATCTGGCTCCTTCAAATTTTCTGTTTCAATAGTTTTTTATTTGGTTTTAACAAGTAGCTAACATGCAATAGTTCCACCCATGCAGGGGCTAGCTTTGACAGTTTTAACAAAAGTTAGCTCACAAAAGGAAGGCAAAAATGAGGCAGTGTAAATAAGAACGAAATACGAGAACTGACACGACAGCAGTTCATGAAGCCATAAGGGCCAGGGGGTCCTGAAGAGGTTACCTACGGCAACAGGACATCTTCTGGGCCTGTCAAAATTCATACTGTGGTGCAGTATACTGCCGATGCAGATCTAAAAAGGAAGGACAGAACAGAAACTAGAGGGACGGTAGGCAGAAGGTGACGCTAAAGAAAGGGAGATTGCGCATCTAACAAGAAGGGAGCCAGAGAAAGGATAAGGCAAACTAGGGGAGAAGGGGGGAAGGTAAGGGCTCAGGAGCAGTAAGGCCGTCCATCATAGGCAGCCAAAGCTGGCTGGGGGGAGAGTAGGAAAGGCATATGACAGCCATGGTTCCCAGATTTTAAAGAACTTGGCATGAAAGCCGTTGTGAATGCTTGACATCTGTTTAAGCATCAGCATGGTCATGCGATCTCACCCCTTGGAAGGGAACCAATGTTTTTTTTCCAGGCTTTGCTAATTGTTCTTTTGGCTGCCAAAAATAGATAGGACGCGAGCTTCCACTGAAAAGCAAACAGGCCCAGGTAATAAGGCAAACTTGGCTTCTTTTTGAATGAGCAGGTGGAACAAACTGATTAGGAGGCCAAATACCCGTGACGAGAAAACAATTTGTCTACGGCACGTCCACTATATGTGTACAAGATCACCCCGATGGCCACAACCCTGGAAACACCGGTCACTGTAGGACCGTTTGGCATGGGCAATGCTGGTAGGGACCCAATGCCAACGTAAAAGCACCTTGTATGCTGCCCTTAAGGTGGCTGTATTAAAGGAGCATTTGGCCACAGGGGAAAAGGCCCTGCTCCAGTCAGTCTATCTCAGTTGCCAATTCTTGTTCCCACTAAACTACATAGGTGAGAGGGGTGGAAGAAGAACGGTTACTCAGAGAAGCAAAGAGAGCTGAGATGAGGCCCGTGGATCCCTGGGAGTGCTGGCAGGTGTGTTCAAATGCAGTTTTTTGCAATGGGTACGTAGAGGTTCTGCGCAGCAACATGAGCCAGTGCTGAAGTTGGAAGTAGCGGAAGAACTCTGTTTCAGAAATGTCATGGATCTACCGATGTGAGGCTGTAATATGATCATTAACTCTAGTCGTAGATGCATTTTCAATTGATTCCCGTCAGTCAGCACTTAAGTTTTAGGGCATGGCAGCTGCCAGTTTTATTAAAAGGTT
This sequence comes from Rana muscosa, assembly GCA_029206835.1. Lineage (NCBI taxonomy): Eukaryota > Metazoa > Chordata > Amphibia > Anura > Ranidae > Rana > Rana muscosa. The sequence continues at coordinate 440,939,507 of CM055120.1, forward strand.
AATGGAAAGTCCATTACCTATAGGGTTTCCCACACAGGGGTTCTTCTCCAGTAACTTTAAACAAACTGAAAATCCTAGCCTTTCTGGCTCTTAAGCCCTTACTCAGCTTTAGTTGCAGTACCTCTGCTCTTTATGCTGGTGACACGGACCATAGGTTCTTCAGTGCAGACCGCTTCACTTTAGCGGCCTCAGCTGCGCTCTGGCCTTAGTCCTCAGGCAAATACCTGTCTCTTGCAGACACATACATGCTCTGGCTGCCCCATGCAGCCTCTCTGATTCCTGGAGTGGATTGGTGTCCTCCCTACTCCCATGCACAGACCTCCTGTCTGTCGGGTGGACACTCTCTAACTGGGAGCCCTAAGGTATTCCTATACCTCCATTATAAGGGTTGTGTGCACCTGAGCACACACTCTGATGGTCCTCAAAACCTGAACACTAGGTTGGAGATTCCATCCCATCCAAGACACTATGGAATCTTCAAACTGCAAAACCCCCTCCTGGTGTGCCAATATTTGGAGTAAGCTCCAAAAGCTGTTTTCTCCATTCTACATTTACGCTCCGTAGTCCTGCATGGAGCCAATGTGCACACCCTCTGTTTTTTTTAACTGACAAATTTCATAGTCCGAGTCTCCTCCTGTCACAGGCCCACAAGGGGAATGATCTGGCGGTTAGAAAGTGTTGGGCATGTGTTAACCCACCAGGAAACTGCCCATGGTTTTCCACTCCTGGGGGAAAAAGAGGATTTCTTAGTGATTGGGAGCAAGGGCGGGAAGGGCTACATGAGACCAGCGGAATACCGCATGGAATTCCAGGCTATGATGCATAAGCGGGTTCAGTAACGATGGGCAAAGCTAAAGGGGGAGCCAATGGAGGGTTGGCATGGTGATAGGGGCGCAGTTGGGCAGCTCCAAGAGCACCCACAGGGGTGCATGAAGCGAGGATAATTGGGCAATCTGGGCGGCTAGGTAATTAGCAATGTTTGGAACCCCCAGACCCCCCTGTAGCATATGCGTCAAAAGGATCGCTCTGGAGACCCTGCGACGTTTATTAGCCCAGATGAATCAAAAGATTCTATTCTGGAGCAGGCACAGAAAGTAAACCGGAAGAGTGCGAAAATAATATAAAAGTTTGGGCAAAATGGCATTTCTTGCACTTGTCCTGGATAGGTTGGATTACCTCCGTCAAAATGACCAAGACTGCATAAGAGCAGATAAAGAGCAAAGCCATGGATGGTAATTAGATGCAATTAGAGAGGAATAGGCAGGGGTCAGCCCAATACCAAGGTAGTCCATATGGGAGTACGCCCATTGGAAGGGGAAGTCGGACTGGACTGTATGTGGGTAACCTGGTCGAATGCTAAAGGTAGTCAATATGGGAGTACGCCCATTGGAAGGGGAAGTCGGACTGGACTGTATGTGGGTAACCTGGTCGAATGCTAATGTGACATTAAGGGCGATTGTTTTGTCCAAGTTAAGTAGGCTGGAAATCGACAAGAATAAGGATTAGTCAGAGTCAAAAGAGCATCCCCTGCAAAAAGATTTAAGCTTATATTCATGGCCCACATAAGGGATCCCGAGAAATTCTGGTCGACATGTAGGGCCATTGCTAGGGGTTCTAGCGCTAGGATCAAGAGACCTGGGGAAAGAGGGCATCCCTGCCTTGTGCCCCTGACATACCCTGCGTATTTCACCAAAGCAGATGGGGTCAAATACAAGGCCTGAATCCAGGCCTCTCCAAAACCCCAGTGGGACAGTACGAATCGCAGATACTCCCATGTCACGGAGTCAAAGGTTTTGTACAGGTCTAAAGAGAGCAGGAACCCAGGAATTTCCCACTGATGTAGAAGGTGGATAAGGTGGACAGCGCTCCCTGCCTGACCCACAAAGGTGGACCTCTCGGGGGATAAAAATAGGATTTTTATAACAGCTTACCTGTAAAATCCTTTTCTTGGAGTACATCACGGGACACAGAGCGACAGTCATTACTAATGGGTTATATAGATACCTTCAGGTGCTGGCACTGGCAACTTCCAAAACCGGAAGTACCCTCGCCTATATAAGCCCCTCCCATCCGGGAGCACCTCAGTTTTGTAGCAAAGCAATAAGTGTCCCCAAAGAGGGGTGGGAGCTCTGTGTCCCGTGATGTACTCCAAGAAAAGGATTTTACAGGTAAGCTGTTATAAAAATCCTATTTTCTTTCTCGTACATCACGGGACACAGAGCGACATAGTCATTACTAATGGGATGTCCTAAAGCAATGCCCAACGAGGGGGGGGATACACCATACATAAGCTGAGCGCTATCAGACATGAGGATCTTTTGCGGCCTGCAACACACTGCGCCCAAAGGCGACATCCTCCTGACTTCTAACGTCCACCTGGTAGAACCTAGTAAACGTGTGTACTGAAGACCATGTTGCGGCCTTACAGATTTGAGCCAGGGAGGCCTGGTGATGCACTGCCCATGAAGTTCCAACTGCTCTCGTGGAGTGCGCCCTAACTTTGAACGGAGGCGGTCTCCTTCTCAAGCCATAGGCTTGCATTATGACCTGTCGAATCCACTTGGCTAAAGTAGATTTTGACGCTGCCTGACCCCTTCTGGGGCCTTCCGGCAGAATAAACAAAGTATCCGTTCTGCGAATCTGAGCAGTGGCTTTTAGATAAGCTTTAACTGCTCTTACTACATCCAAAGAATGCAATAACTTTTCCTCTACCGAAGTAGGTTTGGGGAAAAAAGAAGGAAGAACCACATCTTGGTTCAAATGAAACCTCGATACCACCTTAGGAAGAAAGGCTGGATGAGGACGTAACACTACTCTGTCCTTATGGATAACCAGATATGGCTCCCTACAGGACATAGCTGCTAATTCCGACACTCTTTTAGCCGAACAAATGGCTACTAGAAAAATCAATTTCCTGGTGAGAAGAACCAAAGAAATATGCTGTAATGGTTCAAATGGTTGTTTCTGTAGAACCGACAGAACCAAGTTTAGATCCCATGGACATATGGGAATATTAACCGGAGGACTAATACGCATCACTCCTTGTATAAAGGCTTTGACTAGTGAATGCGAAGCCAAGGGCCTTTGAAAAATATTGACAAGGCCGAAATCTGACCCTTGATAGTACTCAAGGCAAGCTTCCTATCTACAGCCCATTGTAGGAAGTCCAGAATCCTACCTATTACGTATTTACGTGGATGCCATTTCTTGGCCTCACACCAGGCGATGTACGCCTTCCAGATTCTATAGTAGATCTGCCTGGATACCGGCTTCCTGGCATTGATCATGGTAGATACCACAGCATTAGAGAGCCCTCTCTTTTTTAGAATGTGGGCTTCAATAGCCAGGCCGTCAAACCTAGGGCTGGTAAGGAAGGGTGGTATATCGGTCCTTGCGAAAGCAGGTCCGGACGATGTGGGAGGGTCCAAGGACTCCCCACAGACATCTTTACAATCTCCGCGTACCATGCTCTTCGGGGCCACGCTGGAGCCACCAGAATCACTGGTTTCTTTTCTACCCTGATTCTGCGGAGTAATCGAGGTAACAATTGTGGCGGTGGGAATGCATATATCAGCTTGAACTGATCCCAAGGGAACACTAGGGCATCCGAGCCGCAAGCTAGGGGATCCCTTGTCCAAGAGACAAACCTGTCCACTTTTGCATTGAATCTGGATGCTAGCAGATCTACATCCGGTGTTCCCCACCGCTGACATATTGTCCGGAAAACCTCGGGATGAAGGGATCATTCCCCTGGGCATAATTGTTGGCGACTTAGAAAGTCCGCCTTCCAATTCTCCACTCCTGGAATGAATACCGCAGATATGGCTGGGACATATCTTTCTGCCCATCTCAGGATGTAATTTACTTCCCTCTGGGCTGCACGACTCCTGGTGCCCCCCTGATGATTGATATATGCCACTGCTGTGGCATTGTCTGATTGAATTCTGACAGGGGACCCTTGGAGTTTGGATGTCCATGCTACTAGGGCATACCGGGCTGCTCGTATCTCTAAGAGATTGATGGGCAGGGCCTTTTCCGCATCCGACCATCTGCCCTGGAGAGACCATTGCTCCAGTACTGCTCCCCAGCCTATAAGGCTGGCATCTGTAGTGACCACCTTCCAAGAAATCGGACTGAAGGATTTCCCTCTTTCCAGATTCTGGGGAACCAACCACCAGCGGAGGCTCTTGCGAACGGAAGGGGACAAGGACATTGGTAAGTCCAGAGCCTGAACTTTTTTGTTCCAGGCTGACAGTATGGCCCTTTGCAAATTCCTTGAATGGAATTGACCGTAGGGTACTGCTTCGAATGATGCCACCATTTTTCCCAGCAGCCTCATGCACAGGCGTATGGATGGCTGTCTTTTTGAACCCACTAAGTGGATCAAATCTCTCAAAGACGACCCCTTTTCTTGAGGCAAGAAAATGTTTCTCTGGTCTGAATCCAGCCTTAGCCCCAAGTATTCCAGACTTTTGACTGGTTTTAGGGCTGACTTGTCTCGGTTGATAATCCAACCGTGATATTCCAGATACTTGATTGTCTCGTGAACAACCACTTCTAGTTTTTCCACTGAGTGGTCTATCAGCAACAAGTCGTCTAGATATGCCATTATCGTTACACCTCGTGTTCTTAGATTGGCCAATAATGGGGCCAGAATTTTTGTGAACACTCGTGGTGCTGTGGCCAGACCGAAGGGTAAGGCTCTGAACTGAAAATGGCGCCCTTCTACCGCAAAGCGTAGAAATTTTTGGTGGGCTGGAAAGATGGGAATGTGCAAATAAGCATCTTTGATGTCGATCGAGGCTAACCATTCCTCCCCTTGTAGGGCAGTGGCCACCGACCGGATCGACTCCATCCGGAAAGTCCTGATATGTAGGAATTTGTTTAGCCCTTTTAGATTTAATATGGGCCTCACGTCCCCGTTTGGCTTCGGGACTGTAAAGAGGTTTGAGTAAAACCCGAACCCCCATTCTTCCAGGGGAACCTCTATAATTACTGCTTGGAGCAATAATTGTTCTAGTGCCAACAGGAGGGATCCTCTCTTCTGGGGATCCCTTGGCACGTTTGACCTTATAAAGTGGGAAGGAGGGGAGTCTTTTTTTTTTTTTTGAGAAAAAAAGTTTTTTATTGAACAATTTACATTTGGAACATAATTCTGCAAGTTACAAGGCAATACTGGAGAAATGCATAAAACAAGAAATGTGGCTTATACATATATAGGCACAGTAGATCAAAAAACTTGTTCAGATTGAACACTGGATTCAGTGACTATCAATAAGTGGAAAACCCTATGTCCACGCTATTCATGGAATTGCACGCTAGAAGGATGAATAGTATTACGGACCATCAGTGCATGTGTCTGCGGACTCAAGCCATCGATCCCAGATTTTGTAGTACTTATCTGGACAACCTCTGTTGATGTATATGAACTTTTTGTAGGGAAGAGTGTTATTTATATCTAGTTTCCAATCGTTGAAGCTGGGGGGAGTGGGTCTCATCCACTGTCTGGCTATAATTTTTCTAGCATTAAACAATGTTTCATGCAAGAATGTTTTAGTGAATTTGTCCATCTCAGAGTCGGGGAATATCCCCAGTAAGCATTGTTTGGGGTCCAGGGTCAATGGGGATCCCATGTCATCATGGAGGAAGTCAACAATCTGCTTCCACAGACCCTGAAGGACCGGGCACGCCCAGAGTAGATGGAAGAATGTGCCCGTCGTTTGGTTACACATTGTGCACAAGGTAGAAAACTGTCGTCTAAAGCGGGCGATTCTTAGGGGGGTGAGATACGCTCGGTGCACCACGTATAACTGGGTCAGCCTGTCAGAGAGCTTGGGGGATACAGTCTTGCACGAGTCTAGTGCTTCACTCCACTCCTCATCCTCCAGTGGGCCCACCTCTCTTTCCCATCTTGGTTTAAGGCTGTAAGCTAGCGTGGTAGATGATGGGGTGAGAAGCATGACATAAAAATCAGAGATCAGCTTTCGCGGGTCCACACCCTTAACCACAGCCATAATAACATTAGGCGTAGATTGTGGCAAAGGCTGGGGAAACTGAGCTTGGGCTGCGTGACGCACCTGGAAAAATCTAAAAAGCATAGAATTGGGCAGCAGGAACTCATTTTGGAGGTCCTCAAAGTTTTTAAGTGTGCCATCGGAAATTATGTGGTGCAAATAATATATTCCATATTCGCACCATATCTCTGTGTCAGGGATCAAGAGAAACTCTGAGAGTAGTCTATTGTGCCATAAGGGGGTATAGTTGTTGTGTTTAGGGGTCGTTAATGTTTTAGTGGTGATGTCCCATACGCGCCTATATTGGTATAATAGGGACCCACGGTCTCTATTGGAGTTATTCCCACTATGTCCCACTGCAATTGCAGTGAGTGGGTCAGTGGTCAGTTGTGCCCACCGTGGACAGAGGAGGGTGAGGAATCTGAGTCTGTCGGTTTTATCTATGTGGTATAGTTGAGACAGTTGGGACGCAAGGTAATAAAGATTTAAGTCAGGGAGGGCTGTTCCACCTAGGTCAGTAGGGTTCTTAAGGACTCTCCAGGCCAGCTTGTGTCTGTTGTTACCCCAAATAAATGTCTTGAGTATGGCCTCCATTGACTTGAAAAATTTCAAGGGTAAGTATACGGGTGTGTGCCAGAGTATATACAATATTTTCGGAAATAATATCATTTTAACAATGTTAATACGGCCCCACACGCCGAGCGGCAGTCTCGCCCATACCTGGGTTCTAGACTTGATGAGATCGAAAAGGGGTTCTATGTTCAGGGATATATAGTCAGCCGGTGTTCTATTCACCAATACTCCAAGATATTTGATAGTGTTCACTCGCTGGAGTGGTAACTGTGCCTGTAGCTTGGGAGAGGGGAAACTATCCATAGGCAGTATTTGAGATTTCTCCCAATTAATTTTAAGGCCAGAGAACTGACCAAAGTGTTCAATTGTATGCAACGCCTTCTGAAGCGATGTGGCAGAGTCGGCCAGGTATAGTAGCGTGTCGTCTGCGTATAAGCTAATTTTTTCAGTCAGGGAACCAAGGCAGAGACCCTGAATCTCGGGGTCCCCTCTAATGGAGATTGCAAGGGGCTCCGCCGCCAAGGCATAGAGGAGCGGAGACAGTGGGCAGCCCTGTCTAGTGCCCCTGGATAAGTCAAATGTCTGGGAGGCCCTCCCGTTGGCCACTACTTTACCCCTGGGTGCCAGATATAATAATTGAACCCACTTAATAAATTTAGGTCCAAAACCAAAGCCACGGAGGCATCCCCAAAGGTACCGCCACTCCACTGAGTCAAAGGCCTTGGCAGTATCCAAAGCCACCACCACCCGGGACCCAACATTAGTATGTGTCGCTTGTAAGTTAATATACAATTTTCTGAGGTTGAAGGAGGTGTTACGCCCCGGCATAAATCCAGCTTGGTCAGCATGGATCAGGGTTAGAATCACTTGGTTAAGGCGTAGGGCAAGTACTTTAGCCAGAATCTTTATGTCTACCTGGAGTAGCGATATTGGTCTATAAGATTCCGGGAGGCCTGGGTCCTTGCCTGGCTTAGGTATGAGGATAATTACCGCCTCGCCCATCGATGGGGGTAAGGTGAAATTGTCAAATAGATGGTTGAAGAGGGACAATAACTTGGGGGCAAGTATCTCGATGTATTGGGCGTAAAATTCTATGGGCAACCCATCTGAACCCGGGGCCTTGGATCTGGCGAAGCTCCCAATCGCTGTGGTTATTTCGTCGAGTGTAAGAGGTGCGTCTAGCATAGCCATTTGGGCATCGTCTAGCTGTGGAAAGATGATTTCCGCCAGTAGATCTTCCAATTGAGAGTCAGTGGTAGAAACCTGGGACGTATATAGTTGAGAAAAGAAGTCCCTAAATTCAGAAGTGACAGCCTGGGGTTCCGTAATCTTTTCCCCATTAGGACCAGTGAGGGAAATGACAGTAGGGGGTCTATCCTCACTATGTGCCAAGTAGGCCAACAGTTTACCCGCTCTCTCCCCATGTTCATATAATTTTTGTCTGGCAAAGAAAAGTTTTTTCCTGGCCGTCTCGTGTTGTAGCTGATTAACCACCCTGGTTTGTAACCTGAGTCGGGCAGCTCCATCAGGAGAGGGGTTCGACATGTACCCCTGTTCAGAGGAGGACAGATCCCGCATTGCCCCGTCCAGTATGGCTGATGAATTAGCCTTCAGCCTGTTGATAAAGGAGGTCAGAGTCATACGTGCATGCAGTTTGAAGGCTTCCCATACTACGTCTGGGGATGCAGATCCGTCATTCTCTAAAAAGTAAGTTCTCCAACTGTTACCAAGCTCGTCATCCTCCGACAACAGGGTGAGCCAAAACGGATTCAGGCGCCACGTACGGGGCGGTTTGTCTAATGGGATGGAGAGGCTAATGAAATATGGGCTATGGTCTGAAAGTAATCTGGGGGCAAATTCAGCTTCCAGTAATCTTGGGGCAAGGGTACTAGAAATGAATATAAAATCTATACGGGACATGGTGTTATGGGTAGTTGAGAAACAGGAGTAAGCTCGAGTGAGCGGGAATTTAAAACGCCAGGTGTCAGTGAGATTAAAGGAAGAGATAAGTCGGGAGAATCTAGTGTGGGTTGGAGCTGTAGTAGATAATGGCGAGGGCGACAGTTTGTCTAATGTAGGGTTCAACGTAGCGTTAAAATCCCCCAGCCACACCGCCTGAATCGAAGGATGACGAGTCATATATAGCAAGCCCTCTGTGACTATAGTAGAATTAAATGGTGGAGGTACATAGAATGCCATCAGAAGGAAAGGTTCACCATACAATTTAACCGAAAGAAAGACATAGCGCCCCTGTGGGTCAGACTGAACATCACACAGCTCAAAATGTACCGTCTTGGCAATCAAAACTGAGACTCCGCGGGCGTGGGACGAGTGGGATGAATGATATGCCCACCCAATCCATGGCCGGCGGAGTGCCATCTGGAGCCGACCCTCAACGTGTGTCTCCACTAACACCACAATGTCGGCTCGTTGTTTTTTGAGAAATGAGAAAACTGCAGATCTCTTTACCTTGTCCCCAAGCCCACGCACATTCCAAGTGAGCAGTTTTATCGATGCCATAATTCAAACATTAAAACATATCGTGGGACAGTAGCATTACATGAATACAAGGTTCGCCATCTATGCAGTATCAATGTTAGCATGCACTTCGTTGTATTGCAGTCCATCAAGAAAAAACGAACCTCCCCCTCCCCCCTCCCCACCCTGCATCTTCCCCAACTGATGCGGGTATGTTCCCAAAACCAAAAGAAAGTAACAACCGGTAGCAGATAAAACCAAAATATCTTGCTGTTACGTAAAAGATCTGCAGCGATCTCCTCACATGGGAGGTGTGGAAGATCCAATGCCCGCAAATAAAGAGCAACAGGCTCTTCTTGTATTGTGAACCAGAAGTACAGTGCGGGGTCGGTGGTATAGAAAGTTCTGCAGTCACATAATAAAGAGATGCGTGTTCCGGTTGCTGGGGGGCGAAAATTCGCTGTGTTAGGCATGTGGAGTGTAGGACTGATTGTGCTCCGCAATTACAGTCTCCAGGGTAGTTACATGGATCAACCAGTCAGTGGGGGCCCTAAGTATGGGAGACCCCCTCTGCAGGTTACAATTGAAAGAGGATTATAGCAGGGGAAGGCAAAAGGGGGTCCCAGGGGTAAGGAGCAATAGGGTATGCGCCGCGGGCAGTAAAGGGGAGACAAAAAAAAAAGGGGGGTAACATACCAGGATTTGCAGACTCCCGCTGCGGCGTATAATGTGCTGGTGATGATGACAGGCAATCAATAGTGCTGATGAACATGCTCGGTCAGGTCACTCCGCCGCCCCTCTGGCGGGCCCCGGACGCTCCAACCAGGCAATGACTTCCTGAGGATCCTCAAAAAAGAACACACGGCCGTCCCTTTCGACTCTAAGACGAGCTGGAAATAGCATAGAGTATTTAAGATGTTGTATCCGGAGCCTCCTCTTCGCCTCCATGAAGCCTTGGCGGCGGCGCTGCACCTCGGCAGAAAAGTCGGGGAAGATAGCGATCTTGGAGTTTCCAAGGTGGATGTTACCTTTTTCCCTGGCCATGCGCAGCGCCGCATCTCTATCTTTGTAATTCAAGAATTTTGCTATAAATGTGCGGGGGGGAGCCCCCTGAGGAGGAGATCTGGCAGGCATACGATGAGCCCTCTCCACCGCCAGGGTGGGGGAGAAGGCCTCGCGGCCATAGGTGTCAACAAGGAGTTTCTCCAAGAAGGTGGTAGGATCTTTGCCCTCAGCTCCCTCGGGGAGCCCGATGAAACGGAGGTTGCACCTCCGGAGCCTATTTTCCATATCATCTTGCTTGCTTAGAATCTGATTGATTTGGAGCTGCATTCGATCGGAGCTGACTTGGAGCGGCGTAACGGTGTCCTCCACCTCTCCAATGCGGGTTTCGGCAGTCGTGACACGCTCACGAAGTTTCTGGAAGTCTTGTCGCATGAGTGAAAGGTCCACCTTGACCCCCTCTATTTGCGCCGTCAGGGACGTCCGGCAGTATGTGATCGCCTCGAGCAGTTTAGCTGTGTCGCCTCCCGTAGCGTCCTGCTCACCGCCTGCGGCACCGCCATCTCTTTCCTCCTCCCGGCGGCGGTACTGGTCCAATTTCGCCAGGGTGGCCTTTGGCGTTTTTGGCGGAGTCATGGCAGGTATCCGCTGTGATCCCTCCCCCCTCCAAAGCAGGCAGCTCAGTCTATACCGAATGGTAGGGAGCTGTAGGGCTGGTGGGCCAGGAAGAGTCACTAGTCAGCAGGCCGGGTGAAGCAAGATGGCCACCGACCAGCACTAGGCCGAAGCCGGGGCCTTTCCCGAACGCGGCGGCCGCGCAGTCAGAAGCTGATGTATCTGCCTCTGTGGGTGTGAGGGGTCCTCAGGGGGACTCGGTGGGCCCCTGCAGGCTGTTACCTGAGAGCAGGAGGGCCAGGAAGCAGCACAGGCGGCAGGTCGGGTGGAGCAAGATGGCCGCCGACTTCCAGGGCTAGGCCGAAGCCGCGGACTTTCCTAAATGCGGCACCCGCGATCGGGATCGCGGCCCTGCGGAGGCCGCCGTACGAGCGGAGGATGGTGGATTTGCGGCCACGGATGTTCAGGGTCCCCAGGGGGTCCCGCTGGGCTGGTGCAGGATGACGCTGAAGGTCAGGATGGGCTGTACAGGAGTAATGGACGGAGCTCAAATCATGCACGTCCTACTCCATGCTATGTCAGGCCACGCCCCCGGAGGGGAGTCTTTTAACTCCAATTTGTATCCCAGATTTACTGCAGAGAGCACCCATCTGTCTCTGATCGTGTCCCGCCAGGTCTCTGTGAACAACTGAAGTCTTCCCCCCACCCGATTGAGTGGGGGCAACCCTTCATGCATTTGACTTTGGGGGAGGTTTTGTACCTCTCCTGCTCCAGGGCTTCTTGTTACCCTGCAATTGTCCCTGATTTTTACCTCCGGGATTTGACCGAGGAGGCCGTCGGAACTGTTTCACAGCCGATGTCCTAGGGACTGGAGAAGCAGGCCTCTTAAAAGAGGGACCTCTAACTCTGTTTTTAACCGGCAAAAGTGTACTTTTACCGCTGGAAATTCTCTGGATATATTTGTCCAGGTCTTCCCCGAATAAGCGTTCACCATGAAATGGGAAGCTGACTAGCAATTTTTTACAGGGAGCTTCAGCAGACCAGTTTTTGAGCCATAAAAGCCTGCGCATATGTACTACAGACAGCGTAAGGCGGGAGGCCTGATGGATTGAATCCTTTATAGCGTCCACCGCAAAGCATAAGGCTCTAGGTAGATCAGCTAGGGCAAGAGCCTGCTGATCTGGCAAGTCCCTTAAGACCTGTTTCAACTGATCCTTCACTGCTTGGCAGACCCCAATAGCTGCCACTGCTGGTTGTGTCACCAATCCTGCTGTAGAAAAAGCAGATTTTAATAAGGACTCTAATTTTTTATCTATTGGGTCCTTGAACATTTGGACATTATCCACTGGACATGTCAGTGATTTATTCACACAAGAGATGGCTGCGTCCACTGTAGGGACCCTCCATTTTTTGATGAACTTATCCTCCATGGGATAGACCACTTGAAATCTCTTGGGAGGAGTAAATATTTTATCAGGATGCTCCCAATCCTGGTAAATGAGCCCTTCCAGTAAAGGATGGATCGGAAAGGAAGAAACAGTCTGGGGAGCTTTTAGCGACCCCAACGAGGAGACAGAAGTGGATGATGGCTCCGCAAGGGGCATTTTAAATGCTAATCGGACCATATTAGTCAGGGACTGAACCCATAACCTTTCAGCATGTGATGCTGAGAATGGCTCTTCCACTGTTGATTCCTCTACAACAGAATCGACCTCATCCTGATCCCCTTCAGGCAGGTCGATCCCTGTATGGGACTGTTGCTCTGCTAACAGGCACTCTGAGGGAGGAGACGGAGATCGAGCGCTTTTTTCCTGTGACAGGGAAGCAGCGATCAATGCTGACAATCTCTCTTCCAGCCCTCCCAGAGCTGAGGAAAAAACCTCCTCTGTTACATACACAGGAGCAGGTGAACTGAGGACAGCCACAGTACCAGGTACTCCTGAGGGTGCTCTACGGTCACTAACCTCTGATTCTTCAGGGGAGACTGGTGCAGCCGAAGCATGCCCAAGATCCTCAGAGCCCGATGGAGACCCCCTATGCTTCCTGGAATTTTTAGTCCCGGAGTTTTTAGACGGCATTATTCCTAAGCCCAAAGCTGAGGTATTCCAGCCGAAATACACCACTTACTGACAATAGTCTAGCACAAATGCTGCTATAAAACAGTTGGTGTCTACTAATGTGCCTTTCTATGGGGATGCCTGCATCAACCGCTTGCTGTATGCCTTTTTTAAATGTTGCCAGCTCTGTCTCTGCACTCCTTAGCCTGCTCACAACACATAATTGTGGTTTTTAACATGCTGGGACGCCCGCACATGCGCAGAAGCGCTGCGGCGCGCACAGAGCGTCATCCCCCAAGCTCCGCCCCCTTTCCCGGCTCACCTCTATATATAGAGGCGCGTGCACGTGCGCCTTCGGCGCTAATTTTGAAAAGGAAACCAGGGACAAGAGCCAGGGCCCCTTTTGCCGCAGGCCGGGGGATGGACGAGCATTGCAACATGGCAGAGGAAGCAGTTTCCCACAAGAGAACTCACCATCTGCCTGGACTTGCTCTGATAAAAAGAAACTAGTCCACATGACAAGAAACGTTCCACAGCGGCCTCTAGTGGATTAATACAGGTACCGCAGTCTAATATATTAAATATATATATATATATTTTTATTTATTTTTCTTGACCACTATGAAAATTATTACATTTTTTAGTAGTTACAGGCATGCACAGATATTAGCGGGAATACCGTTAGGTAACAGACAGAAAGACAAATTAGGCTTGGGGGTCCCCCAATAGAACCAAGTTCCTGGGGGCCCCCACTTACCTGTTCCCCGCCGCAGGACTTTGTTTGGTCCACAGAAGCCCAAACTTCACCTATCACGGCAGGCATTGTAATTAAACCTTCAGGGACCGGGTTCCCAAGGATTCCACTCCCCTGGACCTGTATAGCACCCTGCACAGAAAACATCTTGGTCATGGGTATGACCAGAGCTCTGGATCCCAGGGTCCAGCTCTCCTAAGAGAAGCATTACAGGCAAAACCTTGCTCTTGTCTGCAAGGCCCGGGTACCGACCGTTTAGCTATGAAGCTTTTTTGGTCGGATCCGGAATAGCTTACTGAGGCCCAAAAGAACCTGTACGCAAGCTCAGTGAAAAACACATGTTTCTTCTTGGCCAACACCTTAGACACTGGCAAAAAACTGAGGTGCTCCCGGATGGGAGGGGCTTATATAGGGGAGGGTACTTCCGGTTTTGGAAGTTGCCAGTGCCAGCACCTGAAGATATCTATATAACCCATTAGTAATGACTATGTCTCTCTGTGTCCCGTGATGTACGAGAAAGAAATACTTATGTCACATATACTCACCTCAAGGATTTAAATCTTTCGCGCAGATGAGAACTGACTTTGACTTACCACATACCTACTTATTTTTTTACTATCAGCTTAGACACGCTGTGCGAGCACAGTTTGGTTCACTAGACAACCCGCTTGTGATTTCTGACTTAGAAAAACTCTTACGATCCCCAGACCGCACAAAACTTATCTCTACTTATTATTTAGCACTGGCGGTGGGCTCCAACCCTAGATTCAAGGCATCACAACGTAAATGGGACTCCCTAGATATATCCATAACAGAGGAGGACTGGTCCGAATTCTGTGACACTTTCAAGGCTTCTGTTGTATCCTCCAGGGACAGGATCATCCAAATAAAAATCTTCCACCAATCGCATCTCACCCCGGCCAAGATGCACAGAATGGGCATTTTGTCCTCGGCTGAGTGCTTTCGGGGATGTGGATATACAGCTGACTTCATTCATTGCTTCTGGAGTTGTCCCATAGTGCAGGAGTTTTGGAGGAGAGTAGACTCCTTTCTCTCTTCAGCGCTGGGGCTTCCCAACATATTAAATCCCAAGAATTGCCTCCTGGGGGTCTTTGGCGACCTCACTGTTCCCTCCCAGGTCAAACGATTGCTTCGGATCCTTTACTGTTATGCTAAAAAATCAATTTTATTGACCTGGAGGGGAGCAGCAACCCCAACAGTGGGGCTATGGTTGAAACTGGTCAATGATGCCCTTCCACTTTACAAACTCACTTTTGAGATCCGCAAAAGGAAGAAAACATTTTATAAAATTTGGGGCAGGTGGCTGGCTAGCCCCCTGACCCTTTCCCCCATACTGCCATGAAAGAGTAGGTAGGTTGTAGCATACCTTGAACCATAACTATACTCCTATGCAATTTTACCAGCTATGACTGTCTAGTAGGTCTATTATGTTGCTGTAATTTGTCTTTATATTATATTATGCTGCTTAAATGGATGTGCAGATATTCTTCTGTGTAGACTGATATAGGAGCAAGTTGTATATGTTGTGTGTGGGACAGGCCTGGCTAGGCCCCCACATATTGTCTTTCTATGTCTGTATGTTATGAAAAAATGTAATAAAACATATCTTTAAAAAAAAAAGGTGGACAGCGCTGCGAACAGTGTCGTTGGCCTGTCCAGTGACAACCAACTTGGTCTCTATGGACCATGCAGTACAAATATTTATTGATATGAAAGCTTTAGATCCAAGATCTTCAGGTCCTCATTTAAATAACAAATTATTACTTCAATTGTAGGTGATGGTTTTATTCATTTTTATTTCCATTGCTTATAATAAAAACAGACCTCCCTATGGTATAAAACAGTTGGTTACATCATTATGTTATAAAAACGGAGAAAGAGGGTTAACATCACATGAATTTACTTCATATTATGTGGTACATCCAGTTATTATTCGCTGTCATAGAAGTGAACCCCCACAGTAAACTTCCAACCAGGAATAATTCAACGCGTTTCGAACGCCAATTTACAATACGTTCTTCCTTAGGGAATACCACACTGGAGTGTGTGTGTGTGTGTGTATGTGTGTGTGTGTGTGTGTGTATATATATATATATATATATATATATATATATATATTCTCACAAAACTGAGTACACCCCTCACATTTTTGTAAATATTTTATTATATCTTTTCATGTGACAACACTGAAGAAATTACACTTTGCTACAATGTAAAGTAGTGAGTGTACAGCTTGTATAATAGTGTAAATTTTCTGTCCCCTCAGAATAACTCAACACACCATTAATGTCTAAACCACTGGCAACAAAAGTGAGTACACCCCTAAGTGAAAATGTCCAAATTGGGCCCAAAGTGTCTATTTTTTATCGTCCATGGACTGACACAGCCTCTTAATACTTGACTTGTGGGTTTATGTCCCTGCTTGCATGAGAAGACCTAGGCAGAATGTGAGATGTTACAACATACATTCTAAAAGCCAGAGCTGAACAGCCCCGCCCAGGGGGGCGGTCCCTCCGGACATAACCCTCCCACCTGCAGTCAGCAGCCTGTGGCTCTCTTAGGAGCCAGTCTCCTGACCGATTTTTTTATTCCTTTTGGAATTGTATTGTTTTATTTTTGAGATCTTCTATCAACTGTCGGCTGGGCAACAGGTTGGGTACAAGATATCCTCATAGTCTTTCCTGTCCGACCATCGAGCGTGCTGATCCTCGCTTTGTGTGCGTGAGACTTAGTTCACGACATACCCCACAACTCCAGGGGTGGCCGGTGGACTTTTATGCTCCGCGGTCCTCACAAGATTGAGCAGTCCTGCTGTATCTTTCGCGGTGGACCGGGCCGACAGCTACTCAGTACTGCACTGTGATAGTCCTGTCAGAAACACACCAGTGGGTCCCTCAGGGGATGGGTAAGTAGTCTCTCCTGGCTGCAGGTGAGTACATTCTAGGTGTTTCTCTGTATGGGGGATTTTCCCTGTCTCCCCCTTGTTATTGCTGCTCTCTGTCACCATTGCTGGTGCTGTGCTGTCCGGGGTGCCTGGGGGTCACTCTGTCCCAGGGGGGGGGCTCATGGCTGTCTGCATGTCGCTGGGGGATGATTTTCTGTGTTTTGGGACCTGGGCGCCGTTCACGTTT
This sequence comes from Rana muscosa, assembly GCA_029206835.1. Lineage (NCBI taxonomy): Eukaryota > Metazoa > Chordata > Amphibia > Anura > Ranidae > Rana > Rana muscosa. Next base: position 440,956,152 of record CM055120.1, read on the forward strand.
TTCACATTTGTTTGTATGGCGACCATCTTGCCATGGATCGCTGGCGCACATTGCGGCAGCCATTTTCTTGAAGCCGTGTGCGCTTTTTACATTGCTTGGCCTCTATTGCTGCTGAAATGGCGCGAATCGCCTCACACTCTCCTCACAGCTCACTCGTGCTGGTACAGCGCGGTGCAGGCAGTGGAACCGAGCGGTCCTCTCTGGGTTGGTGAGTCCCCTGGGTATCCCCTCCTCAGTCAGCACAGCCAGTGGGTGGACTTTTTTTCCTATACCTTGACTAAAATTCTCAGAGAAGGGCAGTTATGGAGTCTGGTTCACCTGCTTCCCCATTCATGTCCGAGGCAACAGGCAGTGCTCCAGCACCTGCGGTCCCTGTGGACCAGTTGTCGGCAGTCCTGGAAACATTTCTTACCAGGATGGAAGCGGTGTGCGAGCGCAGGGGAACAAAAAAGCACCCTCTCCCCACACTATCTGTACAAGGGGAGTGCTCTGATTCAGATATGGGCCTAGCTGCTGCTGCTCAGGACCCTAGCTCTGAATTTTTTGATGTGTTTGAACAGGACATTCCTTGTGAGGAAGACTCCAGTTCTGAGTCAGTAAATGACAGGGCGCTTGTAAGTGAACTCATTGATGCTGTGAGGGACACTCTCAAGCTGGATGCTGCGGAACCTCGGGCGGAGGCTGTCTCCTTTGGTTCCTTTAAGGCCAAGCCTTCTAAAAAGGTTTTTCCATATACACCTTTCTTTGACAGGTTCATTGATCAGGTTTGGGAAAAGCCGCAGAAGACTTTTGCGGTCCCGCGGCGTCTGTCTATTAGGTACCCCTTTTGAGGAGACCCTGCTTAAAAAGTGGGCCTCTCCCCCAGTGGTCGACCCCCCCCCGTTCGCCCGTTTAAATAAAGCCACAACTCTCCCGATGGAGGGGACTCCTGCATTTAAGGACCCCACTGACAGGAGGTCAGAAGTGGTGAGCAGAGCCATGTTTGCCTTGTTGGGATCTGCCTTACGTCCCATCATAGCGGCGACCCTTGTGTCTCAGACACTCACGGAATGGGCAAAGATTTTGCACCAGACTGTGCAGGAGCATAATCTTCCTCCAGAAACCATTGCACTGGCCCACCAACTGGTGCAGGGCCTGGTGTATGTGTGCGACGCCACTTTGGACGCGGCCCTTTTAATATCTAGGGCCTCAGTTTCTACGGTGGTGTTGCGTCGTTATATCTGGTTAAAATGCTGGTCTGCTGACCTGGCCTCTAAGAAGCTCCTGACGGATCTGCCCTTTAAGGGTGGTAGGCTGTTTGGTGCTGCCCTGGATGACATTATTAAGGATGTCACGGGGGGTAAAAGCACTCTCCTTCCTCAGACTACCAAGGGAAAGGAGCCCCGCCGTAAGCTGGGTCCCTCCTTTCCAGCAAAGAAGGGATTTTTTCGTCAGTCAGAGTCCTCGGGTAAGCCCTCCCAGACTGACAACAGTGCGGCTGGTGGCCAAAAGCGTCCCTGGGTGCGTAAGCCAAACAAGCCGGCTCCCAAGCCCGCCACCGCATGAAGTCTTGCCCCCGCCCGACTCTGGGGTGGGGGGACGACTTTGCAGGTTCACAGATCGGTGGGCCTCCCGGATCTCCGACTGGTGGGTGTGCGAGGTGGTCACCTCAGGGTACAGGATAGAGTTCCGTTCCTGGCCCCTAGACAGATTCTTTCCCTCAAATCTTCCTCTCCTTCCTGCCCGTCGGGCGGCCCTTTTGGGGGCTGTACAGGATTTGCTCAGGTGCGGAGTAATTGTGCCAGTACCGTCACAAGAGAGGTTTCAGGGGTTTTACTCGAATCTGTTTGTGGTCCCGAAAAAGGACGGGGTCCGGCCAATCCTGGACCTCGAGGCCTTAAATGCCTTTGTGAAGGTGCAAAAATTCCATATGGAATCCATTCGCACGGGGATCGCTAAACTCCATTAAGGGGACTTTCTGGTGTCCTTGAACATCAAGGACGCCTACTTGCATGTTCCGATCTGTGCAAGTCACCAGAAGTTTCTGCGCTTTGCGATCGGCGAGGTCCACTATCAATTTGTGGCCCTTCCCTTTGGGCTAGCCTCAGCACCACGGGTTTTCACCATGGTGCTTGCCCCGGTTCTAGCTTTGCTGAGACAGCGAGGCATTGCCATCGTGGGCTATCTGGACAATATTTTTCTAAGAGCAGACAATGGCTCCGAATTAGAAGAAAGTGTGACAATTGTCAGTCAGACCCTCCGGGACTTCGGGTGGCTCCTGAACATTCGGAAGTCGGTCCTGGTCCCGACTCAGCATTTGGAGTATCTAGGTCTGATCCTGGACTCCTTGGAGGCGAAGGTATTCCTACCCCCAGAGAAGTTAGACACTTCAGTTTGCAGTGCGGGTCCTGACATCCCGAAAATGGTCATCAATCCATTTTTGCATGAGAGTCCTGGGACTCATGGTGGCCTCTTTCAAGGCCATTCCGTATGCCCAATCACACACACGGACATTGCAGAAGGAGATCCTGTCCACTTGGGACAAATCCCCGTTGTCCTTGGATATTCAGATCCAGGCGAGTCACCTGGTCAGGGCGTCCCTGACGTGGTGGTTGAGATCTCCGGCTCTTCGGTATGGGAGGTCGTTCCTCACCATCCATTGGACGGTAATCACAAAGGACGCCAGCCTCACGGGCTGGGGTGGAGTCTGGGGAGTTCTGTCAGCCCAAGGGCTTTGGACGCCGGACGAAGCCCGTCTACCGATCAATGTTCTGGAACTGTGGGCAATCAGACTGTGTCCCACCTCGTGATCGGAGAGGCTACAGGGCCGCTCAATCAGGATTCAGCCGGACAACACCACGGCGGTGGCGTATGTCAACCATCAGGGGGGAACTCGGAGCTCGGCTGCGGCATCCGAGGTCGCCCACATCCTAAGGTGGGCCGAAAGAAGCGTGCCGGCTCTGTTGGCACATTCCGGGCGTGGAAAACTGGCAGGCGGACTATCTGAGTCGCCAGACGCTGGACCAGGGGGAGTGGTCCTTGCTCCCGGAGGTTTTTCAACTCCTTTGCTGGCAGTGGGGCATGCCGGATCTGGACCTGATGGCCTCTCGACTCAATCGCAAAGTGTCAAGGTTTGTGGCCAGGTCCAGGGACCCTTGGGCGGACGCGTTGGTTGCCCCATGGGGTCAGTATCGCCTGATATATGCTTACCCTTCGCTGCAGCTGCTTCCTCATCTGCTGCGGAGGGGGGCGGCCGAGGGAATTTCGGTGATCCTCATTGCTCCGGATTGGCCTCGGCGTCATTGGTACGCCGATCTTGTATGTCTCGTCGCGGACGTTCCTTGGCGACTGCCAATGAGAGAGGACCTTCTTTCTCAAGGTCCTATATTTCATCCTGCTTTACAGTCTCTGGCTTTAACGGCATGGCTATTGAAAGCCAGGTGCTGAGGGACCGACCAGGTTAAGGGCACGGAAGTCTTCCTCTAGAAAGATCTATCACTGTACCTGGAAGGCTTACATCGCTATGTGCGAAGAGCTCGACTGGCGTCCACGGATGTATCCTGCAGTTCTTGCAGCGTGGTGTGACCCAAAAGCTTGCTTTAAGTACCATTAAGGGTCAGATTTCGGCCTTGATCGTCTTCTTTTAGCGACCGCTAGCAGGCCATTCCTTGGTTAGCACCTGTAACGGCACCCCAAGTATGAAAGGGGTTAACGCCGTTTAGGATATTCCCTCTCCTGAACACACATCCACTACCGACACTCCACAGTCAGGCGACCGCTTCCCATAGGAATAATTCTTCCAGAAGTACGAGACAAACGCTCTGTATGAAGTTTCCAGCTGGTCTGACCATCTTTAATGACAAACTCCAAGTTTTATACACACAGAGAGGAGGTTCTTACATTCTCCTCATTTTCCTCTGACAATACACCTTTGACCAGACCTAATTTACATGAGGTAATTAACTACAGCTGATGACACATGACCTTTAGCCTTACGGTCTCCTAAACTACAGTACCCATTATCAAAGGACTTCTTTACACAATACAGGGCCGATTATCACAATGAAAGATCCTCAGAAACCATCCTAGATTCATTTACATCACAACAGGCAGGGGGGCTGGAGTTGGTGACATTAGCATCTAACAGTATGTGTCCCAACATTATGAAGGAGTCACTTTTTCAGTTAACCTGTTGAGTTCATAATCAAACAGTAAATAGTTCTTTACAGATATCCTGGGGAATATTGTGGAAAAATATCACTGTCCCATTTTAAAGTAATCCAAGACACATTCTTAATGTCCATTATTTTCTTGCTCACCCTGTGCCCAAAGTGACCCCTGTCACAGCACCTTTGTGTAGGGGGTTCGCCATGTGCTCCCTCTTGTCAAACCTCCTCCCCCTCCTTGGGATCTGAATTTGGTGCTGTCGGTTCTCCAGGAACCTCCCTTTGAAAATATCAGAGAGATTCCTCTCTTGACCTTGTCTCAGAAGGTGGCTTTCTTAGTAGCCATTACTTCTGTTAAAAGATAAAAAACTGCGCTAGCACTAAAATTAATAAAAAACCTAACTATAGGCAGCAGTGATAGTGTGACAGGCACCAAAAGCAAATAAAAGGAAAAACTGCGCCAACACTCTTGGCCCAAACCCATTCCAACACCTAAAAAATGTTAACTTGGTAGGTAATCAGGATAAAAAGTCCAACAAATATTGCACAGTGAATGGTCTGAAAAAAGTCCACAAATCCTTATGTCAGGGAAACACTGAGTACAGCACCACAGTGACTACTCAAATCTTAATGTGAGGTATCCACCACCAAAATAGGGAAGCAGCTTACCAGAAGGCAAGCGGTTTGGGACATTCGACTGTAACCCAGCCGCGGCCTTTGATACTGTAGCAGTAGTCCTCCCTTAGTCAGCAGGCGAACTCCGTTCGGGTTAACCCCACACACATCCAGATCGTAAGCCCCCAAACATAGAATAGATAAAAAGGGCAGACCAATAGCGTAACTCCGTTTATCAAAATGTATTTAAAAAACGTAAGTTATACTTACAGAATAGAACGATAAAAACAGCATGTAACAATATAGTTGCCGGCCGGCATACCAGGAGCCTCACTCCTCGAGCGCGGTGACTTCACTGAGCGTCGTCCTAGACACGTTTCGTCATCATGTAGACGTTTTCAATAGGAGTGGGCGCTGCAGAGACGCCAAGCGGTTTCGTCTGCCACCATTTCTAGGTGGATCAGGCAGACCGTCATACAGGCTTATGCCCTTAAGGGGCGGGCGCCTCCCTTTCCGGTTACGGCGCATTCCACCAGGGCAATTGGCGCTTCCTGGGCTTTCCGACATCAAGCGTCGGTTGCACAAGTGTGCAAGGTGGCGACCTGGTCATCCGTTCATACCTTTTCTAAGTTCTATAAGGTTGATGTGGCTACATCTTCGGATGCTTCCTTCGGCCGCAAGGTGTTGCAGGCGGCTGTTTAACCACTTAAGCACTGGACCATTTTGTAGCTAAAGGACCAGAGGTGTTTTCAGAATTTGGCACTTCGCTGCTTTAACTGTAAATTGTGCGGACATGCAATGTTGTACCCAAACAAAATTTGCGTCCTTTTCTTCCCACAAATAGAGCTTTCTTTTAATGATATTTGATTGCCTCTGCGATTTTAATTTTTTGCGATATAAACGGAAAAAGACTGAAAATTTCGAAAAAAATTATATTTTCTACTTTCTGTTATAAGAAAAATCGAATAAACTCAATTTTAGTCATACATTTAGGCCAAAATGTATTCAGCCACATGTCTTTAGTAAAAAAAAATGTCAATAAGCGTATATTTATTGGTTTGCGCAAAAGTTATAGCGTCTACAAACTAGAGTACATTTTCTGGAATTTACACAGCTTTTAATTTATGACTGCCTTTAATTTCTTGAGGTGCTAAAATGGCAGGGCAGTACAAACCCCCCCCCCCAAATGACCCCATTTTGGAAAGTAGACATCCCAAGGAAATTGCTGAGAGGCATGTTGAGCCCATTGAATATTTTTTGTGATTGAATAATGACAAAAAATAAATAAAAAATTACAAAAAGTTGTCACTAAATGATATCTTGCTCACACATGCCATGGTTATATGTGGAATTGCACCCCAAAATACATTTTGCTGCTTCTCCTGAGTACGGGGATACCACATGTGTGGGACTTTTTGGGAGCCTAGCCACGTACGGGCCCACGAAAACCAAGCACCGCCTTCAGGATTTCTAAGGGCGCAAATTTTTGATTTCACTCCTCACTACCTATCACAGTTTCGAAGGCCATAAAATGCCAAAATAGCACAAACCCCCCCCCCCCCAAATGACCCCATTTTGGAAAGTAGACATCCCACGGAAATTGCTGAGAGGCATGTTGAGCCCATTGAATATTTTTTTTTTTGTTCCAAGTGATTGAATAATGACAAAAAATAAATAAAAAATTACAAAAAGTTGTCACTAAATGATATATTGCTCACACATGCCATGGTTATATGTGGAATTGCACCCCAAAATACATTTTGCTGCTTCTCCTGAGTACGGGGATACCACATGTGTGGGACTTTTTAGGAGCCTAGCCGCGTACGGGACCCCGAAAACCAAGCACCGCCTTCAGGATTTCTAAGGGCACAAATTTTTGACAAAAAGCGAGATCTGCAAAATACTCACCATACCTCTCAGCAAATAGCTTGGGGTGTCTACTTTCCAAAATGAGGTCATTTGGGGGGGGGGTTTGTGCCATCTGGGCATTCCATGGCCTCCGAAACTGTGATAGGCAGTGAGGAGTGAAATCAAAAATTTACACCCTTAGAAAGCCTGAAGGCGGTGCTTGGTTTTTGGAGTCCCGTACGCGGCTAGGCTCCCAAAAAGTCTCACACATGTGGTATCCCCGTACTCAGGAGAAGCAACAGAATGTATTTTGGGGTGTAACTCCACATATGCCCATGGCATGTTTGAGCAATATATCATTTAGTGACAACTTTGTGCAAAAAAAATAAAAATAAAAAATAAATTGTCTTTTTTCCGCAACTTGTGTCAACATATAAAATATTCAATGGACTCGACATGCCTCTCAGTATATAGCTTGGGGTGTCTACTTTCCAAAATGGGGTCATTTGGGGGGGTTTGAACTGTCCTGGCATTTTATACACAACATTAGGAAGCTTACATCCACTCTTCTAACCACTTGAAGACAAAGCCCTTTCTGACACTTTTTGTTTACATGAAAACATTTTTTTTTTTTGCAAGAAAATTATGTTGAACCCCCAAACATTATATATATTTTTTTAAAGCAAAGGCCCTACAGATTAAAATGGTGGGTGTTGCATTTTTTTTTCTATACAGTATTTGCGCAGCGATTTTTTTCAAACGCATTTTTTGGGGAAAAAATACACTTTTTTTAATTTTAATGCACTAAAATACACTATATTGCCCAAATGTTTGATGAAATAAAAAAGATGATTTTAGGCCGAGTACATAGATACCAAACACGACATGCTTTAAAATTTCGCACAAACGCGCATTGGCGACAAACTACATACATTTTTAAAAGCCTTTACAGGTTACCACGTTAGATTTACAGAGGAGGTCTACTGCTAAAATGACTGCCCTCTATCTGACCTTTGCGGTGATACCTCACATGCATAGTGCAATTGCTGTTTACATATGACGCCAGACCGACGCTTGCGTTCGCCATTGGGCAAGAGCAGGGCAGGACAGGGTGCTTTTTTTTTATTATTATTATTATTTTTGCTTTTTTATTTTATTTTTAAACTGTTCCTTCCATATTTTTTGTTTTTTATCATTTTTATTGTTATCTCAGGGAATGTAAATATCCCCTATGATGGCAATAGGTAGTGACAGGTACTCTTTTTTTTTGAAAAAACTGGGGTCTATTAGACCCTAGATCTTTCCTCTGCCCTCAAAGCATCTGACCACACCAAGATGGGTGTGATAAAATGCTTTCCCAATTTCCCAATGTCGCTTTTTATATCCGGGGGGGGGGGACATTCCCTCCCACTGCTTGTAAAAGCAGTCCAGAGGCTAATTAGCCACTAGGATTGCTTTTACATGAAAGCCGGCCGCTGGCTGAAAAGAATGATACCAAGATGATACCTAAACCTGCAGGCATCAATCTGGTATAACCATTCAAATCCAGCAACATACCAGTATGTTGCTGGTCCTTGTTGGACATGTATTGTAATCTTTTTTTTTTCATGCAGCCTGTTGGCTGAACGAAAAAAGAGATTGATTGGTGGGTATGCCCACCATTAGAATACCTCCCTTCATTCACCCACTTCTAATGATGGGCATACATGCACCATTTATATATACCGAAGCATGGGGGCATCCTCCCGCAAAAGTTATGCCGCACACACATGGTCGGACTTTTCCACGGGCAAGCCTCCATCGGAATTTCGACCGTATGTACGCGGCATTAGGAGAAAAATCGCTCCTCCGCCCCCTGCTGCCCCCATGCTTCGGCATATATGCTTTTTTTTTTAACTGTGGTGGTGAAATCACCTCCTACAGCACTGGAGTCAGAGGGATCAGGCCTGTCTCTGCGAACGCTGCAGTTATGTGTGTTGTGTTTTGTAAGTTACAGTGATCGGTCGATACTGCACTTGGGTGGCCTGGGCTGGACGGAGGGGCAAAACGCAGATGCTAGCAGGTATCTGGGCTGATCCCGCTAACACTGCGTTTTTGGGAACCCTAAATTGCTGGGGACGCTAGTATAGATCTGATCAGATCAGATATTGATCTGTTCAGAAACTATACCACTAAGGGAGGTGTATGCTTCACGCATGGGTGTTAGCGCTACTGGCATTAACCTGACGCTGCCTGGGGTGTGACGCAGACCCTCTCTGACGCTAAAACCTAATTAATATCACCCGCCGGCCGATCAGGGGGTTAAACCTTTATTGGGTTATATACGGCGGGTGCCCTGACACTATAAAAAGCAAACCAACTAACCAGCGTCACCCGTAACACTTATATGGTGATCACTGGTGAAAGGGTTAACTAGGGGCAATCAGGGGGTTAAACCTTTATTAGGTAATATATGGGGGCACCCGACGCTATAAAAACCTGCGGCGAACCTAAAAAAAAATGGCTACCTATCGGCATCACCGACACTAAGACAGCGATCAGAAAAACGATCGCTTAGTGACACTGGCAAAAGGGGGTGAAAGGGTTACCTGGGGGGGCGATTAAGGGGTTAAACCTTTATTAGGTAATATATGGGGGTACCCGACGCTATAAAAACCTGTGGCGATCGTAAAAATAATAACTGGCTACCTATTGGCATCACCGACACTAAGACAGCGATCAGAAAAACGATTGCTTAGTGACACGGGTGAAAGGGTTACCTGGGGGGGCGATCAAGGGGTTAAACCTTTATTAGGTAATATATGGGGGTACCCGACGCTATAAAAACCTGCGGCGAACCTAAAAAAAATAACTGGCTACCTATCGGCATCACCGACACTAAGACGGCGATCAGAAAAACGATCGCTTATTGACACTGGCAAAAGGGGGTGAAAGGGTTAACTGGGGGGGGTTTAGGGGTTAAACCTTTATTAGGTAATATATGGGGGTACCCGACGCTATAAAAACCTGCGACGAACCTAAAAAAAATAACTGGCTACCTATTGGCATCACCGACACTAAGAAAGCGATCAGAAAAACGATCGCTTAGTGACACGGGTGAAAGGGTTACCTGGGGGGGCGATCAAGGGGTTAAACCTTTATTAGGTAATATATGGGGGTACCCCACGCTATAAAAACCTGCGGCGAACCTAAAAAAAATAACTGGCTACCTATCGGCATCACCGACACTAAAACAGCGATCAGAAAAACGATCGCTTAGTGACGGCGGTGCTAGGGGGTGAAAGGGTTACCTGGGGGGCGATCAAGGGGTTAAACCTTTATTAGGGGGTGGTTAGGGGGCTACACTGGACCGAAAACTAACTGCCCTGACACTTTTACAGTCACAAATGTCACTGATTGCAGTGATCACTAAATAAATGGTCACTGCAATCGGTGACACTGTGACTGGGGGCTGGGGGGGTGATCTGGGGGGGGCGATTTATGTACCTATGTGTGCTGGTGTTAGTGTAGTGTTTGTGCACTAACCTGTGTGTCTTCTCTCATGCGGCGCTCAGTATATGTGAGCGCCGCATGAGGGATGACATCACTTCCTCCTGCCTGTGTAAACATTACACAGGCAGAGGAAGCATTTGATTCGCCGGGAGCGATCGTGAGGGGGTGGCCAGAATCGAATGGCTGCCCCCTCATCACGGATCGCTCCCGAAGTGATCCCGGCCGCTCACTGTCCCGGAGGGGGGTCCGATCGGACCCCCCACCCATACGAAGGCAGGCACGTACAGGTACGTGATTGTGCCTGTCCGTGCCATTCTGCCGACGTATATTTACAGTGGGCGGTCGTTAAGTGGTTAAAGTTGCAACTCCTCCGTTGAGGAGCTCTGCTGGTTTGGAGTGAAGTTTTGGTTTTCCATTTATACTGCTCCCACCCCTCTTCTTGACACTGCTTTGGGACATCCCACAAGTCAAGTATTAAGAGGCTGTGTCAGTCCATGGATGATAGGAGGAAATAGGATTTTTGTACTCACCGTAAAATCCGTTTCTCTGACGTCCATGGACTGACACAGCACCCACCCTTCTTTTAAGGTTTGTACTTCTTTGTTACGAACTGAGGCTGCTGACTGCAGGTGGGAGGGTTATGTCCGGAGGGACCGCCCCCCTGGGCGGGGCTGTTCAGCTCTGGCTTTTGGAATGTATGTTGTAACATCTCACATTCTGCCTAGGTCTTCTCCTGCAAGCAGGGACATAAACCCACAAGTCAAATATTAAGAGGCTGTGTGTCAGTCCATGGACGTCAGAGAAACGGATTTTACGGTGAGTACAAAAATCCTATTTTTGTGTGGCCACCATTATTTTCCAGCACTGCCTTAACCCTGTTGGGTATGGAGTTCACCAGAGCTTCACAGGTTGCCACTGAAGTCTTCCACTCCTCCATGACGACATCGTGGGACTGGTGGCTGTTAGATACCTTGCGCTCCTCCCCCTTCCGTTTGAGGATACCCCACAGATGCTCAATAGGGTTTGGGTCTGGAGTCATGCTTGGCCAGTAAGTTACCTTTACCCTCAGCTTCTTTAGCAAGGCAGTGGTCATCTTGCAGGTGTGTTTGGGTTCGTTATCATGTTTGAATACTGCCCTGCGGCCCAATCTCCAAAGGGAGGGGATCATGCTCTGCTTCAGTATGTCACAGTACATGTTGACATTCATGGTTCCCTCAATGAACTGTAGCTCCTTAGTGGCGGCAGCACTCATGCAGCCCCAGACCATGACACTCCCACCATCATGCTTGACTGTAGGCAAGACACACTTGTCTTTGTACTCCTTACCTGGTTGCCACCACACACGCTTGACACCATCTGAACCAAATACGTTTATCTTGGTCTCCTCAGACCACAGGACATGGTTCCAGTAATCCATGTCCTTCGTCTGCTTGTCCTTCTGGGACGACAGCCATGCAGACCAATTTGATGCAGTATGCAGCGTATGTTCTAAGCACTGACAGGCTGACCCCCCACCCCTTCAACCTCTGCAGCAATGCTGGCAGCACTCATACGTCTATTTCCCAAAGATAACCTCTGCATATGATGTTGAGTATGTGCACTCCACTTCTTTGGTCGAACATGGCGAGGCCTGTTCTGAGTGGAACCTGTCCTGTTAAACCTCTGTATGGTCTTGGTCATTGTGCTTCAGCTCAGTTTCAGGGTCTTGGCAATCTTCTTATAGCCTAGGCCATCTTGATGTAGAGCAACAATAATTTTTTTCAGATCCTGAGACATCACTGGCTGTGTGTTGAGTTATTTTGAGGGGATGGCAAATTTACACTGTTATACAAGCTGTACACACTCACTACTTTACATTGTAGCAAAGTGTAATTTCTTCAGTGTTGTCACAGGAAAAGATATGCTAAAATATTTACAAAAATCTGAGGGATGTACTCACTTTTGTGAGATACAGTGTGTGTATGTATGTATGTGTGTGTATATATATACCGTATATACTCGAGTATAAGCCGAGTTTTTAAGCACAATTTTTTGTGCTAAAAATGCCCCCCTCGGCTTATACTCGTCACCTTTTTGCACCTGATCTCTGGGACTTTGGGGAGCCGGTACCGGCGGGCCGTAGGTCCCCTGGACCCCAACCTTGGCACACATATAGCCCCAATCTTCCTCTACAAGTGTGCAAAGTTTCTTGTCCGGGGGACCTACGGCCAGGGAGCATCGATTTTTCAAAACCGGGCACCCCTTCCATAGACTCCCATGTTAAACGGTCATTTCTCTGGTGACTTTGGGGACCCGATACCAGCCGGTCGTAGGTCCTCTGGACCCCAAGCTTAACACACATGTAGCCCCACTCTTCCTCTACAAGTGTGCAAAGTTTCTTGTCCAGGGGACCTACGACCGGGTAGCACCGATTTTTTTCAAAGCCGGGCACCCCTTCCATAGACTCTCATGTTAAAGTCAGTCAGTCTAGTCATGGACACAGTGAGGCATGGACACAGTGAGGCAAAGTGAGGCACACCCTAGGCTTATACTCGAGTCAATACGTTTTCCCAGTTTTTGTGGTAAAATTAGGTGCCTCGGCTTATATTCGGGTCGGCTTATACTCGAGTATATACGGTATATATATATATATATATATATATATATGTATTCACGGTTGTGCTCATAAGTTTTATGGCAGAATTTATGATTTCTTGGCCATTTTTCAGAGAATATGAATGATAACACAAACTTTTCTTTCACTCATGGTTAGTGTTTGGCTGAAGCCATTTATTATCAATCAACGGTGTTTACTCTTTTTACATTTATTGAACTGATAAATGCCCCTACGCATGGGTCGGGTCACATTCTTGACCTCATCTTCCAACAAAATATGGACATCAACACACTGGAAAATATGCCGTTACCATGGACGGACCACCACGCTATCAAATTTAAAATCACCACCAACATCATCTCTCAAAAACCGAAACGCTCAATAACAACATACTGGACAAGATCTCAGAAGAAACTACACTCTGAACTCTTCAAAACCACGCTATCAAAAAAATAGGAATGCTAAATCAAAACCACTCAACGGAACAAACACTCAACTCCTTAAACAAAGCATTACTACAAACAGCAGTCACAGTCGCTCCGAAACGTAGAGCCGCAAAAACAACTCGGGCTGGTTTAATGACACTCTAACTCTACTGAAGCAAGAACGCAGAAGAGCTGAAGGAGCCTGGAGAAGAAACCCAGTAAAAGAAAACCACACAAACTACAAAGCACTCACTAAGAAATACCACAAAGCAATCTTCAAAGCAAAAAAGGAACATTTCTCAAACACCATTAAAAAAAGCCCTAAACCGACCTTGTGAACTTTTCAAACTAGTCACTCAGACTATGAACCCTACCTGCCTAGAGTCTCCAGCAAACAAACCCCAAGAGTTCTGTATATGGCTATCGGATTTTTTTATCGACAAAATCGAAAACATTCATGAAATAATTTAACAGAAAAAAACAACCAACCTCACTCAGCCAAAGCCAACAAAGGAAATCAATACGAACATTATACATTCAAATTTTTTTTTGCTGGTCCCGATCACCATCGACACCACCAAAAACATCATCAGAAGCCTCCGAGACAGCACATCACCAAATTACATAATTTCTACAAAACTCCTGAAAGAATGTACCGACATTTTAGCACCTACCATAACACATCTCGTAAATCAATTGTTCAAAGAAGATATTGTTCCGATCTCCCTCAAACAAGGCATAATCAAACCCCATCTAAAGAAACCCAACCTCGACCCCAAAGACCCAAACTACCGTAGACCGGTAACTAGCATCAACACCATCTCCAAGATTATGGAGAAAGAAGCAGTAGTACAACAGCTACAACTTCATTTGGACACTCACAAACTCTTGGACCCACTACAATCAGGCTTCCGCCCAGGCCATGGCACAGAAACAGCACTTCTCAAAATATGGGATGACGCCCTCAAAGCAGCAGATGACTGAGAATCATGTCTCCTGGTGCTGCTGGACCTCAGTGCAGCGTTCGACACAGTAGATCACAAAACTTTACTCATTCACCTTAAAGACCTAACAGGAATCACAGACTCAGATCTACCCTGGTTCACATCCTTCCTAGATAATCGTTCACAGACAGTGAAACTAGGAGCCTTCACCTCTGAAACTCGTGCAATTTCTTGCGGAGTCCCTCAAGGATCACCCCTGTCACCCGTGCTCTTCAACATCTACCTCCGCCCACTCTTCAAAATCATCAACAAACGGGACCTGTGCTACCATTCATATGCTGATGACACTCAACTCTACTTTCGCATGACCGGAAAAAAAGACCAATATCACATACTAGAAAAATGCCTCACACTGATCGATGATTGGATGACTGAGAGCTCCCTCAAACTCAATGGATCCAAAACAGGGCGGAGACAGCTGACATAAGTATTTGATCACCTACAAACAAGTAAGAATGCCATCTCTCACAGACCTGTTATTTTTTCTTTAAGAAGCCCTCTTGTTTTCCACTCATTACCTGTATTAACTGCACTTGTTTGAACTCGTTACCTGTATAAAAGACACCTGTCCACACACTCAATCAAACTGACTCCAACCTCTCCACAATGGCCAAGACCAGAGAGCTGTATAAGGACATCAGGGATAAAATTGTAGACCTGCACAAGGCTAGGATGGGCTACAGGACAATAGGCAAGCAGCTTGGTGAGAATGCAACAACTGTTGGCGTAATTATTAGAAAATGGAAGAAGTTCAAGATGACGATCAATCTCCCTCGGTCTGGGGCTCCATGCAAGATCTCACCTCGTGGGGCATCAATGATCATGAGGAAGGTGAGGGATCAGCCCAGAGCTACACGGCAGGACCTGGTCAATGACCTGAAGAGAGCTGGGACCACAGTCTCAAAGAAAAACATATTTTTTCTAAAACAAAAGGTTTTTATTGATCAAGGATAAAAGGACAAACCGTTCCAGAGCAAAAGTATTACCTTCAAGCAGTGTGGCGCAGCACACAAGTAAACATTTAATACAGTAAAGCACCCATCTCCATCTTCAAACATCATATCCACCTGGGCCTAATACATGCAATTACCCCCCAATCTAGTCCCAGCTACAGCATACCCCAACAGGTAACCTGCCTGTCGCAATACAGCAATTCGTACATCTCATGTGTGCTCAAAAAAGACGGTCATACACCAGATCCAGTGGGGCCAGCCCAGGGACACTCAGCCACGGGGCCAAAGTTTATCAAATTTAGCGCTTGTCCCCCTACGCTGATATATAAATTTTTTCAATCGAAGCGTCACCCACATCTGTGTGATCCATTCCTGCACTGTAGGCGGTTCGGTGTCTTTCCAGTGTCTCAAGATCAACATGCGGGCCTGAAATAAAGCTCTACCAATGGCCTGCTTAGGGATATCCTCCATCTGGAGGCCATCTATTATCCCCAGCAGACAAGCTTTAGGGTCTAAAGGTATCTGGGCCTGGAAAGCCCTATTAAGAGTGTCAATGATCTTCGTCCAGTACAAATGGAGTTTAGGGCAGCGCCATAGCAGGTGAATGAGATCACCATGATCTCTGCAGCATCTGGTGCAGGTTGAATCAGCATTCACCCCCATACGGGCCAGCCTAGCCGGCCTGTAATGCACCCTGAGGAGTATATAAAGCTGCGACAGCCTTTGCGCCACATTTAGAGAGCACACAGGGACTGCCTGTAGGGCTTCTTCCCACTGCTCGGCCTCAAATGCGCCCACATCCTGTTCCCACAGATACACTGCCTTCAGAGGAGTGCCCCGTAGGAAAAGACCCATCAGTATGGCATAACAGCAGGATATAAACCCCTTTATAGGTTGTCACCTCAAACAAGTAATTGAAGACCGATGCCGAGTCCAAGGACCAAGCATCCGCCTCCCTCTGTGCATCAACCGCATGCTTAAGTTGCATGTAATAAAAGTGCATAGATGCGGGAAGCCTAAAGTCCTCGCTAAGGCCCCTTTCACACTGACACGTTTTTCAGGCGGTTTAGCGCTAATAATAGCGCTGCTATACCGCCTGAAAAAATCGTGCCCTGCAGTCTTTGATGTGAAAGCCCGAAGGCTTTCACACTGAAGCGGTGCGCTAGCAGGACCGCTCCAAAAGTCCTGCTAGCCGCATCTTTACAGCGGTGAAGGAGCGGTGTGTTCACCGCTCCTTTACCGCTGCTGCCCATTGAAAGCAATGGGAGACCGCGGTAATACCGGCCGCAATGCGCCTCTGCAGAGGCGCATTGTGGGCGGTATTAACCCTATTTCGGCCGCTAGCGGGGGTCAAATTCACCCCGCTAGCGGCCGCATACTGCGGTAAAAACGAAGGTATAGCAGCGTGAAAAAGCCGCTATACCCACAGCGCACCTCCCGTCCCAGTGTGAAAGGGGCCTAAGTACCTGGAATGGTCTCAGTTTGCCATCTCTGTATATGTGAATCATGTGTGATACCCCACACCGTTTCCATTTTGGACCATATGGCAATTTCGCTATTTCCTGGTAATATTGATTATCCCAGATAGGGCTGTATTTAGTGAACCCAGTCACCCCCTGGAGCATCCTGACTTTGTTCCAAATCTTCTGCATGAGAGCGTACGTGGGGAAAAAGCTTATTCGATTTAGTGTACTTTAGGGCCTCCAGACCATCTGTCACAACCCCCCCCCTTCCCCAGTCGTGAAACTGAGTAACTGGACTGAAGAGTCCAGCAAGTTCAATTCCAGTTCCTGCCCAGGGCATATGACACGTGCAATATGCTGCAATTGGGAGGCCAGATAGTACAGCCACGCATTGGGCAACGCCAATCCCCCAGTGTCCTTTGAGCATTGCAGCTGTTCAAGTTTGATTCTAGGAGGATTTGTGAGCCATATAAGTGAGCGAAAAATTGAGTTAATAATTCTAAACTTTTTCAAGGGAATGACCATTGGGGAGTTGTGAAGTACATAAAGCAGTTGTGGCATGAGAATCATCTTTATCAGGTTTACCCTCCCCGTTGGAGACAGCTTCAGTTTGCTCCATACTTTGACCCGATCATGACAGCGATTGATCAGAGGGGCGAGGTTGAGATTGACATAGTCTAGCAGACAAGCGGTAACCTGGATGCCAAGATACCGAAAGGACGTGGAAACAGGGATCTTGCATTGGGGATGAGGAAGGCTGACGATCCAATAGTAGCAGGGAGGACTTGGTCCAGTTAATAACTAGACCCGAGTACTCTCCAAACCGCCTTACAACATTCATGGCCTCTGTCAGTGAAGTGGACGTGTCGCCAAGGAGCAGTATGGTGTCATCGGCATATAGCATGATCTTCTCCTGAAGATCCCCATATTGAAATCCCTGTATCAAAGGGATTAGCCCTAATTAGGGCAGCTAGGGGCTCAATGGCTAAGGCGAAAAGAAGAGGAGAGAGGGGACAGCCCTGCCGTGTGCCTCTATGTAATTTAAAAGCGTGTGAAATCCCCCTCCCCCTCCCGTATGGCCGCTACTGATAGGTCGGTATGATCCAGGGTCGAGGGGATCTTTATCCGGTTTCAAAATCAATACTATGTTAGCTCTGGTCATCGACTGGGGGAGGCCACCTGATTCCTTTGCAGCATTGAACACCCTCAGTAGATGCGGAAGCACCAGTCCCCCATATTGCTTGTATACCTCTACAGGGAGTCCATCATCCCCCGAGGCTTTTGAGTTAGGGAACAAACCGGTCGCCGCCTGCAATTTTTTCAGGGTCAATGGGGCATCAAGCATTTCCCTAGCGGAGGCCGATAGGTTAGGCAGGTGGACATTGTCCAGATAATCAGCCAAAGATTCTAACGAGCTTGTTTAGATTCATACAGGGATGAGTAAAAACTCACAAGTTCAAGCAAAATTTGGTCTGGGGAGCTGGTTACCCCACCAGCTCGAGTGCGGAGCGCCCCAATAGACGGGGACATCTGTTGGGAGTGGGCAATAGTTGCTAGCAGGCGCCCGGTATGCTCACCCTCATAAAATGCTGCCCTCTGGAAGAACCATTTTCTCTCCGCCCCAGAGGCCGTGACGCGTTACAGAGCATCCTGCGCCGCGAGCCACGCCGCCCTGTTAGCGTCAGTCGGACTAGCAATAAAAGTACCCTCCAGATTCTCTAACATCTGTTCTATTCCCTCCCTCTGAGCATCTGTCTGTCTCTTAATGGCTTGGATTTCATCAATAAATAGGCCTCTCAGGATAGCCTTGAAGGCTCCCCAGGGCACGGCTACATTCTTGGAGTCGGCGTGAATACGCCAAAAATCTGAAATGTGAGATTCTATTTGCTCATGGGAAGGGAAAAGATTTAACCAAAAAGCGCTCATCTTCCACGGAGCCTTGGCCCCACCGCGGAAGGGGGACGCACCTCCAAGGACACTATCAATGGGGAGTGATCCGACACACTTCTAGGAGCATACGCCGCCTCCGAAATGTATCATTCAGCTGTATAAGAGCACATACATAGATCTATCCTTGACAAGGAAGAAGTAGCTCTTGGAGAAGCAGGAGAATTGTTTCACCCCCGGATTCTTTGCACGCCACGAGTCCTTCCATCCCACCTCCTCTATAAATTTCCTTAGGGCAGTGTGATTCGTCCCCCTCCCACCCCCCCTGGGGGATGCTTATCCAACAATGGGTCCATGTAGCAGTTGAAGTCCCCGAAGGCAAACAATGGCACCTCCGGGCACCTCACCTGAAACACCATCAAAGCTCGCAATACCTGGTTATTGTACGGTGGGGGTACATACACAAAAGCCAGAATACATTTAAAAGAAAAACATATCTTCCATCCGCATCAATCTCGGAGCTAAGCTCCTCGTAGTCTATGGAGCTATGTATCAATACACTCACACCCCTGGAATACGAAGTGTGAGTGGAGTGGTACGCTCTACCCACCCACCGGTAGTTCAAACATGTCAGAGAGTCAGCTGTAAGATGAGTCTCCTGTAGGGCACAAATGGCGGGCAAACGTTTCTTCAGCAGGGACGAAACCATGGTGCGTTTCAAAGGGTCTTGCAGCCCCCTAATGTTTCATGACAACACTGTGACATACGCCATCAGGGGGGGTCAAACATGTTACTGACAAGGGGAAAACAGCCCTCACCCAGCCCTCCCTCCTCCCACCACGTGATAGGGTATGTGATGGCATACTTGCGTGACAATGGAAACAGTGCACTTGGCCAGAAAGTAAGATAAGCTGGAACGCCACACTTCTGGGGATAGAAACTGTGCGGTAAACAAGAGTGCCGGTCTCATCGGTTGCAGGCCAACTGCCTGTTTTGGCTTGGCACTTATCCACGTGTAATCTCTTTGCAATCCCGAACATTGGGGTGTCAGCGGAAACTCTAAGCTGACATGGGACAACAGGTCCCGCGAACCATCATAAGGGCCGTCTAATGCGGCCAAACAGTCACAGGTAATCCTCAAAAGATGTATTTCAAGGAATAAACGGTTCCGAACTCGCATTTCGTGAAAAAAATCATTGTATGTTTCCGGCAGTTCCCTCGGCCGAGGGATAGCTATGGTAGAGTAATTGGCGGTATTCAGGCACATCAATCTTCAGGTGCTGCAGGTCGCTGAGCTTGGCGAAGCGCATTTGCATTGGCATCCAGCCAGTCTGAGGCTTCAGCAGGGTGTTCAAAAAAGTGAGCCTGGCCCCTCAGGATGACTGGGTTTTGCTGGGTAAAGGATAGCATAGGGTGCCTGCAACTTCTGCAGGTGTATTTTAATCTCAGTGAAATGTGCACGGTTCTTCTGAATAGCCGCCGAAAAGTCAGGGTAGAATGAGACCCGCATGCCATTAAACTGAATGTTTCGCTTCTCCCTGACCAGCCTTAGTATAATTTCTCTGTCCCTGTAGTTCAGCAGGCGGGCCAGTATTGGGCGAGGAGGGTTACCCGGTGGGAGAGGTCTAGTCGGGACTCTGTGGGCCCTCTCAAAAGCATATAGGTGTGTAAACGCCTCTTTACCAAACACATCCATCAGCCACTTCTCTACAAACTGTGTAGGGTCACGGCCCTCCGCCTTCTCAGGTAATCCGACAATGCGTACATTATTGCGTCTGAGGCGATTCTCAAAATCTTCTGCACGCATGTCAGTGGCCCTAGCCAGGCGTGTGGTGGACTGGGTTTCTCTAGTCAGTATGGGGAGTTTATCTTCTATGTCACTAATTCTGCTCTCTGCTGCAGTGGTTCTCTCTAATTTTCTGTATATCTTGCCTGATCAAGCAGACCTCTTCTTCCAGGCTGCCAAAGCGTGCTTGCAAGCTATTCACAGAGGCTGTACACTTATTCACTGCTCTGAGTATGGCAGCTAATGTGGGTTGCTCTCCCCCCTCCACACCAGGGTATTTCAGTGTCTTCCATATAGTGAGAGCCTCCCCCAGCCTGGTCCATCATGGTGCCTGCTCTCTGCTCCCTCACCCCCTCCTCCATGTCAGTGTCGCTGTGTATAGCACAACCATCCAGGGGCTGCGCCTCTGCCATGCCCGATTTCTCAGTCATCTTCTGGGCATAATACCTCATATCCCTGGGGGGATCTCCGGTGCTGTCTTTGGGGTATTTTAGCTGTTTACTCACCCCCTCCTTTGCCTTCTCCCCACCGCGCGCCTTCTGTGTGGATGGCGGAGCGGCACCATTTTGGTGATCTGGCTTCGGGCCCTCTCCTTTTTGTCCACGAGTCATCATAGCCTCCGGAGGCACTGGGATGTCAGCAGGACACAGAGGAGACGTTCCCAGGCTAGGATGGTGAAAAACCGGGAGTTGTAATGTGCCGGAAACCGGGTAAGATCAGGATCAAACAGGGAGCTCTGTGAAGAAGCGTCTGCTCACATGCCGCGCTAACCACGACCCCGTATTCCTCAAAGAAAAACATTAGTAACACACTACGCCGTCATGGATTAAAATCCTGCAGCGAACGCAAGGCCCCCCTGCTCAAGCCAGCGCATGTCCAGGCCTGTCTGAAGTTTGCCAATGACCATCTGGATGATCCAGAGGAGGAATGGGAGAAGGTCATGTGGTCTGATGAGACAAAAATAGAGCTTTTTGGTCTAAACTTCACTCGCCGTGTTTGAAGGAAGAAGGATGAGTACAACCCCGAGAACATCATCCCAACCGTGAAGCATGGAGGTGGAAACATCATTCTTTGGGGATGCTTTTCTGCAAAGGGGACAGGACGACTGCACCGTATTGAGGGGAGGATGGATGGGGTTATGTATTCCGAGATCTTGGCCAACAACCTCCTTCCCTCAGTAAGAGCATTGAAGTTGGGTCGTGGCTGGGTCTTCCAGCCTGTCAGCAACCTGAAACACACAGCCAGAGCAACTAAGGAGTGGCTCCGTAAGAAGCATTTCAAGGTCCTGGAGTGGCCTAACCAGTCTCCAGACCTGAACCCAATAGAAAATCTTTTGAGAGAGCTGAAAGTCAATATTGCCCAGCGACACCCCCGAAACCTGAAGGATCTGGAGAAGCTCTGTATGGAGGAGTGGGCCAAAATCCCTGTTGCAGTGTGTGCAAACCTGGTCAAGAGCTACAGGAAACGTATGATCTCTGTAATTACAAACAAAGGTTTCTGTACCAAATATTAAGTTCTGCTTTTCTGATGTATCAAATACTTATGTAATGCAATAAAATGCAAATGAATTACTTAAAAATCATACAATGTGATTTTCTGGATTTAGATTCCGTTTCTCACAGTGGAAGAGCACCTATGATAAAAATTACAGACCTCTACATGCTTTGTAAGTAGGAAAACCTGCAAAATTGGCAGTGTATGAAATACTTTTTCTCCCCACTGTATATGTATATGTGTGTATATATATATATATATATATATATATATATATATATATATATATATATATATATATATATACACATCTTTTATAGGATTAATGTCTCAGTTCTGCTACATGTCCCATTCTTTCATCCTCTTTGCCTGAGGTCTGTGCTCAATTCTGGGAGCCATAGATTGAGCCCCATGAGATTGTGATGTAAGTTATTGGTGCCATGTATGAGGATGTTCCAATTGAATTAATGGGATATTTTTGAATTATAATGCTATTCACTTCCAGTGTTGGTCACCCTGAGGAAGAGCGTATTGTAAATTGGTGTTCAAAAAGCATTGGCTGATTCCGGTTGGAAGTTTACTGTGGGGGTTCACCTCTATGACCGCAAACAACTGTATAACCCACATACTATGACGTATAATTATGTGATGTTTACCTTCCTTCTCGGTTTTTATAACCTAATGATATATTTAACTGTTTTCTATTACTCCCATACCATAAGGAGGTCTGTTTTTATGATATGCGATGGAAACAAAAATGTATAACTTTTTTTACTAAATGAATATGTGTATATACCTTTTTTCTTTGGTTGCCTACAAAATCCCAGAAAAAGGTTTTGTATAGATTTCGGGTTCTCATTTAGGAGGGAGATGGGGCAGAAGGCTTGCGGTTCTGGAGTATCCTCTGACGTTTTGGGGATCATGGAAATGTGCACCCTAAGTGTCTCTGGGGAAGGCAATGACCCATCTTTCAAAGCATTAAAATAATTGGTTAGATGAGGAGCCAGAAGCTCAGAGTACTTTTTGTAGTAAAGGCCAGAGAAACCATCCAGCCTGGGAGCCAAAGAAGGTTTCAAGGACTTGATAGTCCAAACATAAATCCGGAGCCATGTCGGATAACGCAGGTAGGCTCAGATCACAGAAAAATGCTTCTGCTTGGTAGACGGAATGTGTTAAGCATAGCATAAATCTTTGATAAATAGCTTGTAAAAGGTTGACATCATCTGCTGGGGGGTTAGAGATGTAACCTCCTGCAGGCAAACGAAACTGGCCTGTACGGTTTCCCAACTGAATTAAGCCTGCTGGCTAGCATCAGGCTAGGTTTGTCTGTGCAAGTATAGTCCTTGTGTTTGGTCCAGCAAAAGGCCTTTTTGTCCACCGAAGTGGAAAGTAAGTCCAGTTCCGTGGCCAAGGCCCCACAAGCCTGCCTGTGGGGTGTGCCTTCCAGAGTGTGTCTCACACTCCTGCACGGGTCAGTGTGGACTCTGGGTCTCCATGTCTGTGTAGCCCTGGTCTCTTGGAGACTTACTGTGTGTGTGTGTGTGTGTGTGTGTGTATGCACCATAATATTGACACAAGCAGACTATTGGCTGGTGCCTCTGCTCCCTACATCTCTTGGCCACAATAGCACAGCAATCCTTGAATGATCTGGGCTCCTGCCTGCAGTGACTGGTCACAAAAAGCATAAGCCTTCCTGCTCTGCAGTACAGGTCGCAAGTACCTCTTGGTGGTTCAACTCTCACTATACATGGTGGATCATAGGTGCGAAAAGAATAGATCAGCAGGCCTTGAAGCTCACACTCCGCTCCGACTCAGTGTCTGCAGGTCCTGATTCTCATCATCCTGACCACTGTACTCAGTCTGAGTCGCTGCCCTTTTCAGATGCCTCATTAGCTCCTTCTGGTGCACCTCCCTTTTACTGTTTAATTCTTTGGCTGAATTTTATGGTGGGCTCTCAGCCCTGTTAGAGGCCTCAAATATGAGGGGAAGCAAGTGGACTCCCTTGGCCCTCTTCTCCTTTCTTCCTGAAATGGGATTTTGGGAGTTCCCCAGTTCATCTGGTTCCCAGGAACTCCACATAGGGGGGGAGACCCAGTGATGCCTTTCTCAAGCTTAAGGATACGATTTTTGTCCTTACTAACAGTGTCCACATGCTATGTTTTGGAGCAGCCTGCATCGGCCCAACCAAAGGTCACTTAGGGTCCTTAAAATGCCGGGTAAAATGCGTCTTGCACACTCCTATAATCTGCTCTGTATGTTAACTGGCCTCATCCTGAGAAGATTTTTGTCCCTCAAGTGCTTTGCTCAGCTATATCACATTCAGGAGGGGTTCCTAAATAAACCGTTTCTGTCATGGACCCAGCCATTTTCCTGCATTAAAAAAAAAAAAAAGACCATGGCTCGCTGAAGGTTTAACGGCTGGAAACACGTGAGCGAATTACCGTAGTAGGATTAACTATCCATTAATGTCTTGCCTTAACAAGACCTTAACAGTCCATGTTGAAGATGTCCCTGTGTTTAGGGATCCTGTTGATAAGAGAGTAGAAGCCCTTTTCAATGAATTTTTTTTTCAGGCTTTTTTTTGCTATGTAAGCTGTCCTTATCTGACTGGCCCTGAAATATGGCTAAGAACCCTGAGCTCATTCTAACAGTTTCATCTGTCATCCACCAGCTGGAGCTCTTGGCTATGCTTCACCAAACACCGGAGAGTATGCCTATGCAAAAGATTCTTTGGCTCATGTGCTGGTCTGTCTTCGATAGAAGATTCACAGGGTGTTTTATGCTCCAGAAGACATTTGCATGCATGTTGAATGAACTATTTTGATGTTCTAAATTATAGGCTGGGCTTAGGGATTTTTTTTTAGATTTATGAAAGCACTTTGTCACTTTTATGATGCACTGTACATATTTATGAGTTTTGTTTTATTATGAAATATGGTATATTTCTAATCAAATTAGTTTTTGGGGAAGTTATTGAAGACTAGCGCTGTGCTTTATGGAAAACCTATTTTTATGGATTTTTCTAAATTTTTTAAATAGCATCTGCAAAGACAGTTTTCCCTGCCCTCCATCTGGGAACCTTCTGGCCTCTGTGAACTTCAAGTATGCCTACTTGCCCATTTCTGTCTTCTGTCTTCCCCCTATATTAATGCTACCTGCTAATGGTGATGTGCACATATTACCAGTTAGTTGTTCTTCCCTTTTGGCCTGTCCACAGCACCTCGGGTCTTCACCAAGTTTTTTGCTTCTGTCTTAGCTTTGCTTTGATTTGCTGTGCTCTCAGGGTATCCCTGTCTTGGGATACCTGGATGACCACCTGCTGAAGGAACAGACAGTTGGTCCAGACCATGGCAATCAGTGTCCATCGGACAGTGGAGACCCTGCAGATGTTCTGAAAGATCCTAAACCTCCAGAAGTCAGAGCTGGAACTGACCCACTGCTTAAAATGCCTTTTTTTTATTATTTTTTGGAGTACATTTGTGGACATACTGTAAGTCCATCCCCTCTGTCTTATGATTTGCTTCTTATTGTTTTCTTCTAAACTGAGGCTTTCTGGGAATTGGAGGAGTTATGCTAGGGCTGTCCTTATACCTTTAGTTAGCAAATGTTAAATCACCTGAAGGAATCTGTATAACCCATGGTCCAAGTCGAATAGCCTGTGTTCTGTGTGGTACTACAAAGAAAACGATTTTTAAAGATAAGACCAAAATCCAATTTTTCCCCACAACCCACAAATGTTGGTCTTTATAGTTTTGTTTCCTGACCATACATTCTAGTTTTTTTTTTTTTTAGAGCTTATAGTAGTGTGGAGGCTGCTTTCCTAATAGCAAATAGGGAAGAATTGAACCACTTTAGGTCCGCCCTGTAGCAGTTTTACTGCTACAGGGTGGCACCTGTGCGCCAGATCACGTGTGTGTGTGTGTGTGTATGTGTGTATGTATGTATGTATGTATGTGTGTATGTATATGTAGCGCACCAACCCCAGACTTTACCTGCTTTTCTTCTGCTTGGCTCCCCCGCAGGAAAAGAATGAGGCACACCGCACCACAAGCCCGTACCCTCCTGAATAGGGAGGTTGAGCGGTGTTAGTTTCTCGGGCCTGCTTGCAGCCAGTGTCAAAAAGCCTCCAGTGCTGACCTCGTTTCTGCAGTAGTCAGAAACAAGTCTTTAATTCTCCCCAGTAAGCAACTGTCCACACCAACTGAAAGGGTCCAACACTTATTTATTCCTTCTTGCACAATAAACAGTCTCTTTGAGAGCAGACAGGTTGGAACAAGACACAGGTCAGATAAGGTGGGAGGAGGTCCAGGCACAAACTTGAATTTGGGTTTCTCCTGCTCTGATCAGCACGAACAGGCTTGGCGCATGGTCTCTGCCACAGACCATGAGGTTGGTCACTGCCACTGACCGGGTGAAAAAGATGAAAGCCACTGCTACTGACCTTGGGTGCGTAGTATCACTGCCACTGTGATTTAAAGAACACGCACTTCCTTCCGTTAGTGAACTAGCCCTTATATGACAAGAACATGCCTCCGGAGATTTACCAGAGGCCCCATCTGTCACCACGACTCTGCGCTGGGTCTTTAGAAAGGGTCACCTCCCTGGTCTCCTCGTCCTGGATACGGGTCCCCTCGGAAGGCAGATCCCTGGGAGTCTCGGGCCCCGGCGGATCCCAGCCTAAGGCTGCTGGGCTCCGGCCTTTCTCCAAAGTACCTCATCCCAGACTGAAGGTGTCTGAGATGGAACAGCAGCTCCGTCTCTGGGCCTAGGGCACCCAGAGACAACCCGACCAGGCCTCCGGGCCTAGGGCACCCGGAGGCGACACACACGCACCCAGGCCTAAGGTGCCTGAGCGCGGAATCGACGACCCCTCTGGAAGATGGCCGCCCCTTTTATATCCTCTCCCGACAGGCACAGCAGGTTCCCCGCCCCGCAGTACTGCTGCCGAGAGGGGGCAAATGGGACACAACCTTGTACTGCGGTTCAACCCGGGCCCATGGCAACAGCGCCACCCATAGGCCCCAGTGAACTTACACACCAGTACTATCTCCCAGGGATAGAAATGGTCCATGAGACCTAACAATTAGTGCATCTGAGCCTAGTTACCACTCAGATGCTTCCCCCAAAATGTAACCACCCGCTACATATGTGTGTGTATGTATATGTATATGTGTGTGTATATATATATATATATATATATATATATATACACACACACATACAGAGAAGTGACATGACACTTTGCTACAATGTAAAGTATAAAAACAACCAAAAAACACCTGCGCTAAACAGTGGCAGAGGGTGATAGTCCAAACTGTAATGGGGAGGTAATGGAGAGGATTCACTGAGCCCCAGTGCAGCTGGAATACCATAGCTGGAGAACAAGGATATACTGAAAAACACACAAACTTCCAGCGCTCAATGGGCATGAAAAAGGCAGACTGTTTATGTAGCTGATAAAACCAACAGTACATTTATTTAAACTTCCATAAAAACTAGGGACAGTTTAAGAGTTAAGTCACTGAATAAAATCCTAATGTAGAACAATACCCCCCAAGGGAGGGAA
The DNA here is from genome assembly GCA_029206835.1 of Rana muscosa. NCBI lineage: Eukaryota > Metazoa > Chordata > Amphibia > Anura > Ranidae > Rana > Rana muscosa. The sequence goes on from CM055120.1 coordinate 440,983,426, forward strand.
AAGAAACTGAAGTGCAGGGGCAAGGCTGTTTGAAGCATGAAGAGGGGAGCCCCAAAATGGAAAGGGCAGAAACTGTCCAAGATAGCTCCCCTGAACTTTTAAATGGTATGGCACTATCCCCAAAAAGGTACCCGGCAACAGGGGGGAGAGGAACCCCGACACTGGAGGAGGAAATGGCAGTGGGGGAGGAAAACCAAGTAATGGCTGGCCCTAGACATAGCCCTAAGACACAAGGAGAGAAATTGAATTCACAGGTCATCAAACCTACAAGCCCCTCACTGGAAGAGGGTGAGAAGCAGACACCGACGCTAAGGGGGGGGGCACAGCGATGGAAATTAGGGAACTACTGAGGGCCCTTCCTACGAAGACTGACATTCAGCAGCTAATCAGTGCGGTGGAGCAGTCCTGCCAGCAAGCTGTCGATGACTTGAGAGAAGACACACGGGCATTAGGGCATAGGGTGGAAAGTGTGGAAGAGAGCCAGGATGTAATGGTACAGGTAGTGGCGGAGGTTCAAGACTCTATTAAAGAACATGAGGATGCCCTAAACTCATATAAGGATCAACTGGACGACTATGAGAATAGAGACAGAAGACAGAACATTCGCATGAAAGGGCTTCCCGAAACAATTCAAACAGCTGAACTAGCCTTAGTAGTTCAAAAAGTATTTGGTCAGATTATGGGGGCCTCCGCACCCGAATGTATTGAGATAGATCGGGTACATAGAGTTCCCACGTACACTACGCAGAACACAGAGAAATCCAGGGATGTCATATGTAGATTGCATAAATATGCAGTAAAGGAAACTATCATGAAAATGGCCCGCAGTAGCCCGGAAATCTCCCTTGATGGGACGAATCTATCATTGTACCCAGATTTAACACGTAGGACCCTGTACCAACGCCGAGCAGTTCGGCCCCTGTTAGAAGCCATGCGGTCAAAGGGGGTGTATTACCGTTGGGGGTTTCCATTTAGTTTGACGGCCACTAGGAATGGTAGAACAGCAACTTTACGGACTAAAGACGATTTGCAGTTTTTTGTGGAAACACTAGATCTGCCACTGGTAGAATTTGTAGATTGGAGGACACCCAAAATAGGGACTCCCGTACAGCGGCCTGAACAGTGGCAACAAGTTCCTCCTAGGGGCCAACGTGGAAATCGTTAAAGAAGATATAGACCCACTTAATAAGAAGAGACGGCACATCAGATGATTTACTGAATGTAGTTCCTGGGAAGGGATGTGGGTTCTTCTGTTTTTTGGTTTTTTTTGTGAGGGGGGGGCATGGGATTAAAAGCCCAGGTGAACTGATCTAAGGGGTGAGATGGCCAGGGCCTATGGTATATGTTAGATGTGCTGTATATGTAAATATGTGCATGTGGAAGAAATTATCTTTTGTTGTGGGGGGGGGAAAGTATAAATGCTAGGATAATAAGTTATAGTATGGGGGGAGGACACAGGGGGCACGTTAATCCTAAAAAAAAAAAAAAAAAAGGGGTCTCTGAATGGCACAGTTAGAAGATTTAGAAACTGGGAGAATAGAAGGGAAGAGCATTGGGGGCGGAGGGAATCGGAGTAGGGAATTTGGGGCTACCTTGACCTTTAGGACGGTCCCGATATAATGGGATTGGTTGAACTGGTATCAGTGAGGGGGTGGAGGGGCCCGGGTACAGGGCATTTGCACGGACCCATCTACCAGTTAGGTGGGAAGCTCCGAGGGGGAGACATACTCGGAGTGTCTCTGGGTAGGGGGGGGGGGGGAGGGAGGGGATGTAAAAAAAAAAATTTCTTTTTTTTTCCTTATTTTGGTCATGGGCAAGGAGTACAAGATATGGCTGGTATTTTGAGAGATGACTACACCATTAAAAATTGTATCATATAATGTGAGGGGACTGTGTTCACAGCATAAAAGGGGCCACCTATGGCATGAATTGCATCATTATGCTGCGGATATAGTGTTTTTACAAGAAACGCACTTCAGGGAGGGGTCTATACCTGTTATGCCTGGACACATGTTCAATCACTGGTACCATGCAACATCGCCTATTGCTAGAGCAAGGGGGGTTACGATTGCTTTCAGGAAAACTTGCCCATGGGTATTGGAGTCTGTACAAGCTGATAGAGAAGGTCGCTTTTTACTTGTGAAAGGTACAATAAATAGTCAGCGATATACATTTGCTGCGATTTATGCACCATATATAGGGACAATTAATTTTCTTGCAAAAATGTTGAAGATGTTGGAGAAATTTAGGGAAGGCTGTTTGATCTTGGGCGGAGACTTCAATATTGTGTTGGACCCAAGTTTGGACACAACATCAGGAAAAACATCTCTATCCTTTAGAGCCTTAAAGCACCTAAAACAACTTTTGCGCACTCAACACCTGGTTGATAGCTGGCGGGTAATGCACAATGGAGTAAAGGACTATAGTTATTTTCTTTCTCGTACATCACGGGACACAGAGCGACATAGTCATTACTATGTGGGTTATGTAGATACCTTCAGGTGCTGGCACTGGCAACTTCCAAAACCGGAAGTACCCTCCCCTATATAAGCCCCTCCCATCCGGGAGTACCTCAGTTTTTTTTGCCAGTGTCTAAGGTGTTGGCCAAGAAGTAACATGTGTTTCACTGAGCTTGCGTACAGGTTCTTTTGGGCCTCAGTAAGCTATTCCGGATCCGACCAAAAAAGCTTCATAGCTAAACGGTCGGTACCCGGGCCTTGCAAGAGAAGAGCAAGGTTTTGCCTGTAATGCCTCTCTTAGGAGGGCTGGACCCTGGGATCCAGAGCTCTGGTCATACCCACGACCAAGATGTTTTCTGTGCAGGGTGCTATACAGGTCCAGGGGAGTGGAATCCTTGGGAACCCGGTCCCTGAAGGTTTGATTACAATGCCTGCCGTGATAGGTGAAGTTTGGGCTTCTGTGGACCAGAGTCCTGCGGCGAGGAAAAGGTAAGTGGGGGCCCTCAGGAACTTGGTTCTATTGGGGGACCCCCAAGCCTATTTTGTCTTTCTGCCTGTTACCTAAGGTATTCCCGCTAAATATTCTGTGCATGCCTGTTACTACTGAGAAAATGTAATTTTTTTTATAGTAGGCAAGAAAAAAAAAAAATGTGTAAGACCGCGGTACCGGTGTTAAACACTAGAGGCCGCTATGGTTCTTTTTTCTTGTAATATGGATTTTTTTCTTCTGAAGTCAAATCCAGGCAGTTGGTAAGTTCTCTGCTGGGAAGCTGTCTCCTCTGCCCTGTTGCTGCGCTCATCCATCCCCGGGCCCTGTTGCAGGGACCCTGGCTCCCATCTAGCTCCTTGTTTTTTTTTAAAAGGCGCACGTGCCCGCGCCTCTATATAGAGGCGATCTGGAAAAAGGGGCGGAGCGGGTGGATGACGCTCGGTGTGCGCCGCGGCGCTACTGCGCATGTGCGGGCGTCCAGCATGTTTAAAAACAATCAAGCTGGCTATTGAAGTGCACAAACAGAGCTAGCAACAGTAAAAAGGCACACAGAGGCGGTTGATGCAGGCATCCCCTAGAAAGGCACTTTAGTAGACACCAACTGATATATAGCAGCAATTGTGCTAGACTATTCTCAGTAAAAGGGGTGTATTACGGCTGGAATACCTCAGCTTTGGGCTTAGGAATATGCCGTCCAGAAGCTCCGGAACTAAATCTTCCAGGAAGCAAAAGGGGTCTCCATCGGGCTCTGAGGATCTTGGGCATGCTTCTGCTGCACCAGTCTCCCCTGAAAATTCAGAGGTTAGTGACCGTAGAGACCCTGCAGGAGTACCTGGTACTGTGGCTGTCCTCAGTTCACCTGCTCCTGTGTATGTAACAGAGGAGGTTTTTTCCTCCGCTCTGGGAGGATTAGAAGAGAGATTGTCAACATTAATCGCTGCCTCCCTGTCACAGGGAAAGCACGCCCGATCTCCGTCTCCTCCTTCAGAGTACCTGTTAGCGGAGCAACAGTCCCATACAGGGATCGACCTGCCTGAAGGGGATCAGGAAGAGTTTGATTCTGTTATAGAGGAATCAACAGTGGAGGAACCTTTCTCATCATCTCAAGCTGAAAGATTATGGGTTCAGTCTTTGACTAACATGGTCCGATCAGCATTTAAAATGCACCTTGCGGAACCATCAACCACTACTGTCTCCTCGCTGGGGTCGCTAAAAGCTCCCCAGACTGTCTGTTCTTTTCCACTTCACCCTTTATTGGAAGGGCTCATGTACCAGGATTGGGAACATCCTGATAAAATAGTTACTCCCCCCAAGAGATTTCCGGTGGTCTATCCCATGGAGGATAAGTTCATCAAAAAATGGAGGGTCCCTACAGTGGACGCAGCCATCTCTTGTGTGAATAAATCACTGACATGTCCAGTGGATAATGTCCAAATGTTCAAGGACCCAATAGATAAAAAATTGGAGTCCTTATAAAAATCTGCTTTTTCTACAGCAGGCTTGGTGACACAACCAGCAGTGGCAGCTATTGGGGTCTGCCAAGCAGTGAAGGATCAGTTGAAACAAGTCTTAAGGGACTTGCCAGATCAGCAGGCCCTTGCCCTAGCTGATCTACCTAGAGCCTTATGCTTTGCGGTTGACACCATAAAGGATTCAATCCATCAGGCCTCCCGCCTTACGCTGTCTGTAGTACATATGCGCAGGCTTCTATGGCTCAAAAACTGGTCTGCTGAAGCTCCCTGTAAAAAATTGCTGGTTAGCTTCCCATTTCATGGTGAACGCTTATTTGGGGAAGACCTGGACAAATATATCCAGAAAATTTCCAACTGTAAAAGTACACTCTTGCCGGTTAAAAACAGAGTTAGAGGTCCCTCTTTTAAGAGGCCTGCTTCTCCAGTCCCTGGAGCATCGGCTGTGAAACAGTTCCGACGGCCTCCTTGGTCAAATCCCGGGGGTAAAAATCAGGGACAATCGCAGGGTAATAAAAAACCCTGGGTCAGGAGAGGTACAAAACCTCCCCCAAAGTCAAATGCATGAAGGGTTGCCCCCACTCAATCGGGTGGGGGGAAGACTCCAGTTGTTCGCAGAGACCTGGCGGGACACGATCAGAGACAGATGGGTGCTCTCCGCAGTAAGTCTGGGATACAGATTGGAGTTAAAAGACTCTCCTCCTTCCCATTTTATGAGGTCAAACGTGCCAAGGGATCCTCGGAAGAGAGAGTCCCTCCTGTTGGCACTAGAACGACTATTGCTCCAAGGAGTAATTATGGAGGTTCCCCTGGAAGAATGGGGGTTCGGGTTTTACTCAAACCTCTTTACAGTCCCGAAGCCAAACGGGGACGTGAGGCCCATATTAAATCTAAAAGGGCTAAACAAATTCCTGCATATCAGGACTTTCCGGATAGAGTCGATCCGATCGGTGGCCACTGCCCTACAAGGGGAGGAATGGTTAGCCTCGATCGACATCAAAGATGCTTATTTGCACATTCCCATCTTTCCAGTCCACCAAAAATTTCTACGCTTTGCAGTAAAAGGGAGCCATTTTCAGTGCAGAGCCTTACCCTTCGGTCTGGCCACAGCACCACGAGTGTTCACAAAAATTCTGGCCCCATTATTGGCCAATCTAAGAACGCAAGGTGTAACGATAATGGCATATCTAGACGACTTGTTGCTGATAGACCACTCAGTGAAAAAACTAGAAGTGGTCTTTCACAAGACAATCAAGTATCTGGAATCTCACGGTTGGATTATCAACCGAGACAAGTCAGCCCTAAAACCAGTCAAAAGTCTGGAATACTTGGGGCTAAGGCTAGATTCAGGCCAGAGGAAAATATTCTTGCCTCGAAAAAAGGTGTTGTCTTTGAGAGAATTGATCCACTTAGTGGGTACAAAAAGACAGCCATCCATACGCCTGTGCATGAGGATGCTAGGAAAAATGGTGGCATCATTCGAAGCAGTACCCTACGGTCAATTCCATTCAAGGAATTTAAAGAAATAACAGTGCAGCGCAATAAATGTCCATATACAGTGAACAATGATGAGAAAGATGTACTGAAGAGATCTGGGTGTAGGCTTCTTCATACAGTATATAACTTGTGTATCCAATGTAAGGAAAATCTGCTTACCAGACCAGATGGACCTTTTGAATGAACAAGAGGTCAAAAACGCTTGTTTTCCACCATGAGGGGAAGATGGTCTTCACATTTTTCTTTATTATTTTAAAGAATACAATTTTTCTTATATAACTTTCACTGCTGTGGAGTTATACTGTGAGGCATGGGACAGCCGTGGGTGTTTGTCACTTTAAAAGTAATCAAATATATTTTGTATGCACTATACAGGCTTTCCTGTCTATGTGTCATTTTTTATTAGCTGCTGCCTAGCCAAATTACATTGGCTGATTACATAGCATGGGGATTCTGTGTTCGGGGCTGGTTACCGGCCGTCCCGCCCCCACTATGCTCTCCATGGCAACACTTTTAGTTTATAAGGACGGAGGGTGACGCTGTAAGCCCCACCCACCGCTGACGAAGTCCTATTGGACGTAACGTACGTACGGGGGAGGAGCTTACTCGGTGACGTCACCCGCGTCTGTCCCAGGCTGTGCTCGCGGCTTGCATTGCCGCTTACCATTGATTCATCTTAGGCTGAGTTTACGGCGTTCACCGCCGCTTACACTCACTTCATCTGCCTGCTGTTCATTTTGGTGGATCTCTCACTGGTAATCATCTGGTGCTGCTTATGTTTATTTTTGGTGCTATTAGCACTATCTTTTGCCAGTTTTCAGCATATGATCTCTACTTGTGACTTCCACCAGCTGTATATCATGGTTCATTTATCATCATAAGCACAAGAGATTTGGTCACTTTAGCAGCTGTTTTATATTTTGGACTTCCCCATCATAGAACATCAGCGCCCGGTGGCTTTTGCTGAATTTTTTTTTGGACTTTGTCTGAATTTTATTTGTATGTATTTTTGGATTAAAACAGTCTACACTTAGAATGTTTCCACATCCCTTTTTTATATATCATCTCTACATCTGATGCTGTGCCTACCATCTGGCTGGATCACCGCTTCATCTGAGACCATCTTCCCCTCATGGTGGAAAACAAGCGTTTTTGACCTCTTGTTCATTCAAAAGGTCCATCTGGTCTGGTAAGCAGATTTTCCTTACATTGGATACACAAGTTATATACTGTATGAAGAAGCCTACACCCAGATCTCTTCAGTACATCTTTCTCATCATTGTTCACTGTATATGGACATTTATTGCGCTGCACTGTTATTTCTTTATATTATCTGTTTGGGTTATTGTGTGATATACCTGTTGGTGTCCAGCTGCAGCAGTTTTCGTAGTCATTTGTGCGCTGATTGCCTTTTATAATACATTCAAGGAATTTGCAAAGGGCCATACTGTCAGCCTGGAACAAGAAAGTGCAGGCCCTAGACTTACCAATGTCCTTGTCCCCTTCCGTTCGCAAGAGCCTCCGTTGGTGGTTGGTTCCCCAGAATCTGGAAAAAGGGAAATCCTTCAGTCCGATTTCTTGGAAGGTGGTCACTACAGATGCCAGCCTTATAGGCTGGGGAGCAGTACTGGAGCAATGGTCTCTCCAGGGCAGATGGTCGGATGCGGTCCCCTGTCAGAATTCAATCAGACAATGCCACGGCAGTGGCATATATCAATCATCAGGGTGGCACCAGGAGTCGTGCAGCCCAGAGGGAAGTAAATTGCATCCTGAAATGGGCAGAAAGATATGTTCCAGCCATATCCGCGGTATTCATTCCAGGAGTGGAGAATTGGAAGGCGGACTTTCTAAGTCGCCAACAATTATGCCCAGGGGAATGGTCCCTTCACCCCGAGGTTTTTCGGACAATATGTCAGCGGTGGGGAACACCGGATGTAGATCTGCTAGCATCCAGATTCAACGCAAAGGTGGACAGGTTTGTCTCTTGGACAAGGGATCCCCTAGCTTGCGGCTCGGATGCCCTAGTGTTCCCTTGGGATCAGTTCAAGCTGATATATGCATTCCCACCGCCACAATTGTTACCTCGATTACTCCGCAGAATCAGGGTAGAAAAGAAACCAGTGATTCTGGTGGCTCCAGCGTGGCCCCGAAGAGCATGGTACGCGGGGATTGTAAAAATGTCAGTGGGGAGTCCTTGGACTCTCCAACATTGTCCGGACCTGCTTTCGCAAGGACCGATATACCACCCTTCCTTACCAGCCCTAGGTTTGACGGCCTGGCTATTGAAGCCCACATTCTAAAAAAGAGAGGGCTCTCTAATCCTGTGGTATCTACCATGATCAATGCCAGGAAGCCGGTATCCAGGCAGATCTACTATAGAATCTGGAAGGCATACATCGCCTGGTGTGAGGCCAAGAAATGGCATCCACGTAAGTACGTAATAGGTAGGATTCTGGACTTCCTACAGTGGGCTGTAGATAGGAAGCTTGCCTTGAGTACTATCAAGGGTCAGATTTCGGCCTTGTCAATATTTTTTCAGAGGCCCTTGGCTTCGCATTCACTAGTCAAAGCCTTTATACAAGGAGTGATGCGTATTAGCCCTCCGGTTAATATTCCCATATGTCCATGGGACTTAAACCTGGTTCTGTCGGTTCTACAGAAACAACCATTTGAACCATTACAGCATATTTCCCTGGTTCTTCTCACCAGGAAATTAGATTTTTCTAGTAGCCATTTGTTCGGCTAAAAGAGTGTCGGAATTAGCAGCTATGTCCTGTAAGGAGCCATATCTGGTTATCCATAAGGACAGAGTAGTGTTACGTCCTCATCCAGCCTTTCTTCCTAAGGTGGTATCAAGGTTTCATTTGAACCAAGATGTGGTTCTTCCTCGTTTTTTCCCAAACCTAGTTCGGTAGAGGAAAAATTACATTCTTTGGATGTAGTAAGAGCAGTTAAAGCTTATCTAAAAGCCACTGCTCAGATTCGCAGAACGGATACTTTGTTTATTCTGCCGGAAGGCCCCAGAAAGGGTCAGGCAGCGTCAAAATCTACTTTAGCCAAGTGGATTTGACAGGTCATAATGCAAGCCTATGGCTTGAGAAGGAGACCGCCTCCGTTCAGAGTTAGAGCGCACTCCACGAGAGCAGTTGGAACTTCATGGGCAGGGCATCACCAGGCCTCCCTGGCTCAAATCTGTAAGGCCGCAACATGGTCTTCAGTACACACGTTTACTAGGTTCTACCAGGTGGACGTTAGAAGTCAGGAGGATGTCGCCTTTGGGCGCAGTGTGTTGCAGGCCGCAAAAGATCCTCATGTCTGATAGTGCTCAGCTTATGTATGGTGTATCCCCCCCCCCTCATTGGGCATTGCTTTAGGACATCCCACATAGTAATGACTATGTCGCTCTGTGACCCGTGATGTACGAGAAAGAAAATAGGATTTTTATAACAGCTTACCTGTAAAATCCTTTTCTTGGAGTTCATCACGGGACACAGAGCTCCCACCCCTCTTTTGGGGACACTTATTGCTTTGCTACAAAACTGAGGTACTCCCGGATGGGAGGGGCTTATATAGGGAAGGGTACTTCCGGTTTTGGAAGTTGCCAGTGCCAGCACCTGAAGGTATCTATATAACCCACATAGTAATGACTATGTCGCTCTGTGTCCCGTGATGTACTCCAAGAAAAGGATTTTACAGGTAAGCTCTTATAAAAATCCTATTATTCCAAAACACATAAAATGTACTCGCGAATAGATGTATTTATGGTAGATCAATTTTATTTAGAAAAGGTCCGAAAGTGCACTATTGAATCCATAACCCTCTCGGATCATGCCCCAATAACTTTGACACTCTCTCTCCGACCCAGGCAGGCTATATATAGAACGGACCTGGAGATTGAACGAATCAATATTAGATAGTAAAAAAATAACTGAGGAACTGTCAGTTAAAATGAGGGAATATTTTGAGAGGAATATACCAGGTGAGGTGTCAGATCAGGCAGTATGGGAGGCCCATAAAACGGTGATAAGAGGAGAACTAATAGCCTATGGGGCCCACATAAAGAAGGAAGGAAGTGACAGATTTATTAGAGAAAATCAATGTACTGGAGATTAAACATAAAAAAAACATCGACCCCTTAGAGACCCAACAATTGGAGAACCTTCGAGCAGAACTTGCACAATGTTTAGACCGAAAAATTCATAATAAATATAGATACTTTGCTCATAGGTTCTATGAGCAAGGGAACAAATGCGGTCGGTTATTGGCTAAACAACTTAAAAAGAAACAAGAATCTAGACATGTCCATAACTTATTAATCCGAAACAAAAAGATAGTGGAAACCCAGGCCATAGCAAAAGCATTTCACAGATTCTACGAAACACTATACAATATTCAGACAACCGAGACTTCACCAAAAGAAGATAGAGAGGATCAAAGAAGGGAGGAGACACAAAATTATATTAGGGAATCATTAATGCCCACCCTATCAAAGACAGCTACAGCAGAAATGGAACATCCAATTACGGTTGAAGAGTTGAGCAGAGCAATAGCAGCCTTGCCGATAGGTAACAAGCCCTGGCCCAGATGGCTTGACAAATACCTACTATAAAAAATTCTCCTCTAAACTGATAAGACCGTTATGCAAGTACCTTAATACAATTAATGCGACTAATTTGTTGCCTTCAGAAGCCCTGCTGGCGTACATTACTGTACTCCCAAAGGAAGGGAAAGATCCGCAGCACTGCGCTAATTATAGGCCTATTTCTCTGCTCAACTCGGATACTAAACTGCTGGCCAAAATCTTAGCGCTGCGATTGCAAGAATATATCGGGGAACTAGTGCATCCAGACCAGACAGGCTTCATGAAAGGTCGTGAGGCAAGGGATAACACCATCCGGGCACTTCACCTTCTTCACTGGATGAAATATGGCCCAGAGAAAACCCCAAAGATCGTACTATCAATGGATGCTGAAAAAGCTTTCGATAGGGTGAACTGGGGCTTTATGAGCGGAGTACTGAGAGGGGTGGGCCTGGGTGACCGCATGATGGGATGGATAATGGCCCTTTATGCAAACCCAAGAGCAAGGGTTAAAGTAAATGGCACATTATCAGATTATCTTAACATACGAAATGGGACAAGACAGGGTTGTCCACTTTCACCACTGATATTTGCTATAATATTAGATCCATTTCTTTGTAAGATTAGAAGTAATGGGCAGATATCAGGGACATGTATTGGAGATGTGGAACAAAAAGTATCGGCTTATGCTGACGATTTATTATTTTATCTTTCAACACCACAGACATCCTTGACAGCTCTTATGCAGGAAGTGGATAGATATGGGTATCTATCTAACTTTAAAATTAATTTTGAAAAATCAATACTTTTACCCAGCCATGTACCTCAAGAGATGGCAAGGATGCTGAAGAGGGTGTACCCCTTTGTATGGAAGAAGGATTCCTTGTTCTACTTGGGGGTACACATCACCTCAGACCAAAAAATATTATATACCGTATTTTTCGCTCCATAAGACGCACTTTTTATCCCCCAAAAAACGGGGGGAAATGTGTGTGCGTCTTATGGAGCGAATACTAATCAGGAGAGCCGCTGATAGGGGGATCTTTTCGACGGCAGAACGATGCCCTATGCATCACTCTGCCCCAGCTAGATCCTGTTTCTCTAATTCTTTCAGCTGCTACTGGGAGAGAAACAAAAGGGTATTGTTCTGTATTTAACCCCCACAGGATCGGCATTGATATGTAAATCGCGCGGGCATTGTTATGTTAATGAGGTCGGCCGCCGCGATTCATATGCTAATTACGCCCGCACCTCTGCATGCCGCCCACCTAGAAGGTGTGAACAGCATACAGGTGAATATAGGGGGCATGTAGAGGGGATCAAAGAGGGGGGTTTGAGGTGCAGAGGCTGCAGAGTTGAATGGGAAGGAAGGGTTGGAGTGCAGATGTTAGAAGATGAGGGGTTTGGGGGACAGAGGTTAGCAGATGAGTTAGAGGGGCAGAATTGTACTGAGAGGGAGATAAGAATGCAGAGATTAGTAGAGAGATGGGGGAGGGGGTTACTGTAAATACACCATTTACATTACTGGTCAGTGTAAATGTCTAAATATGCAAATACTCCTGTTGTATTGAGGTCATGTAAATGTCTCAGTTAAATTGGGGATCAGTGTAGGGTGCCCCCTTACATTAGTTGTTAGTGTAGAAATATTATTCTGTTATACTTTATTAAATATTTTAGTACACCATTTGGTTCAAGTTTTTTTTATTTTATATTTTCCTCCTCTAAAATCTAGGTGCGTCTTATGGTCAGGTGCGTCTTATGGAGCGAAAAATACGGTAACCTTAATTATGCATCCCTAATGGCCAGGATAGTGGGGGACTTAAAGAAATGGACAGGACAATACCTAACATGGTTCGGAAGGGTAAGCGCCATTAAAATGGGTATACTACCTAGAATTATCTATATATTACATACAGTCCCGATTAAATTACCAGAAACCTTTTTTAAACAGATACGGAAGGCGTTTGTAGCATTCGTGTGGAATGACAAACGACCAAGGTTGGCATATGACATCTTGCGCAGAAGTAAGGCAGAGGGAGGAATGGGGTTGCCAGATATATCAGTGTATTATAAGGCTATGTCGCTGGTTCGAATTTTGAACTGGTGTCATGATTCCTCTAATAAAATGTGGGTCCCACTAGAAAAAACAATAGCAGGGAGGAACCTTGCAGGGGCCCCTTGGATCCCGAGTACGTCCAGAGGACTCTCGAAATGGACATCTCCCCTGACCTGGAACTCATTGTCAATATGGGATAAGTTGAACAAGACGGGGGAGTATTCCCCCCAGGTGTCCCCCCTAGCTCCACTGGAGGGATTCCCGTGGTTCCTGCCTGGGGAGGGGGGGGGGATTCCTGGGAGCATGGGGTCAAGATGGAGATACCACGTGTGGTAAATTTGCCCCGCGGGGAACCTTAACAACCTATTCGGAGCTGATCTCGGCCCTAGGGAATATACCCACAACAGGTTGGAGATACTATCAAATGACAGGCTTCTTTAACAAGATGAAACCCTTACTGAGACCATTAAACTCAACTACGGCGTTTGAGGGCCAGTGTGTGCATTTGAGAGACGCTAGGCATCTGCTGTCTCGGATGTATAGACTGATACTAGGAGCCCAAAAGAGTACAGTCCCATATTTCATCAGGGAATGGGAAAGAGAATTAAATAAAGAATTGTCAGAGGAACAAATTAAAAAAATGATCCAATCAACTTATTCTACATCTATAAGTTCGTACGTTCAGGAAATGGCTTATAAATTCATGACAAGGTGGTACAGGACACCAGTAAGATTGACTCAGATGTATCCAGAGGCCCGGTGTTGGAGAGGATGTGAGCAGAGGGGTACATTTCTCCACCTCTGGTGGGAGTGCCCCAGGATTAAAACATTCTGGGTGTCGATCGCACCATGGATTGAGAGGTTGACCCCTAGACCTATGGAGTTTACACCCCTATGCTTCCTATTCCACGGAACACCTGGCCCCATTAAAGCTTACAGGAAGAGTATTACACCGCACCTATTGAACGCAGCTAAATTACTGATCCCCAGATTTTGGAAACAGGCCACCTGTCCAACACTAGATGACTGGAAAAAGGAGGTCAATCGGATAAAGGAAGCTGAAAGGTGGACTCACGTAGTGAAGGACAGAAAAGGGGAATTTGAGAAGACTTGGGCGGGCTGGATACAGTTGGCCCCTGAAATGGGCTGAGGATAGGAGACAAGGAGGGGGAAAGCAAGGGGTATGGCAGACCCATAGGGACCCCCAGTAAAGTTGCTTATGGGCTAGCCATAGAAGTATAAAGTACCAAACTATGAACCCGGCCCAAGACTTTTTAAGGGTTTTTTCCCTTTTTTTTTTCTCTCTCCTTTTCTTTTCTCCCCTCCCTCTCCTTGACCTCCCTGACAGATTTTGACTGCGTGGATAGTGTGGATTGAGATGTCTGCCCCTAACTAGGAGAAGAAAGAAGGAGTTGAGCCATGTTGAAATAAAGAGGGGAGGGATGGGAGGGGGTGGGGGCTAAGGAGTAGGGCACACACAGGGGAAGAGGGATTTTAAGTAGTATTAAGATAGAGTTTGTATATGACCATGGTGAGGTATCACAATTTTTTATTTTTCCTTTGGGAAATACGGGTTTAAAGTTGGAGGGAAGAATAGGTCAGGAGGATAGTTTGAATGGAAACACAGGTAAGAGATCACAAGGTATAATCACCTAATTTCAAACACCAGGGGCATTAGTGGCCTCTTAAGAGGTCCTGGTAGAGGGGAATTAATAAATAAACACATGGAAGTAGGAGAGGAGACCACTCCCCATTCCCTTTTTTTTTTTTTTAAAGTTTGTTTGCTTTTATTCAAGGTGGGGAATAAGGCCATGGAGGCCGCAATACACAAGTATGGGTAATCAACACCTAATCACGAGGCACAAATAAAAAAAAAGAGGAATGTATGTGTATATGTATGTGTATATGGGTGTATATATATGTGTATATGTGTGTATGTATGTATATATGTTTTTCTTTTCTCTCCTCCTGCCTTCTCTTCTTTCTTCTCCTTTTTTTTTTTTTCTCACACAAAAAGAATAGGCACCATTAGAGGCCTCTTTGGAAGTAGTAGGGGGTACGGGATAAGTGATAAATAAGAACACAGTAGGAGAACACATGACTTAAGTAGAAGGAATGAAATGAGTGGGGACAGAGCAGACTTAATCCACCGCAGCCGGGGACGGGGGGGGGGGGGGGAGAGGGGGAGTGGAGGGGGGGAGGGAATTGTCTTATCTTCATGTACTCTTCTTTTTTATTTTATTTTTTATTTCCTTTCTCTTGGGGGGGGGGGGGCGGGATAGAAAATATAACTGATACATTTTTTCGATAGGACAATTTTGTACCTAGTTCCTTCCTGCAATGTTGTGTGTGTACAATGCTGAATGGAAATGTTGAAGCTTATGATAAAATTAAAAAAAATTTGATTATAAAAAAAAAGTCACTGAATAAAACACAGGAGGAGACTCTGTATATGGTCAAAATCACCTGACATCCATTGCAACAAGAAGCCAACGCCAATCCGTTATGATCAGCAGATCTTCCTGTCAGCACAGAGAGTGGGAAGAAGGGCGGCAGCCAGGCTGGCTGATGACATGGGGATCAGAAGTCAGACTATCCGGTGAGCCTGTGGGGGATTCTCCGACGGGTGGGAGAGTTTGTTTGTTTTACAATGTAAAGTAGTGAGTGTACAGCTTGTATAACAGTGTCAATTTGCTGTCCCCTCAAAATTACTCAACACACAGCCATTAATATCTAAACCACTGGCAACAAAAGTAAGTACACCCCTAGGTAAAAATGTCCAAAGTGTAAATATTTTGTGTGGCCACCAATATTTTCCAGCACTGCCTTAACCCACTTGGGCATGGCATTCACCAGAGCTTCACATGTTGCTACTGGAGTCTTTACACACCTCCATGATGACCTCAGTAAGCTGGTGGATGTTAGAGACCTTGCGCTCCTCCACCTTCTGTTTGAGGTTCCCCAACAGATGCTCAATAGGGTTTAGGTCTCGAAACATGCTTGGCCAGTCCATCACCTTTACCCTCAGCTTCGTTAGCAAGGCAGTGGTCGTCTTGGAGATGTGTTTGGGGTCGTTATCATGTTGGAATACTGCCCTGCAGCCCAGTTTCCGAAGGGAGGGGATCATGCTCTGCTTCAGTATGTCACAGTACATGTTGGCATTCATGGTTCCTTCAATGTACTGTAGCTCCCCAGTGCCAGCAGCACTCGTCTGAACCAAATAAGTTTATCTTTCTCTTGTCCTGTGCTGCAATGAGACAAAATAGGATTTTTGTACTCACCGTAAAATCCTTTTCTCTTTTGTTCATGGACGGACACAGCCTTAATCTTGACAAAATGGGTATTAGCCTTCATTCTGGAGTGACTAGGCAGAAACTTGTAGAAAGTGTTTAAATACATCACATCTAATACAGTACCGCCCAGGGGGCGGACCCTCTGGGTATAACCCCTCTCTCTGCATCTCGCAGATCAGTTTTTTTCTGCTTAGCATAGGAGAAGGAAATGACTCCCTTCGGGCCCATAGGTCCGGGGGTTTTTTCTATTTTTTTCTACATTTTTGTTCCTGCGATCTTCGATCAACTGCCGACTGGGTGACAGGCTGGATCCCAGATCCTTGTAGTCTCTCCAGTTTCGGCCATCGAGTGTGTGCCAACCCTAGCTACGTGCTGGGTTGTCCACGACATGCCCGTTGCTCTACGGGTGGCCGGTGAGCTACGCGCTCCAGGGCATGCATATGACCGGTCTCTACGGCCAAATCACAGCATGCCGGGCCGACAGTCACCTCCGTAACCGCGTGGAAGATGGTCTGTCTGGGATGCTTCCAGCATAATCCATGCAGGAAGGGTAAGTAGTAATCCCCTGCTTCGGCAGGAGGACATGGCTGGACATTCCTGGAGAGATCAAGTAGGGGGTTCTATCCTCCCTTTCCTCTCTCCCTTCCTTCCCTGGGCTCTGTGAGGTAGGCTGGCTGCTGGGGGCCGGGGGTTCATCTGGGGGGGCTCCATCTGGGGCGGGAACTGCGCTGTACGTCCGCTTCTGGGGTGCTAGTGGGCTGCCATTAAGAGTGTCAGTTTTGCTTACCTGTGTTTCTCCCTCCATGCTGTTGGCGGCCATTTTCTTGTGGTCCGCGCCTGCTTTGGCCTCTATCTGCCGCTTGGCGGCCATTTTCTTGTGGTCCACGCCTGTTTTGGCCTCTATCTGCCGCTCTGCCATTTTCTTGTGGTCCGCGCCGTTCTTCAGCACGGCCGCTCGGCGGCCATTTTGTGGAGGTCTCTGGCCTCTAGTGTGCATTTTACCGGCGCGAAAAAGAAAAAAAAACAGACACGCTGACGGAGGGTCAGACTGACACAGGCAGCTGTGGAAAGAGTAACTCAGGCGGGAGACAGATGGCTGCAGTATAACAGTGACTGTTCTAAGGGTGGTGAGTCCTCTGGGGAGCCCCTCATCTCTGTAGCAGCTAGGAGGGTGGGCTGTTGATACCTTGCCTGGAGTTCCTGTGGGTGTCAGGCATGTGGGTCAGCATGGCGTCAGAAGCAGACGCTTTTTCCCCTGAAACACCTAAGTTGGCAACTGGTGCCCCTGCACCCACTGTATCAGTGGACGCTATGTCGGCGATCCTGGAGGCTTTTGTTGCCAAGGTGGAAGCAGCGTGTGGGAACATGGGGGGGTAGGAAGCGCCCCCTCCCCCTGCCATCTTCTAGGGACAATTCTGATGCAGAGCCAGGCCCAGCTATGGCTCATGGCCCTGATTCTGATGCGTCAGAGGCCGCGGACCGCGACCGGTCGAACAATGAGGAGGACTCCGGGTCCGGGTCAGCACGCGAAAAGGCTCTGGTATCTGATCTTATCACCGCAGTGTGGGATATGCTAAAGATGGAGGATTTTGCAGAAGCGGCAGAGGCGGCGGTCCCCTTTGGGTTCCATAAGCCGGCCCGCACTGCCAAGGTGTTTCCTTGTGTGTCTTGTCTTGATAAACTTTTATACAAGGAGTGGGAAAAACCACAGAAGTTTTTTTTCGGCCCCAAAAAGTTTGGCGGTCTGGTACCCCTTTGAGGAGAGTTTCCTGAAAAAATGGACCTCTCCCCCAATAGTGGACCCTCCTGTGTCCAGACTTAACAAAGTAACCTGTCTTCAAAGACCCTGCGGACATGAAGGCTGAGGCAATCGCTCGCAACCTATACACAGTAGTTGGCTCAGCGGAGTGTCGAGCAATGGCTTGGGCTTTGGTGTCTCCGACACTTACTGAGTAGGCAAAAGATGCTGCTCCAGGGGTTAAAAGCACGTGAGGCTCCTCCGGACGAGGTAGCTTTGGTCGACCAGTTGGTACAGGGCCTTCAGTTTGTCTGCGAGTCAGACTTGGATACTATCCCCTTTCTGCCCAGAGCCTCGGTCTATGCGGT
The DNA here is from genome assembly GCA_029206835.1 of Rana muscosa. Classification (NCBI taxonomy): domain Eukaryota; kingdom Metazoa; phylum Chordata; class Amphibia; order Anura; family Ranidae; genus Rana; species Rana muscosa. The sequence continues at coordinate 441,001,375 of CM055120.1, forward strand.
GGTGTTACGCCGCCTGATCTGGCTAAAGTGCTGGTCTGCGGGCCAATCTTCCAAAAAGGCCCTGATGGATTTGCCCTTTAAGGGTGACAGACTTTTTGGAGCCTCTCTGGATGACATCATTAAGGATGCCACAGGAGGTAAGAGCATGCTGCTCCCGCAATCCAAAAAGAGAAAAGGAGCCACGATGTAGGCAAGGGCCCTCCTTCACTACACACAAGTGTTTTTTTCGTCAGCCCAGTGCTGCAGGTAAAAGATCCCAGGCCGATAAAGCGCCTGCTCAGGGACAAAAGCGCACCTGGTTTCGCAAGCCCAAGAAGCCTGCGGACAAATCTACATCCGCATGAAGGTCTGCCCAGCCCATCTCTCGGGTGGAGGGGCGTCTTCGCGAATTTGCGACTCGGTGGACATCTCTGATCTCCGACCGGTGGGTTTGCGAAGTAATTTCCTCAGGCTACAAGATAGTTTCTCTCTTGCCCGCCGAACAGATTTTTTTCCTCCAACTTCAGTCGACCCGTAGGGAAGCCCTGTATGGGGCGGTCCAGGATCTGGAACGCGGGATGATCATTCCTGTCTCAGTGCAGGAACGGTTTTAGAGGTTTTACTCAAATCTGTTCGTAGTACCAAAGAAGGATGGGGTTCTTCCAATCCTGGATCTCAAGGCCCTCAATTGCTTTGTGAAAGTACAAAGATGGAGTCGGTTCGCTCTGTAGTCGCTGCTCTCCATCCAGGGGACTTTCTGGCGTCCTTGGACATCAAGGAAGCATACCTGCATGTCCCCATATGCACCAGGCATCAGATTTCTGCGCTTCGCGGTCGAGGAGGACCACTATCAATTTGTGGCTCTCCTGTTTGGCCTGGCAGCGGCACCGAGGGTGTTCACGAAGGTGCTCGCCCTGATTCTGGCCCTGCTAAGGCAGCGTGGCTTCGCTATCGTAGGCTACTTGGACGATCTTTTTTCTGAGGGCCACTTCAAGCTCAGAATTAGAGGAGAGCGTGTCTATAACCTGTCAGACCCTCCGAGACATTGGTTGGGTACTAAACACGCAAAAGTCAGTATTGGTGCCGACTCAACGCCTAGTGTATCTGGGGTTGATTCTGGATTCCTCAGAGGCGAAAGTTTTTCTCCCTGTGCAAAAGTTGCAGACCCTTTGGGCTGCGGTGTGGCAGTTGACATCCAAGAGATGGTCGTCACTCCGCTTTTGCATGCAGGTCCTGGGTCTCATGGTAGCCTCCTTCGAGGCGGTTCCATATGATCAATATCACACTCGAGTGTTGCAGAAGGGAATTCTGTCCAGATGGGACAAATGCCCATCGTCCCTGGATTGTCAAATCCGGGTGAGTCACCTAGTCGGGAACCTCCCTGGTTCGGTGGCTGACATCACCGGCACTTCTGTCCGGGAAGTCGTCCCTTCCTTTTCACTGGACGGTGATCACGACGGATGCCAGCCTTACCGGTTAGGGGGGAGTCTGGGGTGTTCAGTCGACGCAAGGTCGCTGGACTCCGGAGGAATCCCGCCTGCCGATCAATGTCCTGGAACTCCGGGTGATCAGGCAGTGCTTCTCCACGTGGTCTGAGGCTGCAAGGGCGTCCAGTCAGGATCCAGTTGGACAACGCCATTGCGGTGGCATATGTCAACCATCAAGGAGGAACAAGAAGCTCGGCTGCATCGTCGGAGGTCGCTTGCATCTTGGGGTGGGCAGAAAGGAGCGTACTGGCCCTGTCGGCCGTATACATTCTGGGTGTGGAAAGCTGGCAGGCGGACTACCTGAGTCGCCAGATGCTGGACCAAGGAGAATGGTCTCTGCACCCGAATGTGTTTCAGCTCCTTTGCCAAAGATGGGCCACGCCAGACGTAGATCTCCTGGCTTCTCGACTCAATCAGAAGCTATTAAGTTTTGTGGCCAGGTCAAGAGACCCATGGTCAGACGCGACAGATGCGTTGGTGGCACCGTGGAGTCAGTACTGGCTAATCTATGTCTTCCCTCCTCTGAAGCTCCTTCCTCATCTGCTTCACAGAGTGGAGGCAGAGGGGATTCCAATGATCCTAATTACTCCGGATTGGCTTTGGCATCCTTGGTACGCTGACCTAGTGCGTCTAGTAGCAGACGCCTCTCGGCGTGGACCGCTGAGAGAGGACCTGCTGTCGCAAGGTCCCATACTTCATCCTGCCTTACAGTCACTGGCCTAAACGGCATGGCTATTGAAAGCCAGGTGCTAAGAGACCGAGGCCTGTCGGATTCAGTGATTTCTATCATGAAGATGGCTCGGAAGTTATCCTCTAGGAAAATTTACCATCACACTTGGAAGGCCTACATGTCCATTATGAGGAAATGAGGTGGAATCCGCATACTTGTTTGGTTTACAGAGTCCTGCTGTTCATACAGTGTGGGACGGACCAAAAGCTTGCTTTAAGTACGATTTAAGGGGCAGATATCTGCCCTGGCTGTCCTTGTTCAACGAACCCTGGCGGTTCACTCTCTAGTGAGAACGTTTGTACAGGGGTTCGGCATGTGGCCCCTCCGGTCCGTCCTCCACTACCTCCGTGGGATTTGAATAGCAGACGTCCCTTGGCGTCTACCGCTACAAGAGGACCTGCTGTCGCAAGGTCCCATACGCCATCCCGCTTTACAGTGAAGGGCTTTAACGGCATGGCCTCTAGGTGCCTATGTAACCACCGTTTGAGAACATTAGGGAAATTCCCTTGTTGACACTTTCTCAGAAAGGGTCTTTTTGGTGGCCGTTACGTCAGTTAGACGGGTCTCTGAGCTGGCAGCCTTGTCTTGCAAGGCTCCCTATCCGATCTTCCACAAGGATAAGGTGGTGCTGCGTCCGCAGCCTTCTTTTCTTCCCAAGGTCGTTTCGGCCTTCCATCTCAATGAGGACATTGTACTTCCATCCTTGTGTCCTCGTCTGCCGCATCCTAAGGAAGTGGCGTTGCATTCCTTGGACGTTGTCCGAGCTCTAAGAGTATACTTGTCTGCTACTGTTCCATTCTGGAGGACAGACTCACTGTTTGTGTCAGGGTCACCTGTGGCCAGGTGACAGATGCACACCGTAGGGGGACAGGAGTGCACCGCGAGGTAGTGAACCCTATGGCTGGCTTCTGCGGATAGGAAACTGGGTGGTTGTGGAAAGCGGGACCAGAGGAGCACAACCGGGATCCTAACGGAAGCTAGAGCCAAGATTCCCCAGGGCGCGGAGTCTAAGACCCAGCTGGTCTTCTCCAGGGCCTCTAGTGGTGAGGATGTTATGCTGCAGGCTGGGACCAGGTCGCGGCCCCTGGAGTTTCCTAGCTCACGCCCCGTAGGATAAGGGGAAAAGAGGGGAAGCAGCAGCACAAGGTAAGAGAGAACCGAATAACAAGCTGAAGGTCAGGGGCCACAAGCAGACAAGGATAACGAAAGAACGAGCCGAAGGTCAAGGGTCACGAGCAGACAGGGATAGTCGGGGACAAGCCAATAACGTAACAGAGAGACAGACGTAGCACACGGCAGGCAGGAACCCAACACACACAATGCCTAAGAAACACGTTGATCAGCAAAGCAGGCTTGCAGTGCACAGGTTAATATAGTGTTCTGTGATAGGGCCTGGGGTGGAGTCAGGCTGGGAGGAGATTATAAAGGAAGCCAGGTGAAGGAGGTCTGGTCTCTAAGATGAACACATGAGGAGGAAGGTAAGATGGCAGACAGACATTAATGCATATCCATGACAGTACCCTCCCTCTTACGAGGCCTCCCCCTTCCCCGCCTGGGCCCAGGTTTAGAGGGAAACTTCAGATGAAACTCCTTTAACAGACGAGGTGCAAAGACCTCAGATGCAGTGATCCAAGACCTCTCCTCAGGACCAAACCCTTTCCAATGAACGAGGTACTGAAGAACGCCTTTACAGAGTCGGGAGTCCAGAATTTGACTGATCTCGTACTCCTGATTATCCTCAGAGACAGGCGCCACGGTAGGGAGAGGACGAGAGAATTTATTGAGGACTAAAGGCTTTAGAAGAGCAACATGAAAGGAGTTAGTGATTTTAAGGCTCTTAGGAATCTGGAGTTTGAAACAAACCGGATTCAGTTTAGCAGTTACCGTGTATGGACCGATGAATCGTGGAGCAAACTTCAGAGAAGGAACTCGGAGCTTGATGTTCCTGGTAGAGAGCCAGACTTTGTCCCCTGGCTGAAGAGAAGGCGGTTTACGCCTGCGGCGGTCGGCAAAGCCTTTGAATTTTTCAGCAGCTGCCCGGAGGGAATCATGAACGTGACCCCAAACGGAATTGAGAGACTCCTGAACCGAAGCCAAAGCTGGAATGTCTGGAGAACAGATCATGGGAAGAGGAAGTTGAGGGTGTTTTCCATAAACTGTGAAAAGGGTGTCTTCTGCGAACTGGTATTCACATGATTGTTATGGGAGAATTCTGCCCACGGGAGTAGAGAGGACCAATCGTCATGGTGAGAAGACACAAAGGTGCGAAGAAAGACCTCTAACTCCTGATTAACCCTCTCAGTCTGTCCATTGGATTGGGGATGGTAAGAAGAAGAAAAATCCAAGACAATATTGAGGGATTTGCAAAAGGCTCTCCAAAAACGAGACGTGAATTGGACTCCCCTGTCGGAAACAATATGAGAAGGGACCTCATGTAGGCGGAGAATTTCTCGAATGAAAATGGGAACCAAGGCAGGGGCAGAAGGAAGACCAGGAAGAGGAACAAAATGAGCCATCTTGGAGAATCGATCGATTACCACCCAAATGACTGTATTATTCTCAGACAGTGGGAGATCGGTGATAAAATCCATGGCAATATGGGCCCAGGGTTCCTTAGGAATGGGCAAGGGCATGAGGAGACCAGCAGGAGCTTGTGTGGAGGATTTGGACTGAGCACAGACATGACAAGCTTTAACGTAGTCTTTGACGTCTGAGCGGAGATTAGGCCACCAGTAGTGACGACTGATGAGTAGGAAGGATCGGAGGAATCCAGAATGCCCTGCCACCTTGGAATCATGTCCCCAACGAAGGATCTTAGCTCAGTGGGGACAAAGGTCTTACCAGGCGGAATTTTTGACTTCAGGGTGGTAGAGTGGGCAACAATGCATGAGGTAGGAATGATCGGCTCAGGTTCAGGGGCGGACTCCTCGTCCAAGGTGTCAAATGACCTAGAGAGCGCATCAGCCCGACCGTTGCAGGAACCAGGTTTGTAGGTAATCGTGAAATTAAAACGGGCAAAGAAGAGACTCCACCTGGCCTGTCTAGGATTCAGACGTTTAGCATTCTGTAGATACTGTAAATTCTTGTGATCGGTAAAGATCGTTATGGAGTGAGGGGAACCCTCCAAGAGATGACGCCACTCCTCTAACGCCAATTTAATTGCGAGAAGTTCCCGATCACCGATGGCATAATTCCTCTGCCTGAGATTTTTTTTTGGAGAAGAACGCACATGGTTGGCGTCTCTTCTCAAAGATTTGAAGAAGCACAGCTCCCACCCCCATTGAGGAAGCGTCCACTTCAATAAAAAATGCATTCCCAGGATTTGGTCTCCTCAAGAGGGGGCCAGAAACAAAGGCCTGTTTCAGGTTGTGAAATGCAGAGACAGCTTCGGGAGGCCAGTCTCTGGCATTCACCCCCTTCTTGGTCAAAGCGATAATAGGCGCGGCAATGGAAGAGTAATTCCTTATGAACTGCCTATAATAATTAGTGAAGCCAAGAAAGCGCTGTGTGGCCTTGAGGCTAGCAGGAAGAGGCCAGTTGGTGATAGCCAAGACCTTCCCAGGGTCCATACGAAGACCCGAACATGAGACGAAGCACCCCAAAAACAGGACCTCAGAACATTCAAAGGAACATTTCTCCAGCTTGGCATAGAGATTGTTCTCTCTAAGACGTTGAAGTACAGTGCGGACATGGTTTCTGTGGACGAGCAGATTTTCAGAAAAGATCAGAATGTCATCCAGATAGATGACAACAAACTGGTACAGCAGATCTCTGAAGATTTCATTGACAAAGTTTTGAAACACGGCTGGAGCATTACACAGACCAAAAGGCATCACCAGATATTCGTAATGCCCGTCTCTAGTGTTGAATGCAGTCTTCCATTCGTCACCCTCCCGTATTCGAATGAGATTGTACGCGCCTCTGAGATCCAACTTGGTGAAAATGGAGGCACCCTTCAACCTATCGAATAGCTCAGATATTAAGGGTAAGGGATATCGATTTTTAATAGTAACCGCATTTAAACCCCGATAATCGATGCAGGGTCTTAAGGTACCATCCTTTTTGGCAACAAAAAAGAATCCTGCCCCTGCAGGCGATGAGGATTTCCGGATGAAACCTCTCTCCAGATTCTCTGCGACATACTCCGACATGGCCTGGGTCTCTGGGATGGACAGAGGGTAGGTACGACCCCTGGGTAGAGTTGCTCCGGGGACAAGATCAATAGCACAGTCAAAAGACCTGTGGGGAGGAAGCACCTCAGCTGATTTCTTACAGAACACATCCCGGTAATCGCTGTATGCAGCAGGAAGATCAGAAGAAACAGAAGTGGCAGCAACCGGAAGACTCTCCTTGGGGGTCACCTTGAGAAGACACGACGAGAAACATGAGGGACCCCAGGCCAGGATCTGCCCAGAGACCCAGTCCACATGTGGAGAGTGGAGCTGTAGCCAAGGGAGGCCCAATACAACTGGGGTAGAGGCCTTGGGAAGAACAAGAAAGGATATCCACTCCTGGTGGAGAATCCCTACCGACATCCTAATGGGTAGCGTCTGGAAGCGAATAGGGCCCCCTGGGAGAACAGTGCCATCAATTGCCGAGACTACCAATGGGGTAGTGAGAGGTGAAAGGGTAAGCTTCATAGAAGAAGCAGTTCTCCAATCCATAAAATTGCCGGCAGCCCCGGAATCCAGGTATGCAAGGGTTGACTGAGGAGAAGTGCCTACATGAAGGAACACCGGCAAGAGCAGGCGAGAAGGTGATGTTTCTGGGTCCAATACTCCACCTTCCAAATGTATTAGACCCGAGCGTTTCCCGGACGAAGCGAGCAGGAGTCACGAAAATGACCCTTGCCCCCACAATAGAGGCACAAGCCCAGAGTTCTGCGCCTAGCACGTTCTTCGGGGGTTAGTCTGGTCCGGCTTAGCTGCATAGGTTCTTCAGCAGGTAGAGGATGCTCCACGGAATGAAGGGAGGGGAGCTCAGACTGGCTAGGACCCAGAGAGTGCTGGCGTCTTTTTTCTAAGGACCTCTCTTGAAAACAAATGTCGATCTGGTTGCATAATGAAATTACATCGTCCAGACCGACGGGAATGGCTCTTCCCGCTAATTCGTCTTTCACTCGGTCAGAGAGGCCATGTAAAAAGGTAGCGACCAGGGCCTCATTATTCCAGCTCAATTCAGCTGTGTGGATACGGAACTGAAGAGCATATTGCCCCACTGAACTAGATTCTTGGCGAAGACGTAAGACAGCACTAGCCGCTGAAGAAGCCCGAGCCGGCTCTTCGAAGATATTACGAAAGAGCTTCAAGAAATCGGACAGACTGGAAACCACCGGATCGTTCCTCTAATCAGCAGGGGGGCAGCCCAGGCCAAAGCTTCACCGGAGAGGAGGGAAATTATATAGGCTACCTTAGCCCGGTCAGACAGGAAGCTTTGAGGCTGAAGCTCAAAATGAATTGTGCATTGGCTGAGAAACCCCCTGCAGGCCTTGGAGTCCCCAGAGAAACGGAACGGAGCTGGCAATCTTAGTGAGTGTGAGGCTGCGACTGGTGCGATAGGTACAGCCGCTGGTTGTACTTGGGGTTGCGGATTCGGGGTTCCCAAGGAGACCTGAAGCTGCTCGAATCGAGAAGCCAGATCCTGGAGGAATCGCATCACCTGAGTCTGATTTGATTCCTGGGTTTCAAGTCTGCGAACTGTGCCCTGCAATGGATCATCCGCGGGGAGCGGGATGTCAGCCGGGTTCATGGCTGATCAAACTGTCAGGGTCACCTGTGGCCAGGTGACAGATGCACACCGTAGGGGGACAGGAGTGCACCGCGAGGTAGTGAACCCTATGGCTGGCTTCTGCGGATAGGAAACTGGGTGGTTGTGGAAAGCGGGACCAGAGGAGCACAACCGGGATCCTAACGGAAGCTAGAGCCAAGATTCCCCAGGGCGCGGAGTCTAAGACCCAGCTGGTCTTCTCCAGGGCCTCTATTGGTGAGGATGTTATGCTGCAGCCTGGGACCAGGTCGCGGCCCCTGGAGTTTCCTAGCTCACGCCCCGTAGGATAAGGGGAAAAGAGGGGAAGCAGCAGCACAAGGTAAGAGAGAACCGAATAACAAGCTGAAGGTCAGGGGCCACAAGCAGACAAGGATAACGAAAGAACGAGCCGAAGGTCAAGGGTCACGAGCAGACAGGGATAGTCGGGGACAAGCCAATAACGTAACAGAGAGACAGACGTAGCACACGGCAGGCAGGAACCCAAACACACAATGCCTAACAAACACGTTGATCAGTAAAGCAGGCTTGCAGTGCACAGGTTAATATAGTGTTCTGTGATAGGGCCTGGGGTGGAGTCAGGCTGGGAGGAGATTATAAAGGAAGCCAGGTGAAGGAGGTCTGGTCTCTAAGATGAACACATGAGGAGGAAGGTAAGATGGCAGACAGACATTAATGCATATCCATGACAGTTTGTTTCGGTGGCTGGCCCTAAGAAGGGCCTTGCGGTCTCGTCGGCCACCATCTCGAGGTGGATCCGACAGATCGTGATTCAGGCTTACGCCATAAAGGGTCGGGCGCCCCCCTTTCCTGTCACGGCGCATTCGACCAGGGAAATAGGTGCCTCTTGGGCTTTCCGACATCAAGCATCTGTTTCCCAGGTGTGTAAGGCGGCGACCTGGTCGTCCATTCACACTTTCACTAAATTTTACAAGGTTGATATAAGTGCATCTTCGGATGCTTCTTTCGGCCGCAAAGTTTTGCAGGCGGCTGTTTAGAGTTGCAACTCCTCAGTTGAGGAGCTCTGTTTTGTTTTGGGGTGAAGTTTATTTTTATGCTGTTCCGACCCCCCGTTTTTTTGACACTGCTTTGGGACGTCCCACTTTTTCAAGATTAAGGCTGTGTCCGTCCATGAACGAAAGAAAAATGGACGGACACAGCACCCACCCCTCCTTTTTTAAGTTTGTACTGCTTTTTGAAGAACTGATCTGCGAGATGCAGAGAGAGGGGTTATACCCAGAGCTGTTTGCGGGCTTTCTTGTGCATCATCTTTAGAAGAGGCTTCCCTCTGGGATGACAGCCATGCAGACCAATTTGATGCAGCGTGTGGCATATGGTCTGATCACTGACAGGCTGACCCCCCCCCCCCCCCACCCTCCAACCTCTGCAGCAATGCTGGCAGCATGTATATGTCTATTTCCCAAAGACAACCTCTGGATATGGATATGGCGCTGCGCACTTGCACTCAACTTCTTTGGTCGACCATGGCGAGGCCTGTTCTGTGTAGAACCTGTCCTGTTAAACCGCTGTAGGGTCTTGGCCACCGCGCTGCAGCTCAGTTTCAGGATCTTTATGTAGAGCAACACATTTTTTCAGATTCTCAGAGTTCTTTGCCATGAGGTGCCATGTTTAACTTCCAGTGACCAGTAGAAGAGTGTGAGAGCGATGACACCAAATTTAATACACCTGCTCCCCATTCACACCTTAGACCTTTTAACACTAACAAGTCACATGACACCGGGGAGGGAAAATGGCTAATTGGGCCCAATTTGTATATTTTCACTTAGGGGTGTACTCACTTTTGTTGCTAGCGGTTTAGACATTAATGGCCGTGTGTTGTTATTTTGAGGGGACAGCAAATTTACACTGTTATACAAGCTGTACACTCACTACTTTACGTTGTAGCAAAGTGTAATTTCTCCAGTGTTGTCACATGAAAATATATAAAAAAAAATATTTACAAAAATGTGAGGGGTGTACTCACTTTTTGTGAGATACTGTGTGTGTGTGTAATCCGACAATTCTGGGTAGGGGGCGCACATGCGTCGTTACACACTTTGGAAGCCGATCGGCAGGTGCACGTTACTCGATGTCCTCTGGCACCCGCCAATTGGCAGGCAAAGGGACAGAACTGCGATCTGCCTATGTAAACAAGGCAGATCATAGTACTGACAGGAGGGAAGGGACGGAGTTTGCTTCCTTGCAAAGCAGGGCATTAATTCCATCTCTTCCCCTAGTAAAATCACCTCAAACAGTATAGTAAAACACTGGCTAGGCACACAGTTAACCCTTTAATCGCCCATGATTTTAACCCCTTCCCAGCCAGTGTCATTAGTACAGTGACAGTGCATATTTTTAGCACTGTTCACTGTATTCGTGTCACTGGTCACCAAAAAGTGTCAGCGCCAGAATGTCCGCCGCAATATCGCAATAGTAAAAATTTATATTTATGATTGCAGCCATTATTAGTAAAATAAAAATATCCCATAGTTTGTAGACGCTATAACTTTTGCACAAACCAATCAATATATGCTTATTGGATTTTTTTTACCAAAAATATGTAGCAGTAGCAATACATATTGGTCTAAATTTATGAAGAAATTTTATTTTATTTTTCAAATTTTTTTTGGATAGATTTTATAGCAGAAAGTAATTATTTTTTTTCAAAATTGTCAGTTTTATTTTTTTGTTTATAGCACAAAATTGATTGTTTTGAGTTGATCAAATACCACCAAAAGAAAGTTCTATTTGTGGGGAAAAAAAGGACATACATTTTATTAGGGTACAGCGTTGCATGACCACACAATTGTCAGTTAAACGCAGTGCCATATTGCAAAAAGTGGCTGGTCATGAAGGGGGTAAGTCTTCTGGCGGTCAAGTGGTTAATAAAAGTGTTATACTAAAAGTGGACCCTGCATTCTAGATCAGTGTTTCTCAACTCCAGTCCTCAGGCTGGGTTCACACTGGTCCGACAAACGCTCTGACATTGGGAGCTCATGTCGCATGACGTGTGAAAATCAATGTTTCCCTATGAGAGCTGTCTTAACTGGTCCGACACAAGTCGGTCCGACTTTGAAAATGCTCCCTGTACTACTTTGGTCCGACTTTGATCCTACTTCAGCCCATTGAATATCATTAAAGTAGGATCCTTGTCCTAACCATCCGACATTTGACATCCGACATGGTGATTACAGCAGCAGTAAAAGGAATTTATCTCACCCTGGGATTGTTTTGATTGGTCAAAGGACAAGTCAGACTATCACAAAGTCGGATCAAAGTAGTATCCTGTTCATGAAAGTCGGATGGATGTCGGACCAATGTAGGATCAATGTAGGACTGATGTCGCAGAGCAAAGTAGGATGAAAGTTGTATGACTGTCGTGTCGTACCAGTGTGAACCCAGCCTCAAGGCGCACCAACAGGTCATGTTTTCATGATTTCCTTCAGATGAAATGGCTGTGGTAATTACTAAGGCAGTGAAACTGATTAAATCACCTGTGCAAAATAGTGGAAAGCCAGAAAACATGACCTGTTGGGGCGCCTTGAGGATTGAAGTTGAGAAACACTGTTCTAGATTTTCAGTTGAGAATCACGTTAGCAGTGTTTGTGGAAAGAGGTAGTATTGATAATATCTGTTTAACAAAAAATTGTATGTTAACAGGATGGGTTACCCCATTTACCATGCCAGCTGCGTCTCACAGAGATGCATTTTTTTATGTATGTAAAGAAATCCTGTGCTGCCCACCAGAACACTATACTGCCCTGCTCTGCATAGAACGACTGCTTCCCATCTCAAATTCACAATATTAGCTTGTTATTGGTATACAAGCATCATGGGGATGCTGCCCTGGTGTACTGTATGTTGCTTAGTGTAAAAGACTTGGCTACAGCGGTCTGTTTATTTTATTGTGTATTTTCTCTACAGGCGAGTGAGTTTGGCTGAAGCTTTTCTGACGGCGGACATTGTTCTTAGCACTCTGCAGAACATTTCTGAGGGACTTGTGGTTTATCCAAAGGTAAGATAAGACACAACTTTAGAAGCCTAATACATAAAAAGCTAAATCAAAAATGTTTAAGTCGTACATGACGTGACACAGGATCTATATAGTCTTTAACCATACTTTCAGGCAATTGGACGCTTGCAAAAAAGAAAACTGCAATGACATCCCTGATCTAACCCCTGCCATGCCTACCTAGGTTCAGTTTATTTACTGGTGTCATTAGGTGATGGGTGCCTTCTCTCTGCTGAGGGAAACTTGCCAATTTTATGTGAAGGATTTTTTCTTTTCTTGGAGACGCTTCTGGGAAGATTCCTAGCTGCACTAGAAGCTCTGCACATCCTCTCTGCAGGCTCTGGATAGGCTGACTCTTTGGCTGAGCCTTGGGGGCTATGCCTGGACCCTGCCTGGGGAAGATGTGGAGCCAGTCTGTAATGTCACTTTGGCATTGGATCCTGAGTGGGCACTCATCTTTGCACATAATGCATTGTTACGTTTGCAACAGGGTGCAGTACAGGTCCAGGACTGTAGTCTGCTGGATGTGTAGCCCTGTCCCTGAAGACCCCTTTTGGAGGTGTGCCCATTGTGGAGAGTGTCGCCAAGTTGAAGTCTAATCTCTTGGCTCCTAAAGTGTAGAAACACTCCTGTGGTAAATACAGGATTTGTGCCCTTCTGATCTGTCCCAGTGTTCCGCAACCCCTATGCAAAACTTTTTTTTCTTTTAATTCAACTCTATTTTCATTTTTCCCAATAAGCAAAATTTCCATACAAAAACAGTAAAATACATTCCTTAAATCGTCTCATTTAGGATCAATTCTTTTCCAAAACAGACTTTCTAAATATTTGAAATCTCGAGTATCAATCCTGGAGTTTCGACCATGCTTTCCATATCTTTTCAAATCTACCCTTACCTTCCCTTCTCATGTAGGCCAGTTTTCCCTTAATATACTGTTAACCATTCTCAGCCAATTTATAATAGATGGTGGTCTAGATTCTATCCATTTCCAGGTAATCGCCTTTCTAGCTTGATAAAGACATCTCAGAACTGCTGTTCGTGTAGCCCCAGATCCCACACTCTGCTCCATATACCCCAGTACACATAATACCAGAGCTTTCTTTAGGCGGTATTTGATCATCTCTGCGGTTTTTATTTTTTGCGCGTGTACTTCAACTAAGAAGGCCGCAAGTTTAGTTTGGGCCCTGAAAACAGCTCCGCCAACCCCCGGCAATGTACTCAACCCCCTACTGGCACAGTTAGTATTGGCAGCAATATATATTTTCTTATACTGTATGAGTAAACCCAGACAATAATGAAAAGGGTATCAAATTTACTTTGAGTTGTTGGTAAGAAAAGTTAACAGTGGTAACGGTTCACAGATAATAAATTGCAGAGCCCTGCAGCAATAACACACTATGCATTTAAGATGAACAGTAAAGGTGCGCCGCGTGGGCGACCGTTAACTAGGCGTCCTGTGACGCAGTAACCAAATGAACTAACTAGCTGGCCAGGCCTGGCTCAGATATCTAAAACTCAGTCTATAGGGGATGATGGTTTCTTCACCGGCAATTCTTTAAAGGTGGTGCACATTAACAGAATAACATTTGTAATCCAATGGGAAAGGTGCGATGAACTAAACACGTTACTTCATGAACTAGAAATAAACTTGTGAGCCCCGGCAGTCTATAGGCACATTAGCAACAACAGTATATGGTCTGAGCATACGCCCTCTCACCCCTCCGGACGCGATCCCAGTCTGGGAACTTCCACCGACTGTGTCCTCACACACACAGTGTCTCCAGCGATCGGGTCCCCGATCCAACCAAGGTTGTAGACAAGCGAAGTCAGATGCCACCCAGGCTCGCAGTGGGGTGGAAGGCTCTTTGGTGCTGCGCAAGGCCTCAGGCTTCAGGCCTTGCACTCCGGCACATCCGCACAGGAGGATCAGTCACTGAAGTCTCGTGTCCCAAAGAGGCCGAGCCCAGCCTCGCCTCCTCCTTTTATAACCCCTCCCATGAGTCTCTGGGGTGGAAACATACCGAAAGGGATTCTGGGCAAGGTAGTCCCGAGAGTCTTAAAGGGGACCCCGCTACACGCTATAAACAAAAAAAGACAATATTTTGTACATTTTGCTAAAATAAATATCCCTATTTTTTTTTTTTTTAAAAAGCTATTTTTTTCCTCAGTATAGGCCGATATGTAGCCTTCCACATATTTTTGGTAATAAAAATCTCAATAAGCGTATATTAATTGGTTTACGCAAAAGTTTTAGCGTCTACAAAATAGGGGAAAGATTTATGGCATTTTTATTATTATTATTTTTATCTTTTTACTAGTAATGGCGGTGATCAGCAATTTTTATCGGGAATGCAACATTATGGCGGACAGTTCAGACACTTTTGACACATTTTTGGGACCATTGTACTATAAAAATGCACTGATTACTGTGTAAATGTCACTGGCAGGGAAGGGATTAAAGTGGTTGTAAACCCACTCTGACAACTTGCACCTACAGGTAAGCCTAGATTAAGGCTTACCTGTAGGTGCAAGAAATATCTCCTTAACCTACACGGTTAAGGAGATATTTGCAGAAAAGACTGCACCAATGTCTACGGCGCAGGCGCACTGAGCCTTCCGGTTTTCGAATGGGAAATGCCGGGAACATGCCGGGAACACGCGCATGTGCAGGGATCGTGCCTGTCCCGCGCACATGCACGGGAGTGACGTCATCGCCGCTCCGGCCAGTCACAGCGCCGGAGCGGCGGAAGGCGCTCGGAGGGGACATGGCGGGGAACGAGGAGCGCTTCGGGGGCTTCGATCTCAGGTAAGTGCCACATAATGAAAAAAAGAAGAGGGTTTACTTCCCCTTTAACAGTAGGGGTCGATGAAGGGGTTAACTGTGTTACCTAGGGAGTGATTCCATCTGTGGGGGCATGGGACTGCCTGGGTGAGGGGACCAATCGTTGTTCATACTTGGTATGAACAACAGATCGCTCTCCTCACCCCTGACAGCACGGAGATCTGTCTGTTTACATTGACAGATCTCCGTTCTGTGTCTGTGTGGAGCGATTGCAGGTGCCCGGCGGTCATCGCGCATGCCCCCTAGTGATCAAAAAGCGAACCGACGTACAGCTACGTTGGTTCGCCCTGGAGAGCCAACCTGCCGTAGTGTAACTGCGACGGCTGGTTGGGAAGGGGTTAAAAAACTGAGTTTATTTTGTCCAACACCTCATCCCAGTATTTATATAGTTTGGGACACCTCCAAAGCATATGGATCAAGTCTCTGACTGCACCCCCACATCTGGGGCAGGATGTATCTGGATGTTCCCCAAACAGAAACAAACAATCTTTTTGATGCGTCATATGCTCTGTGGATAATATAGAACTGTGTAAGTTTCTGGGCTGATAAAAGAGATAATATATCTATTGCGATCACTGTACCGTTACATTGCGCATCTGTTAATTTCCCCACGTTCTCCTCCCATTTTTTTCTACTTGAAAGCTGAGTCTTTTTTCAATACCTTTTTAGATGTTTATTTTTGTACAGCTTCACGATTAACCCCTTCGGGGAAGTGGCATCTACTAAGGTTTTCAGTAGGGGATTATATTCCATTCTAACCTCCCCTCTTTAAATTTTGTTGTGAATGCGTGTCTTAGCTGTAGGTACTGATAGAATCATTTGGATTCTCAAATAGAAATTTCTTTCAACTCCTGAAATGTCCTCAGTACCACGGCTGTATATAGTTGGATAGTCTTACCACCCAGCCTGTAACGCTCATGAGTTATAGCCAGTAGTAACGTTACCCACCTCCCAGCCTCCCACTTGTTGGAACTTGGCTGCCAGGAAGTAGCTCCTCTATCTCTTGGCAACTGCAGAACCAGTAGATGGACTCTAACTTGTCCTTCCCTCCAAATCAATTCCCTTAAGAGGCCCTCCAATTTTTTGAACCACACTCCGGGGATCCATATTGGCAAGTTCTGCAAAATGTATAGAAGTTGAGGCAACCATACCATTTTAATCAAACTGCAGCGACCCACTACTGACAGGAGGAGGCGGTTCCATGTCCCACATTTTACTCCAAATGCCCTTATCAAGGGCTCAAAGTTTTTTAATATATAGAGCTTAGGCTTTACCGTTGTGTTCCCAAATATTTAAAACGCTCTACTACCTGTAAATGTCTAGCACTCTCTGGTAGCTTCTGTTCTACTCCATCCACTGGGAGAAGAACAGATTTCCAGAGAACAAACCAAATCTTTGAATGATATCCATTACTGTTGTTAGCGAGTGGTTCACGTCTCCCAAAAACAGGAGGATATCATCCGCATATAGCGAAATCTTTTCCTCATCCGTCCCCCTTCTAAAAAAACTCTTTTATACTGCCCATTGTGCTAATGGCTATGGCTAAAGGTTCCACCGCACAGGGCAAAGAGCAGGGGCAACAAGGGACACCCCTGCCTGTCCCCCAAGCCAATGGAAAATATTCAGAGAATCTTTCATTAATCTTCACTTTCGCACTTGGGCCAGTATACAGCAGCGTAACCCATTTTGTAAATACAGGGCCAATATTAAATGCCGACAGGGCCGACCACAAATACTGCCACTCCAAGCTGTCAAATGTTTTGACAGCATCAAGGGACAGCATGATTCTTGGTCTGGACTCGCCTGATGGAACTTGTAAGTTTAAAAATAACCTCCTAATATTTAACAATGTTTATCTGCCAGGAATAAAACCACATTGATCAGGATGAATTATGGTATGGATTATTTTACTTAGTCTTGTGGCTAACACTTTCGCCAGTAATTTAACATCTGCACAAAGCAGGGGGATTGGTCTATATGATTCAGGTGGAATTGGGTCTTTCCCCTCTTTTGATATTATGATTGTGGCCTCTGTCATAGATGCCAGTAATTCTCCCTTTTCCAGTGCCCCGTTTAACACCTGTAGTAGCTCTGGCAGCATTATCTCTCCATATTCCCTATAAATCTCATTTGGTTATCCATCTGGTCCTGGTGTTTTATGATGTAGCTGATTCCAATATCGCCTCTTGTAGTTCTTTAATAGTAATCAGTGTTTCCAACGATACCCTATCTTCATCCAAGAGATGTAGAATAGTTAAACCCTGAATAAAATCTTCCATTTCTGTATCTACCTCCCCCACATAAACTTTATACAAGTCAGAATAGTAGTCTTTAAAGCGGTGTTCCACCCACAAATTTTTTTCTTTAAAAGTCAGCAGCTACAAACACTGTAGCTGCTGACTTTTAATAAGGACACTTACCTTCCAGGGAGCCTGCGATGTTGGTCCCCTAAGCCGATCCGTCCATCGGATCGGGTGCAGGCGCCGCCATTCTAACTAGGGGAAACCGGCAGTGGAGTCTTGCGGCTTCACTGCCAGTTTCCTACTGCGCGATTCACGCAGCGTTTTGTGAATGGCCAGCTGTCTTTTGGGACACACACAGGTCCCATAAGACAGTGGGGGGGGGGAGATTATCCTTTCCCATGAGCACAGGCGAGGGAGGAAGTGAACTAGGAGCTCCGCGGTATAGGAAGTGGCAGATTAGGACGACTGCCTAGCAACTGGGCGTTTCTGGTAAGTAAAACAATTTTTTTTTCTCCAAATGTTTTTTAATAGGTTTCAAGGAGACTGCTAATGTAAAAAAAATGTATCTTGTCATCCATGGACTGACACAGCTCTAATACTGAAACCCATGGGTATATGTCCCTGCTTGCAGGAGAAGATCTAGGCAGAATGTTAGATGTTAGAAACATACATTCTAGAAAAAAACAGAGCTGAACAGCCCCGCCCAGGGGGGCGGTCCCTCCAGACATAACCCTCCTACCTGCAGCTAGCAGCCTCATTTTTTTCTGCCTAGCAGAAGGAGAAGACGTGGCTCTCTCAGGAGCCAGTCTCCTGGAAGATTTTTAAATGTTTTATTCCTTTTGAGAATTTTATTTTATTTTTGAGACCTTCAATCAACTGTCGGCTGGGCAACAGGTTGGGTACACTAGTATCCTCGTAGTCTTCCCTGTCTGACCATCGAGTGTGCTGATCCTCGCCTTGTGTGCGTGAGACTCAGTTCACGACATGCCCCATGACTCCAGGGGTGGCCGGGTGGCTTTTATGCTCCCGCGGTCCTCACAAGATTGAACAGTACTTGCTGTATCTTTCGCGGTGGACCGGGCCGACAGCTACTCAGTACTACTCTGTGATAGGTCTGTCTGAAACACGCCAGTGGGTCCCTTTGGGACGGGTAAGTAGTCTCTCCTGCATCAGGTGAGTACATTCTGGCTGTGTTTCTCTGTTTAGGGGGGTAGTTCCCTGTCTCCCCCCTGTATGCTGCTCTCTGCACCCTAATCTGGCGCTGAGCTGTGTGGGGGTACCTGGGGGTCACTCTGGCCTGGCGGAGGGGGCGCTCATGTCTGTGTGCTTGGGCTGGGAAAACGTGGGGTGTTTGGAGACGCCATTAGGCGCTTTGGCTGTAATTTTGCTGCGCTCGGCGGCCATCTTGCCGCGGATCAATGGCGCAGTATTACACGCGGCCGGCGGCCATTTTCTTGAAGCCGCTGCGCTTTTACGTTCATTTTTGTCCTCTATCGCCCGCCCGCTGCTGCTGCGCGAATCTCCTCACACTCTCCTCGGGCTTCAATCGCGCTGGCAGTGCGGTGCATATAGCGGAGCTGAGCGGTCCTCTGAAGGGTTGGTGGGGCCTCTGGGTGTCCCCTCCTCAGTCAGTGCAGCCAGTGGGTGGACTGTTTATTCACTTTATTGTGCATAAGGTCTCAGAGGGTGGCGAATATGGAGTCTGGTTCACCTGCTTCAGAGGCAACTGGCAGTGCTCCTGCACCTGTGGTCCCTATGGACCAGTTGTCGGCAGTCCTGGAAAAATTTCTTGTCCGGATGGAAGCGGTGTGCGAGCCTAAGGGGGTTATAAAGCGCCCTCTCCCCACACAATCTCACACATGGGGAGTGCTCTGATTCAGATATGGGCCTAGCTGCTGCTGCTCAGGACCCTAGCTCTGAATATTTTAATGTTTTTGAACAGAACATTCC
Source organism: Rana muscosa (assembly GCA_029206835.1). Taxonomy (NCBI): domain Eukaryota; kingdom Metazoa; phylum Chordata; class Amphibia; order Anura; family Ranidae; genus Rana; species Rana muscosa. The sequence goes on from CM055120.1 coordinate 441,020,382, forward strand.
TTGTGAGGAAGACTCCAGTTCTGAGTCAGTAAATGACAGGGCGCTTGTAAGTGAACTCATGATCTTTTACACAGCTTCCTCACTGCGTCGAGAGCAGCATGGATGATACAGTGGTACACAGTGCCCCCCCCCCCCCGGTCGGTGCAGCATGGTGGGGGGGGCTTTATTCATTTATTTCTATAGTCCCTGTGAGCCTTCTGTGTGATGTCTCTGAGGCAACAACAGGGTCTCTGCATCTGTGGTTTCCCGCCATTTCCTGGGGAACGCTCTGGGCTCTGACAGGACCACAGTCTGGGGTGTCAGATGTTACCTTTTACCTGCATGCTGCTTCGGCAGCACATTTAAGCAGGTTGGAATGATACAGAGAAGATTATGCGCCTCTGCGCCATAATTAAAACGTATCTTATAACTCTACACTGGATACATTCACAGTATATGTATGTGTTATTGATCTCTGTGTCTGCGTGGGTTTCCTCCCATGTTCCAATGCTGTGTCTTCAGTGCCATACACGATATAAACATACACAATATGTTTATACACGACTCTAAATACATTCACAGTATATGTTGGAAGGCCAGCATGGTGGCCTAAATTTATGGGAGGAGCCCGGCGGCTATATAGCCAGCCCACTCCTCCACGAGCCTTGTCGGTATTCCTGTGCGCACCACGTGGTTTCCGGCGCAACGTCATTACGTCATTTCAGTGCGACCCTTCAGCAGCGCGGCACAATTTGAAGCACTCGTCCCGGGATTCAGCGCCGTACGCACGTCTGGCTTGGCCACCACAGGTAGGCTCCGCTTCTCATCCCGTGTATAGATGCCATGTCGGAGATTTTGCTCTTTAACCAGCAAAATCTCCCCTTAGACCCCCGCACAGCCGGTCGTTCTTGTGACAGTGTTCACCCGGCGCCGCAATCCCACTCACGGCCGCGTCTCACCGCACTATCGGGTATCCGGTGCTTACTACCGTTGCACCCGCACCGCCCCCCCCCCTCACCCCACTGTTGTTACCTTTGTTCCGTCAGACGCTGCGTCAGGTCCGAGTCCAGGCTGCATCCGTGCACCGACTCGCACCAGCGCGCTCCACTCCCCTTGACAATTGCACTCACAGTGCACCAGCAATCCCACTTTTTCACAGTCTGTGTTAAAAGTAAAGATCAGCTGCTCAGTGCTATACTGCCAAATCCCTCCAATTCCCTAGTGCTCTGAGGTGCAGCAGCAGTTGCAATGTAGCCACCGTTTATTCATTTGTTACATTTAAATGGGCATGCCCACCTCAGAGCAAGACCCCTGTTGTTTTTCAGCCCCCATTTCTGCACATGCTCCAGAGCCCGGTGGTTTTTCAGTCACTACTGCAAAACGTACCGATTCACGTCTCTGTCATGGGTCATTTCGGCCACTCATTTAGCAGGGACACAGCTGTTCAAGTTTCACGCGCATTCTCGGCAGCTTCGCCCTAAACACGCACCAGTCCTGCACGGCCCCATTTCGGTACATGCTCCAGAGCTCGGTAGTTTAGCCGCATAGCAAACGCACCGACTCGTGTCTCTGTCATGGGACATTTCTGTCACTCACTTTCACCATCGTTACCGCATCCGGTTCGCTCAATTAGGTACAGTCAAATCAGTCAGTACCCCCTCGTCACGTATTATCTGTTGTTTCTCCCCCAGATCAGTCAAAACCAGGTCCATCCTGCACTAGGTTGGACGTCATTTCTACAGGTAAAAAAAAAAAAGAGAAAGGGAAAAATTTAAGGGGGAGAAATCCCCCATAGAAACAGAAACAACCCCGATTGTCGCGTCATCCCTTACAGGTTCCGGTCACCACCCCAACCTCGGAGGACAGGACATCCTATCCAGGCCCGATTTACTCAGAGCCATGTCTCAGGCCGGCAGTGAAGATCTCACCGCCCCTCCTCCACCTTCTCCCGCCTCAGAGAGCGGCAGCACACGTTCCCTCAGGGGATGGACCATCCCCAAGTTGACCGCAGAGCTGAGACGCCGGCAGGTGCCCTTCCCGGCCACAGCCAGGAAGGCAGAGCTCTTTAGGCTCCTATTTCCGCCACCAGCCTCAACCGACCTCCCCATGCCAGCTTCACCTGGACCAAGCACACAGCGGGCATCCCTGCAGTCTATTGCCACAGCCGTCGCTCAACTCCACATCCTGGTAGCGTCCTTGTCTACCTCAGTCACAGCCATGCAGGCCAGAGTGACGCTCCTGGAGGTCCACCCACCCACCGTCACTTCTGACCTTCCCGTAGTCCAGGTCCCGACACCCCCTCCAGCTATACCTACAGGCAAGTGCCCCGTTGTCCTCCCAGCACATTTGGTCCCAGCCAGCATGAGGAAGGACATCCTGGATGGCAAGGACATCAACCTTGCCTCCCTACTAATTGCAGTCCACGATGTAGCGGATAACAAGGCCTACACATGGGGAGATGTTTCAGTGGTCCTCAAGGCCAAAGACCCGAGTCTGAATCGCAAATTGTCAGTGCCAGAATTTGCGCTGGCCTTCGGGACTCTCAGGGATGTGATATGCTCGGCCTCCCCCAACAGACGGGAAGAGTTGGACCTATATCTCCACACCTTGGTGGATCTAGGTTACAAATACGGAGGATTTTCGTTCTACGACTATCACCGCTCCTTCTCAGCCAAAGCAGCTGCCAGGCTGTTTCAGTTCCAAACAACCACAGACTGGAGTCTCATGGATACCGAGCTGTTCTGCCGCCACTTCGCTGGTCTACGCTCACCTCTATGCACGAACTGCCAGTCCTCTACCCATACTGCCACTTGGTGCTCTAACACCACCAATGTTCGCCCCCACAAAGTCCCCTCCACCTCAAGGGCAGCTCTAGGCTTACCGGCCTCCCAGCAGACGACCCAGGTGGACAAGTTCGGACGCCCAGTACTGACAGCAGGGGGAGCAGCCATCTGCAATAACTTCAACTTCGGATCCTGCAACTTTAGCCAGTGCCGCCTGCTTCTTGTTTGCCTCGTGTGCCACAGGGCACACCCCAAGACCCTGTGCCAGGTCAAGCAACAGAAAAAGTCTTGACTAGGCCAAGTCAACGTTCTGTGGCTGGAGCACTACCTCATTTCACACCCCACCCCCTCTCTCACCACCTTCCTCGTCCAAGGGTTCACAACCGGCTTCCACACAGGCCTCATCTCCCTACCCCACACGTCTCACGAATGCAAGAATCTGCGTTCAGCCGCCACAGACGAACAGGCCTTAGATCAGCTGTTGCACACCGAGCTGCAGCGAGGCTTTGTCATAGGCCCCTTCACTCAGCCCCCTTTCAACACCTGGAGAGTCAGCCCTATTGGGCTTGTCAAGGGCAAGTTCTCGAATAAAGTTCGCTTGGTGTACGACCTGTCTGCGCCTCATTCTTCCCCCATCCCCAGCCTGAATTCCTTAATTCCCTCGGAAGAGTTCTCCCTTAAATACGCCTCCGTAGACATGGCAATCCAAGCCATAATCAAAAGTGGCACAGGCTCCTGGCTCTCCAAAGCCGATATCTGAGATGCCTTTAAGCTCCTACCCATCCATCCGTCCCTCTGGTGCTGGCACGGCATGCAATGGAGAGACTCTTACTACTTTGCTACCAAGCTGACTTTTGGCTCCAAGAGTAGCCCCTGGCTCTTCGACACTTTCGCACGGTCTCTCACCTGGATACTGCTGCACCAAGCCCAGTGTCAAGAAGTCATCCACTACTTGGACGACTTTTTGCTGATTGAACAGCCTGATACGCCCCCGAAAGACCTCGACAAATTAAGAGTCGTCTTCGGAAATCTCAATGTTCCCATCGCGGAGCATAAAGTAGACAGTCCAGCACACTCGGTCACCTTCCTCGGTATCAATCTGAATACCACCACCATGCAAGCCAGCCTCCCCCCCCCCCCCGACAAACTGGACCGCATTAGATCAGTACTCCAAACTTTCACCCGCACACGGGGGTGTACTAAGAAACAGTTGCAATCCCTTCTGGGAAAGCTTAATTTCGCGATAAGGATCATCCCCCAGGGACGGTCCTTCGTCTCACGTCTCCTAGTTTTTCTTTCCCAGTCACAGGATCCCGATCAGATCCTTAATCTAGACACCGCAGCAGTAGCGGACTTGTTTTTTTTTTTTTTTTTAATCTTTATTTTATTTGAGATAAAATGCGTTATACAAAGTACACATATCATAACCTTTTTAAATCTAACATATCTCCTATTTATATTTTTCCCACGCCCTACCCACCCACCCCCCGCCCCCAAGGTCCGCCCTTTTCGCCATCTTAAGTTATCTCAAAAAAAAAAAAAAATTTTTTTTTTCCGTTTCTGTCATTCCTATTACATATTTCTCTGAACACTTAAACTCACTCCATTTCCGCCAGGTACTTCTATGTCTACTTTCCATTCCCTGCTCTCTGCTGCTCAGGTACTCCATCTCATGCACGTAGTCTACTCTCTGTATCCATTCTTTTATGGATGGGCTCTCCACTTGCAACCATTTTTTGGGAATCAAGGCCTTTGCAGCATTGAGTAGGGAAGGGACTAATGTTTCTTTATATTGTTTTTTGGTTTTATTTGTCCCATGGAACAGAACATTCCAGGCATTTTGGGGTATCTTTTCCCCAGTGATTTCATTTATATACTCCAATATAATATGCCAATATTCTTTTATTTTTTGACACTCCCACCAAATATGCATTGTTGTTCCCCTTTGCCCACATTCCCTCCAACACTGTGATGATCTACCTGGCTGAAATTGATTGATTCTCACCGGGGTTAGATGCCACCTCACCAAACTCTTATAGTTCGCTTCTACCGTTACAATATCTGTCGCATAGTCATGTACTGCTCCAATCATTTGTTTTTCATCTAGTTTTATCCCAAGGTCTTGTTCCCATTTTCCTATAAAGGGGAGGGCCCCGGTTCCTTCTAAATCTGTTAATATGTTATACATTTGAGATATTCCATTTTTCGTAGGTGTTTTAATATTGCAAAGCTTTTCGATTGGGTTCAGTGTCTTCTCCTCTCTAACTGGTTTGGGAATTGTGCTTACAAAATGTTTAAGTTGTGTGTATACCCATTCACTTAAAAACTGCCACCCATATGTTGTGATTAGTTCTGTTCTCGCCCTTATTTTCCCTTGTATCATTATGTCTTTTATTTGTGCATCCCCTAAGTACCTCCCCATCTGAGTCCCGTTTCCTGGAACAAAAAAATTTGTTCCTGCCAACGGAATCAGTGGGGAGTTATACTCCCATTTTTCTCTTCTATATATTTTGTCCCATTCTTTAAATACTATTTTTGTTAAACCATGTATTTGTGAACTGTGTGTCCTATACTTCGGTGGAATCCATATTTCTTTCCCTAATGGTGCTGTGTATAGATTATTCTCCATGTTTACCCACCTCTTATTTGTGCTGATGTTTGCCCATTCTATTAACCTAGCCAATATTACCGCCGTATAGTATCTTTTAATATCGGGGGCAGTCAATCCTCCTTTATTTTTTTTCCTTGACAAGAGCGTATAACCCACTCTGGCTTTTCTATTTTGCCAGATAAACTTTAAAATTATACTTTTTATTACTCTAAAAAAACACTGGGGTATCTCTATCGGAAGCATTTGAAATTTATATAAAATTTTTGGTAAAATCACCATTTTCAGTAGATTTATCCTCCCTATCCAGGAGATTGGACTCCTCGATAGCTTTTTTAATTCTGTTTTTACTTCATTTAGCAATGGGATATAATTAGCACCATATATTTTTTCCAGTGTCGGCGTTATTCTAACCCCCAAGTAGGTCAGTGCTTCTGTTTCCCAAGAAAAAGGGAATTCTTGCTGCAACGCTATTACTTCTTGTTTCCCTATTCCTAGATTTAATATTACAGTTTTTGTTGGATTAATCTTGAAGTTTGTAAGCTCCCCATATTTTTTTATTTCTTTTATAACGTTTGGCAATGATATTCTTGGGTTTGTTATATATAGAAGTATGTCGTCCGCGTATGCTGCTATCTTATGTTCTTCTTCCCCCACTCTGACCCCTCCTATGTCTACATTTTTCCTTATTTTCTCCAACAAGGGCTCCAGTGCCATTACGTACAGGAGGGGTGAGAGCGGGCATCCTTGTCTTGTTCCATTGAACATCTCAAAAGTGGACGACATACTTCCATTTACTTTTACCCTCGCCGTTGGATGTTTATATAGATTCTCTATCCATTTTATATATTTTGGGCCCATCCCCGTATTGCGTATTGTCTCCATCAGGAACCCCCAGTCTACTCTGTCGAATGCTTTTTCAGCATCTATCGACATGAGCAAGACTGGGGGTCCTTTCTTCTGTGTCCTGTGCATTAGTAGCAATGTCCTAATACTATTGTCCCTGCCCTCCCTTCCTGGGACAAAACCTACCTGGTCTCTGTTTATTAAATCGGGCATCAGGCTTTTTAACCTTGCCGCTAAAACCTTTGCGTAGAGTTTTATGTCTACGTTTAATAACGCAATAGGACGATAGCTTGAGCATATGGATATATCTTTGCCTATTTTCGGTATTATTGTAATATCCGCTAGCAGGGATTCTTTTCTGATTTCCTCGTTTTCCCCTATTTTATTAAAGTAAGTACAAAGAACTGGTACCAATTGCTTCCTGAATTTTTTAAAATATTTTATTGTAAACCCATCAGGGCCTGGACTTTTCCCTCCTGGTATTTTTTTTAAGGCATCATTGATTTCATCCTCTGTTATTGGTCTCTCTAGGCGTTCAATATTCTCTGTTGTAATTTTTGGTAATTTCAGATCGGCTAGGTATTTTTGTATTTTACTTATCTTATGATGTTCCTCCTGCTGTATTACATTATTTTTGATTGCATATAGGGAACTATAGTATTTCTCGAAAACCTTTGCAATCTCAATGGTTTTATATTTTAATTCACCTTTTTCATTTTTTATTTTTTCTATATAGTTTAAGGTTTTTTTTCGCTTCGAGATTTTTGCTAAGTATCTTCCTGGTTTATTTCCCCATCTAAATCTTTCTTTTGCCACATTACAGAAAACTTTCCTTGTTTCTTCCTCCAACAATTCCCTTAGTTGTTCTCTTTTTATCACCACTCTCTGATGCATTTCCTGATTTAATTGTGTTTTGTGTTGTTGTTCCAGATCATGTAATTCCTTTATTGTCCGTTTCAAGTTTATCTCCCTTTCTTTTTTTTTCCATGCCCCTATTGAAATTAACTTTCCTCTTATAAATGCCTTATGGGCTTCCCATATTGTAGCCCTCGAGACCTCTGATGTATCGTTTATACTAAAAAATTGCTCTATTTCAGTTATTAAATCTTTAATCACTTCTTCATCTTCTATTAGTTCTTCGTTTAACTTCCACGTCTTTTTCCTATTTTCCCTTTCTTCAAACTTAAGTTTTACAATTACCGGGGCATGATCCGAAATTGTTATTGTTTCAATGGAGGTGTCTACCACGTATTCCAGAATTGCATGGTCGACTAAGATGTAGTCCAATCTCGTGTACGTATCGTGCACCGGCGAGTGAAATGTATAGTCTCTTTTATTTGGATGGGCTATTCGCCATATATCTAACAACTGATGTGTATACATTTTCTTTTTTATCAGTTTCATTTGTTTATTCTCTCTCATCAGTGCACCAGACGTACTATCAAGACCATAGTCCATTATAAAGTTGAGGTCCCCTGCTACAATCAGATATCCCTGTTTAAATTCCTCTAGGGCGTCTAATATTTTTTTAAAGTATTTTTTAGGGTGCCTATTAGGGCAATAAACATTTACTAGTGTATACTTGATTCCCTGCAGAGTCCCCTTCAAAAACAAGAAACGGCCATCTGGATCTACTCTTCTACTCTCTAATACAAAACTTACATTTTTCCCTATGCCAATCGCTACTCCTTTTGCCTTTTTATTTGGAGAGTCTCCATAATACCATGTTGAGATTATCCGTGTATGCAATCTAATATTTGAATCATGAGATATATGCGTTTCCTGTAAAAAAACTATATCAACTGCATACCTTTCTAGTTCTCTTGATATCATATGTCTTTTTTTAGGGGTATTTAAACCTCTTACATTATATGTCATTACTTTAACCTCCATCATTTGTTTTAATTCCTTTATACCTGCCTATTTTTACAAATATATTCACATGGTTCAGCATGTTAATCCCTCTTAATTCCGTGTTTCTCTTTACTGGCGAAAATTTACAGACCTGTCTTATTTCCCTGTCCCTTCCCCTCCCCCCTCCCCCCCCCCTCCCTTTGACCTCATGGTCTGGAGCAGATACGGTCTTCTGATCTATGGGGACAGTCATGTCCCTCCTGCTCTCTCTGGCCCGAGGTGGAGTTCTGTATAGCGCTTTCGGTCCCTCCTCTCCTATTTAGAGACGTACTTCCTAAGCTCCCGGGGTCCCGTTTCTCCTCCTCTCGATATTTCCTATTTTCCCCATAACTTACCAATCCCCCCCTCCTTTCCCTCCCTCCCCTCCCCCTCCCTCCCCCTCCCTCCCAGTTTCTATCGCATCAAGAAAGACAGACAGAAAGCGAAAACTGGAAAAGAAAAAAGGTCTATTATCTCGTTTGTTCTATCTTTCCGCTGTGTCCTTTTTCGCTTATCCATCTCTATTCAGACCCTCCCCTGGGATAGGAATCCCTAGTTTTTCACAAAATTCTCTAGTCTCTTCGACAAAACGTAGTTTTGCCGTAATCCCGTTTTTTCTCCCTATCAGACATGCGGGGAAACCCCAGTTGTATTGTACCCCTTGTTCCTGCAGCATTGCTAAAAGCGGTTTTAACGTTCTTCTTCTATTTAGTGTTTCCTGGGACAGATCTTGGAAGATTTGAATATTACTTTCATCGAGTCTTATTGGGGGTTTTTCTCTCAATTTCTTCCATATTTGGTTCTTTTCCTCCCAATTTTCGAATCTTACAATAATATCTCTTGGTTTCTCTTGTGGTATTCCTTTTGGCCTTCTTAATCTATGGGCCCTCTCAATTTTAATTGGGTTTATAAGTTCTCTGTCCATTACTGGGTTAAATATTTTCTTTATTACTTCTGTTAAATCTTCATTTTGGGGGGCTTCAGGGACTCCACGTATTCTAAGATTTTTTCTTCTGTCCCGGTTCTCCTGGTCTTCTATTTTATATGTCTGTTCCTGTTGGTCTCTTTTTAGGCTTCGGATGTCGCTTTCTAATTTTTTTATTTTTATTAGATTACTATCCGCTGTTTTTTCGACTTCTTCTACCCTCTCCAACATATGTTCCAGATTTCTGTGGAATATTGCCATATCTGATTTAAGCGATTTTTCCAACGCCGCCAGCATTAATTGCATCTCTGTTTTTGTTGGGGGGGATTCTATATTTAGGGAATACTCTGATCTTCTCTGTTCAAGCCCGTTTTCTGGGTCTGTTTCCGTTCCAGGCTCTACAACTGCTTCAGTCTCTGTGCCTTTATTCTGACCCCTTTTTTTCTTCTCCTTCTCCTTACTCTCCAACTGTCCCATCTTAGCCCCTTGTTGTTTTTCACTTGCCTGTTTCTCTCCGTTTCCGCCATGTGTCACATATTTATTCATTGGTCCTGGGCTCTGGGTTGGTGGGAGACTTAAGCGGGGTGATTTAGGGACTGCACCCCCTCTTCCCGATCTTCCCCTCATCATTTTGCTGCAGAATGCCCAGTAATGCTTATTGGCGCCTGTCAACGCTGTTTAGACGCAGCAAACAAACAACAAAAAATTTATTTTGTGTCTTTTTCCACTTCTGAGGCCGTTGTGTTTTTATACTTTTTTTTTTTTACCTTCAGCATAAGGAAGCGGTTCTACTGGGCAGCGCTAAATACACCTGCCCTTTTGCATTTCCGTATGTTCCGGTATGATCCAGTGCAATGTATTAGCAGTGTATTAGCACAGATAGTGGCTTATGGTATCATCATCTATCGTCCATGCCCCATTGCCCTAATCAGCGATTATTAAGCAATTATTAGACAATTATTAGGCAACTAAGGCAGGCCCAAGCTATTGCTTTGTATAAATCAAATAAAACTACAGTTTGCCCTTGCACTGATCCAATAGTGCCTTTCAAGTTTAATCCAATATCTTCTATATTGCTTGATTACGAGTACTGTTAGTCACGTTTTGGGAGAGGAGGGGAGGCGAGGAGAAGAGAAGGGGGTCTCCTTTACGAACAATGCTGGCTTACATATATTGCTGGCTTATATATTTTAGTAACACACATTAATGTTCCAACCAATATTAGTAACACACATTCATTAATGTTCCAGCCAATAACATGCCGATGACATGTAACATGTAACAGAGGCAGTGAAGTCGTCTTACTCTTACTCACGGCTTCTTTCCTTCCCTGCTGTGTTCGCCACTCACCGTCGCGGCGTCCTCTCGCTGTTCATTCCCTGATCCCACGTTAGAGCCACGTTAGAGCCACTAGGGTCACCCAAAGCCATCGATAGTTCTCTTATTCGGGCTGGGTTAGGTGTTCAGCGATCGGGCGAGCTGTACACAGAGGCGCGCTCCTTACCTCGTTCCGCTCGCCTCCCCTCACTGACCATGGGGGAGGGGACGGGAGGGACTCCCCGCTCTGTGCGTTCTAGCGCTGTCCTGCTCCCGGCACTAGGCGCTGGATCTTCAACCTTTACAGGCTACACCCGGGCGGTAAGTGACAGAGGGTTTAGGCGGAAGGTTAGGCGGAGGGTTAGGCAGAGGGTTAGGCGGGGAGGGGCGGCCATACAAGCGGCGTGTTCGCCATCTCCACTGGAGGAAGAGCAGGAGACTCCGGGTTGCACGCTCAGCCTACGGCGCCATTACTAGACTCCTCCCTCCAGTTAGCTGCTGCGGACTTGTTGATGTGGGAAGAGTTCCTCACCAGTTGGAACGGGATATCCATGTTCATACCCACGATGTCTCCCCTCTCCCCGCAGGTAATCACAGACGCCGCAGCCTCCAAAGGCTTTGCGGCAATTTTTGGCCACCACTGGTTTGCAGGATCATGGCCGCCAGAGATACTAGCAATCCCAGGCTTTACTCAGACTTCCTCCCTGTTTGAGTTATACCCGGTGGTAGCAGCCGCCCGGTTATGGGGCCACGATTGGACAGGACAAACTGTAGGCTTAACCACTGACAACCAGGCCACTGCCGACATTGTCAACAAAAGCAGGTCTAAGTCGCTCACCACGATGTCCTTCCTACGTAGGCTGGTACAACTCTCGTTACAACATCAGTTTAATGTTCACTGCACCTTCCTGCCGGGCAAGTATAATCTTGCCACAGACGCTCTGTCCCGCTTTAATTATACGTCCTTTTTTCAGCAGAGACCCGGAGCCGACCAGCCCTCAGCCCCTATCCCTCCTTGGTCTCAGCTGACCCTGGACTAGGACACCACCTACAGCAAGCGTCACAGCTCATCAATCAATCCCTGTCTTACAACACCTACCGTGCAGCCTGGGACGTTTTCAGCAAGTTTCTGGCACCCCGCTCCGATAATACGGCCGTAGACGAAAAGCACGTACTGGCCTTTATCTCGTACTGCCATAATAGCTTGGCCTTTTCCCACAACACCATCCGTCTGTACTTAGCAGGCATTCAGCACTTTTTGGCCTTACAGGATCCCGCAAAACCCTCGTTGTTCACGTCCCACGCAGTCAGAGCCGTCCTACGAGGAGTCCAGAAACTACAACCCATTGTCAACCCCAACGTCTACCTATAACCGGTGCCATCTTTAGGGACATGTCCAACATCCTCGCCACATCTCCGTTTGGCCTCCTCCCTAGCTTGGTCATACAAGCGGCCATCTATTTAGCTTATTATGGGTTTCTACGGCCAAGCGAATTCACCTGCAATAATCCCACCGGCCAAGTCTTGCGCAGACGTCACTTAGTTCGCCATCCGACTCACTTCACACTCCACCTTGCAGTGTCCAAAACTCAACAGTTGGGCGCCGGCGTGGAGATCTGCATATATAGAACAAGCAATGCCTGGTGCCCAGTGGCCATATTGGATCGCCTACTGTCATACCTACCAGCACAAGCAGACTCTACTCCCCTACTCCCTTTCCCGACCAAACCTTTAAGCACCTGCCAGTTCGTCAAGCATGTGAGGACCCTTCTTCGAAGTCTACATCTCAACCCAGCTCACTATACAGCTCACTCGTTTCGTATCGGGGCAGCTTCGGCCGCCTCCCGCCATGGGGTGCCAGATCATGTCATTAAGAAGCTAGGCAGATGGAAGTCCGCCTGCTTGGCCCGGTACATTCCTAACCCTCAGCTGGAGATCGCACAAGCTTTTTCCAAACTTGCTCAGTAAACAATCCAATAAAATGATATCCCTACCTGAATGTTTTTGCCCCCTTATTTTGGCATACCGTCCGTTAGGCCAGGGCATGCTTCAGGTCTATCTATGTTGTAAGTCCGCGTCAATGTATCTTACACATATCCTACCGGCCATAGGGCTCCGACCATAAGTTGGAAGGCCAGCATGGTGGCCTGAATTTATGGGAGGAGCCCGGCGGCTATATAGCCAGCCCACTCCTCCACAAGCCTTGTCGGTATTCCTGTGCGCACCACGTGGTTTCCGGCGCAAAGTCACCCACCCTCCCATCCCCTATTAAAGCATCCTCAGGAAACCATTTCTCTCCACAATATCTACCACTAATCTTGGGTATGCCCCCTTATTTTGGCATACCGTCCGTTAGGCCAGGGCACGCTTCAGGTCTATCTATGTTGTAAGTCCGCGTCAATGTATCTTACACATTTCCTACCGGCCATAGGGCTCCGACCATAAGTATGTATTATACTCTCTGGGTCGGCGTGGGTGTCCTCCGGGTGCTCCGGTGTCTTCTCACGCTCTCACGGTATGTGCGCTTCGGCTCTCTGCACAGTATAAACATGTTCAATATGTTTATTGCACATATTGTGAATACTTACAGTATGTGTATGCTGTCTGCGTGGGTTTCCTACGGGTACTCCGGTTTCCTCCCACACTCCAAGGGTAATGCACAGCGTAACCATGTGCAATATGTTTATTCACATGCTATCATTCCTACATGGTATCTGTGTGCTGTCTGCGTGGGTTTCTTCCGGGTGTTCCGGTTTTCTCCCTCGCTCTGACAGTCTGTGCCCCTTTTGGCTCTCTGCACAGTTTAAACATGTTCCATATGTTTATCACGCATACTATAATACCTACGCGGTATGTGTATGCAGTCTGAAACTTGTGCGATTTGATTATCCACATGCTAACATACCTACACGGTATGTGTGTGCAGTCTGCGTGGGTTTCCTCCGGGTCCTCCGGTTTCCACCCACGCTACATGACATGCGCGCCTTCGGTGCCATGCACAGTATAAACATACACATTATGTTTATACACAACACCAAATACATTTACAGTAGATGTATGTATTGTATTCTCTGGGTCTGCGTGGGGTTCCTCCGGGTACTCCGGTTTCCTCCCACGCGCCAACGGTGTGCTTGCCTTCGGTGCTATGCACACAGACATGTTCAAAATATTTATCACACATACTATAGTACCTACACGGTATGCGTATGCAGCCTGCGTGGGTTTTATCCGGGTGCTCCGGTTTTTCCCCCGCACTCCAATGGTGTGCGCATTTTCAGCGCTATGCACAGCATAAACATGTGCAATTTGTTTATTCGCATGCTAACATGCCTACACGGTTGTGTACGCAGTCTGCGTGGCTGGTTTCCGCCCACGCCCCAATGATGTGCACGCCTTCTTGGCTGGCACAGTATAAACGTGTTTAATATGTTTATCCACACATACTAAACTACATACGCCGTATGTGGTTGTACTATGCTCTTTGTGGCTGAGGGGGTTTCCTCCCACGCTCTGCGCGTTTTGACGCAATACACAGTATAAACTATGTGTTTGTACAATCAGCACTTATCAATGGAGTAGCTGCTGGATGGAGCATTGTCATAGGGATCCCTGGTATCAGGGGTACCACCTTCCACCTGCCCTTCGGTGGTGATCGGGAGCGCTGGCTTGGACTGTGTTCGCCATGCTGAGGTTAGCGTTACGCCCGGTAGTGGCTGCTTCTCTGGTGTTTCTGAAGCTCAATGACTGGGCAAAAGCCTCTGCTTCATCTATCAATTGACCAGCAGGTGCACTGCAACTGCTTTAGCCTCTAGGGTCTCTGTGTCCGGGGTGGGTCTGCGCCACCTGTAGAGGCTGAGTTACTGGTCCACTGACCGAGTTTCTAGGGAAGCTCTGTCAGGTTGCCTTTTTTGGCCAACAATTGAGGCACCCCGTAAGCCGGGGCCTCCCATCTCTGATACATTGAGGGGTCTCCTTGGGATTATCATACCCATCCCGCTGCAGGACGGTCCTGTCGGCCGTGTGCATTCCAGGGGAGGGGTCCTTACATCCGGAGGTGTTTTCACCTCCTTTACCGGAGGTGGGGCACCGGATGTGGACCTTTTTGGCCTCTCGACTCACTCGCGAGATGTTGAGATTTGTGGCCAGGTCCAGGTATTCCAGGTAGTCAGACGCGTTGGTGGCCTGTGGGGGCAGTATCGCCTGATGTATGCTTACCCTCCGCTACTGTTGTTGCCTCGCCAGCTTCGCAGCGTAGTGGTCGAAGTCATTCCGGTGATCCTCATTGCTCCGGAATGGTGACATTGGTACGCCCATCTAGTTCGGCTAGTCGCAGACGTTCCTTGGCGACTGCCTATTTGGGTGGACCTTCTGTCTCATGGTCCCATACTTCATCCTCCTTTACGGTCCTTGGGTTTGGCATGGCTGTTAAAGCCAGGTGCTGAGAACCGAGGTCTCTCGGATTCGGTCATTTGATCTATGTTGTGGGCACAGAAATCTTCCTCCAGAAAGATCTGTCACCGTACCTGGAAGGCTTACATTGCTATGTGCGAGGAGCTTGATGGCGTCCACGGACGTATTCCGTTCCCAAGATTTTGCTGTTCTTACAGCGTGGTGTGACCCAAAAGCTGGCCTTGCGTACCATCGAGGGTCGGATTTCAGTCCGGGCTGTCTTTTTCAACGACTGATAACGGGCCATTCCTTGATTAGCACCTTTGTGCAGGGGATTCGCCATGTGATCCCCCCTCTCAAGCCTCCTCCCCCTCCTTGGGATCTGAATTTGGTGCTCTCGGTTCTCCAAGAACATCCCTTTTGAAAATATCAGGGAGATTCCTCTCTTCACCTTGTCCCAGAAGGTGGCTTTCCTAGTGGCCATTACTTCTGTTGGACGGGTGTCTGAGTTGGCGGCCTTGTCCCGCAAGTCGCCTTACTTGGTCCTTCATAAGGATAAGGCGGTGTTGCGCCCACGACCGTCTTTCCTTTCAAAGGTGGTCTCGGCCTTTCACCTTAATGAGGACATTGTTCTTCCGTCCTTGTGTCCTCACCCATCGCATCCCTGAGAGTTTGCGCTTCATACATTGGATGTGATACGAGCCTTACGGGTGTACCCGTCTGCTACTGTTTCCATTTGGAAGTCTGACTCACTGTTTGTGTTTGTCTCTGGTCCAAAACAGGGCCAAGTGGTGTCGTCTGCCACCTTTTCTAGGTGGATCAGACAGACCGTTATACAAGCCTATGCCCTTAAGGGGCGGGCGCCTCCCTTTCCGGTTACGGCGCATTCCACCAGGGCAATTGGTGCTTCCTGGGCTTTCCGACATCAAGCGTCGGTTGCACATGTGTGCAAGGCGGCGACCTGGTCGTCCGTTCATACCTTTTCTGAGTTCTATAAGGTTGATGTGGCTGCATCTTCGGATGCTTCCTTCGGCCGCAAGGGTTGCAGGCCACTGTTTAAAGTTGCAACTCCTCCGTTGAGGAGCTCTGCTTGTTTGGAGTGCAATTTTGTTTTTCCTTTACTACTGCTCCCACCCTTTTCTGATACTGCTTTGGGACGTCTCACGTGTTTCAGTATTAGAGCTGTGTCAGTCCATGGACGATAAGAGAAAATAGGATTTTTGTACTCACCGTAAAATCCTTTTCTCTGACGTCCATGGACTGACACAGCGCCCACCCTTCTCTAAGGTATGTAGTGCTTTTTTACGAACTGAGGCTGCTAGCTGCAGGTAGGAGGGTTATGTCTGGAGGGACCGCCCCCCTGGGCGGGCTTTTCAGCTCCTGTTTTTTTCTAGAATGTATGTATCTAACATTCTGCCTAGATCTTCTCCTGCGAGCAGGGAATTATACCCACGTGTTTCAGTATTAGAGCTGTGTCAGTCCATGGACGTCAGAGAAAAGGATTTTACGGTGAGTACAAAAATCCTATTTTTTAGGATGGACCTCCGCTTTAGAGACATTCACTATTTCTGCTGGACACATGGTCACCTATCCAGCGTGAGTCTCGATAGACATTGTGATGGCCGTAGAGGTATTTTTAGACCTTGCAAGGAGGGTCAGCATGTGTCCACTACTTTCTCCCTCCTCATAGTGGGCGAGGTTTAGAAAGAACCTTTTATTCTCAGCCTTCTTCAGGGACAATGTTCGATATAACTGTTGTACCTTGGTCCATTTAGCAAAATTTTCTGATTGATGGTTCTTCTACATATACTTTTTCCATTTCGGTCACTTCCACAAATTATATTTCTTTCTCGTACATCACGGGACACAGAGCGGCATAGTCATTACTATGTGGGTTATATAGATACCTTCAGGTGCTGGCACTGGCAACTTCCAAAACCGGAAGTACCCTCCCCTATATAAGCCCCTCCCATCCGGGAGCACCTCAGTTTTTTGCCAGTGTCTAAGGTGTTGGCCAAGAAGTAACATGTGTTTTTCACTGAGCTTGCGTACAGGTTCTTTTGGGCCTCAGTAAGCTATTCCGGATCCGACCAAAAAAGCTTCATAGCTAAACGGTCGGTACCCGGGCCTTGCAAGAGAAGAGCAAGGTTTTGCCTGTAATGCCTCTCTTAGGAGGGCTGGACCCTGGGATCCAGAGCTCTGGTCATACCCACGACCAAGATGTTTTCTGTGCAGGGTGCTATACAGGTCCAGGGGAGTAGAATCCTTGGGAACCCGGTCCCTGAAGGTTTAATTACAATGCCTGCCGTGATAGGTGAAGTTTGGGCTTCTGTGGACCAAACAGAGTCCTGCGGCGAGGAAAAGGTAAGTGGGGACCCTCAGGAACTTGGTTCTATTGAGGGACCCCCAAGCCTATTTTGTCTTTCTGCCTGTTACCTAAGGTATTCCCGCTAATATTCTGTGTATGCCTGTTACTACTGAGAAAATGTAAACATTTTAGTAGTAGGCAAGAAAAAAAAAAAATGTAAGACCGCGGTACCTGTGTTAGACACTAGAGGCCGCTATGGTTCTTTTTCTTGTAATGTGGATTTTTTTCTTCCAAAATCAAATCCAGGCAGTTGGTAAGTTCTCTGCTGAGAAGCTGTCTCCTCTGCCCTGTTGCTGCGCTCATCCATCCCCGGGCCCTGCGGCAGGGACCCTGGCTCCCATCTAGCTCCTTATTTTTTTCAAAAAAGGCGCCGAAGGCGCACGTGCCCACGCGCGTGCGCGTGCACGCGCCTCTATATATAGAGGCGATCTGGAAAAAGGGGCGGAGCGGGTGGATGACACTCGGTGTGCGCCGCGGCGCTACTGCGCATGTGCGGGCGTCCAGCGTGTTTTAAAGCACAATCATAGCTGGCTATTGAAGTGCACAGACAGAGCTAGCAACAGTATAAAGGCACACAGAGGCGGTTGATGCAGGCATCCCCTAGAAAGGCACTTTAGTAGACACCAACTGTTTTATAGCAGCAATTGTGCTAGACTATTCTCAGTAAAAGTGGTGTATTACAGCTGGAATACCTCAGCTTTAGGCTTAGGAATATGCCGTCCAGAAGCTCCGGAACTGAATCTTCCAGGAAGCGAAGGGGGTCTCATCGGGCTCTGAGGATCTTGGGCATGCTTCTGCTGCACCAGTCTCCCCTGAAGTTCAGAGGTAAGTGACCTTAGAGACCCCACAGGGGTACTTGGTACTGTGGCTGTCCTCAGTTCACCTGCTCCTGTGTAATAGAGGAGGTTTTTTCCTCAGCTCTGGGAGGATTAGAGAGAGATTGTCAACATTGATCGATCAGGATGAGGTTGATTCTGTTATAGAGGAATCAACAGTGGAGGAACCTTTTCTCAGCATCTCAAGCTGAAAGATTATGGGTTCAGTCTCTGACTAACATGGTCCGATCAGCATTTAAAAATGCACCTTGCGGAACCATCAACCACTACTGTATCCTCGTTGGGGTCGCTAGAAGCCCCCAGACTGTCTGTTCTTTTCCACTTCACCCTTTACTGAAAGGGCTCATTTACCAGGATTGGGAACATCCTGAGAAAATATTTATTCCCCCCAAGAGATTTCCGGTGGTCTATCCCATGGAGGATAAGTTCATCAAAAAATGAAAGGTCCCTACAGTGGACGCAGCCATCTCTTGTGTGTATAAATCACTGACATGTCCAGTGGATAATGTCCAAATGTTCAAGAACCCAATAGATAAAAGATTGGAGTCCTTATGAAAATCTGCTTCTTTCTACAGCAAGCTTGGTGACACAACCAGCAGTGGGGTCTGCTAAGCAGTGAAGGATCAGTTGAAACAGGTCTTGAGGGACTTGACAGATCAGCAGGCCCTTGCCCTAGCTGATCTACCTAGAGCCTTAGGCTTTGCGGTTGACGCCATAAAGGATTCAATCCATCAGGCCTCCCGCCTTACGCTGTCTGTAGTACATATGCGTAGGCTTCTATGGCTCAAAAACTGGTCTGCTGAAGCTCCCTGTAAAGAATGGCTGGTTAGCTTCCCATTTCATGGTGAACGCTTATTCAGGGAAGACCTGGACAAATATATCCAGAAAATTTCCAGCGGTAAAAATACACTCTTGCCGGTTAAAAACAGAGTTAGAGGTCCCTCTTTAAGAGGCCTGCTTCTCCAGTCCCTGGGGCATCGGCTGTGTAACAGTTCCGACGGCCTCCTCGGTCAATTCCCGGGGGTAAAAAACAGGGACAATCGCAGGGTAATGAGAAACCCTGGGTCAGGGGAGGTACAAAACCTCCCCCAAAGTTAAATTCATTGAAGGGTTGCCCCCACTCAGTCGGGTGGGGGGAGGACTCCAGTTGTTCGCAAGAGACCTGGCGGGACACGATCAAAACAGATAGGTGCTCTCCGCAGTATGTTTGGGATACAGATTGGAGTTAAAAGACTCTCCTCCTTCCCATTTTTGAGGTCAAACGTGCCAAGGGATCCCCGGAAGAGAGAGTCCCTCCTGTTGGCACTAGAACAACTATTGCTCCAAGGAGTAATTATGGAGGTTCCCCTGGAAGAATGGGGGTTCGGGTTTTACTCAAACCTCTTTACAGTCCCGAAGCAAACGGGGACTGGAGGCCCATATTAATTCTAAAAGGGCTAAACAAATTCCTGTATATCAGGACTTTCCGATGGAGTCGATCCGATCGGTGGCCACTGCCCTACAAGGGGAGGATTGGTTAGCCGCGATCGACATCAAAGATGCTTATTTGCACATTCCCATCTTTCCAGTCCACCAAAAATTTCTACGCTTTGCAGTAGAAGGGCACCATTTTCAGTTCAGAGCCTTACCCTTCGGTCTGGCCACAGCACCACGAGTGTTTACAAAAATTCTGGCCCTTTATTGGCCAATCTAAGAACACAAGGTGTAATGATAATGGCATATCTAGATGACTTGTTGCTGATAGACCACTCAGTGAAAAAACTAGATGTGGTCGTTCACAAGACAATCAAGTATCTGGAATCTCACGGTTGAATTATCAACCGAGACAAGTCAGCCCTAAAAACCAGTCAAAAGTCTGGAATACTTGGGGCTAAGGTTGGATTCAGGCCAGAGAAAAATATTCTTGCCTCGAGGAAAGGTGTTGTCTTTGAAAGATTTGATCCACTTAGTGGGTACAAAAAAGACAGCCGTCCATACTCCTGTGCATGAGGCTGCTGGGAAAAATGGTGGCATCATTCGAAGCAGTACCCTACGGTCAATTCCATTCAAGGAATTTGCAAGGGGCCATACTGTCAGCCTGGAACAAAAAAGTTCAGGCCCTAGACTTACAATGTCCTTGTCCCCTTCCGTTCGCAAGAGCCTCCGTTGGTGGTTGGTTCCCCAGAATCTGGAAAAAGGGAAATCCTTCAGTCCGATTTCTTGGAAGGTGGTCACTACAGATGCCAGCCTTAGAGGCTGGGGAGCAGTACTGGAGCAATGGTCTCTCCAGGGCAGATGGTCGGATGCAGAAAAGGCCCTGCCCATCAATCTCTTAGAGATACGAGCAGCCCGGTATGCCCTAGTAGCATGGACATCCAAACTCCAAGGGTCCCCTGTCAGAATTCAATCAGACAATGCCACAGCAGTGGCATATATCAATCATCAGGGGGGCACCAGGAGTCGTGCAGCCCAGAGGGAAGTAAATTACATCTTGAAATGGGCAGAAAGATATGTCCCAGCCATATCTGCGGTATTCATTCCAGGAGTGGAGAATTGGAAGGCGGACTTTCTAAGTCGCCAGCAATTATGCCCAGGGGAATGGTCCCTTCACCCCGAGGTTTTCTGGACAATATGTCAGCGGTGGGGAACACCGGATGTAGATCTTCTAGCATCCAGATTCAACGCAAAGGTGGACAGGTTTGTCTCTCGGACAAGGGATCCCCTAGCTTGCGGCTCGGATGCCCTAGTGTTCCCTTGGGATCAGTTCAAGCTGATATATGCATTCCCACCGCCACAATGGTTACCTCGATTACTCCAAAGAATCAGGGTAGAAAAGAAACCAGTGATTCTGGTGGCTCCAGCGTGGCCCCGAAGAGCGTGGTACGCGGAGATTGTAAAATGTCAGTGGGGAGTCCTTGGACTCTCCCACGTCGTCCGGACCTGCTTTCGCAAGGACCGATATACCACTCTTCCTTACCAGCCCTAGGTTTGACGGCCTGGCTATTGAAGCCCACATTCTAAAAAAGAGAGGGCTCTCTAATCCTGTGGTATCTACCATGATCAATGCCAGGAAGCCGGTATCCAGGCAGATCTACTATAGAATCTGGAAGGCGTACATCGCGTGGTGTGAGGCCAAGAAATGGCATCCACATAAGTACGTAATAGGTAGGAGTCTGGACTTCCTACAGTGGGCTGTAGATAGGAAGCTTGCCTTGAGTACTATCAAAGGTCAGTTTTCGGCCTTGTTAATATTTTTTCAAAGGCCCTTGGCTTCGCATTCACTAGTCAAAGCCTTTAGACAAGGAGTGATGCGTATTAGTCCTCCGGTTAATATTCCCATATGTCCATGGGATCTAAACCTGGTTCTGTCGGTTCTACAGAAACAACCATTTGAACCATTACAGCATATTTCCTTGGTTCTTCTCACCAGGAAATTGTTTTTTCTAGTAGCCATTTGTTCGGCTAAAAGAGTGTCGGAATTAGCAGCTATGTCCTGTAAAGAGCCATATCTGGTTATCCATAAGGACAGAGTAGTGTTACATCCTCATCCAGCCTTTCTTCCTAAGGTGGTATCAAGGTTTCATTTGAACCAAGATGTGGTTCTAACTTCTTTTTTCCCCAAACCTAGTTCGGTAGAGGAAAAGTTATTGCATAATTTGGATGTAGTAAGAGCAGTTAAAGCTTATCTAAAAGCCACTGCTCAGATTCGCAGAACGGATACTTTGTTTATCCTGCCGGAAGGCCCCAGAAAGGGTCAGGCAGCGTCAAAATCTACTTTAGCCAAGTGGATTCGACAGGTCATAATGCAAGCCTATGGCTTGAGAAGGAGACCCCCTCTGTTCAAAGTTAGGGCGCACTCCACGAGAGCAGTTGGAACTTCATGGGCAGTGCATCACCAGGCCTCCCTGGCTCAAATCTGTAAGGCCGCAACGTGGTCTTCAGTACACACGTTTTACTAGGTTCTACCAGGTGGACGTTAGAAGTCAGGAGGATGTTGCCTTTGGGCGCAGTGTGTTGCAGGCCGCAAAAGATCCTCATGTCTGATAGCGCTCAGCTTATGTATGGTGTATCCCCCCCCTCATTGGGCATTGCTTTAGGACATCCCACATAGTAATGACTATGCCGCTCTGTGTCCCGTGATGTACGAGAAAGAAAATAGGATTTTTATAACAGCTTACCTGTAAAATCCTTTTCTTGGAGTACATCACGGGACACAGAGCTCCCACCCCTCTTTGGGGACACTTATTGCTTTGCTACAAAACTGAGGTGCTCCCGGATGGGAGGGGCTTATATAGGGGAGGGTACTTCCGGTTTTGGAAGTTGCCAGTGCCAGCACCTGAAGGTATCTATATAACCCACATAGTAATGACTATGCCGCTCTGTGTCCCGTGATGTACTCCAAGAAAAGGATTTTACAGGTAAGCTGTTATAAAAATCCTATTATTCAACTCCCAATCCTTAGATTTCTTCCTCTTAGAAATCTGCTGGATTTTAATTCCTCTGAAATAAGCTTTAAGAGTGTCCCATACTATACTCTGTGTTGCTGATAGCCATACTCTGGAAATTTCAGGAGCATAATAGATTATCGTATGTTGTTTGTGGGTAATTGGCTGTAACCAAAAGGGGTAACTCTCCACTGTCTCCCTCCCCACCGTTTCCCTGACCCTGATGTCAGGACTAAAGGGGAATGGTCTGACAATTCTCTAGCCTCATATGCAGGGCTGACCCAAGACAATGTGCTGCCTGAGTTCAAGAATGAAATGCTGCCCCCCCCCCCCCCTCGAAAAAATACATCTAAAATTCAATTTATCAGAAAATCAGTTTTACATGCAACAAAGCACCTTGTCCATATGCAAAATTATATGACATACCATTACGTTCAAATCCAAACACAAACTCCAGTATTTTGTTTTATATAGCTTTATTTATATAAATAGCTTGACCACCTGAGGACCTGAAGGATTTTTCCCCTTAACCACTTAAGCCCCGGACCATTTGGTAGCTAAAGGACCAGAGGTGAATTCAGAATTTTGCACTGCGTTGCTTTAACTGTAAATTGTGCGGACATGCAATGTTGTACCCAAACGAAATTTGCGTCCTTTTCTTCCCACAAATAGAGCTTTCTTTTAATGGTATTTGATTGCCTCTGCGATTTTTATTTTTTGCGATATAAACGGAAAAAGACCAAAAATTTTGAAAAAAAATTATATTTTCTACTTTTTGTTATAAGAAAAATTGAATAAACTCAATTGTAGTCATACATTTAGGCCAAAATGTATTCAGCCACATGTCTTTAGTAAAAAAAATGTCAATAAGCGTATATTTATTGGTTTGCGCAAAAGTTATAGCGTCTACAAACTAGGGTACATTTTCTGGAATTTACACAGCTTTTAATTTATGACTGCCTATCTCATTTCTTGAGGTGCTAAAATGGCAGGGCAGTACAAAACCCCCCCAAATGACCCCATTTTGGAAAGTAGACACCCCAAGGAAATTGCTGAGAGGCATGTTGAGCCCATTGAATATTTTTTTTTTGTCCCAAGTGATTGAGTAATGACAAAAAAAAATTACAAAAAGTTGTCACTAAATGATATATTGCTCACACATGCCATGGTTATATGTGGAATTGCACCCCAAAATACATTCTGCTGCTTCTCCTGAGTACGGGGATACCACATGTGTGGGACTTTTTAGGAGCCTAGCCACGTACGGGACCCCGGAAACCAAGCACCGCCTTCAGGATTTCTAAGGGCGCAAATTTTTGATTTCACTCCTCACTACCTATCACAGTTTCGAAGGCCATAAAATGTCAAAATAGCACAAAACCCCCCCAAATGACCCCATTTTGGAAAGTAGACACCCCAAGCTATTTACTGAGAGGCATGATTAGTCCATGGAATATTTTATATTTTGCCACAAGTTGCGGGAATATGACAAACTTTATTTTTTTTGCACAAAGTTGTCACTAAATGATATATTGCTCACACATGCCATGGGCATATGTGAAATTACACCCCAAAATACATTCTGCTGCTTCTCCTGAGTACGGGGATACCACATGTGTGGGACTTTTTGGGACCCTAGTCGCGTACGGGACCCCAAAAACCAAGCACCACCTTCAAGGTTTCTAAGGGCCTAAATATTTGATTTCACTCCTCACTACCTATCACTACCTATCACAGTTTTGAAGGCCATAAAATGCCAAGATGGCACAAAACCCCCCCAAATGACCCCATTTTGGAAAGTAGACACTCCAAGGAAATTGCTGAGAGGCATGTTGAGCCCATTGAATATTTTTATTTTTTTGTCCCAAGTGATTGAATAATGACAAAAAGAAAAAAAAATGTACAAAAAGTTGTCACTAAATGATATATTGCTCAAACATGCCATGGTTATATGCGGAATTGCACCCCAAAATACATTTGGCTGCTTCTCCTGAGTACGGGGATACGACATGTGTGGGACTTTTTGAGAGCCTAGCCGCATACGGGCCCCCGAAAACCAAGCACCGCCTTCAGAATTTCTAAGGGCACAAATTTTTGATTTCACTCCTCACTACCTATCACAGTTTTGAAGGCCATAAAATGCCAAGATAGCCCAAAACCCCCACAAATGACCCCATTTTGGAAAGTAGACACCCCAAGCTATTTGCCGAGAGGCATGGTGAGTATTTTACAGCTCTCATTTGTTTTTGAAAATGAAGAAAGACATATTTTTTTTTTTTTTTTTTTTCAATTTTTAAAACTTTGTGACAAAAAGCAAGATCTGCAGAATACTCAACATACCTCTCAGCAAATAGCTTGGGGTGTCTACTTTCCAAAATGGGGTCATTTGGGGGGGTTTGTGCCATCTGGGCATTCCATGGCCTCTGAAACTGTGATAGGCAGTGAGGAGTGAAATCAAAAATTTACACCCATAGAAATCCTGAAGGCGGTGCTTGGTTTTCGGGGTCCTGTTTTCTAGGCTCCCAAAATGTCTCACACATGTGGTATCCCCGTACTCAGGAGAAGCAGCAGAATGTATTTTGGGGTGCAATTCCACATATAACAATGGCATGTTTGAGCAATATATAATTTAGTGACAACTTTTTGTACATTTATTTTTTTATTTTTTATTTTTGTCATTATTCAATCACTTGGGACAAAAAAATAAAAAATATTCAATGGGCTCAACATGCCTCTCAGCAAATAGCTTGAGGTGTCTACTTTCCAAAATGGGGTCATTTGGGGGGGTTTTGAACTGTCCTGGCATTTTATGCACAACATTAGAAAGCTTATGTCACACATCATCCACTCTTCTAACCACTTGAAGACAAAGCCCTTTCTGACACTTTTTGTTTACATGAAAACATTTTTTTTTTTGCAAGAAAATTATGTTGAACCCCCAAACATTATATATATTTTTAAAGCAAAGGCCCTACAGATTAAAATAGTGGGTGTTGCATTTTTTTTTTCCACACAGTATTTGCGCAGCGATTTTTCAAACGCATTTTTTGGGGGAAAAACACACTTTTTTTATTTTTAATGCACTAAAAAACACTATACTGCCCAAATGTTTGATGAAATAAAAAAGATGATCTTAGGCCGAGTACATGGATACCAAACACGACATGCTTTAAAATTCCGCACAAACTACATTCATTTTTAAAAGCATTTAAAAGCCTTTACAGGTTACCACGTTAGATTTACAGAGGAGGTCTACTGCTAAAATTACTGCCCTCGATCTGACCTTCGCGGTGATACCTCACATGCATGATGCAATTGCTGTTTACATATGACGCTAGACCAACGCTTGCGTTCGCCTTTGCGCAAGAGCAGGGGGGGACAGGGGTGCTTTTTTTTTTATTATTATTTATTTTGCGTTTTTATTTTATTTTTAAACTGTTTCTTCCATATTTATTTTTTTTTATCATTTTTATTGTTATCTCAGGGAATGTAAATATCCCCTATGATGGCAATAAGTAGTGACAGGTACTCTTTTTTTGAAAAAAAATGGGGGGTTAGACCCTAGATTTTTCCTCTGCCCTCAAAGCATCTGACCACACCAAGATCGGTGTGATAAAATGCTTTCCCAATGGCGCTGTTTATATCCGGGGGGGGGGGGGACATTCCCTCCCACTGCTTGTAAAAGCAGTCTAGAGGCTAATTATCTGCTAGAATTGCTTTTACATGAAAGCCGGCCACTGGCTGAAAAGAATGATACCAAGATGATACCTAAACCTGCAGGCATCATTCTGGTATAAACATTCAAAGTCCAGCAACATACCAGTACGTTGCTGGTCCTTGTTGGACATGTATTGTAATCTTTTTTTTCATGCAGCCTGTTGGCTGAACGAAAAAAAGAGATTGATCGGTGGGTATGCCCACCATTAGAATACCTCCCTTCATCCACCCACTTCTAATGATGGGCATATATGCCGAAGCATGGGGGCATCCTCCCGCAAAAAAGTTATGCCGCGTACACACGGTCTGACTTTTCCAAGGGCAAGCCTTTGTCGAAATTTCAACCGTATGTACGCGGCATAAAAGGTTATGCCGCGTACACACGGTCAAACTTTTCCACGGGCAAGCCTCCGTCGGAATTTCGACCGTATATACGCGGCATTAGGAGCAAAATCGCTCCTCCGCCCCTGCTGCCCCCATGCTTCGGCATATATGCTCTTTTTTTAACTGTGGTGGTGAAATCACCTCCTACAGCATTGGAGTCACGGCTTTATGTATCGTGGGAGCAAACGCTGTTGCTGTCAAGATAAATAAATCCGCGATGCAACTGAATGGCGTACCTGCTAAGCAAATGATGGTTAACATTAAAACAAAGTAACATTACAGTACAACAGTAAGACCTTACCATACCATACCTGCAAAGCAAATACCAAAACAAAACCTAGTAAAAAATAAAAAAAATTTTTAACGCAACCTGTGCCTAAAATATATATATGCCGAAGCATGGGGGCATACTCCCGCAAAAAAGTTATGCCGCGTACACACGGTCGGACTTTTCCACGGGCAAGCCTTTGTCGAAATTTCGACCGTATGTACGCGGCATAAAAGGTTATGCCGCGTACACACGGTCGAACTTTTCCACGGGCAAGCCTCCGTCGGAATTTCGACCGTATATACGCGGCATTAGGAGCAAAATCGCTCCTGCGCCCCTGCTGCCCCCATGCTTCGGCATATATGCTCTTTTTTTTAACTGTGGTGGTGAAATCACCTCCTACAGCACTGGAGTCACGGCTTTATGTATCGTGGGAGCAAACGCTGTTGCTGTCAAGATAAATAATTCCGCGCTGCAGTTGAATGGTGCACCTGAAAACCAAAAATTACATACCTGAAAAGCAAGCATGATAAAACATTGCAGAATGGAATACAGTAAAAAAGAGCAGAACAATAGAGAGAAAATAGAGAGAGAGAGAGAGAACAATAAAACGACAACTATTTTTGTTTTTTTTATTTTATATTTTTTTTGTGTTTTTGTTTTTTACGTTTTTTTTTTTCTTTTTTACACTTTTTTTTTTAAACTTTAACAACTGTAATGGTTCGGGTCTCTCAAAATGTAATGGCATCTTGGGAGACCCTGTGTAAGTGTGTCCTAGTCTGTGAAATGTTGTACCCTAAAACTTCACTTTTGAGTGGTAGCGTTCAAAACATTCACCAAGGCAAAGACCAGGTTTGTCAGGACAGAGTGGACAATAATAACGGGTGTCACGCCTAAATCCGCGCTTGCTACAGACACGACATCTTTTTTGGGGGGTTCATTGGGTAGGGGTACTCGGGAGGAGATGCGTATAATGCCTCTCATGCAGCCGGCTTACTGCATTTGGTAGGGGATGGTGAGGTGCAGAACCGCCTGGATACAGGAGTTCTGTGACTATCTCATTCTGGAATTTTAGAAGAGATAAAGTCCCGCCTGAAGCTCTGTATAGCACATGAGCGTTCAGCAAAGCCAATTGGAATAAGGATAGAGACAGTTTTTTGTACCAGCGTCTCGCCTTACGGTCAATTAGATACGGCGCCATCAACTGGTCGTTGAGGTCCACCCCTCCCATATTTTTGTTATATTCGTGGACACAGGGGTTTCTCCACAACACCAGTCGCCGTACGAATTTGGACTGTCGTGTCTGCATGAAGGGAGGTAAGAAGGAAAACATTCTTATTGTCCCTCCACTTCATAGCGAGCAAGTTATTACACTTTACGCAGGCTCTCTCCCCCAGCCTAAGACGGGCATCTACAAGCCGCTGGGGAAAGCCCCGGCGATTAGGTCGCACGGTGCCATATGCTCCAATCTGATGATCAAACAAGTGACTAAACAGTGGCACGCTCGTGTAATAATTGTCCACATACAAGTGGTACCCCTTTCCGAATAAGGGTGACACCAAGTTCCACACTATCTTGCCAGCGCTCCCTATGTAATCCGGGCAGTTGACCGGCTCAACCTGACTATCTTTTCCCTCATAAACCATAAAGCTCCATACATAGCCTGTTGCCCTGTCACAGCACTTATAGAGCTTGGCCCCGTATCTGGCACGCTTGCTGGGAAGGTACTGCTTGAAAGCCAAGCGGCCAGAAAATGTAATCAGGGACTCATCAACGCAGACAGCTTGATCGAGAATAAACAAGGCTGCAAAACGTTCGTTGAAGTGGTTTATGAGGGGCCGAATTTTATAGAGCCGGTCGTATTCAGGGTCCCCAAGTGGACGACAAAGTTCATTGTCGTTGAAATGCATGAACCGCAAAATCTGCTCGTATCGTTTCCTGGGCATGGAGGCAGAGAACATGGGCATGTGGTCAATTGGGTGCGTGGACCAATAAGCACGCAATGACGGGAATTTATGTGTGCCCATGTTGAGGGAAAGGCCCAGAAAGGTCTTAAATTCTGAAACCGTAATTGGTTTCCAATCTTTGGCAATGGAAGGCAACTGGGGATTAGCGGCGATGAATTGACCAGCGTATAAATTACTCTGGTCCACAATAGATCTATAGAGATCTTCCGTGAAAAACAGCGAATAAAAATCGATTGGCATAAAATCAGCTGTTTCCACCTGAATACCGGGTTGGGCAGTGAATGGGGGAAGTACGGGTTCTGCAGAAGTGGTGGGGACCCAATCAGGATAGGCGAATTCTGCAGGAATAGCACTATGGGTACGACGGGCCTGCCTTTGTCTTCTTATTGGTGGCAGCGGGACACTACTTGTGCTTGCCACCTCGCCAGCTTGAACTGCACTTATGGGACTCGCCACGTCACCACGTGATACTGCACTGCTGGATGTACGCCCAGGCTGTACTAGGCCGCTGGTGCTTGCCAATTCACCAGAAGGAATAGTGGCGCTAGTACTACTCTGCTCCATGATACGAGAGCCCTGCGGTTCTTGCTCCTCAACAACCTCAGAAGATCGGGATCGGGTACGCCTGACCTTAGCAGGGACCTCAACTTCGTCGTCAGAGCTATCTGACGTGGGGCCGCTGACGTCACTGTCTTCTACGGGAAGATATTCTGAGCCTGAATCTGACAGATACGTGACCTCCTCTTCACTATCTGTCATGCTCAGAATCTCGTAGGCCTCTTTACTAGTGTACCTTCGACTTGCCATTTTGGGCTCTAAATTTAGGGGTACACTAGTAAGATTCACAGGAAAAAAAGCACCTGACTGTCGTCAGCAAATATATCAAACGCTACAAAAAAAACTGTTAGCGGTCGCAGGGATCAGGACTGTCTCTGCGAACGCTGCAGTTATGTGTTTTGTGTTTGGTAAGTGACAGTGATCGATCGATACTGCACTTGGGTGGGCTGGGCTGGGCTGGGCGGAGGGGCTAAACGCAGGTGCTAACAGGTATCTGGGCTGATCCCGCTAACACTGCGTTTTTGGGAACCCTAAACCGCTGGGGACGCTAGTATAGATCTGATCAGATACTATACCACTAAGGGAGGTGTATGCTTTGCGCGTGGGTGTTAGCGTTACTGGCACTAACCTAACGCTGCCTGGGGCGACGCAGACCCTCTCTGGCGCTAAAACCTAATTGATCTCACCCGCCGGGCGATCAGGGGGTTAAACCTTTATTGGGTTATATACGGCGGGTGCCCTGATGCTATGAAAAGCAAACTAACCAACCAGCGTCACCCGTAACCTTTATATGGTGATCACTGGTGAAAGGGTTAACTAGGGGCAATCAGGGGGTTAAAACCTTTATTAGGTTAAATATGGGGGTACCCGACGCTATATAAAAACCTGACGGGTTACCTAAATAACTAAATAACTAACTGGGTAACCAGTGTCACCAGTGACGCTTATACGGTGATCACTGGTGAAAGGGTTAACTCTAGGGGCAATCAGGGGGTTAAAATAATATATGGGGGTACCTGACGCTCTAAAAACCTGCGGCGAAACTAAAAATAAATAACTGGCTATCTAGGGCACCACCGGAACTAAATACAGCGATCGAAAATACGATCGCTTAGTGACGCTGGCGTTAGGGGGTGAAAGGGTTACCTGGGGGGCGATCAAGGGGTTAAACCTTTATTAGGGGGGTTAGGGGGCTACCCTGGACCTAAAGGGGCCTAATCCTAACTGCCCTGCAACTTTTTACTATCACAGATGACACTAAATGCAGTGATCAGTAAAATAAATGATCACTGCAATCAGTGACACTGTGATTGGGGGCTGGGGGGTGACCTGGGGGGTGAAATGTGTGCCTATGTGTACCTATGTGTCAGTGGACTGTTGGTGCACTAACCTGCTTCTTCTCTCCTCGGCGCCGGAATCGAAAAGACCGCCGCGAGGGAGATGACATCACTTCCTCCTGCCTGTGTTTACATCACATGGCGGAGGAAGCATTTTCATTCGCCGGGAGCGATCGCGAGGGGGTCTCCGAAATCGAATGGTCACCCCCTCATCTCTGATCGCTCCCCAATGATAAACGGCCGCTCACTGTATAGGAGGGGGGTCCGATCGGACCCCCCAACTGTACAAAGGCGATCACGTATGCTCTACGTGATTGTGCCTGTCGGTGCCATTCTGCCGACGTATATATACAGTGAGCGGTCGTTAAGTGGTTAACCGGTTCCCGACCTGCTCACGTACATATACTGCGGCACAATGGCACCGCTGCGCGAAACCCCGTACATATACGGGGTTCCTTTTAAGAGCCGCCACAGGGTGCACCTGCTGTTTGGCGGGGGACCCAATGCGCGTGGCTGGCGCTCGCCACCGGCCATTGGCGATTGGGTACATGTGCACCAGCGCAGGGATTTGTCTGTGTAAACACACATATCCCTGTGCTGTCAAAGGAGAGGAGACATGTCGTTTGTTCCTAGTAAGTAGGAACAGCGAAATGTCTCCTCTCCTACTCAGTCCTATCCCCATACAGTTAGAACACACTGAGGGAACACACGTTTAACCCCTTGATCGCCCCCTAGTGTTAACGCCTTCCCTACCAATGTAATTTACACAGTAATCAGTGCATTTTTAGAGCACTGATCGCTGTATAAATATCAATGGTCCCAAAAATGTGTCAAAAGTGTCCGATCTGTCCGCCGCAATACTGCTAAAAATCGCAGATCCATCGCCATTACTAGTAAAAATAATAAAAATGGCATAAATCTTTTCCCATAGTTTGTAGACACTATAACTTTTGCGCAAACCAATCAATATACGCTTATTGCTTTTTTCTTTTTGTTTTTTTTTTGTTTTTTACCAAAAATATGTAGAAGAATATATATTGGCCTAAACTGATGAAGAATTGTTATTTTTAAAAAAACGTTTTTGGGAATATTTATTATAGCAAAAAGTAAAAAATTGTTTTGTTTTTTTTTTCTAAATTGTTGCTCTGGTCAGTAAGGGGGTAAAACCTTCCGGGCTGAAGTTGTTAATGACCATGCCATTTTTTGCGATACGGCACTGCGTTTCTTTTTACCTGACAATTGCGCGGTCATGCAATGCTGTACCCAAACAAAATGTATGTCTTTTTTTTTAATAAAGCTTTCTTTTGGTGGTATTTGATCACCTCTGCGTTTGTTTTTGTTTTTTTTTGCGGGAAAAAAACCCAAAAACCGACAATTTTGAATAAAAAAAAAGACTTTTTACTTTTTGCTATAATATCTAAAAATAAAAATAAAAAAAAACAAACTTCTTCCTCAGTTTAGGCCGATATGTATTCTTCTACATATTTTTGGTCTAAAAAAAAAAATCGCAATTCGTGTATATTAATTGGTTTGAGCAAAAGTTATAACAACATCTCAAACATAGGGAATAGATTTATGCCATTTTTAATATTTTTATTTTTATTTTTTTTATTAGCAATGAAGGTGATCAGCGATTTATAGTGGGACTGCGACATTGCGGCGGACAGATCGGACACTTGTGACACTTTTTTGGGACCATTGACATTTATTTATACAGTGATCCGAGCTAAAAATAGCCACTGGGAAAAAAAGGGAGAAGAGCGCGCATACACTAAAAAACACAACAAAAAATTAATAAATCAGTATGTGCAATGAGAGTGCACCCAATAAAAAAGTTTGTTCAAAAAATTATTTCTATTCAGTGAAAAATATCTATGTATTCAAACTAAAATGTCCATATGTAAATTGAAAGGTTCTGGTTCTGTTTGGTTCTGTTGGACTTTCTTGGCTCGAGCTGGACTCAGGATCTGTGGAAGTCTCTCCGACCGGTCGGATATTCAAGACACCAATAAACAGTGAATGGGTATACTAGAATATGTCGTTTAATGGTTACATGTCCTTTTTTATACACAGCGAGAAAAGTTGCCTCCCTCCTATGGACCTATCAGCAATAAGCAAAAACCTCATGAGTTAGACAAAAAAAAATTCTAACAGGTTTTTTGACTTCTGCAAAAGCGGTCAGTTAACATACGTCAATTGTGGTCAAACTAGACATGTTCTGACATTTGAAACAGGAAGATAAGAAACGCCAGATGTCAGTGTGGTCAATCTGTCAGTTAAAAAGCGGAAGTGAGATAAACTTTTTCCTGGAAAAGGCCTAACCACAAAGTCACATTTCAACCTAAATATACATGCCTGTTACACAGAAGAAAGATTAGCTTGACCACAAAAGTCACATCATCTTGTTCATACTCATGTCAGAGAAACATTTTCTGTAAAATATATTTTTATTTGAGGAGAACTCTAACCATGAATATTGGTTCATGATCTTCTTATACCTTACAACCCCTCCTTATGATCATGGCTTCAAGAATTGAAGCCCATCGATCATTGGATTATTAAGGACGACAGGTGGTGTGCCGTTTAGGAGAGGGGTGAAGTTTAGAGGTACTGCCATTAGGGGGATTCTAGCAGTGCTAGGATGGAGTTTACTACATATCCAACATTTTTCATATCCTGATTTTTGAGCATAAGCATACATAAATTTAAGCAGCAGCATTTTACCACTAAAATTGTCTTCCATACTTCTTTTTGGTCTGTTAGAATTATCTGACCAACACTGTCCTACGATTATGAGCATTAAAATAAACAATGTAATCCCTCCTTTTGGACCATTAGTGTCTATGGGTATGGAACTCTGAGTTTCTTGTTTTTTATGGTCCACTAGGGAGTATTTTCCGGATCCTTTTCTGGAATACTCTCAACCTTCAGAATTTCAAATGGTCCTTGGAAGATAGGGCCTGGTTGTTTCCGGACAGCAAGTTGTTTTATCAATACTTTTTCCTCCTCTCTCCACAGAGCCTACACATCCGTATATCCCAGGAGACAAAGTGACAGCAACCTTGTCCTCTGTTTCACTAAGGCTACTTACCAGATGTTTCACGTACTCTTCCTGTAAAGAATAAAGATTAACCTCCTCTCCCTCATCAGGTTTCCTCTGTGCTGGCCTACCAATAAGTATTTCAAATGGTGACAATCCTGTTCTAGAATTAGGGGCTGTCCTAATTTGAAACAAAACTGCTGGGAGGTAATCAGTCCACCCTTTCATGGTTCCTCCTGTTGCCTTTTTAAGTTTATCCTTTATATTTCTGTTCATTCTTTCCACTATTCCTGCGCTTTGTGGATGATATGGAATATGTAATTTCCATTGAATGCCCAGGAGTTTTGCAAGATCCTGGGTAAGAGCAGCTGTAAAAGCTGGACCTTGGTCTGACCAGATAGTGGCCGGAAGGCCAAACCTACAGATCCACTGATTTATTAGTACTCTAGCTGTCTCTCCTGTGGTAGGGATTGCTTCTACCCATCCTGTAAATCTGTCAACTATAACCAAAAGATATTCTAAATTGCCCATCTGTGTGGGGACTTGTGTGTAATCTAGGGATTCTATCATGTGGTGCACCCCTTTTATTCCCTATTATTCCCTCCTTGGTTGACCAAAGTCCAGTAGGATCTTTTGTCAACCCGTGTACCCATATCTGCTGTTAGTTTAAATGTTTACATCTTTTCCTTCAAAAATCTGACAAACCATAGTTAGAGCAATGAGTTCTGCAATCTGGACTGAACTAGCATTCAGAGATTTGGCTTCAATCATTACATCTGGCAATTGAACAATGGCATAACCAGTTTGATAAGTTTTGTCATCAGGTCGGGAGCAGCTGCCATCTACATAAACATTTTCCGCAATTTGATACGGAACATCTGTGAGGTCTGGTCTAGGGAGGGTAGTTTCTGCAAGTACCTCCGTGCAATCGTGTTCCTGAGTGTAAAAACCTAATAGGCTTTGAGGTTTCTGAACATGATTTTATGGTTAGATTATGTGTTTTTAGCAAGATAATCTCATAGCCGCTGCACCTTGCATTGTCATGTGTTGTGTGTTCATGTTTGTCATGAGGTGTGTAGTATACAGTGTGAGGTCATGTCCCAGAACCACCTTTGAAGCCTCTTTTACTGCCATTGCACAGGCTGCTACGGCCTGTAAGCAATGTGGCAGACCTTGAACTTGATCTGGAAGTTTCTTTGAGATGTATGATACGGGTCTCAGAGAATTCCCATGTGATTGTGCTAGGACCGCTGCAACCGTAGGTCCAGATACCACACAGTACAATGAAAAAGGCCCTGCGCACTCTATAAGTCCCAATGCAGGGGCTTGCCTTAGAGAGCTGATTAATGCTGTGAAAGCCTTAACCCTCTTTGTTGTCCAATCAATAAACTTTGGGGCATCCTGCAGGGTAGCAGACCTTAGGATAGAATCATAATAAGAGCAATCAGGTATCCACTGCCTGCAGTATATTATGGACCCTAGGAAAGAGAGAAGCGCTGACTTGTCTCTTGGTGGACTCCAGGAGGACAGTGCCTTGACTCGAGCTGGTGACACCAAACGTTCGGTTCGGATTATACACCCCAAGTACTCAACCTGCGACCTGCACCACTGGATCTCTTTGCGAGACACCAAGTGACCTTTTGAGGTGAGGTGAGTTAGTAGGTGCTCTGAGTCCTCCGCACAGCTGACCTCATTTTCATTACACAGCAATAGGACATCCACATACTGAAGCAACACTGAGCCTTCTTTTGGTACCCAATCGCTCAAAGATCGATTCAAGACCATGGAGCATGCTGCAGGACTGTTCGCAAAGCCTTGCGGGAGCCTAGCCCAGGTTTAAAGTAATTTTGGGCTTCCTCTGCAACAGGTATGGAAGAGAACGCGATACTTAAATCAATGACCATGCAGATCTTGGACGTTGCCGGTATCTCACAAAATATTGTAGCAATATCCGCAACAAAAGGTGGAAGGGGGACACTAGCTTTGTTCAGGGCCCTTTGGTCCTGTGCAAAGCGCCATTCACCACTGGCTTTGACTGGGTGAATGGGGGTGTTCCAGGGACTGATTGTATGTTTCAGTATTCCTTCTGCTAAATATTGCTTTATTTGTGGTGCTATGCCTGCAATTTTTCCTTCTGACAGGGGATATTGTTTTTGGTAATGTACTACTGCTCCTTCCCCAATGATGGGCTTGTATGGTGTACAATGTATGCAGTGCCCATATAGGGTGTGCTTCAAGGTGTGCCGGTAGTAACATAAAGTACCCTCTAAAATCCTGTCTTTTTTTTTTTTTCGGTTAGACAAATCACAGATTTCTGATGTAGCTAGCAGGCCCCCATCTTTTGTAAATTTGATGTGAATGTTTAAACTTGACATTAAGTCTCTTCCCAGAGGAAGTGGTCAGTCAAAATGGCAAAACTCATTTAAAAAGATGTTGGTCATGAACTGTACCAACGGGCAATCTGCCTCTTCCCATATTACCCCTGCGGTTAGCTGCCCTACTTGTTCCTCTCCTAAAGGGGCATTCTGACTTCCAATGTCCCATGTCCCTGAATGTGAAACAACCCTGCTGGTTATCCTGGGGATATGCTTGGTATTGTACTTGTTGGGATTGTTGGGGAACTGGTTGTGTATAAGGGACAACCATTTGTGCAGCAGCTAACTGCGGGCTTTCTATCTGTTCGGGGTTAAATGAGGGAAATACCCCTCCTTTTGTAGTGAATAAGCCCGAGGATGCACGCTTTTTTAATGTCTTTGAGAAAGGCATCAGGTTTTAATGTTGACCAATTGGGGGTAATTAATTTAAGTAACTGTGTTGTTTTGGGATCTCCCCCGGACATGACTGTGCTCACATACAGTTCAGGGTTCTCCATTCCTGTATCTTTGTATAACTGGTGTACCCGTTTACAAAATGAATAAAAGTTTTCTCCCGGTCCCTGCTTTGCAGTGCACATTATCTGCAAAGCGCTGTCTCCTTTGTAACTTTACTGCCAAACAGCTGTCACAAAATGATTCCCATCCCTTTGCATTTTTAAAGGGGTCATTATCAGCAAATAATGTCTTAACTTCTACATCGCAGATAGGATCTGGATCCACTGTCTGTATTATTATTTCACAGTCATCGGCATTCATGCCAGTGCCCGCGCAATGTCTCTGTAAGAACAGAGCTGCCTCTCTGGGGTGTTTGCGTGGCTTTGGGCAAAGATCTTTAATATCCCTTAACGTCCCGAGGGGGAGTGGGATATGGATCGGGGTTTCTCCCATGTGAATAACTGGGAATTTGAGGGCTTCTATCCCCGAGGTCAAGCCACCCACTGCCTCATCATCCTTATCCTCCTCAGCTTTTCTTCTATCACTTTTTCTTCATCTTCCTCTTTTTTTAATACACTGTTCTTCCTCCTTTACTAATTGACTTAAACGTTCCTGTATCTGTCTTCTATCGTCCCCCTCTCGTAACCAATTAGTTCCTTTTTGTTTAGCTATGGTTAATACTCCTGCTATAACATTTGGATCTAACGAGGGGTATATTTTCTTTGGGACAAGGGATTCATCTTTTACCATAGCATATGGAGGGGGTTTTTTTTCTTGATAAAAATTAGGGGGAGCTGATGGACTTCCTATTGCGTCTAATTGCTCTTTCTTTTCCATTTTTACACTTGTATATTTCTTTCTATATTCCTTCATACCCTTTGCCCAAATCTTACAACATTTAGTCATGTAATCTTTGTCAAGGTCTTTTTTGGGATAATTATACTGTTTATGTTGGCCACATATTCTGGTCACTTCCTCCCACTCTCTTCCTCGGAACATGGTCCGTATTCCCCCAAACATGGCACTTCTATCTGATGTGCTCTTTTTAAAACTAGTGACCAAAAAGGATCAGTATAATTTTTCCCATAATTGACTTTAATGTAATCAATCGGAGAGGGTTGGTGCTGCTTACCTTCAGCTTCCTTTCCTGCTTGATTACCCATTATAGCAAACAATAATACTTATACTTTAAAATTAAAAAAATTCTGTCTTGCTTTCTCTATTTCGTTCCAGGGGCGGAAAATGTCCTTAAACTTATGACAATTTATAGATTTATGACAAGGAACCCAGTGTTCTCCTTTTTTTGGTATATAATTAGACACTGGATTTCAGCCACACTTAGGCCCTCGAGTGTCAAACTATATGATAAAGAATTATGTATATTAAATCTTAACATATGTTGTTTTGATCCCTGGAACATAGGACCCTTGCCAATTTTGACATGATACCCCCCTGGAACAATTGCCACTAATGACGTGGTCTTCCCTTTATAAGCAAACAATAAACCAGTTTTACATTCAGGACAACAATATACAGTCGACATTTAAAAAGGTAACCCTTTTTGTGTACACCTTTAGATATAGAGTTTCCACAGATCCGTCTTATGTAGAGAAGAATTTAAGATTCTTTCTCAATCTAATAACCTGGTCTGGCCAACCTAGCGAGACCCTCTGTATCTATTCTAAATCTACCTTTCAATCTTAAGAGTCCCAGAAAACTTGTAGTTTTCTCGAGAGTCTACTTTATGGTGAACCAATTGACAAGGCAAGACTGTTGTTCCCAATAATAATTAAAGGGGGTCTTACCTGTTCAATTAGATCACCCCACTTCTGGTACCACTGAAAGGTTCTGGTTCTGTTTGGTTCTGTTGGACCTTCTTGGCTCGAGCTGGACTCAGGATCTGTGGAAGTCTCTCTGACCGGTCGGATATTCAAGACACCAATAAACAGTGAATGGGTATACTAGAATATGTCGTTTAATGGTTACATGTCCTTTTTTATACACAGCGAGAAAAGTTGCCTCCCTCCTATGGACCTATCAGCAATAAGCAAAAACCTCATGAGTTAGACAAAAATAAATTCTAACAGGTTTTTTGACTTCTGCAAAAGCGGTCAGTTAACATACGTCAATTGTGGTCAAACTAGACATGTTCTGACATTTGAAACAGGAAGATAAGAAACGCCAGATGTCAGTGTGGTCAATCTATCAGTTAAAAAGCAGAAGTGAGATAAACTTTTTCCCGGAAAAGGCCTAACCACAAAGTCACATTTCAACCTAAATATACATGCCTGTTACACAGAAGAAAGATTA
This sequence comes from Rana muscosa, assembly GCA_029206835.1. Lineage (NCBI taxonomy): Eukaryota > Metazoa > Chordata > Amphibia > Anura > Ranidae > Rana > Rana muscosa. The sequence goes on from CM055120.1 coordinate 441,059,141, forward strand.
GCTTGACCACAAAAGTCACATCATCTTGTTCATACTCATGTCAGAGAAACATTTTCTGTAAAATATATTTTTATTTGAGGAGAACTCTAACCATGAATATTGGTTCATGATCTTCTTATACCTTACATAAATCATGAAGTATTCAGCTTCCAAAGAAATACAGGATCTTCAATCAGTGAGATGTCTCCAACACTTTTGAATGGCCTTTTCCTGACAATCCTCTCCAGGCTGCGGTTATCCCTGCTGCTTGTGCATCTTTTTCTTCCACACTTTTCCCTTCCACATAACTTTCTATTAATATTTGGGAACATCCAACTTCTTTTGCAATTACCTTTTGAGGCTTTCCCTCCTTATGGAGGGTATCAATGATGGTTTTCTGCACAACTGTCAGGTCAGCAGTCTTTCCCATGATTGTGATTCCTACTGACCCAGACTGAGAGACCATTTAAAGGCTCAGGAACCCTTTGCAGGTGTTATGGCTTAATTTGCTGATTAGAGTGGGACACTTTGAGCCTAAAATATTGCACCTTTTCACAATATTCTAATTTTCTGAGATTGAGGATTTGGGGTTTTCATGAGCTGTAAGCCATAATCATCACAATTATGACAAATCACGGCTTCAACTATCTTGCTTTGCATGTAACAAGTCTATCTCATATATATTAGTTTCACCTTTTAAGTTGCATTAGTGAAATAAATTAACTTTTGCACGATATTCAACTTTTTCGAGTATCACCTGTATGCTGGAACATCTCACTGATTGAAGATCCTGTGTTTCTTTGGAAGCTGAATACTTCACGATTCACATATGCACATTTTAGTTTAAATACATAGATGTTTTTCACTGAATAGAAATGTATTTTTGAACAAACTTTTTTTTATTGGGTGCACTCTTATTGCACATACTGATTTATTTAATTTTTTTATTTTTTTTAGTGTATGCGCGCTCTTCTCCCCTTTTTTCCATTCATCTTGAACTTTAGTATTTAAGTTTTTTGGAGCTGCGGCACACATTCACTTTTTTTGGTTAGCGCAAATTCACCCCACTGTTATAAAAATAGCCACTGCTTACCCTATAAATGTCATTGGCAGGGAAGGGGTTAACACTGGGGGCGATCAAGGGGTTAAATGTGTGTCCTAGGGAGTGTTTCTAACTGGGGGGGTGAGACTGCCTGGAGGAGGAGACCAATCGCTGTTCATAATCAGTATGAACAGCAGATCTGTCTCCTCTCTCTCCTGACAGAACGGAAATCTGTCTGTTTAAATTGACAGATCTCCATTCTGTCTCTCTTCGGAGCGATCGCGGGTGCCTGCCGGACATCACTATCAATCAGTGCTTTATGTGCCTTCTTGGCTGCAAATATAGAGATGGTGCTTTTACAGTGCCTTCTATAAATAGTTTAAATACTTCTACTGCAGGGGTCAACAACCTATAGCATGTGCCTTTGCAGCACTTAGAGGAAGTGATATCGGATCAATTCCTTCTTTTTTTTTTTTTTTTTATTTACTTTTTATTGGAAAATTATTCAACATATAATTACATACACCCACATTAGTGTGGAAAAAAACAATTTTCATACAAAAATATCTTTACAAATTTCCTTCCTTTTCCTTTTCCCTGTTTCTCCCCCTGTGTTCTCCCCTCCCCCCTCCCCTCCCCTCCTCCCTGATCTTCCCCCCTCCTGTCCTATTCTTCTTCTTTTCCTATCATTCCCTGAACATATTTATCTGATCGTTTAAATATTCTCAATTTTTCCCATGTTCTGTAATTTTCCCCTTTTCCCTGCTCGCCCTGGCTCAAATATTCAATTTCTGAGATATACCCTACCCGTTGAATCCACTCTTTAATAGTCGGTTTCTTTATGGATATCCAGTTTCTTGGGATTAACCCTTTTGCTGCATTAAGTAATGGTGGGACTAATGTTTTCTGATATTGCTTTTTTGTTTTATTTGTACCATGAAATAGGCATGTCCACGCGTTTTGTATTATTTTTTCCCCCGTGACTACTTCAATGTAATCCAGAACCTCTGTCCAGTACTCCTCTATTATTGGGCATTCCCACCACATATGCATCGTTGTTCTCACTTGCTTACACCCCCTCACACAGAGTGGGGAGTTGTTCGGATGTATTTTATTCATTCTTTCTGGCGTCCAGTGCCAGCATACCATACTTTTGTAATTTGCTTCTATTGTGGTTACATCCGATGCATAGCTGTGTACTGCCTCAACAATCTGTCTCTCGTCTATTTCTCTGCCCAGATCTTGCTCTCATTTTTCTATAAAGGGTAATGGTCCTTCTGTTTCTAGTTCTGTTAATATTTTATACACCTGAGAAATACCATGTCTCAGAGGCTTTTTACTACATATCTTTTCCAGTGGTGTTAGTGCGTTTTCATTTCTAATTGGTTGTGGAATAGTGCTTATTAAATGCGTTAATTGAAGGTATTCCCAGTCACACAACTGACTCCATCCCTGACTGATAATTAAATCTTGTTTTGTTTTTATTTTACCTTCTGTAATTATATCTTTTAGTTGTGCAGTTCCCATTAATTTTCCTAATCGTGTCCCATTACCTGGTGTAAAAAACATTGTGTCAGTTAACGCTATTAATGGAGAATTATATTTCCATTTTCCGTGTCGATGTAGTGTATCCCATGTTTTAAATACCTTCTTTGTTATGCTGTGTGTATCTGTGCCTAATACTCTAAATTTTGGTGATATCCATATATTGTTTTGTAGAAGTGTCATACGTAACCACTTAACGACCGCTCACTGTATATATACGTCGGCAGAATGGCACCGACAGGCACAATCACGTAGAGCATACGTGATTGCCTTTGTATAGTTGGGGGGTCCAATCGGACCCCACTCCTATACAGTGAGCGGTGGCTAAGTGTCCGGGAGCGTTCCGGAATGAGGGGGCAGCCATTCGTTTCTGGCCACCCCCTCGCGATCGCTCCCGGCGAATGGAAATGCCCCCTCTGTCTGTGTCAGACAGAGGGAGCAGGAGGAAGTGATGTCATCTCTGGTGCGGCGCTCACATATACCGAGCGCCGTACAAGAGAAGACATCAGGTCAGTGCACACAACACTACACTGACACCAGGACACATAGGGACATAAATCGCCCCCCCAGGCCCCCCCAGACCCCCCAGATCAGCCCCCAGCCCCCAGTCACAGTGTCACTGATTGCAGTGACCATTTATTTAGTGATCACTGCAATCAGTGACATTTGTGACTGTAAAAGTGTCACCAAAGTTTAGTCTTAGGTCCAGTGTAGCCCCCTAACCCCCCCTAATAAAGGTTTAACCCCCTGATCACCCCCCAGATAACCCTTTCACCCCCTATCACCACTGTCGCTAAGCGATCATTTTTCTGATCGCTGTCTTAGCGTCAGTGATGCCGATCGGCAGCCAGTAATTTTTTTTAGGTTCGTCGCATGTTTTTATAGCGTCAGGTTCCCCAATATATTATCTAATAAAGGTTTAATCCCCTTGATCGCCCCCCAGGTAACCCTTTCACCCCCTATCACCACTGTCACTAAGCGATCGTTTTTCTAAACGCTGTCTTAGTGTCTGTGATGCAGATCGGTAGCCGGTAATTTTTTTTAGGTTCGCCGCAGGTTTTTATAGCGTCAGGTACCCCAATATATTATCTAATAAAGGTTTAACCCCCTTGATCGCCCCCCAGGTAACCCTTTCACCCCCTATCACCACTGTCGCTAAGCAATTGTTTTTCTAAACGCTGTCTTAGTGTCGGTGATGCAGATCGGTAGCCAGTAATTTTTTTTAGGTTCGCCGCATGTTTTTATAGCGTCAGGTACCCCAATATATTATCTAATAAAGGTTTAACCCCCTTGATCGCCCCCCAGGTAACCCTTTCACCCCCATCACCACTGTCGCTAAGCGATCGTTTTTCTAAACGCTGTCTTAGTGTCGGTGATGCAGATCGGTAGCTGGTAGTTTTTTTTAGGTTCGCCGCAGGTTTTTATAGCGTCAGGTACCCCAATATATTATCTAATAAAGGTTTAACCCCCTTGATCGCCCCCCAGGTAACCCTTTCACCCCCTATCACCACTGTCGCTAAGCGATCATTTTTCTAAACGCTGTCTTAGTGTCGGTGATGCAGATCGGTAGCCAGTAATTTTTTTTAGGTTCGCCGCATGTTTTTATAGCGTCAGGTACCCCAATATATTATCTAATAAAGGTTTAACCCCCTTGATCGCCCCCCAGGTAACCCTTTCACCCCCATCACCACTGTCGCTAAGCGATCGTTTTTCTAAACGCTGTCTTAGTGTCGGTGATGCAGATCGGTAGCTGGTAACTTTTTTTAGGTTCGCCGCAGGTTTTTATAGCGTCAGGTACCCCCATATATTATCTAATAAAGGTTTTAACCCCCTGATTGCCCCTAGTTAACCCTTTCACCAGTGATCACCATATAAGTGTTACGGGTGACGCTGGTTAGTTAGTTTGCTTTTTATAGTGTCAGGGCACCCGCCGTGTATATAACCCAATAAAGGTTTAACCCCCTGATCGCCCGGCGGGTGATATCAATTAGGTTTTAGCGTCAGAGAGGGTCTGAGTCACACCCCAGGCAGCGTCAGGTTAGTGCCAGTAACGCTAACACCCACGCGTGAAGCATACACCCCCCTTAGTGGTATAGTATCTGAACAGATCAATATCTGATCTGATCAGATCTATACTAGCATCCCCAGCAGTTTAGGGTTCCCAAAAATGCAGTGTTAGCGGGATCAGCCCAGATACCTGCTGGCACCTGCGTTTTGCCCCTCCGTCCAGCCCAGGCCACCCAAGTGCAGTATCGATCGATCACTGTCACTTACAAAACAAAAACACACATAACTGCAGCGTTCGCAGAGACAGGCCTGATCCCTGCGACTCCAGTGCTGTAGGAGGTGATTTCACCACCACAGTTAAAAAAAAAAGCAAATATGCCGAAGCATTGGGGCAGCAGGGGCGGAGGAGCGATTTTGCTCCTAATGCCGCGTACATACGGTCGAAATTCCGACGGAGGCTTGCCCGTGGAAAAGTCCGACCATGTGTGTGCGGCATAACTTTTTTGCGGGAGGATGCCCCCATGCTTCGGCATATATAAATGGTGCGTGTATGCCCATCATTGGAAGTGGGTGGATGAAGGGCGGTATTCTAATGGTGGGCATACCCACCGATCAATCTCTTTTTTCGTTCAGCCAACTGGCTGCATGAAAAAAAAAGATTACAATACATGTCCAACAAGGACCAGCAACGTACTGGTATGTTGCTGGACTTTGAATGTTTATACCAGAATGATGCCTGCGGGTTTAGGTATCATCTTGGTATCATTCTTTTCAGCCTGCGGCCGGCTTTCATGTAAAAGCAATCCTAGCGGCTAATTAGCCTCTGGACTGCTTTTACAAGCAGTGGGAGGGAATGCCCCCCCCCGGATATAAAAAGCGCCATTGGGAAAGCATTTTATCACACCGATCTTGGTGTGGTCAGATGCTTTGAGGGCAGAGGAAAAATCTAGGGTCTAGAAGACCCCAGTTTTTTCAAAAAAAGAGTACCTGTCACTACCTATTGCTATCATAGGGGATATTTACATTCCCTGAGATAACAATAAAAATGATAAAAAAAAAATACTTGGAACAATTTAAAAATAAAATAAAAAAGCAAAATTAATAAAAAAAAAAAAAAAAGCACCCCTGTCCTGCCCTGCTCTTGCCCAATGGCGAACGCAAGCGTCGGTCTGGCGTCATATGTAAACAGCAATTGCACCATGCATGTGAGGTATCACCGCGAAGGTCAGATCGAGGGCAATCATTTTAGCAGTAGACCTCCTCTGTAAATCTACTGGGGTAACCTGTAAAGGCTTTTAAAGGCTTTTAAAAATGTATGTAGTTTGTCGCCAATGCGCGTTTGTGCGAAATTTTAAAGCATGTCGTGTTTGGTATCTATGTACTCGGCCCAAGATCATCTTTTTTATTTCATCAAACATTTGGGCAATATAGTGTGTTTTAGTGTATTAAAATTAAAAAAAGTGTATTTTTTAACCCAAAAAATGCGTTTGAAAAATCGCTGCGCAAATACTGTGTAGAAAAAAAAAATGCAACACCCACCATTTTAATCTGTAGGGCCTTTGCTTTAAAAATATATATAATGTTTGGGGGTTCAACATCATTTTCTTGCAAAAAAAAAAATGTTTTCATGTAAACAAAAAGTGTCAAAAAGGGCTTTGTCTTCAAGTGGTTAGAAGAGTGGATGTAAGCTTCCTAATGTTGTGTATAAAATGCCAGAACAGTTCAAAACCCCCCCAAATGACCCCATTTTGGAAAGTAGACACCCCAAGCTATATACTGAGAGGCATGTCGAGTCCATGGAACATTTTATATGTTGACACAAGTTGCGGAAAAACGACAATTTTTTTTTTTTTTTTTGCACAAAGTTGTCACTAAATGATATATTGCTCAAACATGCCATGGGCATATGTGGAATTACACCCCAAAATACATTCTGTTGCTTCTGAGTATGGGGATATCACATGTGTGAGACTTTTTGGGAGCCTAGCCACGTACGGGACCCCAAAAACCAAGCACCGCCTTCAGGCTTTCTAGGTGTAAATTTTTGATTTCACTTCTCACTGCCTATCACAGTTTCGGAGGCCATGGAATGCCCAGATAGCACAAAACCCCCCCAAATGACCCCATTTTGGAAAGTAGACACCCCAAGCTATTTGCTGAGAGGTATTGTGAGTATTTTGCAGATCTCGCTTTTTGTCACAAAGTTTTGAAAATTGAAAAAAAAAATATATATATATATATTTTCTTTCTTCATTTTCAAAAACAAATGAGAGCTGTAAAATACTCGCCATTCCTCTCAGCAAATAGCTTGGGGTGTCTATATTCCAAAATGGGGTCATTTGGGGGGGTTTGTGCGATTTTGGCATTTTATGGCCTTCGAAACTGTGATAGGTAGTGAGGAGTGAAATCAAAAATTTGTGCCTAGAAATCCTGAAGGCGGTGCTTGGTTTTCGGGGTCCCGTGCGCGGCTAGGCTCCTAAAAAGTCCCACACATGTGGTATCCCTGTACTCAGGAGAAGCAGAAAAATGTATTTTGGGGTGTAATTCCACATATAACCATGGCATGTGTGAGCAATATATCATTTAGTGACAACTTTTTGTAATTTTTTTTTTTTTTTTTTTTAGTCATTATTCAATCACTTGGGACAAAAAAAAAAAATTCAATGGGCTCAACATGCCTCTCAGCAATTTCCTTGGGGTGTCTACTTTCCAAAATGGGGTCATTTGGGGGGGGTTTGTACTGCCCTGTCATTTTAGCACCTCAAGAAATGAGATAGGCAGTCATAAATTTAAAGCTGTGTAAATTTCAGAAAATGTACCCTAGTTTGTAAACTCTATAACTTTTGCACAAACCAATAAATATACGCTTATTGACATTTTTTTTACTAAAAACATGTGGCTGAATACATTTTGGCCTAAATGTATGACTACAATTGAGTTTATTCGATTTTTCTTAAAACAAAAAGTAGAAAATATCATTTTTTTTCAAAATTTTCGGTCTTTTTCCGTTTATATCGCAAAAAATAAAAATCGCAGAGGCAATCAAATACCATTAAAAGAAAGCTCTATTTGTGGGAAGAAAAGGACGCAAATTTCGTTTGGGTACAACATTGCATGTCCGCACAATTTACAGTTAAAGCAGCGCAGTGCAAAATTCTGAATTCACCTCTGGTCCTTTAGCTACCAAATGGTTCGGGGCTTAAGTGGTTAACGTATTTTCTATTTGTGCCCATTTCTTTTTTGTTTTTGGATTTGCCCATTCTACTAATCTTGCCAAGATTATTGCTTTATGGTATCTTTTTATATCTGGTACAGCCATGCCCCTTCTTTTTTTCCACGGGTTAGTAGTGTATATTTTATTCTAGCCTTTTTGCCCTGCCATATATATTTCAAAATCATAGATCTAATCGCCTTAAAGAATGATTGGGGTATATCTATTGGCAGCATCTGCAACCTATATGTTACTTTTGGGAGGATCATCATTTTTAAGATGTTGATCCTTCCTGTCCAACCGACGGGTCTCCTTGAAGTGTCTTTTAATTCTGCTTTAATTTCATTTAATAATGGGATAAAGTTAACCGGGTATAGTTCTTCTAAAGTTGTAGTTATTTTAATACCTAAATATGTTAAGGTTTTTGTCTCCCAGGTGAACGGAAATTCTTTCTGTAGCAGTTTTTCTTCCTTTTTATCTATTCCTAAGTTCAGTATTACTGTCTTTACTGGGTTGATCTTAAAGTTAGCGAGTTCCCCGTATTTTTTTATTTCCTTTACTACATTAGGGAGCGACAGCCTTGGTTTCGTCAGATATAAAAGTATGTCGTCCGCGTATGCCGCCACTTTATGTTCCTCCCTGCCCACCCTCACCCCTCTTATATCTTGATTATTCCGTATGTTTTGCAACAAAGGTTCCATTGCCAACACATGCAGGAGGGGGGAAAGCGGGCATCCCTGTCTCGTCCCATTACGCATCCCAAACACCGACGACACACTCCCATTTACTTTTACCCTGGCTGTTGGGTAAGTATATAGGTTTTTAACCCATTTCATATATTTGGGTCCAATCCCGACATACCGGAGTGTGTCCATCATAAACCCCCAGTCGACTCGGTCGAACGCTTTTTCTGCGTCTATCGACATGAGTACGACTGGGGGTTTCTTCTCCTTCCTTTTCTGGATTAATAAAAGGGTTTTTATGGTATTATCTCTTCCTTCTCTCCCCATCACAAAGCCAGTTTGGTCAGCGTTTATTAGTTCCGGCATTAAAGTTTTTAATCTCGTTGCCAATATTTTTGCATATAACTTAATGTCTGAATTCAGTAACGCTATGGGACGATAGTTAGAACATATTGTTCCGTCTTTTCCTGTTTTAGGTATAATGGTAATATTGGCAAGGAGAGATTCTTTTCTTAATTCTTCATCGCCCCCCAGTCTGTTGAAGTACTTACATAGTTCTGGGACTAACTGGTCTTTAAACTTCTTATAGTACTTAATCTGAAACCCATCCGGTCCTGGGCTTTTCCCCCCTGGTGTTTCTTGGAGAGCTTTGTTTATTTCATCCTGCGTAATTGGTTTTTCTAGGAGCTCTGCACTTTCCGGTGTTATCCTTGGGAGGGTCGTTTTTTCTAAATATTCCTGTATTTTGCCTTTCCTGTTTTCTTCTTCCTGTACTGTCTCGTTTCCTCTAATATCGTATAGTGCGCTATAATATGTCTTAAATGCTTCTGCGATTTCTGATGTTTTAAATTTCATCTCCCCCTCTGGTTCTTTATTTTTTCTATGTAATTTAAAGTTTGTTTTTGTTTTGCTATTCTTGCGAGATACTTCCCGGGTTTATTTCCCCCATTTGTATCTTTCTTTTGCTACATTCTTAAATACTTTTCTAGTTTCCTGTTCCATCAAATCTCTGAGTTGGCCCCTCTTATTTATTATTTGTTGGTGTATTTCTTTTTCTTGTTGTCTTTTGTCTTTTTGTTCTAGGTCATATAGTTCCTTCATCAGGTTTTCCCTCTTTTGGTCCCTCTCCTTCTTTTTTCGTGTCCCTATGGCGATCAATTTACCCCTTATACATGCTTTATGCGCTTCTGGTGTATTGGTGTAGCCACACTCACTTCTGGTGTATTATTTATTCTAAAGTATTCTTCGATTTCTCTCGATATTGTCTCTCTTACTTCTTTGTTATCTAATAGGTCTTCATTTAAACTCCACGTACCCTTTCTTTGTTCTACATTATTAAATCTTATTTTTACTATAGCTGGGGCATGATCTGAGATTGATTTTACTCCTATCGAGGTGTCTACTACATATTCCAGGAGCCCATGGTCCACCAAAATGTAATCCAATCTAGAATACGTGTCGTGCACCGCAGAGTAGTACGTATAATCCTTTTTATTTGGATGCGCCGCTCTCCAGGAATCTATTAATTGATGGTCAAACATTTTTTTTTTTACCAATTTTAATTGTTTATTATCTCGTGTCGGTGCACCAGAGGTACTGTCTAACTTTGGGTCCATTGGGAAATTGAAATCTCCAGCGAGAACCATATACCCCTGTTTGAAACCCATCAGGATATTTAAGATTCTGTTCAAATATCTTTTGGGGTGGGTATTTGGACAATAAACATTAGCCAATGTGCATTTTTTCCCCTGAAGATTCCCTTTTAAAAACAAATACCGGCCTTCTGGGTCAACTCTTCTATCCTCTACTATAAAGTTTGTTCTTTCCAATCCCTATAGCTACTCCTTTAGCTCTCTTGTTTGGGGAGTCTCCGTAGTACCAAGTGGGAATCGCACGCGAATAGATTTTTGTGTTAGAGTCTAGTGCTAAATGTGTCTCCTGAAGAAATACAATTTCTGCGGCATACCTTTCAAGCTCCCTCAATGTTGTATGCCTTTTTTCTGCGGAATTCAGCCCTCTTATATTATATGTGATGAGATTAATGTCAGTCATATGTTTTTTTTTTTCCTTCTCCCATTCTTCCTTGGATGGACAGATCCTGGTTCCCCCCTCCCTCCCACCCCTCCTTTTCTTCCCCCCCTCCCCCTCCTTCCCTCCCTCCCCTCTCTCCCCCCAATAGAACTTTGACCTCATGGTCTTAGTGCAGGATTTCTCGAGCACCTCTGCACTCTTTGGCCCGAGGTGGAATTCTGTTTGGCACCGTCGGTCCCCTCTCCCCTTCTATTTGGGTGCTGGTGCCAGAGCGTCCAGATGAGTCCCGAGCTCCCCCTCCACCCCCTCAATTTCTATACCTGTTTCGTTCACACCCTTAACCCCCACCACCGCCCCCCCCTCCCCCGTCACCTCCGTGTGTCAGGCAAGAAAACCAGCAGTCTCACAGAGCAGGCAATAATCAGACATAGGAAGCGCCGCAAACCCAGGAAGAGGGGGGGGGAGAAGGAGGAGGAGGGGGAGAAAAAATTAAATAAAATTTCAACTCCTTCCTACCCCCTCCCCACCTAAACCCCCGTCTGGCATTGGAATTTCCAGTTTTTTACAGAATTCCAGTATTTCCTCTATGAATCTCAGTCTAACCGTGATACCGTTTTTCTTTCCTATCAGGCAGGCTGGGAAACCCCAATTATACTGGATCTCATGTTCCTGGAGTATCTTCAATAATGGTCTTAGATTTCTTCTTCTTTGTAGCGTTTCTTGGGATAGGTCTTGAAAAATTTGAATTTGGCTCTCTTCCCATTTTATTGGTGACTTCCCTCTCAGGTTTCTCCATAGTTGATTTTTTTCCTCCCAACTTTCAAATCGAACAATGATGTCTCTCGATTTATCCTGAGCTATTCCTCTTGGTCTTCTTATTCTGTGTGCTCTCTCTATTTTTAGTGGGAATGTTATTTCTCTATCCAGCAGTGGGTTACAGATTTTCATTATTAGTTCTGGTAGGATCTCTGGTTGGGGTGTCTCCGGTACCCCCCTGATTCTTATCTTCTTTCTTCTGTCTCTATTTTCCTGATCCTCTCGCCTATATGCCTGTTCCTGTTGTTCTTTCCTTATTGACTTTATCTCTCCTTCTAGTCTTCCTATAGCAATTTCATTATGATCTGATTTCCTTTCCACTTCCTCCACTCTTTCACGCAAATATCCCATATTTTCTTGTATCACCTCCATTTGTGTCTTTAACGATTTTTCTAGGGCGGCGAACATCCCCTCAATTTCTATTTTTGTTGGTAATAATGCCCTGTTTTGTGGTTCCTCTTCTCGTCTCTGTTCCATTTCCACTTCGGTCTCCTGTTCTGTTCTGGACTCTGATAATGAGTCTGGCTCTGCCTGGTTTTTATTTTGCCCTTTCTTCTTGTTCTTTTTTTTCTTTTCCTCCTTGCTCTCCGTCTGACTGCTCCTGGCTCCCTGCTGCTTCTCCACTGCCTGTTTGTCACTATTTCCACCAAGCTATGAGTAAGCGTCAATTTGTGACGTGAAACGCGTTAGCCACCCTTCCCTGCATGCACACTATCTGCATTTGTTGTTTTGGATTAATGGATTTATTTTGAATTTGGATTTTTTACCTGAAATTTTGGAATAAATAACTGTCTATACAGAGTGCGGCAGTCCAGGGTTTCTTTTTCTCCCATATTTCCACCATGGGTTAGATATTTATTCATTGGCCCCGGGCTCGGGGTCAAGCTTAAGCGGGGTGATTTTGGGATCCCCTTTGCAATGTTCCGCCCCGCCGTTTGTCACCCGGTGGTCAGCTATGCCCGTCCTGCACACCATATAGTACATCTATGCTTCTATCGGGGTCAGAACTTCCTCCTTTGGTGCTGTGGGGGACTGTGTCTGAGGATGATAGATACCTGCTTAGGCAGACAGTTTTCTGTATTTATTGCATTCCCCACTCCCGAACACTTCTGTCTGACCCCGTAGTGTAAAGGTTAAGGGTCAACCGCAATGGTGGTAACAGTTTATCAAAGTTTTCCTGCCACCCTCCCTCTACACCTTTCATTCGACTCAAAAAAAAAAAAAAAGAAAGGTGTTTACTGCTAGTGCCGTATTGCATCATAGGGTATAGGTAGGTAATGGGTGACCTGTTTTCAGCATTTCTACGTTTCTGCATTTAGAAACCTTTTACTCGTTTGCGGTTTCTTTGGAGCACATCGCAAAGAGGGTATTTTAATCGGGCAAGGCTACACAGAGAAGGCCAAAAAAAAAAAAGAGATGACAGATTTAAATGTTTCTCGCTACGCGTCCCCTTTCAATTCCTCAATTCAGGTGAGAACAAAACAGGCCATTATATGCATTTGTAACAGTTTCCCGTATTTCTAGTGTTTCTGTACTGCTCCTTACTAACCCCACAGGTACAGGCAGTTTTAGTCCATTTTCCTATATCTTTAATGTGGTGCGTTCACCACTTCCAGAGAGGCTAAGAAAGGTCAGCGCTGATGAGTGAAGGCACAGTGAGCACAGACAATCAGTATGATTAGTTTACTTAATTTCAAGATGCTTTTTTGCAGAACTAACACTTTCACAGTTCTTTTAAACAAGCCCCCTATGGGGGTTACTCACGTTTTCTTCAGTACTTCTCAGTACTTCCATTTCTTCAGTTGGTGCAGCGAGGGGCCATCCTATTGAGCAGTACAGGGAGCAAGGAGCAGGACAAATGAGGATATTGGGGAAGCAGGCAGACCCATACCCATGGGGGGGGGTCTCTTGCTGTAGCAAGGGCTGAGCTGCGACTCAGCCCGATCTCACAATCTTCTCTTCTGTCCTCCTTCCCCGCCACTCTTCCCTGATTTCTTAGGGTCACCGCTCTGTCCGGCTCTGCCTTCTGTCCGTTCTCCGGGTCTCTCACACCCGTTCGCTGCTGGCTATGTCTCCGCACGGCGGGCTGCTCTTCCCAGGTCTCGTACAGAGCCACCGCTCTGTCTGGCTCAGCCTCCAGTTCTCTGGATCGCTCACCGGCTGTCTCTCCCCGCCGCAGGCTGCTCATTCATGTCACTCTATCTCTCCTTTCAACCGCTGCGGAGCATATAGGGGAGAGAAACACACTTCCAAGCGGGCGGGGGGGGCAAGCGGGCGTGCTGCAGGGTCTTTAGGCTTGTCTCCTCATTCCTCAGTGAGGTGTCGGGAGACCGGGCGTCTCATCTACACGCTCCCGCAAGCCGCCGGCGCCATTACTAGGCTCCTCCCTCCTGTGCACACGGGATCAATTCCTTCTATTGCTTTTGAAGGGGAAACCGAACTGCAGTAGGGAAAGTACGCAGCAGCCATTGCAGCTCATGCCCTTTAACTGCACCTGGCCAGCCCGGGTCCCCATTGAACCACAGGGAAGCCACCCATACAGCTAGATACCCAGAGCTGCAGAAGAAGCATCCCTCTCATACAAATAATACACACACACAACCCCACAAGCAGCTTCTCACATGCAATAACCTAAGTTTTAGTGTTTCTCAACTCCAGTCCTCAAGGAGCCCCAACAAGTCATGTTTTCAGGATTTCCCTCAGATGAAATGGCTGTGGTAATTACTAAGGCAGTGAAATCAAATCACCTGTGCAAAATAATGGAAAGCCTTAAAACATGACCTGTTGGGGCGCCTTGAGAACTGGCATTGAGAAACACTGATCAAAGTTACCCCATACATACACATACCAAAAAACGGGGTGGATGAAAATCAATGATTTAAAAAAATAAAAATTAATCCAGCTCTGTGACACAGCGTGTGATTGCACTGCCGGGGACTGGTAGGCTGCATCTCATAGGCTCTGGTGAGACTGCATGGGCTCTGGCGAGACTTCCTAGACACTGGTGAGACTGCATGGGCTCTGGCGAGAATCCAAGCGACTTCAACATCTTGTTTTGGCACAGTACTACTAAAAGGTTGCCTTCTATTATATGGCAAAACAGTTTGTCATGGACAGACAACAATATTGCAATCGACCACATATAAAATCAAAATGGTGCTTTCTGTGCCTTCTTGGCTGCAAATAAAGACACTGCCTTCTTCCTTCAGGTGTAAAGCTTGGGCTAGTTCATGTTTAATTGATATGGTCGCCAGGCCCACCAACCTTTCTTGCGTCATTGTGGAGCGCAGGTACGTTTTTATTGGCTTCAGCTTTGAGAAGCTTTGCTCTCCACTAGCAACGATCACAGGGAGTGTTAACAGTATACGCTGGAGTAGGTCTTCAGGTATTGTTTCCTTGAGTTTGGGAATGATATAGAACACCCCAAAGACATTGCTGTGTTCATGGAGCTGTAAAAAACGTTCTTCCAACGACTGGATAGCAGAGTCTAGAACTAGGGGAACATTTTTTTTTACTTTCGTCTGTTTAGGATCACTGATGCTGTCATCCTCTGCCTCATAGTCAAAATGAGTTCTTCTGCGGCAATCCCGAACTTCTGCAAAGTGAAAAGCCAGCTCAATGTCAAGTTCCTCTGCCATCTTTTCTGCACTTTTCAAATTCCTCATCTGATCGATAAGTCTGGAGGAATGATTTTGTCATCTGAAGTTGTTGAACTGCTGCAGAAATGTTAACATCAATCTTTTGCAGTCTTTTGCTTACAATATTTACATGGAAGAGTACATCATGCCACAAAACTTGACCACAAAGAAATTTTAAATTGCATATATTCCTTGTAATTCCTCTGCATTCTGCCAGTGTTTTGCCACAAGCTGCTCCTGTTAAAGTACTATCCTCCATAACTGCATTTATGGCATACATTTTCCCAACCTGGTTTCGGATAGCTTTCACCGCTTCCACGCGACTCTCCCATCGTGGGGTGCTCAGTGGTTTCACTGTAATCTGTGAATGTCCAAGATGTGGGTAGATGCAGAGAAGAATGCATATACCCTTTGTAGTACGTTAATTACTGAAAAGCTTCAGAACATGCTGAGGCATTATCGCTGATGACCAAGTTCAATAAATGGGAACTGCACAGCACTCGTGTTTACAGGGCTGCTGACGGGGCCCCTTCAGCTCCACCCCTGGTCCCTCCTTCGGTCCCACCCCTGGCACCGCCCCTGGCCCCTCCCCAGATCCCGCCTTGAAACGAAGTGCAGGTTTGTATTTTTACTAGTAATGGTGGCGATCAGCGGGACATGCCAATGCCATAATGTACTGCAGACAGTGCCACCCATGCCATGCCGTTAGTGCCATATTGTGCTACAGACAGTGCCACCCATGCCATACAGCCAGTGTCATATTGTGCTGCAGACAGTGCCACCCATGCCATTAGTGCCATATTGTGCTGCAGACAGTGCCACCCATACCGCCATTGGCAGCATGGTTGGCACTGTCTGCAGCACATTATGACATTGGCGGCATGGATGGCACTGCCTGCAGCACATTACAACATTGGCGGCACGGGTGGCACTGTCTCTGCAGCACATTACAGCATTAGCAGCATGGGTGGCACTGTGCCTGCAGGCAGCACATGCGTTATGGGCCATAATGCATGTGCTACCTGCAGACAGTGAAACCCATGCGGCCAATGCCATATTGTGCTGCAGACAGTGCCACCCATGACGCAAATGCCATAACACATGTGCTATCTGCTGACAGTGCCACCCATGCCGTCAATGCCATATTGTGCTGCAGACAGGTAGCACATGCGTTATGGCATTAGCGTCATTGGTGGCACTGTCTGCAGCACAATATGGCATTGGCGGCATGGGTAGCACTGTCTGCAGGTAGCACATGCGTTATGTGCCATAACGCATGTGCTACCTGCAGACAGTGCCACCCATGCCGCCAATGCCATGTATAGATGCTGCTGCAGTAGATCTTGAATCCCCCCCCCCCCAAGCATGTACACACCTGTTAGCCAGGCCCCAGCCAGGAGACACTTCCTCCCTGATCCTGCAGACTGCTGCTTGGACTGACAGTGTGCCAAAATACTCTGTCTCTTCTGCCGAAGCCGCCGCTGGTGGTGTCTCTGCTTCTTCTCTCTGCCCAGTGAAGAACAGAGCAGAGCGCCAAGTGCGGAGGGAGAGAAATCACTCCGCGGCGCCAGGGAAGGACACGCTGGCCGGGACTTGAGCCAGCCTTAGGAGCGGGCGCGGTAGAGAAGAGATATTCTTCCGCGCTCGAAATAGGAAAAATAGTCCCTTCTTGCTGCCACCTACACTGAAGGTATCTTGCTATTAAAAAAAAGTAAAAAGCAATTCGGGGGGTGGGAGTGGGGCTGGTTAAAGATGTTCGGTCAGGGCTGTGTGGAGGGTTTTTTTTCTACATTAATTAGCTCTCTGTGGAGGTTGCCCGGGCCCCCCTGCTGGCCTATCAGCGGCCCTGCGTGTTTATACACCACAGTTTTTTCCCTTCATATTAGCTCCATTGTGATATCCCTGTCCTCTCATATCCTTAAGATCAATTCCTATTTCTTCAAGCTTCTCAAGAAGTATCTTTGTCATCCCAAATCCTGTAGTATTATCTATGTCGATAAACCCCAAAAAATGTTCTCTGACATTTACACCTGAGTCTGTTGCTGTTACAAAACACACCATTAAAGTCATTTGTTCAGAATGGCTTATATCAGGTGTACAGTCAAGAATTACAGAGTAATATTTTGCAGCATTCAGGTTTCCCACAATCTGTCTAATTTGTCCTGCCAGTAACTGGATGATTTCTTTATGAACGGTTTTGCCAAGATGATGAATGTGGGTTTCTTTGCTGGTTACTCTTCTGAGATGTTCTTTAAGTACTGGCTGAGAGTCGAGATTAGCACAGGTTCACAGTATTCTAGAACATAATGTAATCTTGAATACAGCAGAGGCTATTGGAAGGCTCACGGTCCCAGCTTTTAAGGTCCTTTAGTAGGATTGGTGAGGGAATCACTGTTTGAAAATTGGTGGCTTGGTTAGTCTTCACATTATTGAAATATTTCACCTCTCACTTACTATTATTATTTTTTGGGACTTTATAATATTGCTTGAATATGTTTATATTTTTCATCATGCATATGTGATAGGTTGGTGGCGGTGCACATTGTCACTCTGTAAATTTAGAATTTTTTGTTGTGATAAATATAGGAGGGGTATTGCTTACAATGTTTATATATTTGTGATTTTATTTTTATTGTATTTTTCGGATTTGCACCAATTTGGTACTTTTAATAATTGCATTTCAATTCCAGCACTTTATCATTGCTTATTTGCACAAGTTTGTTATCCATATATAATATGCTGTTTTGCACATTTGCACTTTATTTGCTATTCATACAGTAGGCTAATACCATTTATTTAATATTTCTTTTTACATATAATTTCGATCTTTCACTATTCATATAGTATTGATTTTCAATTTTTTTGCACTTTAGTTATTGTGGTTTTTTTTTTTGCACGGTTTTTTCCAATTTGTAGTATTTGCACAATAAGATATATAATTATTCACAGTTTGGTCAGTTTAGTCGTTGCATATACATCTTTGGCGCTGTTAAATACTGGCTCAAACTCTCCCATCAACTCCATAATTTTAAGAATATTACCATTGCTTGGCACAAACAGCTTATCTGATGCACCACGCAGTGCTGGGTTTTGAGTAGTGAGGACTTGAACAATGGCAATGAGCCTTTTTAGTACATTTCCCCAGTAATTCGTGTCTGCCTCTAACTTCTCGATGTTTTGCATCTATGGTAGACTTTAACTGTAGTCTTGTACGCAGTTATAGCCAGCTATGGAATGCGCTCTCGTGAGATGGTGTCTTCTCATTACATGTCAAATTCCTACGCAGATGTTTCCAGTTCATTGTTCCTTTAGAACTTAAAGCAGATGCATTGAGTTCTTGTTGAAAAACTTGCAGCAAAAGCAATATGCAGCATTCTTGCTCTTTGAGTACATAAGCCACGGACTTATCTTTTGCAAAGCTGAAAATTTTCACCTGGTGTGGGCCGTATGTTACCAGGAAGTCCCTCAGTTTACTGCTCATATTTGGCCAAAGCCCTGGGTCTTCTAGAAATGAAGACCTTAAAGCGGAGGTTCACCCTAAATTTACACTTTGTATTCCTAATATCCTAGCGCTATGCACAATAACATGTCACTAACCTTTTTAAGTTTTGGACGCTGTAAATTAAGAAAATCTTCTGAATTCTCTTTTACTTCCTGCTTTTCCTCCCACGGGAGTAGGCGGGTCTTTTGCTTTGCCCGGTGGCGCTAAGTGTCCTGGGATGTCTGCGAAATGTCTCCTGGGAGCAAAGTGTCATGCTTCCCAGGAGACGCCGTCCAGCGTAATCCCGCTACCCGGAAGTCTATGCTTGTGGGCTTCAAGATGCCCACAAGCAAAATGGAAAAACCAGGAAACGATTATAGAAGTGTTTATTTCTTATGAAAACGGACGGGGGATGTTTTGTAGCGCTGGACAAGTGAGTACATTACAATCATCATTAGTCACATTGAATGCACGAAAAAAAAAAAGTATAGATCGCGGAACCTCCGCTTTAACTCAGTCACCAGGAACCAGCTCCTCCACCATGCTCACATGCGTTGGACTTTCCTCTTCCGTAACATGTACAGCTTCAGCATTTTGAGATGCTGATGTGGATGCAGTAGGACTCCTTTCACCAGGGGTCTCACTATCTGAGTTAACAGTTGGCTTCTCAGATGGAAGCTCCTGTTCTATAGGAGATTTGTCTTGACTCCCTGGCTTAATACATTTCAGCATGGCTCCATTCTGCTTTAATAAAAAAGCCTCCTTTCTTTCTCGTACATCACGGGACACAGAGCGACATAGTCATTACTAATGGGTTATATAGATACCTTCAGGTGCTGGCACTGGCAACTTCCAAAACCGGAAGTACCCTCCCCTATATAAGCCCCTCCCCACCTCAGTTTTTTGCCAGTGTCTAAGGTGTTTGCCAAGAAGAAACATGTGTTTTTCACTGAGCTTGCGTACAGGTTCTTTTGGGCCTCAGTAAGCTATTCCGGATCCGACCAAAAAAGCTTCATAGCTAAACGGTCGGTACCCGGGCCTTGCAGAGAAGAGCAAGGTTTTGCCTGTAATGCTTCTCTTAGGAGAGCTGGACCCTGGGATCCAGAGCTCTGGTCATACCCATGACCAAGATGTTTTCTGTGCAGGGTGCTATACAGGTCCAGGGGAGTGGAATCCTTGGGAACCCAGGCCCTGAAGGTTTAATTACAATGCCTGCCGTGATAGGTGAAGTTTGGGCTTCTGTGGACCAAACAAAGTCCTGCGGCGGGGAACAGGTAAGTGGGGGCCCCCAGGAACTTGGTTCTATTGGGGGACCCCCAAGCCTAATTTGTCTTTCTGTCTGTTACCTAACGGTATTCCCGCTAATATCTGTGCATGCCTGTAACTACTAAAAAATGTAATAATTTTAATAGTGGTCAAGAAAAGAAAAAAAAATATATATATATATATATTTAATATATTAGACTGCGGTACCTGTGTTAATCCACTAGAGGCCGCTGTGGAACGTTTCTTGTCATGTGGACTAGTTTCTTTTTATCAGAGCAAGTCCAGGCAGATGGTGAGTTCTCTTGTGGGAAACTGCTTCCTCTGCCATGTTGCAATGCTCGTCCATCCCCCGGCCTGCGGCAAAAGGGGCCCTGGCTATTGTCCCTGGTTTCCTTTTCAAAATTAGCGCCGAAGGCGCATGTGGCCGCGCGCGTGCGCGCGCGTGCACGCGCCTCTATATATAGAGGTGGGCCAGGAAAGGGGGCGGAGCTTGGGGGATGACGCTCTGTGCGCGCCGCAGCGCTTCTGCGCATGTGCGGGCGTCCCAGCATGTTAAAAACCACAATTATGTGTTGTGAGCTGGCTATGGAGTGCAGAGACAGAGCTGGCAACATTTAAAAAAGGCATACAGCAAGCGGTTGATGCAGGCATCCCCATAGAAAGGCACATTAGTAGACACCAACTGTTTTATAGCAGCATTTGTGCTAGACTATTGTCAGTAAGTGGTGTATTTCGGCTGGAATACCTCAGCTTTGGGCTTAGGAATAATGCCGTCTAAAAACTCCGGGACTAAAAATTCCAGGAAGCATAGGGGGTCTCCATCGGGCTCTGAGGATCTTGGGCATGCTTCGGCTGCACCAGTCTCCCCTGAAGAATCAGAGGTTAGTGACCGTAGAGCACCCTCAGGAGTACCTGGTACTGTGGCTGTCCTCAGTTCACCTGCTCCTGTGTATGTAACAGAGGAGGTTTTTTCCTCAGCTCTGGGAGGGCTGGAAGAGAGATTGTCAGCATTGATCGCTGCTTCCCTGTCACAGGAAAAAAGCGCTCGATCTCCGTCTCCTCCCTCAGAGTGCCTGTTAGCAGAGCAACAGTCCCATACAGGGATCGACCTGCCTGAAGGGGATCAGGATGAGGTAGATTCTGTTGTAGAGGAATCAACAGTGAAAGAGCCATTCTCAGCATCACATGCTGAAAGGTTATGGGTTCAGTCCCTGACTAATATGGTCCGATCAGCATTTAAAATGCCCCTTGCGGAGCCATCATCCACTTCTGTCTCCTCGTTGGGGTCGCTAAAAGCTCCCCAGACTGTTTGTTCCTTTCCGATCCATCCTTTACTGGAAGGGCTCATTTACCAGGATTGGGAGCATCCTGATAAAATATTTACTCCTCCCAAGAGATTTCAAGTGGTCTATCCCATGGAGGATAAGTTCATCAAAAAATGGAGGGTCCCTACAGTGGACGCAGCCATCTCTTGTGTGAATAAATCACTGACATGTCCAGTGGATAATGTCCAAATGTTCAAGGACCCAATAGATAAAAAATTAGAGTCCTTATTAAAATCTGCTTTTTCTACAGCAGGATTGGTGACACAACCAGCAGTGGCAGCTATTGGAGTCTGCCAAGCAGTGAAGGATCAGTTGAAACAGGTCTTAAGGGACTTGCCAGATCAGCAGGCTCTTGCCCTAGCTGATCTACCTAGAGCCTTATGCTTTGCGGTGGACGCTATAAAGGATTCAATCCATCAGGCCTCCCGCCTTACGCTGTCTGTAGTACATATGCGCAGGCTTTTATGGCTCAAAAACTGGTCTGCTGAAGCTCCCTGTAAAAAATTGCTGGTCAGCTTCCCATTTCATGGTGAACGCTTATTCGGGGAAGACCTGGACAAATATATCCAGAGAATTTCCAGCGGTAAAAGTACACTTTTGCCGGTTAAAAACAGAGTTAGAGGTCCCTCTTTTAAGAGGCCTGCTTCTCCAGTCCCTAGGACATCGGCTGTGAAACAGTTCCGACGGCCTCCTCGGTCAAATTCCGGAGGTAAAAATCAGGGACAATTGCAGGGTAACAAGAAGCCCTGGAGCAGGAGAGGTACAAAACCTCCCCCAAAGTCAAATGCATGAAGGGTTGCCCCCACTCAATCGGGTGGGTGGAAGACTTCAGTTGTTCACAGAGACCTGGCGGGACACGATCAGAGACAGATGGGTGCTCTCCGCAGTAAATCTGGGATACAAATTGGAGTTAAAAGACTCCCCTCCTTCCCACTTTATAAGGTCAAACGTGCCAAGGGATCCCCAGAAGAGAGGATCCCTCCTGTTGGCACTAGAACAATTATTGCTCCAAGCAGTAATTATAGAGGTTCCCCTGGAAGAATGGGGGTTCGGGTTTTACTCAAACCTCTTTACAGTCCCGAAGCCAAACGGGGACGTGAGGCCCATATTAAATCTAAAAGGGCTAAACAAATTCCTACATATCAGGACTTTTCGGATGGAGTCGATCCGGTCGGTGGCCACTGCCCTACAAGGGGAGGAATGGTTAGCCTCGATCGACATCAAAGATGCTTATTTGCACATTCCCATCTTTCCAGCCCACCAAAAATTTCTACGCTTTGCGGTAGAAGGGCGCCATTTTCAGTTCAGAGCCTTACCCTTCGGTCTGGCCACAGCACCACGAGTGTTCACAAAAATTCTGGCCCCATTATTGGCCAATCTAAGAACACGAGGTGTAACGATAATGGCATATCTAGACGACTTGTTGCTGATAGACCACTCAGTGGAAAAACTAGAAGTGGTTGTTCACGAGACAATCGAGTATCTGGAATATCACGGTTGGATTATCAACCGAGACAAGTCAGCCCTAAAACCAGTCAAAAGTCTGGAATACTTGGGGCTAAGGCTGGATTCAGACCAGAGAAAAATTTTCTTGCCTCAAGAAAAGGGGTCGTCTTTGAGAGATTTGATCCACTTAGTGGGTTCAAAAAGACAGCCATCCATACGCCTGTGCATGAGGCTGCTGGGAAAAATGGTGGCATCATTCGAAGCAGTACCCTACGGTCAATTCCATTCAAGGAATTTGCAAAGGGCCATACTGTCAGCCTGGAACAAAAAAGTTCAGGCTCTGGACTTACCAATGTCCTTGTCCCCTTCCGTTAGCAAGAGCCTCCACTGGTGGTTGGTTCCCCAGAATCTGGAAGGAGGGAAATCCTTCAGTCCGATTTCTTAGAAGGTGGTCACTACAGATGCCAGCCTTATAGGCTGGGGAGCAGTACTGGAGCAATGGTCTCTCCAGGGCAGATGGTCGGATGCGGAAAAGGCCCTGCCCATCAATCTCTTAGAGATACGAGCAGCCCGGTATGCCCTAGTAGCATGGACATCCAAACTCCAAGGGTCCCCTGTCAGAATTCAATCAGACAATGCCACAGCAGTGGCATATATCAATCATCAGGGGGGCACCAGGAGTCGTGCAGCCCAGAGGGAAGTAAATTACATCCTGAGATGGGCAGAAAGATATGTCCCAACCATATCTGCGGTATTCATTCCAGGAGTGGAGAATTGGAAGGCGGACTTTCTAAGTCGCCAACAATTATGCCCAGGGGAATGGTCCCTTCATCCCAAGGTTTTCCGGACAATATGTCAGCGGTGGGGAACACCGGATGTAGATCTGCTAGCATCCAGATTCAACGCAAAAGTGGACAGGTTTGTCTCTTGGACAAGGGATCCCCTAGCTTGCGGCTCGGATGCCCTAGTGTTCCCTTGGGATCAGTTCAAGCTGATATATGCATTCCCACCGCCACAATTGTTACCTCGATTACTCCGCAGAATCAGGGTAGAAAAGAAACCAGTGATTCTGGTGGCTCCAGCGTGGCCCCGAAGAGCATGGTACGCGGAGATTGTAAAGATGTCTGTGGGGAGTCCTTGGACCCTCCCACATCGTCCGGACCTGCTTTCGCAAGGACCGATATACCACCCTTCCTTACCAGCCCTAGGTTTGACGGCCTGGCTATTGAAGCCCACATCCTAAAAAAGAGAGGGCTCTCTAATGCTGTGGTATCTACCATGATCAATGCCAGGAAGCCGGTATCCAGGCAGATCTACTATAGAATCTGGAAGGCGTACATCGCCTGGTGTGAGGCCAAGAAATGGCATCCACGTAAATACGTAATAGGTAGGATTCTGGACTTCCTACAATGGGCTGTAGATAGGAAGCTTGACTTGAGTACTATCAAGGGTCAGATTTCGGCCTTGTCAATATTTTTTCAAAGGCCCTTGGCTTCGCATTCACTAGTCAAAGCCTTTATACAAGGAGTGATGCGTATTAGTCCTCCGGTTAATATTCCCATATGTCCATGGGATCTAAACTTGGTTCTGTCGGTTCTACAGAAACAACCATTTGAACCATTACAGCATATTTCTTTGGTTCTTCTCACCAGGAAATTGATTTTTCTAGTAGCCATTTGTTCGGCTAAAAGAGTGTCGGAATTAGCAGCTATGTCCTGTAGGGAGCCATATCTGGTTATCCATAAGGACAGAGTAGTGTTACGTCCTCATCCAGCCTTTCTTCCGAAGGTGGTATCGAGGTTTCATTTGAACCAAGATGTGGTTCTTCCTTCTTTTTTCCCCAAACCTACTTCGGTAGAGGAAAAGTTATTGCATTCTTTGGATGTAGTAAGAGCAGTTAAAGCTTATCTAAAAGCCACTGCTCAGATTCGCAGAACGGATACTTTGTTTATTCTGCCGGAAGGCCCCAGAAGGGGTCAGGCAGCGTCAAAATCTACTTTAGCCAAGTGGATTCGACAGGTCATAATGCAAGCCTATGGCTTGAGAAGGAGACCGCCTCCGTTCAAAGTTAGGGCGCACTCCACGAGAGCAGTTGGAACTTCATGGGCAGTGCATCACCAGGCCTCCCTGGCTCAAATCTGTAAGGCCGCAACATGGTCTTCAGTACACACGTTTACTAGGTTCTACCAGGTGGACGTTAGAAGTCAGGAGGATGTCGCCTTTGGGCGCAGTGTGTTGCAGGCCGCAAAAGATCCTCATGTCTGATAGCGCTCAGCTTATGTATGGTGTATCCCCCCCCCTCGTTGGACATTGCTTTAGGACATCCCATTAGTAATGACTATGTCGCTCTGTGTCCCGTGATGTACGAGAAAGAAAATAGGATTTTTATAACAGCTTACCTGTAAAATCCTTTTCTTGGAGTACATCACGGGACACAGAGCTCCCACCCCTCTTTGGGGACACTTATTGCTTTGCTACAAAACTGAGGTGCTCCTGGATGGGAGGGGCTTATATAGGGGAGGGTACTTCCGGTTTTGGAAGTTGCCAGTGCCAGCACCTGAAGGTATCTATATAACCCATTAGTAATGACTATGTCGCTCTGTGTCCCGTGATGTACTCCAAGAAAAGGATTTTACAGGTAAGCTGTTATAAAAATCCTATTTTTTTGCTCTAACCTTTACATATTGTACACCAGAAAGACGTATGCGTTTCTTTCCACCAGACATGGCTGCTGTATACTGCTGTCCAAAAAACAAAAAAAAAAGGCAATGCCACTGCGTATCAGGAGGACAAATCAAATGCTACATTATCCCCCAAATCACTTGTTTTACCTGTGTACTGAACCTGTTATATTTCCAGTATGTCTTTTTTTTTATTTTTTATACTGGTGCATAAAATAACACTGCATATTCCAGATGCATTCTTACCACTGATGCAAAATGATGTTCTTATCTCTTAGACCAGGGGTTGTCAAACTGTGGCTCTTAAACTGCTAATGGCCTACTTCTTCCATAATACTCTGTCAGCTAAAAGGCTGGCAGGGGAGTATGAGAGATGTAGTCATGCTGGAGGGCAAAGGTTTGACAACCCCTGCCTTAGGCCTCGTACACACGACCGAGTTTCTCGGCAAGAACCAGCAAGAAACTTGCTGGCAGAGATGTCTTGCCGAGAAATTCGTTCATGTGTATGGTTTCTCGTCAAGAAAACCGACAAGTAATCTCGACGAGAAAATAGAGAACCTGCTCTCTATTTTCTCGTCGAGATTCTCGTCAGCCTGTTTCTCGACGAGAAAAGTGAGCGTGTGTACACTTACCTGTCCTCCGGGAAGCCCGCGCATGTTCGAAATGAATTTGACGCATGCGCGGTAGCTTCCTAGGCATAGGTAGGGTATACCAAGATGGCGCATGCTCGTCGTAGTCGATGACGTCACCGCGTACGCTCCATTCAAAGAACCGCGGGTTCTTTGAATCGAGCGTCTGTACACTCGGCCGGGACAAGTTTCTTGTCCAAGGATCTCTTCGAAAAAAAACGACGTGTTTTTTTCGATGAGAAACTCGGCCGTGTGTACGAGGCTTTAGACCTATTCACCTTTTAAAATAAGACAACAGCTAGTTCGCCTTTTTCAACAGCTACACAGTCTACAGTCATCCAAAAACACCTAAAGCCTTCTCCTTTGTGGATATAACCAACATACAACTATTAGAGCAGAGGTGTCCAACCGATGGCCCTCCAGATGTTGTAGTCCTGCAACATCTGGAAGGCCGCAAGTTGGACCACCCTAATTCAGAGTATAATTGGCATTCATATATCTCTGGGACATGTGTGCACGCTAATGACAACACACTGGAATTCAGGATCTCCCATAAAACAGGTGAATGTCAGTGTGTTGAAAGGATAATTGTCAACATAATAAATAACAGTTATTAAATGAAAATGCAAGCTCATAGGTAGATGCTTAGTTGTAGTGAGTAAGTCCAAATTTTTTGAATGGTGCACTAATTGTGCATTTTTTGAATGGTGCACTAATTGTAATGGTGCATTAATAAAAGGATGTAAAAAAAATATGTTTTTGAGGATTTTTGTTTATGTTGCAATAGTCATTATGCCCATAAACTGACAGTTCTTTTAGAGCTGCTGGATTACGATGGAACAAGATTGGGACTGTATCATGAAAAAAATCAGTACAGTTGGCATGAACGTATACCTAAATCTGTAAAACAGCTTTTATTTACATCCAACTTGCTGTAATCTGCACTGTAATACACTGATATGCTGCAGATTGCTATGAGTTATATTGCTGTGGAGCACTGTAATACACTGTGGAGTTTATTTACTAAAGACAAATCCACTTTGCACTACAAGTGCACTTGAAAGTGCAGTCGCTGTAAATCTGAGGGGAAGATCTGAAATGACGGGAAACTCTGCTGATTTTATCATCAAATCATGTAGAAGCAAAAATGCTGTGTTTTTATTCTCCTTGCATGTCCCCCTCGGATCTACAGCGACTGCACTTCCAAGTGCACTTGCAGTGCACTGCACTTGTAGTGAAAAGTGGATTTGGATAAATAAAACCCCCCTTATCACAAAGCTCCACAGCAATCTGAATCGGCAGCATATACATTTTTTATAGGGGCTGTATTGTGTGTGTGGGAGGGGGGTTAAGGGGCTGCATTGTGGGAGGGGTGAAGGGGCTTCTTTGTGTGGGGGGGGGGGGTTTAAGGGCAGGGGTAGACTGGCAACTTCTGGGCGTACAATGGAAAAGGTAACCGTTAGCACAAACACAAAGTGCATAAGTAAATGTGGATATAGCAATGAGTCTGTTTAAAATAATAATGGTAACAGGCAGTTCAAGGGTTAAAAGGCAGGTAATATGGCTGGTGGATGGCGGCTGCTGTCCTCAGAGAGCTGACTCTGTGGTAGACTGAAAAGGGTAGAGAAAAAGGAAGCGCCACCTAAGTGCAGTATTAAGATTATTTTAATGACACAAATATCAATCACACTTACAGGAAAGGAAGCAAAGGAAGGCTCATCTGTAAAGAGTAGGAAACAGAGTAGGAAACAGTAAATACAAAGGCTCATCTGTGTGTCATTGGTCCGTAGGGAAGCCTCAGATCCGGATCTGTTTTTCTATGCAGAGATGGAAAGCTGCAGTCGTTGCTGCTCAGCCTGGAGCAGATCCTGTGGCCATCAGGAAGCAGCTGGGGCTGAGGTCACGGTGATCTCTTCTGGGGGAGGACTCCACAGAATGAGAAGGGTTGGATAGGCAGGCTACACGCTCGGAGCCACTGCTCCTTCTATTGGCCTCTAGAAGTGATCTCATGACCCGTGACCTCAGCCCCAGCTGCTTCCTGATGGCCACAGAATCTGCTACCTGTAGCCTTTGTATTTCCTGTTTCCTACTCGTCATCTTCTACATCTGTGCAGCCCATGGACCCGAGACGAGGACTACAGGATCTTTACAGATGAGCCTTCCTTTGCTTCCTTTCCTGTAAGTGCGATTGATATTTGTGTCATTAAAAAAATCTTTTAGTACTGCACTTAGGTGGCGCTTCCTTTTTCTCTACCCTTTTCTTTCTCGTACATCACGGGACACAGAGCGACATAGTCATTACTAATGGGTTATATAGATACCTTCAGGTGCTGGCACTAGCAACTTCCAAAACCGGAAGTACCCTCCCCTATATAAGCCCCTCCCATCCGGGAGCACCTCAGTTTTTTGCCAGTGTCTAAGGAGTTGGCCAAGAAGAAACATGTGTTTTTCACTGAGCTTGCGTACAGGTTCTTTTGGGCCTCAGTAAGCTATTCCGTATCCGACCAAAAAAGCTTCATAGCTAAACGGTCGGTACCCGGGCCTTGCAGAGAAGAGCAAGGTTTTGCCTGTAATGCTTCTCTTAGGAGAGCTGGACCCTGGGATCCAGAGCTCTGGTCATACCCACGACCAAGATGTTTTCTGTGCAGGGTGCTATACAGGTCCAGGGGAGTGGAATCCTTGGGAACCTGGTCCCTGAAGGTTTGATTACAATGCCTGCCGTGATAGGTGAAGTTTGGGCTTCTGTGGACCAAACAGAGTCCTGCGGCGAGGAAAAGGTAAGTGGGGGCCCTCGGGAACTTGGTTCTATTGAGGGACCCCCAAGCCTATTTTGTCTTTCTGCCTGTTACCTAAGGTATTCCCGCTAATATTCTGTGTATGCCTGTTACTATTGAGAAAATGTAAAAATTTTAATAGTAGGCAAGAAAAAAAAAAAAAAAATGTAAGACCGCGGTACCTGTGTTAGACACTAGAGGCCGCTATGGTTCTTTTTCTTGTAATGTGGATTTTTTTTTCTTCCAGAATCAAATCCAGGCAGTTGGTATGTTCTCTCCTGGGAAGCTGTCTCCTCTGCCCTGTTGCTGCGCTCATCCATCCCCGGGCCCTGCGGCAAAGGGACCCTGGCTCCCATCTAGCTCCTTATTGTTTTCAAAAAAGGCGCCGAAGGCGCACGTGCCCGCGCGCGTGCGCGTGCACGCGCCTCTATTCATAGAGGCGATCTGGAAAAAGGGGCGGAGCGGGTGGATGACGCTCAGGTGTGCGCCGCGGCGCTACTGCGCATGTGCGGGCGTCCAGCGTGTTTTAAAGCACATTATAGCTGGCTATTGAAGTGCACAGACAGAGCTAGCAACAGTATAAAGGCACACAGAGGCGGTTGATGCAGGCATCCCCTAGAAAGGCACTTTAGTAGACACCAACTGTGATATAGCAGCAATTGTGCTAGACTATTCTCAGTAAAAGTGGTGTATTACGGCTGGAATACCTCAGCTTTAGGCTTAGGAATATGCCGTCCAGAAGCTCCGGAACTGAATCTTCCAGGAAGCGAAGGGGGTCTCATCGGGCTCTGAGGATCTTGGGCATGCTTCTGCTGCACCAGTCTCCCCTGAAGTTCAGAGGTAAGTGACCGTAGAGACCCCGCAGGGGTACTTGGTACTGTGGCTGTCCTCAGTTCACCTGCTCCTGTGTATGTAACAGAGGAGGTTTTTTCCTCAGCTCTGGGAGGATTAGAGAGAGATTGTCAACATTGATCGCTGCCTCCCTGTCAGGGAAAGCACGCCCGATCTCCGTCTCCTCCTTCAGAGTGCCTGTTAGCAGAGCAACAGTCCCATACAGGGATCGACCTGCCTGAAGGGGATCAGGATGAGGTTGATTCTGTTATAGAGGAATCAACAGTGGGGGAACCTTTTCTCAGCATCTCAAGCTGAAAGATTATGGGTTCAGTCTCTGACTAACATGGTCCGATCAGCATTTAAAAATGCACCTTGCGGAACCATCAACCACTACTGTATCCTCGTTGGGGTCGCTAGAAGCCCCCAGACTGGCTGTTCTTTTCCACTTCACCCTTTACTGAAAGGGCTTATTTACCAGGATTGGGAACGTCCTGAGAAAATATTTATTCCCCCAAGAGATTTCCGGTGGTCTATCCCATGGAGGATAAGTTCATCAAAAAAATGGAAGGTCCCTACAGTGGACGCAGCCATCTCTTGTATGTATAAATCACTGACATGTCCAGTGGATAATGTCCAAATGTTCAAGAACCCAATAGATAAAAGATTGGAGTCCTTATGAAAGTCTGCTTCTTTCTACAGCAAGCTTGGTGACACAACCAGCAGTAGCAGCTATTGGGGTCTGCTAAGCAGTGAAGGATCAGTTGAAACAGGTCCTGAGGGACTTGACAGATCAGCAGGCCTTGCCCTAGCTGATCTACCTAGAGCCTTAGGCTTTGCGGTTGACGCCATAAAGGATTCAGTCCATCAGGCCTCCCGCCTTACGCTGTCTATAGTACATATGCGTAGGCTTCTATGGCTCAAAAACTGGTCTGCTGAAGCTCCCTGTAAAGAATGGCTGGTTAGCGTCCCATTCATGGTGAACGCTTATTCAGGGAAAACCTGGACAAATATATCCAGAAAATTTCCAGCGGTAAAAATACGCTCTTGCCGGTTAAAAACAGAGTTAGAGGTCCCTCTTTAAGAGGCCTGCTTCTCCAGTCCCTGGGGCATCGGCTGTGTAACAGTTCCGACGGCCTCCTCGGTCAATTCCCGGGGGTAAAAAACAGGGACAATAGCAGGGTAATGAGAAACCCTGGGTCAGGGGAGGTACAAAACCTCCCCCAAAGTTAAATTCATTGAAGGGTTGCCCCCACTCAGTCGGGTGGGGGGAGGACTCCAGTTGTTCGCAAGAGACCTGGCGGGACACGATCAAGACAGATAGGTGCTCTCCGCAGTATGTTTGGGATACCGTTTGGAGTTAAAAGACTCTCCTCCTTCCCATTTTTGAGGTCAAACGTGCCAAGGGATCCCCGGAAGAGAGAGTCCCTCCTGTTGGCACTAGAACAACTATTGCTCCAAGGAGTAATTATGGAGGTTCCCCTGGAAGAATGAGGGTTCGGGTTTTACTCAAACCTCTTTACAGTCCCGAAGCAAACGCGGACGGGAGGCCCATATTAATTCTAAAAGGGCTATACAAATTCCTGTATATCAGGACTTTCCGATGGAGTCGATCCGATCGGTGGCCACTGCCCTACAAGGGGAGGATTGGTTAGCCGCGATCGACATCAAAGATGCTTATTTGCACATTCCCATCTTTCCAGTCCACCAAAAATTTCTACGCTTTGCAGTAGAAGGGCGCCATTTTCAGTTCAGAGCCTTACCCTTCGGTTTGGCCACAGCACCACGAGTGTTTACAAAAATTCTGGCCCTTTATTGGCCAATCTAAGAACACAAGGTGTAATGATAATGGCATATCTAGATGACTTGTTGCTGATAGACCACTCAGTGAAAAAACTAGACGTGGTCGTTCACAAGACAATCAAGTATCTGGAATCTCACGGTTGGATTATCAACCGAGACAAGTCAGCCCTAAAAAACAGTCAAAAGTCTGGAATTCTTGGGGCTAAGGTTAGATTCAGGCCAGAGAAAAATATTCTTGCCTTGAGGAAAGGTGTTGTCTTTGAAAGATTTGATCCACTTAGTGGGTACAAAAAAGACAGCCGTCCATACGCCTGTGCATGAGGCTGCTGGGAAAAATGGTGGCATCATTCGAAGCAGTACCCTACGGTCAATTCCATTCAAGGAATTTGCAAGGGGCCATACTGTCAGCCTGGAACAAAAAAGTTCAGGCCCTAGACTTACAATGTCCTTGTCCCCTTCCGTTCGCAAGAGCCTCCGTTGGTGGTTGGTTCCCCAGAATCTGGAAAAAGGGAAATCCTTCAGTCCGATTTCTTGGAAGGTGGTCACTACAGATGCCAGCCTTATAGGCTGGGGAGCAGTACTGGAGCAATGGTCTCTCCAGGGCAGATGGTCGGATGCAGAAAAGGCCCTGCCCATCAATCTCTTAGAGATACGAGCAGCCCGGTATGCCCTAGTAGCATGGACATCCAAACTCCAAGGGTCCCCTGTCAGAATTCAATCAGACAATGCCACAGCAGTGGCATATATCAATCATCAGGGGGGCACAAGGAGTCGTGCAGCCCAGAGGGAAGTAAATTACATCCTGAAATGGGCAGAAAGAAAAAATATGTCCCAGCCATATCTGCGGTATTCATTCCAGGAGTGGAGAATTGGAAGGCGGACTTTCTAAGTCGCCAGCAATTATGCCCAGAGGAAGGGTCCCTTCACCCCGAGGTTTTCTGGACAATATGTCAGCGGTGGGGAACATCGGATGTAGATCTTCTAGCATCCAGATTCAACGCAAAGGTGGACAGGTTTGTCTCTCGGACAAGGGATCCCCTAGCCTGCGGCTCGGATGCCCTAGTGTTCCCTTGGGATCATTTCAAGCTGATATATGCATTCACACCGCCACAATGGTTACCTCGATTACTCCGCAGAATCAGGGTAGAAAAGAAACCAGTGATTCTGGTGGCTCCAGCGTGGCCCCGAAGAGCATGGTACGCGGAGATTGTAAAATGTCAGTGGGGAGTCCTTGGACTCTCCCACGTCGTCCGGACCTGCTTTCGCAAGGACCGATATACCACCCTTCCTTACCAGCCCTAGGTTTGACGGCCTGGCTATTGAAGCCCACATTCTAAAAAAGAGAGGGCTCTCTAATTCTGTGGTATCTACCATGATCAATGCCAGGAAGCCGGTATCCAGGCAGATCTACTATAGAATCTGGAAGGCGTACATCGCCTGGTGTGAGGCCAAGAAATGGCATCCACGTAAATACGTAATAGGTAGGATTCTGGACTTCCTACAATGGGCTGTAGATAGGAAGCTTGCCTTGAGTACTATCAAGGGTCAGATTTCGGCCTTGTCAATATTTTTTCAAAGGCCCTTGGCTTCGCATTCACTAGTCAAAGCCTTTATACAAGGAGTGATGCGTATTAGTCCTCCGGTTAATATTCCCATATGTCCATGGGATCTAAACTTGGTTCTGTCGGTTCTACAGAAACAACCATTTGAACCATTACAGCATAATTTCTTTGGTTCTTCTCACCAGGAAATTGATTTTTCTAGTAGCCATTTGTTCGGCTAAAAGAGTGTCGGAATTAGCAGCTATGTCCTGTAAGGAGCCATATCTGGTTATCCATAAGGATAGAGTAGTGTTACGCCCTCATCCAGCCTTTCTTCCTAAGGTGGTATCGAGGTTTCATTTGAACAAGATGTGGTTCTTCCTTCTTTTTTCCCCAAACCTACTTCGGTAGAGGAAAAGTTATTGCATTCTTTGGATGTAGTAAGAGCAGTTAAAGCTTATCTAAAAGCCACTGCTCAGATTCGCAGAACGGATACTTTGTTTATTCTGCCGGAAGGCCCCAGAAGGGGTCAGGCAGCGTCAAAATCTACTTTAGCCAAGTGGATTCGACAGGTCATAATGCAAGCCTATGGCTTGAGAAGGAGACCGCCTCCGTTCAAAGTTAGAGCGCA
This sequence comes from Rana muscosa, assembly GCA_029206835.1. Taxonomy (NCBI): domain Eukaryota; kingdom Metazoa; phylum Chordata; class Amphibia; order Anura; family Ranidae; genus Rana; species Rana muscosa. The sequence continues at coordinate 441,092,501 of CM055120.1, forward strand.
CTCCACGAGAGCAGTTGGAACTTCATGGGCAGTGCATCACCAGGCCTCCCTGGCTCAAATCTGTAAGGCCGCAACATGGTCTTCAGTACACACGTTTACTAGGTTCTACCAGGTGGACGTTAGAAGTCAGGAGGATGTCGCCTTTGGGCGCAGTGTGTTGCAGGCCGCAAAAGATCCTCATGTCTGATAGCGCTCAGCTTATGTATGGTGTATCCCCCCCCTCGTTGGGCATTGCTTTAGGACATCCCATTAGTAATGACTATGTCGCTCTGTGTCCCGTGATGTACGAGAAAGAAAATAGGATTTTTATAACAGCTTACCTGTAAAATCCTTTTCTTGGAGTACATCACGGGACACAGAGCTCCCACCCCTCTTTAGGGACACTTATTGCTTTGCTACAAAACCGAGGTGCTCCCGGATGGGAGGGGCTTATATAGGGGAGGGTACTTCCGGTTTTGGAAGTTGCCAGTGCCAGCACCTGAAGGTATCTATATAACCCATTAGTAATGACTATGTCGCTCTGTGTCCCGTGATGTACTCCAAGAAAAGGATTTTACAGGTAAGCTGTTATAAAAATCCTATTTTTTGACAACTTCTGGGGCTTTAGGAGATCCTGGGGCCCCCATTTTTAATATGGCCATGTGCAGCAGCCATCTTTATGACACAACATTAATGTGGCAGGACTGCATGAAGGGGCACCAAGCTCAGTCACCTGCAGAGTGGCAGGAGACTTAAACACCAAGTTCCTTAAGCGCTAAAGCTGTCAGTCGGGTGTGTGAATACAGGACCCGTGGGGGGTATGTATTTGACTGTAAACCAGTGCATCTGCCAACCACTCAGAAATGGATGATAAAACACAAAAACACAAAAGGCAGCGCTCTATGGGGAGAGCAAAAAGAACATGTAGACCGATGGCTAGATAAGTTAATTACACACAATGGTGAATAGCCACTACAAAAGTTTGTAAAAAAACTGTAAAATACTGAGAAGGATGTAGCAGACAATCATAAAAGCATAAATGCATGTAAATGGAAATTGTTAAAAAATTGTAATATAGAAGCAAAACGGTACCACGCTGGCATCTGGGTAGAAAGGGGTTAACGTCATCCTGGTGGCTTGCTGGTAGTACGTGGCGAATGGACAATGGACGGCCTGAACCACATTCACAGCGAGGGTAACCCGACAGGAAAGTAGTGATTGACAGCTCACTGTCTTCATGCTGGAAGTCAGGTTCCGATGGTGTCCAGGGTGGAAAACCACAGCCGTGGGAGGACCCTCTACTGGTTGGTGTGGAGTACTGGGGCTGGTTGCGGGGAACGACCATTCCGAGCTGCAGGCGGTGGAATGCAGGTAGTGGGGTGAACGTCCTCCACTCGAGATGGAGCCAGAAAAGCCGAGGGAGTCAGAGGAAGCCACAGGAGCCGGACGCACTGGATGATGTCAGAGCTGCTGCCGGATGTAATGAGGAGAGAAAGCCAGTGTGAGGGGTGAACCGCAAGCTTTAAGTTGCCGTGACTAACATGTTTCGCGCGCATGTGCTTTGTCAAATTCACAGAGATAACGGCAGCCAGGATATTTAAACCCATTGAAGGGAAAGGGGAGAGAGTGGAGAGGGTGGAGATGACCAGCCTGGAGTGTACTTTTAACCCCTCTCAGCCCTGTGACATGGAACAACAACTATATGAGATGCCTGTTGTGTATGAACCTATGTCACTACATATATATTAAAATATAGAAAACTCTGTTGATAAAAACGCCATGTAACAATTATATATAATACACAACACCCATTTGTCTGCGTGAAAATTAATAAACAATAAATAAATGGACCATATAAAAAAATTGGATGACTATAAAACATAAATAATAAATTCAAAAAATAAAATAAAAACAACAATACTTGTGAAGGGTTATATAATAAGAGTTGGTAAAACAAAGATATTGATATGGAAAAATGGTTACAGCATGGCTGAATAGGTGTGAAACATGGTATGAAATTAATAATGGAACAAAAGACCAAGCAATAAATGTGGTATCGCAAGGCAAGAGATATTGAATCAAAAATTTATAATGAGTGACAAATGGTAGCCCATATACTAAACACCAGAACATTGCATATATATGTCTGTATTAATTGGTGTCTGTAGACGCCTTGTGAAAGGACATACATCTGAAAAGTAGCTAAGACCTGTTTATTCTGTCATATTGGGGACATGATATAACAGATGTCATGTATGCAGATATATAATGCTGTGAATATCTAGTTCTTCATTAAGGCCTTTGGGCGAGAGAGAGCCCAACCGATAAATCCAAAAGGTTTCCCTCTTGCAAAGGAGGGAAAACCTCTCGTTATCGGTCAGCGTCCCCTTAGGGATGGCCTCAATTGCCAATACCTCCAGGCATCTAAAATCTTGTGTGCCTGGAGGAAATGGCGTGGGACACTGTGTTCATCAATTCCCTTTTTTATGAACCTACGGTGCTCATCCACTCTCGTACGAAGAGTACGTATCATACGACCCACGTACAGGAGCTTGCAGGGGCACCGCAGGACATAAATGACAAAATCAGTTGAGCACGGGATAAATTGCCTGATCTGGAAAGAGGTGCCCTTGTTGGTGACCATCTTGGAACATCCATTAGTAATTGACAGGTGAGACAACCTCTTTTCCGGCATTGAAAGATACAATTTCTGTTCTCAAAATAAGCCCTAATGTCGAACAAAGGTTTTTTATTCGATATTTCTAGTTAACCCTGGGCGATGATGTTTTTTATGGTATGTGATTTTCTAACGGTTATCTGTGGTTTGGAGGGTAAGAGGGGGGCCAAACGTTGGTCCAACTTCAGAATATTGTAGTGTTTGTGAATAGTTTTCGAGATGGTCCTGTATTTGGTGTTAAAGGTGGATACAAATCTTACTGTGTTGCCAATCTCTTTAGTTGTATTATTTTTTTGTTATTTTTGGATGACTTGTTAGCATGTAATAAAAACGCATCTTGAACTAAATCACTAGGGTAGCCTTTTTCTTCAAACTTCTTTTGAATGTGTTTTACCTTGTAAGGTATAATCTTCCAGTCTCCAGCTATTTCTTCCTAGTTTGTGAAATTGTCCATTGGGGATGTTTTTCTTCCATGTTGGATGCTGTCAACTTTCAAAGTGAAGGTATGAGTTGCCACTAGTGGGTTTAATGTGGTTGCTGGTGGTAATATTATTGTGTTGGTCATGGGATAAGACCTAGTCCAAAAACACCAATTTTGTGGAGTCCAATACATGTGTGAAAGATAACCCTAATTTGTTGGCGTTACAATAGGTGACCAAGGAGGAGAACACGTCTGGGCCACCACTCCAAATGAGCAGGACATCATCAATGTAACGTACATAAAAGACGATGTGCTCAGAGAAGGGGTTGTTGGTCCAGACGTGCTTCTCCTCCCAATATCCCATGGTGAGGTTAGCATAGACAGGGGCAAAATTAGCCCCCATAGCCCCAAATAGAATTGGTCCAAAAAGGTAGATTAATTATGTTGCAAGCGAAAATCTATGCTGTTTAGCAGGAACTCTGACTGTACGAAGTTCATCTCTACTTGTTTGCTGAGGAAAAACTGCACAGCGGCGAGTCCAACCTCATGAGTTATGGACATATATAAGGAAGCAACATCCAAAGATGCCCACAAATATCCATCTTGCCAAGAATATTCTTGTAAAATGTCAATAACAGAAAGATATAAAAGAAAAGAGGGAAAAATGAGCAGAAAAGAGGGGACAGAAACAAATTCGGTCTTTTTAAAGAGCTTAACAAGTTTATTCGTTCCCTTACTGTAACGACACCCCGAGTACGAAAGGGGTTAAAGCCAATTGAGACATTCCATTTCTGAACACAACGGCAGCTACCGAACACTCCAATCAGCCGAACAAGAAACCCATACAAATAATCCCCCCCCCCCAAGTACGAGACAAGGCTCTGTATTGAGGGTCAAACAGGAATCTGACTCTTTATTGAAATGAATACAGGCTCTTTTTATACACTTGAGAATACTGCAGTGACCACATGAACAATGACCCGGATCCACCCACAACAGCACACAATGGTTACATAACGAGCCCCCAATACACATTATTCTGAATGTCAATACATCCCTTAGCAGACAACAGGTGAGTTCATTAGCACACTTAATAATAGGTGAAGGTAAAGCTGCCTCAGACAAGATTAACACAATTTACTTATCCAGACAAAAGCAACATCGTTAAGCAATAGACGGTCGGTCTCTTACATTGAACTTCCTGGAATGCCCATATTAGGAGTTATACTTCCTGGTCATAGACCTCAGTGTACAGGGGATAAAATCTTCATATTTCTTGAGAGATATTGTTAATGAATATTACCGTCCCATTGGAAGTAATCATATTCTCAGGGTTCATTATTTTCTTCGTCACCCTGCGCCCAAAAGTGACTCCCGTCACATGGCTCCCTCCTTGTGGGACGATTCGGCTTGATCCTTCTTGGGTCAACTTGGGGATGTCCGGAACTAGGAGGCCGGAGTGACGTCTGTTTGCCGGGACAACCCATCAGCATTGCCATTTTGCTTACCGGATCGGTAGCTGATGGTGAAGTTGTATGGTTGCAGGGCTAAGCTCCACCGCAGCAACCTGCCATTGTCTCCTGAGACCAGGTTAAGCCAGACCAATGGGTTGTGGTCGTGACTAATGAAAATTCATGTCCGTACAAATAAGGGTTCAACTTTTTAAGGGCCCAGACCAGGGCCAAACACTCCTTCTCCACTGCCGCATAGCTCACTTCCCTGGGTAATAGCTTTCTGCTCAGGTATGCGACAGGGTGTTCTCCTCCACTTCCCCGACTTAGCTCAGCACAGCCCCCAGTCCAAACATGGAAGCGTCTGTGTGGACAAGGAAATGTTTGTTAGGTACTGGGGCAGCCAAGACAGAGGCATTTACAAGTGCTTGCTTGAGGGCTAGAAACGCGGCTTCACAAGCTGGAGACCACAGGACCTGCCTAGGTAAATTCTTTTTCGTCAGGTCAGTCAGGGGCTTGGCGATAGCACTATAATCAGGGACAAAACATCGGTAGTACCCTACAGTCCCCAAGAAGGCCAGTTAGCTACTGCCTCTACCATGGCTGGCTCTGGTCTCTGGTTCCCACACCCTACTCGGTGTCCCAGGTACTGCACCTCCGTGTAGAAATATGGTTTTCCGTTATAAGGCTTTTCTTAACCTTCTTAATGTATTTGCGTGAGACAAAACTTGTGAATCAGCTTAAATAAAACCGTGTGTTTTATTATACACACTAATAAAGGATAATAAGTACAGTTATAGTACATTAATTCAAAAGCTTCAAAAAGGTTTCAAATATAAAAGAAAGTTCAATATATGTGATGCCATGTGCTTCTTCTTGTCATAAAAGATGGCCGATTAACCCTGGGTATGCTGGTATAGTCTGTGTGCTTTTAACATTAGATGTTGCCAGGGACGAAGCAGGAAACTAAGAGAAGAGCTTCTTCTTGCTAGGACACTTAGCTTATATCTAACTTTGCGCCGAAAACAAAACCACTCCCTTCATCCTTCCTTCTGTTTGCCTTTTCAAGATGGTTTAACTTTATACCTGATTCCATAGGAAGTGGCCAAGCTTCTTAATTACATACAGACACAGGATATGGGGGAAGGTATTTTTTTATTTTTTTTATTTCTTTATTAATCTTTTCAACATTACATTTACATATGTTTCAATACAAAAACATTAAAAATACATAGAAAGGGCCCCCAGACTCGGGGTGGTAATTGGAATTTCAAGGATGTCCACTGAGTGTGTTCTAAGTTATAGTCCAATTGGACAATACTGATTAAATGCAAAATTGCGAGTCAATTTACAGTTAAAAGATATTTATTCGAAAGTATACAATGGCATTAAAAAAAAACACATTAGGAATACATAAATACACCCAAATGCATTTGTTCCTTGGGGGTAATATGTTGGTAGTCCTACTAGTTTTGCCTATTGTTCAGGCTTCTTCAGGGACATCAACAGTTTGCGTTATGTCTAATAACACAAAGAAAAATATATAATAACAATAAATACATATATATTGACAATATTGAAAACCAGTTTTCAAATAAACATAATTTTGATTCTACAAGAGAAAAACAGCACAGCAACTTTTTCTGAGCTCATAGGCAAATACCTTTTGGCTGACTGCTAGGTGCCACTTTGGGGGGAATAGATAACCTCACTGTGGGAGGTCAAGGTAGTGCAGGTCACCTTACAAGAATCCCACCATGGAAAACGCAACTGGAGAGGGGATGCACGGAAAATTATCCAGATTCACGTATGTGACCTGAAGTGAACAGGTAGTATTAAATTGATTGATAGAGATGATAACGGAAAATTGTATACTTACCTTTCCGTAATTTTCCTTTCCTGGTGCCTACCATGGCAGCATACTAAGGGTTAATGGCTCCGCCCCAATTAACTCACAGGACCACGTAACTCTATAAAAGAAAGAGTTACTCCCCCCTCAGGTATTCTTGTAACTAGTCTTCAGAACTTTAGGGATTATAGAAGGGAGGGTGTATGCTGCCATGGTAGGCACCAGGAAAGGAAAATTACGGAAAGGTAAGTATACAATTTTCCGTTTTCCTGGTGCCTTCATGGCAGCATACTAAGGGTACCTAACTCGCTTACAGGGAGGGTACTGCAATAATACAATTAAATGAGTTTACAGGAGAAGAAGGAGAAAAACTGCGCTAAATAAATAAATTAAGAAAAAAAGAAAGAAAAAAACTCCAGACGTTTAACTGGTAGCTTTGTAGCTATGGAGAGCTGCGATTAGAGATGTAAACTACCATACATGGTAATGATTAAGGAAAAAAGTTGGTGGAAATCGCGCTACCCCCGTGACCAATCACTGTGACAGTGAACAAGTGGATTAAAAATCAACAGTTAACCCATACATCACAAATCAGAAATGAACGGATAAGTGAAAAAAGGTTATGTATATAAAACAAACTATAAATCTATGAACATTAGATATAAATAAAAAATGGTCCATCAAAAAAGTTTGTTTAAATAAAGTCCAAAGTATTAACACCAGTGCTTTATGTAGAAATCATAAACAAATTGTGCTGTGTCCACATTCATCTGTGACATTCCACCACCAAAACTCAGGATTTCTCCTTACCAGCTGTACATGACCCCCTATTACAGAGGGTCAGTGTATGCATTCAGTAGTTTCTCCCACAGGTCACCGCAGCACACAACACAAGAGATTCCTAAGATACCGACCTCCGGTTCTCATCAATGGGCTCATATGTATAAAAAGAATGGAACACACTCCACATAGTGCATTATATCTTTTTTTTAAATTTATTCCATAAAAAGCAAGTATTGCACTTACATGTATGCAGTTAAAAAATCGCCTGATTACGTCTGGTGTGCCGGCCGTAGCACATTCAACAGACACCCGTCCTTGTTGGAAATATCAGAGGTGACGACAGCGCTCCGCTCCGCCCTACGTCCGTTTCGTAACAGTTTACTTCTTCCTGGGGAAGTAAACTGTTACGAAACGGACGTAGGGCGGAGCGGAGCGCTGTCGTCACCTCTGATATTTCCAACAAGGACGGGTGTCTGTTGAATGTGCTACGGCCGGCACACCAGACGTAATCAGGCGATTTTTTAACTGCATACATGTAAGTGCAATACTTGCTTTTTATGGAATAAATTTTAAAAAAAGATATAATGCACTATGTGGAGTGTGTTCCATTCTTTTTATACATATGAGCCCATTGATGAGAACCGGAGGTCGGTATCTTAGGAATCTCTTGTGTTGTGTGCTGCGGTGACCTGTGGGAGAAACTACTGAATGCATACACTGACCCTCTGTAATAGGGGGTCATGTACAGCTGGTAAGGAGAAATCCTGAGTTTTGGTGGTGGAATGTCACAGATGAATGTGGACACAGCACAATTTGTTTATGATTTCTACATAAAGCACTGGTGTTAATACTTTGGACTTTATTTAAACAAACTTTTTTGATGGACCATTTTTTATTTATATCTAATGTTCATAGATTTATAGTTTGTTTTATATACATAACCTTTTTTCACTTATCCGTTCATTTCTGATTTGTGATGTATGGGTTAACTGTTGATTTTTAATCCACTTGTTCACTGTCACAGTGATTGGTCACGGGGGTAGCGCGATTTCCACCAACTTTTTTCCTAAATGAGTTTACAGAACTGATAGTTCCAAGAGACCTCCTCCCAAATCTCAGGAGATAAGGATTGCCGCGCCTAGGGTATAGTGCGACATGAAGGTGATGAAGGATGACTAACTAGCCGTCCTGCAAATTGCCTCCGAAGAGACCCTAGCCCAAACGTTGCCGAGGCAGAGGACCTTCCCCATGATGAGTGCGCATTCGGCGCACTTCGGACTGGGAGACCACTAGCCCGATACGTCCTTGGACTAGCTTGAAGGGCGTCATTGCTTTCTTTGCCCCCTTGGCAATAACGAATGAACATTGATCTTTGCGAAACTGTTGTGTTAGTTCTAAGTAACGCCTCAGGGATCTGGCTATATCCAAATCGTGTAGTTTGAGGAGATTGATCTTCTCCGAAAGTCAGGAGAAGCCATACCCGGCTGAGAATGTAGAGTGCAGACACTTTAGAGACATGCTGGTGAATAGGCTGTAGGGCTACCCTGCCTGGGAAAAAGGTGATGTAGGGTTCCTGTGCCCCTAGAGGTTGTGTTTCTGACACCTTATGACCTGATATGATGGCAATCAGCAAGGTAGGTTCCCAATGTAATGCCTCCCAACGCACACTCTTTAGTGGGTGCAAAGGAAGGGTCTGCTAAGACATCTGTCAGACACCCATATGGGGAATCAGTCTTCCCGGGAGGACATGGACTTTGACTGTTTTCAGGAAACGTTCTACGAGAAGATTCAGTGCCCAGCGTGCGCCCGGCAAAGCTGACAAGGCTACAGGCTGAACCTTCAGAGTGCTTTAGACTTCAGCCTAAGTCCAGACCAGTTAGTAGAAAGAGTAGAATCTTTGGAGCCCAGGGCCTAGTGGATTGAAATGGTTGGATTCTGCCAGTTCTGTGAATCCCCTTCGAAACCTAATATAAGATGGCATAGGTGGAGGACTCTCTTGGTTGTAATAATGTTTGGGTGACACCATGCGAGCACCCTAGGTCACCCAGTCTGCTCTGCTCAGCATTCAGGGCTTCAAGTCCAGGATCCCCGGACGTGGGAGAAAGTCGTCTTGATATAGGAGGTTGACCGTGTGTGGAGGCTGTACTGAGCTATTTGACTAATAGTGGAAACCGTGTGTGGAATCGGAAGTGGGCTGCACCGAGCCATTTTGACTGAGAGTGGAAACCATTGTCCCCTTTCCCAGTATGGCATGGTTGCCAGGATAGTGACCTTCTCCGACAATAGAAGCTGGAGGAAACTCAGTATCAGAGTAATCTTGAGGGAATCTCATAAAAAGCAAAGGAGTTTCGCTTTTGAGTGGGAAGCTCAAAGCTCTCAATGGGGAGTACCCCGCTGTTGGTATATCCACCGGACAATTCACGGGCCTAGTGACTATTCGTTGTTGCTGTTGAAAGACCTTGAAAGGCGATCGTTTAGCTGATTCTCAGGGGCTGGGATGTAGGCCGCCTGAAGATTGACCAAATTGTCCTCCGCCCACGAACGAATTGGGGCCACGTCGCTGGACAGAGACCTGCTGTGCATCCCGTCTAGGCTTTGAACATAGGCCACTGCCATCTTGTCTGTCTGAACCAGTATGGACTGGCTCCCAAGAAGAGGGACTAGATGCGCCATCCATGCCACTCTTAGCTCTAGGATATCAGAAATCATACTCTCCGAGTTGAAACACCATCTTCCTTGTACTAACTGGTTCTTTTGGTGATGTGTCACCCCCCAGTCCAGTTGACTTGCTTCAGATGCAAGAATGGGTCAAGGGAGCGGTGAACTAGGAGGTTGGGAGGCCGTGCCCACCCCCAAGGCTGGTTTCCACCGATAACTCTCATTTGTCTTCGGTGCCTCTTTCTTCGTTGTGCCAGAAAGTCCAAACAGAGATTGTAAACACCAACTGTTCACTTCCTCCACCTTCTGTACCAATTCAGGGATCCTCTGATGGAAGTGACACCGCCTTCACTGGGATGTTGACTAAAGTTTGCAGCTGCACCCGTAGGCGTCAATTGACTGAGCAGATAAGTCACTCGAATTGGAAGAAGTGCAGAACCCTGACCTCCTTTCCCAGATGGAAGCCAGGGTGGTTGCTAAGACCTTGGTGAAGGTTTTGGGGGATTGATGAAATCCCTGAGGGAAGATATTGGAAGTGGAGGCGCAGATCGCCTACTTTCAACCCGGGAAGAAGAATGGAAAGATGGATGAGAATGTGAAGGGAAGAAATCCTGGAGACTTAGAGACCATCCAAATATCTGGCTGTACTGACAGAATTACGGTGTCTAGGGATACCGAATGACATGTTCTACCCGAACGTATCCGTCAACCTCTCTGGATCCAACACGAGTCTCCAGCCCCTGATTTCCTGGGAACTAAAAGAAAGGACTGGGGAGTAGAGCCCCGGGTGTTTCTCCAAGTTTGGTACTGGCAATACTGCCTGTTGGTATAGAAGTATTTGAATACACTGAAAGAGAGCTTCCTTCTCGCCCTTGGAGATCAGAATTTGGTGGGTCGGAGAGAAGCGGGGTGGAGGATGGATTGAACTTCCAAAAAAGAATAAGCCCTTAAAGGATCGTGGAGGCTGCATGGACCATTGCAGTTTTCCCACTCAAACCTAGACGGAAGGCCTGATGTTACTGCCAGACCTGTGGATCAGGGGGGTCAGAAGGACTTCTGGCTCTCAACCGACGAAGACGCGGTCTTAAGAATTGTCCAATTTGGGAAAGGTGGCTCGTGAGCCTTACCAGCCTCTTCTCTCTTGATCTTTGTTTGGTAACTGACCGTGAGGCAAAATCTCTTCTCCTATCTTAGGGAAAATATATATATATATATTTTTTATATCGCCGAATTGGGCCTTCCATCATATGCGACATCAGGATTGCATTGCAGATGGGTCCACTGACCATGGCTTTAGCCGAAATGCCCTTCTGGTCGCGATGAAGTATAGCATGGCTCTGGGGGAGCACCCCAGGACATCGATGGCTGCATTCTTGGCTAGCCTCATGACCGACGCGCTCAAAGTCGGATCTGAATCAAGGAGCTGCGCATCTGCTTCTGAGACATTGATTGTAGGCGATGTGCTTTCGCCCCTCGTTCTCCTGACCTCGTAAAGGTAACGGTCAAAGCTTTCTTTGTCAGGTGAGGGAAAAAACAATATATACTCACGTTTGGACAGAGGATACAGGATCTTCCTCCCATGAATCGCATCTTTAAATGCAATAACATGATAACAATGTGATGCGATTTTACTAAACTGACATCAAAATGTTGATATGTTCTTTTTGGCTGCAATCGACTCGCCTTCTGAATCAGCTTCTGAACCAATCTGGAGAGAAAATAGTGCGTTTTATTGCTCTTTCCTCCTTAGGCGGACCTTGGCCATACGCCCATTTTCTCAGTAGGGCTTGTTCCCACAAACTCAGGCTTTTCCCCTGGACGTGCGAAATTGCGCTGGGAGTCATGCCTGGTTGGGGTATGCTGGGGTGACCTCCGTCACTGCGGGAGGTATTTCCCTCGAGAGAACCCTTGCGGGTGGCTCTTGGTGCGGGCTTTCGGAAATAAACAGAGAATATTTCCATATGCCCTGTGCTCTTTGAATGAAGGAACTTACCTGTTAGTTGCAGCCCTTACCTAGCGGTATGTTGAGGATCTTTATTGATGCGGCATTGTAATATCAGAGCGGCTAGGGCTAAGATTAAATCTAAATACGTAAAAGGTATAGGAAGGGGATACTAATTAATACTACTACTACCTACACATCGATATACGCATATACATGTGCGCATGCACATACCCACATACCATTAATACTACTGGTCAGGCTATATGAAAATGTAATGGAGGGAGCAGAGAATAGGAGATGTCTTATTTTTACTTTGGTGGGCTTTAAATTAGCCCAAAAATCATACAATCTACAGGGTGTACCAAGATGGCCGCTGCTCGGTCTCAGAAGGCTACTGCGCATGCGCTGTGACGTTCCGCTGTGACTCCACCCCTGAGATGATGAGACTGTGCAAGGAGACGCGCGCGAAGCGTCCGCACCCACGGGGGGGGGGGAATGGCGGTGCACCCGGCGGTATTATCAGGCCACTCACGGCTCCCACCAATGGAAGGAATCTTCAGGAGAGGACCGCACCTGGAGGCAGCGCCTATGAGTATAGCGTCTAGCGCCACAGCACCATGTACACCCAGGTGCATATGGGAGGCAATGTTAGGCCAGAGATTCATGAGTGCAGAATTAGGTGCACATGGAGGCATCACCAAGTACACATGGACTCAGTTTTAGGTGCACATGGAGGCATCACCAGGTGCACATGAAGGCATCACCAGATACACATCGACTCAGTGTTAGGTGCACATGGAGGCATCACCAGGTGCACATGTATGCAGTGTGAGGTGCACATGGAGGCAGCACTAGGTACACATAGATGCAGTGTTTAGGTGCACATGGAGACAGTTGCACATGAATTCAGTGTCACGCATGAATGCAGTGTCAGGTACACATGAGGGAAAAAAAAAAAAGAACGCCACTGAAGTGCTCTAAAAGGTACCTTGTGCTGTCTTGCCCTGGAATAGTCAGCCAAAAGCCACAGAGGAGAAGGAGGTGCTCCTGGATGTTTTAGACAGGCCCCAAAAAGATCCACAGAAAAACAGGCTCCCATACTTATGTGATGCATTTAGCAATCCAAGTGATGGGACTCCATCCTGCAGGAGAGCATGAACCTGCAATGGTTACACCATATGACGGTGAGGTAGGGCTGATCTGTGATCCTGCAGTGTTGGATGAGGACAGGAAAAAGAAAATACCTGAGGGGGGAGTAACACTTTCTTTTATAGAGTTACGTGGTCCTGTGAGTTAATTGGGGCGGAGCCATTAACCCTTAGTATGCTGCCATGAAGGCACCAGGAAAGTATGTTGCAACATTGTGTTTGTATCATTTTAGTCAATCAGATAGCTTCAACACTGTACATAGCCTATACTGATAGGGATGAACAGTGCTGTAATCGGCATCTGATAATATTCAAGTAAAAAAAAAAAAAAAAAATTATATAAGAGAAGTAAAAATAAAAAACTAAGCAAAACTCACATGTCACTTAGAGTGCAAAATATACAGCTGGGGAGCCTGTCGCACACAGACAGAACAGGTCTGAGAGAGAGGAGCTTGACTAAAGGTGTTCTATATAGCTTGATTTAATATCTTTTAACTGTAAATTGACTCGCAATTTTGCATTTAATCAGTATTGGACTATAACTTAGAACATACTCAGTGGACATCCTTGAAATTCCCATTACCACCCCGGTCTGGGGGCCCTTTCTATATTTACATTTTAGGGATGTAGATGTCCACTGAATATACTTTAAGGAATATGTGCATGCTCCCAAAACTTCTTATCATTAAAAATACATACAACAATAAACACTTATACGGTCTCAGTTTTAGCCTCTACCTAAAGATCCCTTCGTAAGCCAATATCCTGGGAGAGCTACCTTTCTATCTATAAAATATGTCCACTCCTATATCCCCTTTATTTTCTATCTACTGATTTATGGAATCAAAAAAGAAAAACAAGAAAAGTAAGCAAAAAGGATGTATAGATAGGTTTAAGAGAAAGGATGGGAAGGAGAGGGGTGAGAGACAAGGGAAAAAAATTTTTAAGGGAGGGAGAGGAGTGAGAAAAAAAAGGGGGGGGGAGGGAAGGGGGCACTTACCCCCTAAACCTCTCAGTGTTAGTGGCCAACAGTGCTCTAATTGTGAACTATTTTCTAGTGGTATGTTCCCTTATATTTATCTCAGCTTAAAAAAAAAGGGGGGGAAAGGGAAGTGAGAAAAAATGGGGAGGGGGAGGGAAGGGGGCACTTGCCCCCTAAACCTCTTAGTGTTGGTGGCTAACAGTGCTCTAATTATGAACTGTTTTCTAGTGGTGTGTTCCCTACCTCAGCCTACAAAAAAAAGGGGAGGGAGGGGGAAGTAGGGGGAGGGGAAAAATGCCTACTTAACCCTTCCCCCATCCCCAGTCCCTCCCCATTAGCCCCCATCTCCCTAAACTCTCTCCATCCCCTCCAGATTTTATTAAATTTTTTCCTAGACTCATGATTTGACACCAACTCCTCCATCAATCTAATTCTATCTATTTCTTTTATCCATTCACCTATTGATGGAGCTTCTTTTTCCCTCCATTTCCTCGGTATTAGCGCTTTGGCTCCATTCAGTAAGTGTGGAACCAAGGTCATTCTATACTTTTTCCTTGTTATCCCTGTATTATGGAACAGACAATACCAAGGATCTTGTTTCACCTCTAAGCCACTAATCCTCTTTATCCAACATAAAATCTCCTTCCAGTACTCTTGTATCAGGGGGCAATACCACCATATATGGGCATGTGTTCCCTTCATCCCACACTCTCTCCAACATAAAGGTGACATCTCCTTATTTATTCTATGTAGTTTCGTTGGAACATAGTACCATTTAGTTAGGAGTTTATAGTTCATCTCCTTTACTTTTGCTTCTACTGATGTTGAGTGGACATATTCTAAGACTTGTCTCTTCTTTTCTACAGTTATAGTTTGATCTAATTCTAATTCCCAATTTTCCAATAACTTTAGTGCATCCAGTCTCCTTGTAGGTGTCAATATCCTATATATACTCGATATTCCCTGTCTTCCCGATCCTCCGCTCGTTACAAGTTTTTCCCACTCATTCAAATCACTCGGAGCACGCAGGGGTTTTGGTAGTGTATTTACAAAGTGCTGAACCTGTCTATACCTCCAACTATCTGTTTTCGTGGTCCCATATTTCTCCCGTAGTTCTAAAATTGACCTCAGAGTATTCCCTTTCAGTACATCTTTCAGTTCTAGTGTATCCAAAGTTGCCCATCTAAGGAACGCTCCTCCCCCTCTTCCCGGCGGGAAGTAGTCCGTGCCCGTAAGGGGCAACAGTGGGCTATTGTATTGCCACTTCTTTAATTTACACACTCTATCCCATATCCTGAATGTTTCTTTTGTTATTAAAGGTATATCTTGAGCGAGGCCTCTGTATTGTTTTGAAATCCATGTCAGCTTTCCCAGTTCTTTTTTACTCATACTCTCTTCTACTCCTATCCATTTTTTCTTCTTATGTCTATCCTCCTGCATCCAGTCTACAACTCTCTTTAATACCGCTGCCTCATAGTATCTTATAAAATCTGGTAGATATAGTCCTGCATCTTGTCTGGGACTAGACAAAATCTCGGCTGATATACGAGGCTTCTTTTCTTTCCAGATATACCTCCTTATTATCTTCCCTAGGATTTTAAAATTTGTATCAGGTATTTTTGTTGGCAGAGTTTGAAAGATATATAATGCTTTAGGCAATATCATC
Organism: Rana muscosa; assembly: GCA_029206835.1. NCBI lineage: Eukaryota > Metazoa > Chordata > Amphibia > Anura > Ranidae > Rana > Rana muscosa. Next base: position 441,108,060 of record CM055120.1, read on the forward strand.
ATCTTAACTGTATTAATTCTTCCCCACCACAAAAGTTTTTCTATTGGATATCCTTTCAGTTCTAATTTTATTTTATTTAATAGGGGGATATAATTATCTTCGTATAGATCCCTCTCTGTATTGCACAGAGATATACCCAAATATTTCATCCCCCTCTGCTTCCAGGAAAAATGGTAAAGGTCGCCAAAGGTCGCCAAGATCTCTCCGTTCTTTTGATTTTAGGGATATACTCAGTATCTCAGTCTTCTCTTTATTAATTTTCAGATTTGAAATCTCCCCATACTTTTCATATTCTTCTATGATCTTTGATAATGTCTGCCTTGGATTTGTGACATACAACATCATATCATCTGCAAACGCAGAGATCTTGTGTTTCATCCCATTGACCTTAACTCCTTCAATCTCCTGGTTATTTCGTATAGTTGCTAATAGTGGTTCCAATGAAAGGACAAAAAGAAGGGGCGAAAGCGGACAACCCTGTCGAGTCCCATTATAAAGTGGGAACCTTTCCGACAGGGTTCCGTTTACCCGCACCTGGGCCGAGGGTTTGGAATACAGTGCTCCTATCCGTCTAAGCATTTTGGGCCCTAATCCAATGTATCTCAGAGTTGCCAGCATATAATCCCAGTTCAGTCTGTCAAAAGCCTTTTCGCCATCTACTGACAGAAACAATGCTGGTATCTTGTTTTTTTTTTACTTTCTGTATCACGAGTAATGTTCTTAGTACACTATCCCTTGTTTCTCTCCCAGGTACAAACCCATTCTGATCGTTTTCTATCAGCCATGTCATCAGAGGTTTTAATCTTTTAGCCAGTATCTTCGAATAAATCTTTATGTCGACATTAATCAAAGATATGGGCCTGCAAGCGGGCAGGGTATAGAAGTGCATAGTCCATCTTGTTTTCCTGGAGAATACGTTTAATTGGTATCAAGGCCGCCTTTGGAGTTCTGGGCAGAAATCCTGGTAAAATTAAATTTTTATCCCCTTATATTGGATTTCCCCCATTTCTCTGGCTTTCCGAAGTAGGGTCACTTTATCCCTATAGTTGAACATTTTTAAGATTAAAGGTCTTGGACGCTCACTTCCCTGGCGGGGTTTAAAGGGGACTCAGTGGGCACGTTCGATGCCAAAGAAAGATGAAAAGGATGCTACCACAAATGTCTCCTTAAACCACCACTCCAGGAATAATATAGGGTTGGCTCCCTCACTCTGTTCGGGCATTCCTATTATTCTAATGTTACTTCTCTGATTCCTATTTTCTAAATCGTCGATTTTAGCGGCCTTATTATCCATTTGTTTTTTCATCCCTGCAATGTCTTGACTCAATGGGAGTAGCACATCTTCATCTGCACTTAGCCTTTCCTCTAAGGCAGAGGTTCTTTCAACTGTTTCTTTCAACTTGCCCCCCATTGCAACCAACTCTTCTTTTATTCCTTTCACAACTGAATATCCAGGCTGGTTATCGATTCCTTACATGCATTAATTGCATGCAAAAGATCTCTCAAAGTGGGCTCTTCCTCTCTCTCTCCAGTGTCCCCCTCCATATTTGCCTATACTATATTGGTGATACTTGTTACCGCTGTTTCTGCCGCTATCGCATTTGATTTCCCTGCCCCTTGCCCTTTGTTACTGGCTGTTTTTGTACTTGGTATTGCTGCCTGGTTCACTGGTACCGGTGCCTGGCCGCTTCCTTGACTTTTCCTAGCCGCCGAGGTTCCCACCTGAACTGACTATTGGGATTTTGCTGGTGAAAGGGTGTTTCGAGCAAATCGCTCAAGCTTTGCTGCTGCCACTGCCGCTGTTGCTGCTGCTGCCGCCTTTGCTTGACTGGCTTGGCTCTTGGCAGAGCGTGTAACCTGGGCTCCTTCCTGTGATGTCTGAGCTGGTTTATCTACTCCTCTACTCCCCTTTTCCCGGACATAATAAAATGTTGCAGTACCACGGTTTTCTACTTGTGGAGGAGACTATTATCCCTTGGATTTGTTAAGCTCACAATGCTGCTGAGAGGCCACTTCTAAAACAGGACTCAAACAGTACCGTTTATTCATGCCCCTCTCCAAAGAAAGAAAAAAGTCTTTAGAATAACTCTGGAGAGATACCGAGGTCAAAATTTTTTTTCTCAATGCCTAGCACAGGTCAAAGAGCGTTCAAGGATGTTCAAAGAATATAAAGGTATAATTAGGGGAAACAAACAGTAACCCGCTCTAATATTCAGCACATCCAGTCTGTCCTAGTACACCTGCTCAGCAACTCTCCATATACCCGGTATTCATGCGACATATATATTTCTACATGCCTTTTTCTAGCTATTTTCCAGCTATTACTCCTGATGCTCACAGTGTACAGTTTGCAATTTGCAGTGTGCAATCCTTCACTCACACAACCCCAGACTCGACTTCAGGGAGGAATTCAGGATGTCAGGACAGGGCTCAGTCCGGGCACAGGGCACATAGCGCAGGGCTCAAATCAAAGCACAGTCAGGGCTTCCATCCTACGGCTCCCCATAAGCAAGATGCGGGTATCAGCGTTAAATGGCATACAGTTTTTTGATTCACCAATGAGTGTTGAGAGGTGGTTGGAAGATAATAGGAAAACCTCACAGAAAACGGCAGGACAAGAGACCAATTAGATGCTGGGGTTTCTTTTTTCTCTCCGCTCTCCTCTCCCCCCCCCCTTTTTTTTTTTTTTAGATACATAATTAAACACTAGGTTGGGGGAAGGGGGGGAGGGAGAGGAAATATTAGCCAAAGCACTAGTAGAAGCACTTTAAAAAAGAAAAGAAGACACTAATTAGATTGAAATGGGGCAGACCTGATAAATCTAATAAAATAATGGGCATAAACACTAAAACAAAGGAACAACACCAAAGGGTTAGTAGGGGGGTGTAAGACCCCCAGAGAAAGGGGTACAGAGAGATGTATGATAGAAGGGAGATGAGAGGGAATGAGTGTAGAGTTGAGGTCATAGGCAAAACCCCAAGGGTAGGCCCAGCTGGGCAAAGAGGGAGGGGGTAGAGGTAAAAGGGGGGAAGGGTTAGGGGAGGGAGTAAAGGGAACAGGGATAGGGGAGGGAGAGGGAGCTACATCACAATGGATTATGGGAAAATACCACAAACACAAGGTCTGCTATATATATTTCACAAAAATAAGGGAACTTTTATAGATGTATATTTTGGTATTTTGTATTGTTTTTTTGTATTCCACTAGGGACAGATCCCTATCAGAAGGGCAATGAATTTTGACTTATTAGTTTTTTCTTTTTTTGTTTACAGGTGGTATATGACATTTTTTTGACATTGTATGCACAATGGTTAAAGTGAATAACGAGGGTATAGTGTTAATGACCTGGAATGTTAGGGGTCTGGGGGAAAAGAACAAAAGAAATGCAATGTTTAAATACTTTGATAGAATGAAACCCCAGATAATTTGTTTACAAGAAACACATATGCGACTTGACTCTGTCCACCTTCTGTATTCACGTAGATACCCGATACAATTTCATTCTATGCACACCTCATACTCCCGGGGAGTAAGTGTAATGGTCTCTACTGACATCTCTTTTGAATGTATCCGACAAAAGGTGGACAGAGAGGGTAGATATGTCTTTTTGCTTTGCAAACTCAATGGATTACTGTGTGTCGTTGCCTCAATTTATGTTCCTCCGCCATTTTCAGCGAGCCCTCTTAGAAGTTTAGCGCAATTTATGGCCCTATCTCCGGATGCCCCGGTGTTGGCGCTGGGAGATTTTTTTTTATTTTTTTTTGCTAAATCTTTTTTATTGAAATTTATATGAGCATGTAAATTTACCCACGCAGGGGCTTAACATTTGCCCACGCAGGGGCAGTTTCATCGTTGTGGCAACTCGCCGCAACAGGGTACAAACACAAACATCCTAACTTAGCTTACACTATAACCCCAATTGTGGGGAGAGGTTTAGGTCAAGATAATCTGCGCTCAAATTGATATTGACAGGATAAGGCTACATGAGAAAAGTTGGGTCAATAAACTAAAAAAAAAAAAAAAACACATTGTCAATCTAGGTATTGGTCACTGCATCATTTGCCGTAGTACTATCATCTAGCCAACAACTCCAGACCTTCTCAAATTTTTGTGGGCATCCCCTGTCCGAGTAGGTGGCTTTATATAGGGGCAAACTGGCATTCACTAGGCTTTTCCAGAACCTGACAGAGGGGGGAGACGATTGTTTCCTGTTCATTGTAATGGCTTTGCGAGCATAGTATAGTAACAGGAATATGAGTATTTTCCTGGCTCTGACCATCGACATTTGTTCATCCAGCCCTAGCAGACAATATATAGGTTCATAAGGAACACTAGTCTTAGTGACCCTAGTAATCACCAGGAGTACTTCTTTCCAATAAAGTGCGATTGCCGGGCAAACCCAGAAAATGTGGAAAAAGTCCCCCGGTTGATAGGAGCAGCGCCAGCACGCCGGAGAATGCGCCGGCGACATCTGGTGCAACCTGTGAGGTGTGTAGTGAGCTCTATGTACAATTTTGTATTGGACCAATTTGTCCCTTGCTGAGACCAGAGGGGAGAAGGGAGAGTCCCAAATCTCCCTCCAGTCGTCCTCATCCAGCCCCGGTATGTCCTCCACCCATTTCCTGCGGAGGGAGGACAGCTCGGGGACGGATGCAACCAGCAGGGATCCATAGAGCTGAGACGTAGGTCTCTCCAGATCCTTTACTCGGAGGGTGGATTCTAACTCAGAGTATACCAGTTCAACTGGTTGGCCCAAAAATTGACACCTGTAGGCATGAGCAATTTGAAGATACCTAAAATGAGCCCGTGCCGGCACATTCAATTTGGTGCATAAAGTGTGAAAGGAGGTGAGATCCCCGTTAGTGACAATATGTTTAAGGGTCAGTATTTTGTATTTGGCCCAGGCCTGTGGATCCGGGATAGTGTTGAAATGCGATAGGTTAGGATTCAGCCACAGGGGGGTGTGAGGAGATCAGGAGTTCGGCTGGTGTGCCCTCATCGCCTCACCCGCCTTCCATGCCCGCATAGTGGTACGCATCGAAGGGGTGAGATTGTGAGGTGTTTTAGGCCCCCTGAATAACAAACCCTCCAGTGCCTCCAAAGACCCCACTATGGCCGCCTCCAACACCGTTGCAGAGTTGGTCAGGTCCGGTTGCAGCCACCAGTGGGCGGTCACAAGCTGAGTAGCCAAGTAATACTTGTGGCAATCAGGGAGAGCCAAGCCCCCACTATCCACAGGCCTGGTCAAGGTGGTATATTTGAATCTAGGTGGTTTGGGCCCCCAAATAAAGGAGAGGAAGAGTTGCCTGAGGGAATTAAAGAAAACTTTAGTCAGCCATTGTGGGGAGTTCCGAAAGATGTATGTAAGTTTAGGGAGGACTTTCATCTTGAGAAGATTAATGCGCCCAATGAGAGAAAGAGGAAGATTACTCCACGCCTTTAGCTTTGTTTTAATGACTGCCAAGACAGGGTCAAGATTGAGCTGCACAAAGTCCCCACTCTCCCTTGAGACAACAACCCCTAAATAAGTGAACTGTTCAACCCACTTATGCGAGGACCTTGCCCCTGCATCCACTGGAAACAACTGAGACTTGTGCCAGTTCACTCTCAACCCCGTGAAGGCGGAGAAGGCATCTATGACACCGAGTGCGCCCCGCAGAGAGTCACCAGCGTCATTAAAAAAAAGCAGCAGATCATAGAGAGACACTCTCTCCTCCTGCCAGCCCACCCTAAGACCACGGACCTCGGCCGAGCTCCTGAGGGCCTCAGCAATAGGTTCCATGGCCAGGGCGAAGAGGGTCGGGGAGAGAGGACATCCCTGTCTGGTGCCCCTCTGCAGGGGGAACGGAGGAGACAGGGAGCCATTCAGCTTAATGCATGCCGTGGGACCAGTATAGAGTGTGCGCATCCAACCTATAAATTTCAGCGGGAAACCCATTCTTCTAAGCACCTCCCACAGATAGACCCACTCCACCGTGTCAAACGCCTTCTCCACATCCAGGGAGGCAATGGTCCTAGTACCCTGGTTAGTATGGGGTGCATGTATATTGGAGAACAATCTACGGATATTAATGTCCGTAGACCTGCCAGGCATAAAGCCTGTTTGATCAGAGTCAATCAAGGATTTTATTACTGTATTGAGTCTAGTGGCCAGCAACTTGGTTAAAATTTTGAGATCACAGTTGAGAAGTGCGATTGGCCTGTAGGAGGCGCACAGTTTAGGGTCTTTATTAGGCTTTGGAATGAGAACGACATGGGCTTCTCTCATAGAGGGCGGTAAGGAGTCATGTTGCAAACAGGCTTGGAACATCTGTGCTAGTTTGGGGGCGAGTAATTCTGTATGGGCCCTATAATACTCTATGGGCAGGCCATCCGGCCCTGGGGTCTTACCTGCCGGGAAGGACTTAATGGCCAGTGCGACTTCTTCTGGAGTGATCTCTGAGACAAGGAGTTGCCTCTTCGAGTCAGAGAGCCATCCCAGGGCCAGTGTGTCCAACAGAGAGATCATAGGTGCAGGGTCAAACCCGTCAGGAAGTGAAGAAACATACAGAGAGGTATAAAACGTGGTGAATGCAGATAGAATATCCTCCTGAGAGGTGACAGCAATGCCATCTGTCGTGAGGATTTCTGATATTACCGCTGAGGGCCTGTCCTGCTGAGCCAGCAGCGCTAGTAGTTTGCCATTTTTGTCTCCATGCTCAAAGTATTCCTGTCTGCTACGATGTATACCAAGCCTAGTGATATCCGAAACATGGAGATGTAGTTCTCGCCTCAAGCCTCGTACACACGACCGATTTTCTCATCCAAAACCGTCAAGAAAAGTGCCGCGAGAGCTTTTTTGTCGAGAAAAACGTTTGTGTGTATGGTTTTACGACGAGAAAATTGCCGAGAATCTCGACGAGAAAATAGAGAACCTGCTCTCTATTTTCTCGTCAGGATTCCAGATTTCCTCGTCGTGTTTCTCGTCGGCCTGTTTTGTGACGAGAAAATGGTTCGTGTGTATGCTTTTACGACTCTTCCAAAAGCGCGCATGCTCACAAGCAACTATGAGACGGGAGCGCATCTTCTGGTAAAACAAGCCTTCGTAATGGAGAGAACACATTCGTCACGCTCAAAAATATTACATCGTTTAAATGTTCTGCATTGAAATCTTCGTTAGAATGTTACATTAATCAAAACGAGTGACCTTCTTTTGCTGCTGATATTCACACAGAGTTATGACTTTTTTTTTTAACCTTTTTCATGCTGCTCTTAAGAAGATTTATGTGTATTATATCGTGCAAGTTTTTAGGAATAATTTAAATGGTTATATTTTTCCAAATGATGTTAATTATAATTTCGCAATGTTTTGATAGTGATCTCCCATTTAATTTTGGAATCTATATTAGTTAAATTTCCCACCATGTTTTTTTGCTAATCAGATTTAGTTATTCTTTTGGGGGGGTGTTATCTGTCCCTTTTTCGGTCAATCAAATGTATCTGCTTACTCCAAAGCTAGATTTTTAATTTTTACAAATACACATAGTCAAGTATGAACTTAAACAAAAATCACATTTATTCATGTTTAGAAATAAAATAAAGAGAAGGCAGCGCTGGAGAACCTGCTGCCATTTGTGCATCCCAGGGACCCCAGAGCACACAGCAACCCTGTGTGGACACTAAAATTGGGAGCTTGAGAAGGCCAACATTTCTGAACACAATCTGATGCTGGCCTCCCAGAGGTCAGGAACAGCAGCAGGTGAGATATATGTCCCAAGTGTGTGGTACTACAACAGGCTACCTTCTGTCCGACCACAATGAAGCAAGGCCATCACTTCCTCTTCTTCCTGGCAACCTTCCCTGCAATTTTCCCTGAAGCCTTCCCTGCAGCCTTCCTTCTTCGTTTGGCTGGAGGGGTACTCCTGTCAGGAGGAGGAGGAGGAGATGTAGCAGAAGGGGGTGGGGCAGAAGAAGAAGGTGGAGGTGTAGCAGAAGGGGGTGGGGCAGAAGAAGAAGGTGGAGGTGTAGCAGAAGGGGGTGGGGCAGAAGAAGAAGGTGAAGGTGTAGCGGAAGGGGGTGGGGCAGAAGAAGGGGGAGGTGTAGCAGAAGGGGGTGGGGCAGAAGAAGAAGGTGGTGTAGCAGAAGGGGGTGGGGCAGAAGAAGAAGGGGGAGGTGTAGCAGAAGGGGGTGGGGCAGAAGAAGAAGGTGGAGGTGTAGCAGAAGGGGGTGGGGCAGAAGAAGGGGGAGGTGAAGGTTGAGGTTGAGTCAGTTGTGCCACCTCACATATGGCGGTATTGGGGGTAATTTTCTCCATCACCCCCTTGTTGAGCAAGGTGATGAGCAGGGGCTCGCATAGGAGGCGTTGCTCCATGCTCATCACCTTGAACTTAGCCTCCACTAGGCCGGCAATGGCCTCTTCAGGGGATGTGGGCTCCTGGAGGGTGGCATGGGCCTCACGAATAAGGGCCATTGCGGCCTCACTCGGGCTCCTGTCCCTCCTGCCTCTTTTGTGAAGCCGGATGGGAGGCACCTGGGATCTGGTGCTTCTCCTTTGCCCTGCCACCTCCTGTCTGCCACTGGGCCCTGCCACCTCCTGTCTGCCACTGGGCCCTGCCACCTCCTGGCTGGCACTGGGCCCTGCCACCTCCTGGCTGCCACTGGGCCCTTCCTCCTCCTGCCTGACAGTTTCCAGACCCTATTCCTGGCTGATTTCATCCTGTGTATGAAAAAGGGAAATAGTTTAATATGTTGGTTTAATCTTTGCATCAAACTTTGTAATCCTGATTGAAGCAATTAGAATGTAAATCCATAAATCCTTGCTTTAAATTTACCACTACATCAGATTGACTATTTAGCACCCAATTAAGTGCAGAATAATGTCTACAGATCTTGATTTCACTTGTGGAATCCAAAATATTTTATGTTTGTCATCTTGACATATTTGTCAAACATTAAGTTTATCCCAATACATTTTCATTTAATACTATACCTGGCTCCAGATGGCCAAATCAGGATCATCCAGGATGGCTGCCTCCTCTTGCCCCAGAGAAGGCTCAGGTTGGCTGCAGGGAAGTCTGGGGGGAAGAGTGGAGAGTGATGGCCTTGTCTCAATGTGGTCATCCAGGAAGGACATCCTGTTGTAGTACCACAAAATCGGGACATACACATCACCTTCTGCTGCTCCTGACCTCTGAGAAGCCAGCACCTTAGAGCGTTCAGTCCTGTAGGTACCTCTCAAGCTCCCAATTTTAGTGTCCACTTGTTTTGCTGTGGCTGTGGGCACCTTGGTATGCACAAATGGGAGCAGCTTCTCCAGCGCTGCTTTTCTCACCCCTCTTTTTTTGTGGATGGGGTTTTTCGTCTCCCACAGAGCCGGCAGCTCCCTTACCCGGTCAATAAATTCCGCCAGGAACTCTTTGTCGCTAATAAAGACATTCATATTGTATCTGCAAGTTAAATAAATTATATATAACTAATGTGAGGCAAACAGTCTAACCTCCTTAACATCCTAGTCACCATATATATCCTCCAACATTCTCAAGATAGTATAGGCCAACAATTAGTACAAGTCACAAAATCACATACCTTCGTTCGCACGTCCGTCACTTGAACTCCTCTCTCCGCACACCGAACGTACTATAGTCACGTGTGTTTGCTATATACACACCACGCATGCGTCAAAATACGAACACGTCGCTCCGCACACGTCGCCCGCCCATGACGTTCTAACTAACATCTTTTCCCCGCCCCTTCTCTTTCGGCGCGCAGACAGATATGGTGGAGTTACAGCAGGTGTCTGATAATTCCGCAACTAACGAGGAGGAGACAAGCCCGGAGACCGAGGAAACGTCACGATCAAGGAGGAGATTCAAGGCATCGAATATGTCTTTGGCGGAGATGGCGGAGATGGTGGACATCTTGCTCAAGGCTGATTATGATGCCAAGCATGGGCCGTATAGCAAACCAAATAGAAGGAAGGCCAAAATCCTCACTAAAGTCGTGAAGAGTCTGAAGGCGAATTTCGGGGTGAAACGCTCAAATGAGCAGCTCAGAAAGAGGTGGTCAGACCTCAAACTGAGGGAGCCAGAGCAGTTGAGGAGCATAAAGAGAATGCTCGCTAAAAGTAAGTAAAAAGTAGACTTTTCTGCTATTAATCTTTTTCTAAACTGACATGTTGCTCTTTATTTTGGTTTCTCATATTGGACTCCCTTCCAAAATGTAATAATTTGAACTTGGTTGGGCACAGTAATCGTTCGTTACGTTACCGACACTTCGTTCAGCCACTATCCGCGGTTCTGGCTTATTTTAGAGCCACAAAAGTAATTAGACATCTGCCATTTTTGCTCCAATATTGTGGCAAATTTTTTCGTCTAGATGATGTGTTTGTAAAGAGAATGAAATGCAAACTTTTATCAGTGTAAAGGAGAGGACACTCAGCAGCTGCTTCCACATCTGTACTTTGGAGCACTATAGTGTGGGCCACCAGACCCGCCTTTTTTGGGTGTCCCACACAGGTGCATTAGAGAATTTTTGTGGTGCCTCCATGTCAAAAAAATTACATCCAAAGGTGAATACTAAACATATTCTTGGTCATAAATAATGCATTCTTCTTTAAATTCCGCCCAAACACACACTTGTACCACACTTCCAAGCAATTTAGCCTGTTTTTATTTTAACATTGAGATTTACAGTGTGATAAATAGACCTTTTGTTTGATTCTCATAGGGGAGAGAAGACTGGGAGGAGGACACTCCAGGGAGCACATGCACCCCACAACTTCCAAGCAACCCCAAACTCCCAAAGACCCACAACCGAAAGATGTGCAGGAAGTTGAGGTGGAGGAAGGAGAAGTGCAGGAAGGAGAGGTGGATGACGTTGTGGATCTGGTCACCACAACAGGTCAGTATCTGTCACCACAGCTTCAGGTAAGAGATGTAGGCCTGCAGAGTTATAATACCTTTTGTCTTTTGTTTTTAGGGGATATAAATGTTGTGAAGGATAGTACACGGTTCTCTGCTGACAGTGCCCTCCGCCTCATCCAGCAAGTGATGGAATGTAGCACGGAACTGGACCTTATTAAATAAAGAATCCATGTGATGGAACAAACATTTAAAGACATTCTCGATGTTTTGGGGAGAATTCAATAAGCCATCCAAATACATTTGTTTTTACATGTTTGTTTTTGCAACTTTTCGAATTTTTTTGACAATCAAACCAGCCAAAAATTGAATCTGCACACAGTGTGTCAACATGTGCTATCTGCCATCAGGGGATATCCATGTACGTCTTTTGTGGGTGCAACCCCTTCCTCGTATCTAAAGTCGGTGAACTGAGGAAGGGGTTGCACCCCCAAAACACGTCCATTGATCACCCCTGATGGCAGATAGCACATGTTGACAATAGGGATCAGGATTGTAAACTTCCTAGATGAGAAAAATCCCAAATGTGTGCATATTCAATTTTTGGCTGGGCAAGGGGTGGCAGGACCCCATATTAGGACAGGCACATAGAGACATAGTTTGTGTAAGTGAATGTCTCAGATTGCTCAGAGGTATCCAATGTTGTAATTTTTGGAATGCAACTGTTAGTTTTGTATTTTCATAAGCAAAAAATTGCCGGGTTGGGGCCAGGCCAACCCAAAAAAACAGAAAAAACTAAAAATGGTGAGAATGTGCACAGAGTAAAATATTTGACCACAAACAACGTGTAGCTTCTTTTTATAATACCCTCTAAGCTTATTTGGTTATTTTGTAAGGTTACATAGTGAAATGGTTGTTATTTACTAAAGTAAACTACACTTGGCACTACAAATGCACAAAGACAAACTAGGAGACAGGAAAGAACAAATAATTAAAGGTTTAAACAAGCTTTTTATTGGGATCCTTAGACATAGGCTGGCATGGGAATTGCCCCCCTACCCGTGAAATACTCCATGTATTTGTCCCGAACCTCACGGGCATTTTGGGAGGGCAAGCCAGGACGGGCAGATTCCAGGCCCGGCAGGGGATTTGCAGGGGAAAGTCCAGCCTGTGGCAAAACTGAGGCCATATAGGAATTTAGATTTTTGGCTCAGAAAGTTGTGTAGCACACAGCAGCATAATACGACATAGTTTATTTTGTAGTCCGCCAAGTGTATTGAAGTCATAAAAAGGCGGAACCGGCTGGCCATTATGCCAAAGGCATTTTCGACAACTCTTCGGCCCCTGGCCAGCCGGTAATTGAACACCCTCTTCTCTGGGGTCAGGGTCCTCTGTGGAAATGGCCTCATAAGATGCCGTCTGAGTCCGAAGGCTTCATCAGCCAAGAAAACAAAGGGGAGTCCTTCAATATTCCCTGCATCCGGTGGCAATGCAAGGTCGTCACTCTGGAGACGGAGGGCAAACTCCGTCTGGATGAAGGATCCCCCATCGGACATCCGGCCATTCTTCCCTACATCAACATAGAGGAATTCATACCGTGCTGACACCACCGCCATCAGCACAATGCTATGAAACCCCTTGTAATTGTAGTAGTAGGACCCAGAACGGGGTGGGTGCACGATGCGGACGTGCTTCCCGTCTATGGCACCACCGCAGTTGGGGAAGTCCCACCGCGTGGCAAACTCCGATGCCACAGTCTGACATTCCTGTGGCGTGGAAGGAAGCTGTGGAGTGAAACAAGATGAAATAATATTAGAATACCAAAGTCATACATTACAAGGAAATTCTATAAAAAAAAATTAGAGGCCAACATCAATCAAATTCTACGTTTATTAAGGTATTTAAAATAAGTATAAGGGAAGGCTCATTTATCATATTCATCACCCCCTCTGATGGGCCATTACTAAATTATTTTGGGGGGGGAGATGTGTTTGGCCACAGGATAGCATTGCAGTGGCGGTGCGTCCAAAGTGGGCGCTGGAGCACTGCCCCCTCTCTCCTGTGCCCATCACTCAGAACAATACATAGGTTCATGCGTTGCATTAACCAATGTATTGTCTATGCCGCCCACTATTCAGGTGGATGGCCTCTTGTAAAGCGACCGACATATGAATAATTGCGGCATTTAGGGGGTTCTAATTGCATAGCAGAAACAGGTAGTAAAATAGTCTTGCACATTACAACCTGAGGGATGTAATTGGCTTCCTAAAAGTAAAATAGGGGACGCCGGGGGGGGGGGGCATTCCTTGGGGAAACACTGGCAGGCTGCTCTGCCAATCATGTTCACTAAGTCTGTTTAATGGTAACATGATTGGCTGATGCAACATCAAGGGAAGGAGAAGACATCAAGGACAGAAGAAGGATGGCGCTGACCACAAGAAGGTAAGTGCAGGGCTGGGGGGAAACTGGCTGCATTAGAGGGGACTAAATGGCTGCATTGGAGTGAACAAAATGGCTGCATTAGAGGGGACAACTGGGGGCGTAAAATAGGCACCAGAGCAAAAAAGGAGGAAGTTTATTTCCTAAATTGGGGTTTGAACCCCCAAACATTTGGAGCAACAGGCGCCCCTGCTGGAAAGGTTAGTGAAGGGAAATATTTATGGAGGAGAAAAAAGGTGCAATCTAAAGCTTCCAGCATGCATGAGGACAAAGGGGACATTATCAGCATATTACAATCATGGTAATTAGGGAAGGATGAAAGAAATACAATACATTAGCATACATGTAATACATAAAATGTGATGTTAAGGGAGAAAACTTACCCTAATATAGTCCTCCTGCAGGACTTGTATAATGGCAGAACAGGTGTCTGGGATTATGAGGCCCAGAGCCTGGGGGGAGATGCCTGTGGTGAACTTCAAGTCCTGAAGACTTCTCCCTGTCGCCAGGTAACGCAACGTGGCCATGAGCCTCTGCTCAGCACTGATGGCTTCCCGCATAACGGTGTCCTTCCTGGTAATATAGGGGGACACCAAAGCCAACAGTTCCTGAAAAACGGGGTCAAACATCCGCAGAAAATTCCTGTAGTCCTCAGGATTATTCTCGACGATCTCCCGCAGCAGAGGCATATGGCAGAATTGGTCCCGCTGGAGCAACCAATTCTTGGTCCATGAACTCCTCCTCACACCATTCATGGACTGGTCTTGGTCCAAAACAAGCAGACCAACACCAAGCGGACGCACAGCACGAACTCGACGACGAGAACGTCCAGGCGACATGGCTAATAAGAAACGGTCGTCTTATCAGAACGTACAGAACAGAACGCACTTTAGAACAGCAAGGCCTATGAATAACGAACTGAAAATCAGAAACGAACAGTTAAGAACGCACTGTAAAACAGATACGACCTGCCTAGACGCCCTGAAAGTCAAGATACGAACCCACAAGCACAAACTGAACCGCAGAAAACGATCTGAAAAGTACGAAGACTGAAAAGCGCGAATCGTCTCTTCCCAAACTTTTACTTCACACGCGGTAACACGAGATCAGCAAAAGCAGCCCAAGGGGTGGCGCCAAGAAAAAAGATCTTCCCCTTTATAGTGCCGTCGTACGTGCTGGACGTGAGCGCGGAGAACAACGAGGAAATTGGGAAATGTCAGTGTGTACGCATAGAAAGCTTGACGAGAAAATCGACAAGATTAACAAAAATCTCGTCAAAAAAAACAACGTGTTTTTTACGACGAGAAAATCGGTCGTGTGTACAAGGCCTAAGCGACGAAAGGTGCTCAAAATTGGGGACCGTTGCCGAGGCTGAATATTGAGTCAAGGCCTCATCCACCTTGCGCTGCAGGTCAGAGACCCTGTCTCCCAGCTCCGCCTTCACCGCCGCCACAGCCGAGATATATTGACCCCTGCTGTGAACCTTGGAGGCGTCCCAGGTCATCTCCAGGGAGGCCGACCCCGCATTGTGTGCCCAATAGTCCCCCAAGGGAGAAAAGACCCGGTCATGGACCGCCTCGTTATTAATCCAATGGGGTTGTAACCTCCAAAGGGCTTTGTTCCGCGACCTGGTGGTCCTAATGGTCAATTTAAGTGGGTGGTGGTCAGAGAGGCCAGAGGGAAGGTAGCATGCTTCTTGAATGTTAGCCAACATGGTGTTATTGACAAAAGCCAGATCAATGCTGGAGGAGGTTCGAAATGTGGCTGAAAAGCATGAATACATTCTATCATGGGGGTGAAGCCATCTCCATGCCTCCTGGAACTCTGTGGCCTGAGCCCACGTTCCGAGATCCGAATTAAAGGTAGATTGGGGGGGAAGGCCTGTCGAGGTCACGGGACAGTGTAGCATTAAAATCTCCCATGAACAGAACCTGTGCTGGGCAATGCGGAGCCAGCCTCTCATAGAGTGTACAGAATCTGTATCTGACTCGGGGGAGGCAGATAGACATTCACAATAACATACTTCATGTTATAAACACTCAACACTACCATAACATATTTCCCCTGGGGATCCAGATGAACATCATGAATCACACAAGGTACGCGTTTGTTAATCAGTATAGACACCCCTCGAGAGTATGAAGAGTAGGTCGCATGAAGCGCCCTTAGCACCCAGGTTTTTTTCAGAGCCAGAACCTTGCTACCAGTTAAGTGCGTCTCCTGCATCAGCACTATGTGGGGTTTGTGCAGTTTCAAATATTGGAATAACAGTGACCTTTTATATTTGGAGTTAAGCCCCCTGACGTTCCATGACAAAACGGTCAGTAGCTCAACATCTGAGGGAGCCATCATGGAACACCAGGGGGGAACAGGAGCAGGATGAGCCCATCAAACCAACACATGTAAGCAAACCCAACATTGGCACACATATTCAGTTGGGTCAGAGACCAATAAGGCATTTGAGCGATACAGTACTTATCGAGAATTTTAATACAAATAAACCCTTCTCCACAGAACACATAACACCCTACGCAAACATCATACAAACCTAGCTCAAAGGCCAAAAAAATAGGCCAAAGAACCATAAAAACTGATGCAGGGTTTCGTCCCATAACTGAAAAAAACATAGAGTCCTTAGGTCACTAAGACCTCAAGAAGTTGGCCCGGAGGACCAGAGGTGGGGGAGCACCCTCTGGGGAAGCCCGTCTCGGCTTTGGGTGGGGGATCCAAAGTGTGGGGAGAGAGACAAGGGACAACCGGGGTCACTTTGGTTCAAGTGTGGGGCAATGTGGTAGTTGCTGTTGGAGCTCCTTAAGCAGGAGTAAGCGGCAGTTCAGCTAGCGAAATCCATCTGACATACAAAGGGGATGCAAGAAGGACTGGAAAAATAAAAAAGGGGCAATACTGGGGTTTACCAAGAAACAAGAGGAAGTCCTGTTAAAGGAGAAAAGCGGTACTCAGCTGCTCCTTGCTGTATGCGGTCAACCAGGGGTTCTCGGCCTTAAGTAGTTAGCGGGTGTCCAGCCACGCCGCCGCAGCCTCCGGGGTGTCAAAAAAATGTGTGTTGTCGCCATCAGTGATTCGCAGTCTGCTGGGATACAAGAAGCCAAAGCGGATACCTTTCTACCGGAGCCGGCGTCGCACATCAGTAAAGGACTTTCGGCGTTGCAGCACCTCCTCAGAGAAGTCCGGGAAAAAGAGCAATCTGGCATTCTCATATTTAATTTCAGGCATGGCACGCGCGGCCGCCAGGATGCGGTCCCGATCCCGGTAATTTAACGGCCGCAGCAGGAAGGGGCGCGGAGGAGCCCCAGGTCTCGGAGGAAGTGGTGGGACCCTGTGGGCTCTCTCCACTACGAAAGTGGGCGGCATATCACCCAGGTTAAACAAAGTAGACAGCAGTTGTTCAGTAAACTCAGCGGGTTTTGGGCCCTCAGCTCTCTCAGGCAAGCCAATTATACGGATGTTGTTCCGCCTGAGGCGGTCCTCAGTGTCTATCGCACGCTCTTGGAGCGCTTTCACTTGTAGCTGCAGGGCCCTGACCTCCCTGGAGTCTGTCCAGACCATATCCTCCACCGTGGAGACCCTATCCTCCACCTCCGCGATGTGGGATCGAAACGTATCCATATCCTGGCGGATGAGGCCAACATCCACCGTCAAGAAGTCAATCTTCACTGTCAGGGCTTCTTTGCAGGATGTGATGGCCGCCAAGATCTCCGCTCCTGTGGGGGCCACCGCCGCCTGCGTACTAGCCGCGGACCGCTGTGCAGACGAGGCAGCCACCGGCGGGGGGGTGCGCGAAGCCTTCAGGCCTGATTTTGAGTAGCGGGTCCTAGGGTGGCCCATCCGATATTCAAGCAGAGGTGGAGGGGGGCCGTGGGGAGCCTGTGGGCAAAGATCCCGGGACCGGGGAGCAGGATGAGGGTAGTCTCAGTTTAGATGCACTGGGCCAGGGCAATGTGCAACTCCCCCCCCTCCGCTATGCGTGACAGTCTATAGCTCAAGGGAGGAAGAAGAAGGTGGCCTGCTTACCACGTCTGGAGGATGAAGCTGGCGTCAAAGGCCACAAGATGGCAGCGGCCGAGGGTGTGGGGAAGCAGGGGTCCTCTGGCAGCTTTCAGATGGCACACACAGATCTGCCAGGCCAGAGCCCGAAACAGCCTAACCAGATGGCCCAGGATGGTGCATCAGCTCGTCCCGCCGATCGTGGCACCCAAGCGTGGATGAGGAGGCCTTGCAGGCCGCAAGATGGTGGCGGGCCGCAGGTGCGGGGGAGTAACTCACCGGGCTCCTCTGGCTGCTCACACCTGCTCAGTCCAGCCTGACAAGCCCCCACAGATGGTCCAGGAGTCGGCCGCCGCTCCCGCCAATCGCGGCACCTGAGCGCGGAGGATGAGGAGGCCTCGTAGGCCGCAAGATGGCGGCGGCACCCAGCAGTATGAAGCCGGCCGCGGGCCGAATTACAGGAAAACAGACCAGCCGGGAGCAGTAATTCAGGTTGGGTCCGGTGCAGGGGGTGCCCAGGAACCAGGATGGGGGTTCTGGAGGCACACAGAGATTACACAGGCTCAGGATGGCACAGGATAGACAACAGGATAAGAGGAGCTCCACTACGTGTCCTCGGCTCACATCCGGACACGTCCCCAGGCGCTGGGAGATTTTAATAATATTTTGGATACATCTCTGAACAGAATGTCTTTGACATCAAGAGTGGTGAGGCAGATAGCTGGTAGGACGGCTTTTGCCTCCCTCCTCTCGGAATTGGGACTCCGTGATGTGTGGCGAGAGAGATATGCGGAGGACAGAAGCTACTCATGTTACTCCGCTACACACGATGGACTCTCCCGTATTGACCTGGGTCTGGGGAATGAGGTACTTATGCAGCGGGTAAGGGAGTCGGCTTATGAGCCACGATTGTTATCAGATCACTCTCCATTTTGGGTACGGCTGGATGCTACGGTTGCATCGGGTCACCCGCTGTGGAAAGTGAACCCTTTTTGGTTAACTCTGTTCCCGTCTCCGGATAAGGTGAAGAGGGCAATGCAGGAATTCTTGCACTTTAACAGGGGATCGGCTAGCGCAGCCATAGTATGGGACACACTTAAGGCATTTCTAAGGGGCAGCCTTATTAAAGAGATAACGGGAATCAAAATTTGGTCGAGGGAATGGGAAAGCAGGGTACGGGAAGAAATGAAAGTGAGAGAACAGGCCTTGGTAGCTGACCCCTCTCAATCTAACCATGACTCCTGGATGGAGGCGCAATCCATGTATAATTCGGTCCTACTGACCGCAGCGGAGAAAAGGAGATATTTCCAGCAGCAGAGTTACTTTGAGGAGGGGGAAACACTGGCCGTCTCCTTGCCCTCATAGCTAGAGAGCAGCGGGAATCCACCAATATCTCTGCTGTAAAGGCAGAATCTGGGGAGAAATACACCCTTAATTCCGATATCCTAGATATTTCCAGCGGTTCTATAGGGATTTATATTCCTCTAAAACTAGCTATACTCCATCTGATCTGGCTCTGTTTTTGCAAGCATGTCCATTTCCATAGCTTTCAGAGGCCGATAGGGAAATGTTAAACTCCCCAATAACATTGAAGGAACTGACGGAGGCACTAGAGGGGGCACCACATCACAAATCCCCAGGCCCAGATGGGTTACCGGCGAAGGTGTACTCCCATTATAGGGAGGACCTCCTTGCATCCCTGTTGCAGGTATTAAAGGAGGCAGTGGAAGTAGGTAGCCTACCAGATAGTATGCAGGAGGCAATAATAATAGTACTTCCAAAACCGGGGAAGGATAAGCTTCTGCTGGACTCCTATCGTCCAATCTCCCTATTGAATGCGGATGTTAAGCTTCTGGCCAGCATCTTGGCTAAGAGGCTATCCCAGGTAATTGACAGGCTGGTCCATTGTGACCAGTCTGGCTTTATACCCACACGCTCCACTGCGAACAACATTAGGCGATTATATATGAACTTACAGGTGCCGGTGGATTATCCGGGAGGTAGGGCCATTCTGTCACTGGATGCCGCAAAGGCGTTTGACAGTGTGGAGTGGCCCTACCTCCTGGAGATCCTGGAAAGGTTTGGACTGGGGGATACATTTATAAAGTGGGTAAAGGTGCTTTACTCCAAACACAGAGCCAGACTTTGCATTAATAACAATGTCTCCCCCTCATTTGAGCTACATAGAGGCACCCGTCAGGGGTGCCCATTGTCCCCACTGCTGTTCGCCCTGGCGGTGGAGCCTCTGGCTATCCTGATTCGTAATGCCTCGGAAGTGGTGGGTATTCGCAGGGGCCAGAGGGAGGAAAAAATATCTCTATACGCAGACGACGCGCTTATATATCTAGGCGACTCGGCCGCTTCGCTGCGAGCAGTGATGGGGATAATCGAGGACTTTGGAGGTTTCTCAGGTTTCACTATTAATTGGTCTAAATCAATTTTAATGCCCATAGACCAGTGGACGGAACGGTTTCCAGAGGGGGCAGAGCAAATAGCTATAGCAAAAAGTTTTAAATACCTGGGAGTAATAGTATCCCCGGAACCGGCGGAGTATATTCAGCTAAATCTGGGTCCATTGCTGGTTAGACAGAAAGCAAAATGTAACAGCTGGTGTAAGCTTCCATTGTCAGTAGTAGGACGGGCAAACTTAATAAAAATGGTATGGGCCCCGCAGCTACTGTATGTATTTCATAACTCCCCCATGTGGATCTCCAATAAGTGGTTTAAACAGATTGACACACTAATGAGGGAATTAATTTGGGAAAAAAAAAGACAGCCAGGATTAGCCTAGCTACCCTGCAGTATGGAAAGGATAGAGGAGGATTGGCAATACCCCACCCCAGAATGTATTTTTTGGCTTCACAGTTTCAGCAGATGGCAGGATGGGGGCGGGAAGGGAGGGAGGACCCGATATGTAAAATGGTGACTACATCCGCCCCAACACTAGAAGCGGCATCCCATATGGAACTGGACCTGCCGAGCATACCAGACTCCGCACCCATAAGTGTCCTCCTCAAAAGAGTATGGGGGGAGATCCGGAAAGCTCTGAAGATAAAGGGTTTGCTGCCCTTTACTCCGATATGGCATAATCCGAGATACCCAGAGGTACAGGAACACAATTATATGAAGGGAAGGAGTTGAAGACATATGAACAGCTATGTCAGGAATTTCAGTTAAGCCCTAAGGGCTTTTATCAATACCTTCAGCTCCGTCATGCTCTGCAGGAACAACAAAAAACACATTCTATGATAGTGTCATCATCACCTATGCTGAGGGAAGTTCTTGGAGCGGACACCCGAAAAGGATTAATATCAAAAATTTACATGGAATTGCTGTCCTCGATCCAGGACCATACCTCTCTGAGAAGCCGAAGTAAATTGGTGGAAGACATAGGGGACATAGATGGGTGCCAGTGGGAAATGGCACTTAACTCTATCCCTGTGGTATCAGTATCTGCATCCCATAGATTATCGCAACTATTCATTTTGCACAGGGCATATAGAACATCAAAGCAGTTATATAGGTGGGGAGGAAGAGACTCCCCCTGTGTCCAAAATGTAAAGTACATAAGGGGGACTTTATACACCTTATTTGGTGGTGTCCAAAACTACACAGGTACTTGGGAGGAAGTCTCCCAGTGCATTACTAGACTAGCACATGTCCCTGTCCCTCTAGACCCTGTAGTGTACCTGCTTGGAGCCATAGATGTAGAAATGTTCCCAAGAGGAATGTACTACATGTTAACTAGACTGATGTATCTAGCTAGAAAACTTATCGCAAAATACTGGATGGCTCCAGCGGTACCCACGGGGAAGCAGTGGATCTCCTATGTAAACTCCTTGCTTCTTAGAGAGCGATTGACATACAGTCGTAGGAGAGAAGTGGGTAAATTTGATACTATTTGGCAACCATGGCTGGGGGATGCTGATCTAGCGCCATCTCAACTGGTAGTGGAAAGACTCCAGATGTAGAGACCCTGGGGAGGTGCAGGGGAGGGAGGGGTAGAGAGGAGAAGGAAAGAACGGCCTGAAGGAGCAAAGGTTGAACATCTGGATAGGAGAGAACATTGGAGGTGGAAAAAACGACTTGTGGTGATCAGATATTAGGAGGTATAGGTGATGGATGTAGTCACGGGATTAGGGGGGAGGTGGAAGGGGAGAAAAGAGGATAGAGTGATAAGATACAGATGTAATTACACAAGATTGACATAAAATATTATATGGACGTAAGATTAGACATGTTTTTTTTCTTTTTCTATGTGTAATGTTTTACTGAAAAAAATGCACGAATTGTATGTATTATGAGAATAACTTTCTAAAATAAAAAAGAAGTAATTTAAAAAAAAAGATATGGGCCTGTAACTAGCGCATAATGCGGAATCTTTTTCCTCCTTTCCTATGAGAGTTATGTGGGCTCCTAGAGCTTCTTCTCGCATTATCATTCCTCCTCCTGTGGAGTTCATATACATCTGAAAATATGGTAGCAGGGTTCCCACATACCTCTTATAGTACAATGACGTATACCCATCTGGGCCAGGACTCTTTCCCATTTTGATATTTTTAATTGTTTTTTTTTTGTTTTGTTTTTTTAACTTTATTTCTTTATTAAGTTTTTCACGGTTTACAGGCAATTAAGAAAACAATGTTCCCCATACTGCCCCAACCCTCCAACAATTTCCCCTCCACCGGTTCGATAGACTATACATACTAGGTGTATCCCCGGGGAGAGACCTGATGAAGGGGGGACCCCTGGGGCTATCTGTAAAAACTTCCGTTCTAATGCTAAGATTCATACCCTTTCACAACATTCATGCATCTCTATCGTTCCACAACTTCCACTCCCTTATCCAAGGGTTTCTCTTGGGCCATTGGATTTTAGGTGTTTTATCTTGCACTTATTAAGGTTTACATACTGATCCCTCTTGCTTCCCACCAAGGTTTCCAGATCTTATCATATGTCGTTGGAGCGCCTTGCCTTATATAAACTGATTTCTCTTTAAGAATTACCCCGTTCATGCTATTCTGCCATTCCTCACTGGACGGAGGCAGTGTTGACTGCCATCTACGAGCAATCAAAATCCTAGCCTGGAATAGGCATCTCATGGCAGCTATTTGGGGGCTCCCAGGTTTGCCCCCTTCCCCCATTAATCCTAGTAGACATTGCTTCGGCCTCATCTCAATGGAAATCCCAAACACCCTAACAATAGTTTTTACCACCTCCGTCCAGTACCGGAATAGCTTCGGGCACCTCCAGAACATGTGAAGCAGGTCTCCTTTTGGGTTCCTACATCTAGGACAACTAGAGTCTGGCCGACGGCCAAACTGAAAAAGTCTATATGGGGTATAGTAAGTTCTATACAATAAGAAAAGATGTGATATCCTCTGAGAGGGGGACAGCGAGACCAGTGGGGCTACTTCAAGGATCCTATTCCACTGGGTATCAGAGATAACTCCCACATCTATTTCCCATTTCATTTTGTACAAGGGTGGTTCTAAACCAGTTCAATCTCCCTTTATTAATGTAAGGATACACTTTGGAGATTAAACCTTTCACTGAGTCTGCCTTAATTAAGTTTTTTAAGTACCGGAATTGTGGTCCATTCTAGAGTCTGTCCTTTAAATTGTTCCTCTAGTGCAGTGGTTCTCAACTCCTGTCCTCAGGACCCACTAACAGGCCATATTTTAAGTATTACCTTGGGGGAGATGCAGACTAGAATACTGCAATCCCTGAGCAGCAAATTATATCACCTGTGATGCATTTCAGTTATCTTGCAAACCTGGCCTGTTGGTGGGCCCCGAGGACTGGAGTTGAGAACCACTGCTCTAGTGCATGCCGAACCTGCAAATATTTGAAGAAGGATTTATTCGGTAGGGCATGATGGACCCTCAAATCCTGGAAAGTTTTCAAAATACCATCCTGATATAACTGGGCAATAAATTTTATCCCGCATCTTTCCCATTCCCTTATTGTCCCTATTTTCTGGAGCTCTTCTAATTTACTGTTATCCCACAATGGAGTAAATTCCGTAAATCCTCTATAATTCAGTATAGTTTTCACTGTGTCCCAAACCTTCATCATTAAACTCAAGGTTGGGAGTTTTGGAGAAAAAGATCCTGCCTCCAAAGCTTCAGGTATGGAATCATGTGGAGTATTTTGGAGAAGGTTCTTTCTTCCTACTTCTTGACCAGGAATATTACTTCCCCCAAGATACTGAAGTTGTGATGCCAGAAAATAACTATAGGGATGTGGGAGTGCTACTCCTCCCTCCTGTTTCTGTAGCTGCAGGGTGCTTAACCGGATTCTTGCTGTGCCACCTTTCCATATCATTTCCCTGAACAGAGTCTCTATCTTTTGAAACCATTTTTTATAAAGCCAAATTGGCGAGTTGTGTAATACATACAGGAGCTGGGGCATCCAAATCATTTTAATCAAGTTACACCGGCCTGCCACAGATATTGGCAAACGTTTCCAGACTTTTATTTTACCCCTGAATTTGATCAACAGGGGATCAATATTATCTGTCGTATATTGTTGAAGATCTTTAGAAATGTTTATGCCTAGGTATTTGAATTTGTTCACAACCGGGATCTGGTCTACCTCCACGGGTAAAGAACCCATCAGAGGGTCCACTGGTAACAAGCTGGACTTTGCCCAGTTTATCTTTAGTCCAGAAATTTGGCCAAAGCTATTAATGATATTCATAGCCTCCCAAAGGGAATCCTGTGCATCGCTAAGGAAGAGGAGAAGATCGTCTGCATATAATGCAACTTTTTCTTCCAGATCTCCTCTTCTAAAGCCCCTCACCTGGTCCGATGATCTGAGAGCAATAGCCAGAGGTTCGATTGCAATGGCAAAGAGGGGGGGTGACAGGGGACATCCCTGTCTCGTCCCTCTCCCCAGTTCAAACTTATCGGACTGCTCTCTGTTCACCCTTACTCTAGCCTCTGGTGCTCTATAGAGCATTTTCACCCAGTTGATGAAACCCAGGCCTAGTTGGGCCATATCCATGGCCTTCCACAGGTACTGCCACTCCAAACTGTCGAAGGCCTTGGTGGCGTCTAGAGACAGGATAACCCTCTCCCCATCCTCGTTTGACGGGACCTGGAGATTCAGATATAGCCGTCCTATATTAACACTAGTTGTTCTTCCAGGAATAAACCCTGACTGGTCTGGGTGAATAAGTTTTGCCATCACCCTGTTTTATCTGGTCGCCAAAACCTTCGCTAAGATCTTCATGTCAGTGTTTAACAGGGCAATCGGCCTGTAAGAGGCTACATCCAATGGGTCTTTACCTTCCTTGTGTATGATAATTATATTAGAGTCCATCATTGAGGAAGGCAGCTCACCCTGTACTAGTGAATTATTCAATGCCGTCAACAGCTCGGGTAGTAACACCTTGCCGTAATGCCGGTATATCTCGGCTGGGAGGCCCTCTGGTCCTGGGGATTTCTGCCTTGCCATCTCGTTGGTAATACACGTTATCTCTTCTAGAGTTATAGGGCGGCCCAGCTCAGCTCTGTCCATCTCACTGAGGAAAGGTAGATTCAAATCCCCAAAGAAGATGTCCATTGCTTGGCTCACCTCCCCCTGCCGGGATCTATAAAGATCTTCATAGTACGTTTTGAACTTATCCACTATTTCTGGAGTGTATAACGTCACTCTCCCATCCGCCGTGGTGATCGTAGGCACCACAGAGTTGGGGGAGTTTGCCCTAACTAGTTGTACCAGCATCCGCCCCACACTTTCCCCTTCTCCAAAGGCAGCTTGTCTCTGGAAGAGATATTTGTTCTCTACTCTTCGAATAGTTATTAGTCAATAGTTTTGTTGCTCCTCTATCCAGGTCCTATGTGTCTCTGGTGTCGGATTATTAATGTATTGTTCTTCCGCAGTTGTTACCCTCTCTCCAATTACTCTCTCCCAGTCCTTAGTCTGCTTTTTTATTTTTGAAATCTGCTGTATCATCATTCCGCGCAAATAGGCCTTCAACGTGTCCCATACTATTCCTACCGAGGTGGTGCCCCGGTTCAAATCGATAAAATCCCCCAGGGATATCAATACATCCCTGGGGTCTCCCATCAGTTCAATCCAGAAGGGGCTCAGCCTCCACTCCCCAGGAGAGCTACGTTTTCCCAATTCCAATGATACTATTACCGGGGAATGATCTGTCAGGCCCCTTGGTTTGTAGCTCATGTTTTTTATTAAGGGCATCATCTCCTCGTTTCCCACAGCCAAGTCGATCCTGGAAAGGGTAGAGTGAGGCCTCGTACACACGGCCGATTTTCTCGGCAAGAACCAGCAAGAAACTTGCTGGCAGAGAGGTCTTGCCGAGTAAATCGGTCGTGTGTACGCGGCTATCGGGTTTCTCGTCGAGAAAACCGACAAGAAACCTCAACGAGAAAATAGAGAACCTGCTCTCTATTTTCTCGTCGAGATTCTCCTCGGCATGTTTCTCGACGAGAAAAGTGAGTGTGTGTACACTTACCTGTCCTACCGGAAGCCCGCGCATGTTCGAAATGAATTTGACGCATGCGCGGTAGCTTCATAGGCATACGTAGGGTATACCAAGATGGCGGCGACGGCATCGAATGTGACGAGCGCATGCTCGTCGTAGTCGATGACGTCACCGCGTACGCTCCATTCAAAGAACCGCGGGTTCTTTGAAACGAGCGTGTGTACACTCGGCCGGGACAAGTTTCTTGTCCAAGAATCTCGTTGAAAAAAACGACATGTTTTTTTCAACGAGAATCTCGGCCGTGTGTACGAGGCCTGAGTCTTGGAAAAGCAGGAGTATTGTCGGACCTCCGGATTCCGTACTCTCCAAATATCTCTCAATCCAGTTTCTGTCAGAAAGTCAGATAACTGACTATCTGCTGCTCTACTTGTGTGTATCACTGGGGGAAATCTATCTACTTTCCGGTCCATTACCCTATTAAAATCCCCTGCCATTAGCACCGGTACTCCAGGTTTATCCAATGCAAACTCGATAAGATCACAAAGAACCACAAGGTCAAAGGGGGGGGGGGAAGATACACATTTGCCAATATGCAGGTTTTATTTTCGATCGTACAAAATAAAAAAATATATCGCCCCTGTTCATCTATCTTAGCCTGAATACAAGAAAAGGCCACCCCAGTTTTAATAAGGGTACTCACCCCTCTGGAATAGGAGGTGTGGACTGAGTGAAACTGTATGGGGTAGTCCCGCCAACTCAGTTGGGGACTAGTAATCTTTGTAAGGTGGGTCTCCTGTAGGCAAAGTATCGCTGCCGCATATGTTTTTGCAATCAGGAGAACTGCTGCTTTTTTCTCTGGATCTCCCAGTCCCCGCACATTCCAAGAGCATAAATTCAAATTTTTAATCTGAGTGCTTCCAGCCATAGTATTCCAGTTTTCTATCTAACTTGTGATCAAGTGACCAGTGCCTTTTTAAATTTGTGAATTTTACTTGTGCTAATTTAAAAAAAATTCTAACCCAATATTGCACAATTCCAAAAGTGTAATTTCTTTCAAACAACCTTGTGTACCAAGCATACCATTCGTGCCACTTCCCCAAATTCATACCTTTCTTCAGACTTGTACATCCGTACATCCTTCTCACCTGCCCTTTGGGCCTAATTGGGGGCATTCTAATGTGACCGTTACCGATTCCTATCGTTTTTAGTGTTCTTAGTGTCTTTGACCTCACTTCTTTACACTCTTCCCTCCCTAACCCACCCCTCCCTCCGTAAACCCCACATCCAAACCAACAAACACAAAAACATACAACAAAAAAAAACACACATGGAGAGTTCTTTGCCATGCCCCTTACCAACCGGGGGCAATACGCTCATAACTCCCCCGCACAATATGTTACCCATTTCTCTAGCTTTATTTAAAATTATCATTTTGTCTCTGTAATGGAGTGTTTTTAACAAAAGAGATCTAGGGGGGGGGGGCACCTGCCTGGAGAGGTCTAGAGGGGACCCTATGGGCTCTTTCTATTGAAAAAAAGGGTGAAAAGGACTGTTCCCCAAATAATTCCCTGAGCCGTTTTTCCCAAAAAATTATAGGATCCGGGCCTTCGGTGCGTTCGGAGAGCCCCACTATCCTAATATTCTTCCTACGCATCCTGTTCTCCATTTCATCAATCCTTGTCTGATAATTGGTCATCTGGTCCCTCATGATTTTAATCTCCCGTTTCAGGGGGTTCAGATCGTCCTCTATCAGGCCAACCCTCCCCTCTAGAGCAGTAGTCCTTTCCCGCACTTTTTGTATATCATGTCTAATAAAAGACAGTTCTTCCCGCACTGACTTAATTTGGTCAGACATTTCGGTTTTACAAGAATTAATTGCTAGCAGGATTTCCTTTAAAGATGGTTCTGTTGCTCCCGAGGGATCCATATGGGAGGGTGTACCTAAGTGTCCCTGGATTTCCGCCATCCCCTCGCTCAATGATTTTCCAGAGGGGGCGGTTGCCCCCTTCATAGGGGTTGCCTGGCCCTGACCCCCACTCTTCCTAGTGGTGTTAGCTCCAGATTGAGGTTTAGATAACATGGTGGCGTGTTGAGTTTGTAGACTGTTTTTTGGGGGGGTCTGACCCGGCGTATGAGAAAATTCCTTTAATCTGGCAGCGGCTGCCTGGCTCACCTTTGTGGTGCGCAGCGTTGTCATCATCCAAAAAGGAATAAGGGAGTAGAGGAGGGAGGGAGGTCAGATAAACGATAATGGGCAAGCAGCTTCACAGTGTCAAATCCAATCAGGTCTCTTAACTTCGCCCCAAAAAAAAAATGGGGTGAAGGGGGGTAATAGAGATATACTGTCACTGCCTTATCTCCCGCCCTTCTTTCCCTATAAACAAGGAACCATAGGAGAGAGCATCGGACTCATATAGAAGATGGAAGTTACTGGGAAGAGAAAGCCACCACTCCTCCTCTATGCCAAACGAGGCCCAGAAATAGTTTCCACTACAGTTGAAAGTTAGTGACTAGGAAGAGGGGGACAGCTATTGGGAAACAGTCCATCCATAAAAATAAAGTTCATCACAATGTCATATGATAAAATGATCTCACCCAGCCTTGGTCTTGCTACGTTTCAGATTCAGTTTTGCCAAGCAAGGAGCCACGTTCCTCCGCTGTGCTGCTGTGTTGTGCTGCACTATGCTTTAAAGGTTCCAAATTCCAGGGGGGGGGATCTCTCACATCCTTCAACCTGTATCTGTAAAAGGGGGGGGGGCAGTCTCTCACACTGCCGCTGCCATTCCTCCCCGTCCAAATTTTTTAAATTTTTTTGGGGAAGCAGGTTCTCCCTATGCTGGCTGTTGTACCACCGGTGACCACCGATGTCCACCGGCGCCCTGTATCTAGGGATATCCCTGCTTCTTAGCCGCACCAACAGCCTCTCTCAGCCCAGCATGCCGGAGGCTTTACTCAGGGAGAGTGACAGCCACACGAATCTGGCCCCCCAATGCACGGTCTCCCTGCGCGGCCTAAACCGCGTCTATTGCTGCGCACCGCGGCATCCGATAAACCCCAGCCGGGGAAAGCAGGAGAAGGTAGGAGAGAAGCGAGGGGGAGAAGGACACACACGTTCTTACTCAGGTGTCCACATCCGGTCACGCCCCGATATTTTTAATTGTTTGCCTTATTTCTTCCCTTGATATTTCCTTGTCTAATTTGTCAATTTCCTCTTCTGGTATTTCCGGGAATTTAACCTTCTCTAGATATTGTTTGATTTTCCTGCTTCTATTCTGTGTTTCTGATGGACCTTGTTCTTTATTTACATTATATAAATTTTCATAGTATTCCTGAAAGATTTTTGTTATTTCCTTTGTTGAATGTCTCAGCACCCCTTTCTTGTTTTTCATTTTTGATATGAAATTCTGTGTGTTTCTAGGTTTAATTATCCTTGCCAGCAATTTACCTGGTTTGTTCCCCATAGCATAAAATTTCTTACTCATACTATTAAATACCCATTTAGTTTCTTGTTCCAATAAGTCCCTTAAGTTTTGTCTTTTCCCATTCAATTGTATAAAAACTTGTTCCTCCTGTCTTTCTTTATGCCTCTGTTCTAGGTCCTGGATTTCTTCCAATAAGGTTTGTCTCTGCCTTATTGTCTTCATCTTGGCCTTCTCTGCTATCATCCTCCCTCTCATGTACACTTTATGTGTTTGCCATATAATCGATGGGGCTACATTTTCTATGTCATTTTCCTTAAAGAATAGACTCATCCTTCTCCAGATCATCCGCAATCTTGTGGTTGTTTAGGACGGATTCATCTAATCTCCAATATCTCTGGCTAGCCGGGATTTCCCCTAAAGCAAGGGTCATCTCTACCGCCGCATGGTCAGAGAGTGTTATTGTTTTAATTTCAGCTCTTCTCAAGCCTTCAAGTAGCCGATGATCTATCAGGATATGGTCTATTCTTGAATATGACCTTGTACAGATGAGTAGTATGAAAAATCCTTATCTCTTGGATGTAGGATTCTCCAGACCTCGACCAAAAGCATTTGATATAATTTATGTTTAATTACTTTCAAGGACTTTCCTTCAGACCTTAATGACAGAGGCTGGGTGTCTAATACCGGGTCAAAAACAAAATTAAGATCTCCTGCTAGTATCACCTTTCCCTCTTTAACCACTTAAGCCCCAGACCATTATGCAGCTTAAAGACCAGAGGTGTTTTCAGAATTTGGCGCTGCGCTGCTTTAACTGAAAATTGTGCGGACATGCAATGTTGTACCCAAACGAAATTTGCGTCCTTTTCTTCCCACAAATAGAGCTTTCTTTTAATGGTATTTGATTGCCTCTGCGATTTTTTTATTTTTTTTGCGATATAAACGGAAAAAGACTGAAAATTTGGAAAAAAAATGATATTTTCTACTTTTTGTTATAAGAAAAATCAAATAAACTCAATTTTAGTCATACATTTAGGCCGAAATGTATTCAGCCACATGTCTTTAGTAAAAAAAAATTCAATAAGCGTATATTTATTGGTTTGCGCAAAAGTTATAGCGTCTACAAACTAGGGTACATTTTCTGAAATTTACACAACTTTTAATTTATGACTGCCTATCTCATTTCTTGAGGTGCTAAAATGTCAGGGCGGTACAAAACCCCCCTAAATGACCCTATTTTGGAAAGAAGACACCCCAAGGAAATTGCTGAGGCATGTTGAGCCCATTTGAATATTTTTTTTTTTTGTCTCAAGTGATTGAATGACTAAAAAAAAAAAAAATGTACAAAAAGTTGTCACTAAATGATATATTGCTCACACATGCCATGGTTATATGTGGAATTGCACCCCAAAATACATTTTGGTGCTTCTCCTGAGTACGGGGATACCACATGTGTGGGACTTTTTAGTAGCCTAGCCGCGTACGGGACCCCAAAAACCAAGCACCGCCTTCAGGATTTCTAAGGGCACAAATTTTTGATTTCACTCCTCACTACCTATCACAGTTTCGAAGGCCATAAAATGCCAAAATAGCACAAAACCCCCCCAAATGACCCCATTTTGGAAAGTAGACACCCCAAGATATTTGCTGAGAGGCATGGTGAGTATTTTACAGCTCTCATTTGTTTTTGAAAATTAAGAAAGAAAATAATTTTTTTTTTTTTTTCAATTTTCAAAACTTTGTGACAAAAAGCGAGATCTGCAAAATACTCGCCATACCTCTCAGCAAATAGCTTGGGGTGTCTACTTTCCAAAATGGGGTCATTTGGGGGGGTTTTGTGCCATCTGGGCATTCCATGGCCTCCAAAACTGTGATAGGCAGTGAGGAGTGAAATCAAAAATTTACACCCTTAGAAAGCCTGAAGGCGGTGCTTGGTTTTTGGGGTTCCATACGCGGCTAGGCTTTCAAAAAGTCTCACACATGTGGAATCCCCGTACTCAGGAGAAGCAACAGGATGTATTTTGGGGTGTAATTCCACATAGGCTCATGGCATGTTTGAGCAATATATCATTTAGTGACAACTTTGTGCAAAAAAATAAAATAAAAAAATAAATTGTCTTTTTTCCGCAACTAATTCCGCAAATATTCCATGGACTCGACATGCCTCTCAGTATATAGCTTGGGGTGTCTACTTTCCAAAATGGGGTCATTTGGGGGGGTTTTGAACTGTCCTGGCATTTTATACACAACATTAGGAAGCTTACATCCACTCTTCTAACCACTTGAAAACAAAGCCCTTTGCAAGAAAATTATGTTGAACCCCCAAACATTATATATTTTTTTAAAGCAAAGGCCCTACAGATTAAAATGGTGGGTGTTGCATTTTTTTTCCACACAGTATTTGCGCAGCGATTTTTCAAACGCATTTTTTGGGGAAAAAATACACTTTTTTTTTTATTTTAATGCACTAAAACACACTATATTGCCCAAATGTTTGATGAAATAAAAAAGATGATCTTAGGCCGAGTACATAGATACCAAACACGACATGCTTTAAAATTTCGCACAAACGCGCAATGGCGACAAACTACATACATTTTTAAAAGCCTTTACAGGTTGGCTGCTGGGAGGAGGTATTTTCAGGGATTCCCACACCTGAGCGGCTCCCTCTCTCCCGTCTTTACAGGTTACCACGTTAGATTTACAGAGGAGGTCTACTGCTAAAATGACTGCCCTCGATCTGACCTTCGCGGTGATACCTCACATGCATGATGCAATTGCTGTTTACATATGACGCCAGACCGATGCTTGCGTTCGCCATTGCGCAAGAGCAGGGCGGGACAGCGGTCCGTTTTTTTTTTTGTTTTTTTTTAAATTTTGCTTTTTTTTTTTTTTTTTAAACTGTTCCTTCCATATTTTTTTTTTTTTTTATCATTTTTATTGTTATCTCAGGGAATGTAAATATCCCCTATGATAGCAATAGGTAGTGACAGGTACTCGTTTTTTGAAAAAACTGGGGTCTATTGGACCCTAGATTTTTCCTCTGCCCTCAAAGCATCTGACCACACCAAGATCGGTGTGATAAAATGCTTTCCCAATTTCCCAATGGCGCTTTTTATATCCGGGGGGGTCATTCCCTCCCACTGCTTATAAAAGCAGTCCAGAGGCTAATTAGCTGCTAGGATTGCTTTTACATGAAAGCCGGCCGCTAGCTGAAAAGAATGATACCAGGATGATGCCTAAACCCACAGGCATCAATCTGGTATAACCATTCAAAGTCCAGCAACATACCAGTACGTTGCTGGTCCTTGTTTGACATGTATTGTAATCTTTTTTTTCATTCAGCCTGTTGGCTGAACGAAAAAAAGAGATTGATCGGTGGGTATGCCCACCATTAGAATACTTCCCTTCATCCACCCAGTTCTAATGATGGGCATACATGCACCATTTATATATGCCGAAGCATGGGGGCATCCTCCCGCAAAAGTTATGCCACACACACATGGTCAGACTTTTCCACGGGCAAGCCTCCGTCGGAATTTTGACCGTATGTACGCGGCATTAGGAGCAAAATCGCTCCTCTGCCCCTGCTGCCCCCATACTTCGGCATATATGCTCTTTTTCTTTAACTGTGGTGGTGAAATCACCTCCTACAGCACTGGAGTCACAGGGATCAGGCCTGTCTCTGCGAACGCTGCAGTTATGTGTGTTGTGTTTTGTAAGTGACAGTGATTGATCGATACTGCACTTGGGTGGCCTGGGCTGGACGGAGGGGCAAAACGCAGGTGCTAGCAGGTATCTGGGCTGATCCCGCTAACACTGCATTTTTGGGAACCCTAAACCACTAGGGACGCTAGTATAGATCTGATATGGATCTGTTCAGATACTATACCACTAAGGGAGGTGTATGCTTCGCGCGTGGGTGTTAGCGTTACTGGCACTAACCTGACGCTGCCTTGGGCGATGCAGACCCTCTCTGAGGCTAAAACCTAATTGATATCACCCGCCGGGCGATCAGGGGGTTAAACCTTTATTGGGTTATATACGGCGGGTGCCCTGACACTATAAAAAGCAAACTAACCAGCGTCACCCGTAACACTTATATGGTGATCACTGGTGAAAGGGTTAACTAGGGGCAATCAGGGGGTTAAACCTTTATTAGGTAATATATGGGGGTATCTGACGCTATATAAAAACCTGACGGGGAGCCTAAATAACAAGATAACTAACTGGCTAACCAGTGTCACCAGTAACACTTATACAGTGATCACTGGTGAAAGGGTTAACTAGGGGCAATTAGGGGGTTAAAACCTTTATTAGATAATATATGGGGGTACCTGACGCTATAAAAACCTGCGGCGAACCTAAAAAAAATAACTGGCTACCTATCGGCACCAGCATAACTAATACAGCGATCAGAAAAATGATCGCTTAGTGACACTGGCAAAAGGGGGTGAAAGGGTTACCTGGGGGGCGATCAAGGGGTTAAACCTTTATTAGGTAATATATGGAGGTACCTGACGCTATAAAAACCTGCGGCAAACCTAAAAAAAATAACTGGCTACCTATCGGCATCACCGACACTAATAGAGCGATCAGAAAAACGATCGCTTAGTGACAGCGGTGCTAGGGGGTGAAAGGGTTACCTGGGGGGCGATAAAGGGGTTAAACCTTTATTGGGGGGGGTTAGGGGGCTACACTGGACCTAAAACACTCTGCCCTGACACTTTTACAGTCACAAATGTCACTGATTGCAGTGATCAGTAAATAAATGGTCACTGCAATCAGTGACACTGGGGGCTGGGGGGGCGATCATGTTCCTATGTGTGCTGGTGTCAGTGTGCTGTTCAGTGCACTAACCTGATGTCTTCTCTCAACGGCACTCGGTATATGTGAGCGCCGCATGAGAGATGACATCACTTCCTCCTGCCTGTGTAAACATTACACAGGCAGAGGAAGCTTTTCATTCGCCGGGAGCGATCGCGAGGGGGTGGCCGGAAACGAATGGCCGTCCCCTCATCATGGATCCCTCCCGGAACGATGCCGACCGCTCACTGTATAGAAAGGGGGTCCGATTGGACCCCCCAACTATACGAAGGCAGGCACGTACAGGTACGTGATTGTGCCTGTCCGTGCCATTCTGCCGACGTATATATACAGTGAGCGGTCGTTAAGTGGTTAAATACCTCCAATCTTTTCAAATTTTTTCTCAGATAAATTGCTGGTCGGACATTAGGGCAATACACATTCACCAAAGTAAATTTCACATTAAATAAAGAACCCTTAATAAAGAGATATCTTCCCTCAGGATCTGATTCCATAGCTTCTAACAGAAAACGTGTGTTCCTATCAAACCCAATAGCAATTCCTTTTGATCTTTTGTTGGGAGAATAGCAATGTATCCAAGTAGGATAATACCCGGAGTTCAGTCTAGTCTTAGTTGTCACCTTCAGAGGAGTTTCTTGTAGGAACACAATATTCGCCGACATTCCCCTCATTTCCTGCAAAATCTGATATCGCTTATTTGGACTATTTAGTCCTCGCACATTATATGTAACTATTTTCAAGGCTGACATATTCTATATTTTAATTTCTCTAAACCATACATAGAGCAATACTTCAGACTTAGGCAGGAGAGGAAGGACATCCTATACTCTAATTCCCTCAGGAAAATTTCATCGAGCCATAATTTTATGGAACTTGACTTCATGGGATATTGATCCCTACTTTCTATCAATACCGTACCTTCATTAACAATCTTCAACATCAAAAATAGGCTAAACTGAGACCACAAATACCCCTCTCCCCCCTCCCCTTCCCCACCCCAATCACATTGTACATCAATGTTATAGGTTCCTTGGTCCGAGCTCGCCCTGACAGACTGCCAGGTGGGCTTCACCTCCGGATACCTCACTTGTCCTCCCACTCCCCGGGGGCCCAAAAATGGGGTTGGCCCTCAGAGTGCAGGCAGGCATTGATACTCCACATCCCCCTCTCCAGGAGAATTTAACTTTTTTTTTTTTTTTTTTATCAAAAAGGTTTTTATTCGGCATACATACAGAGTAGGTATGCAAATTAATATCATAAACACATACATAGCAGATTTGAGTACAATAAAAAAGGAAAAGGGAGGAGATATATAAAAACACAAGTACATTGACCACCCTACATTGTGCAACCAGCAGCGCCCGATAGAGCATAACCATATTTGAGAGACACAATAAGATCCATTAAGAGAGAGTGTCAGATACTCCCAACCACCTATCCCAGATTTTGTTATATTTAGTGGGACACCCTCTATTAATGTACAGGAACTTAAGGTACGGAAGAGTACCATTTAATTTTCGGCTTTCCATTCTGCAAAGGTCGGGGGAGATGGTCTCATCCATTTCCTTGCAATCAATTTCCTCGCTGTGAACAGTGTCTACTGGAGGAACGTTTTAGTAAATTTATCGAGTTCTGGGCAGGGGTAGATCCCCAGTAGACACGACTGTGGGTTCAGTGTAAGGGGTGAGCCCATGGTATCATGAAGGAAATCGACTATTTGCTTCCAGAAACCCTGAATCACAGGACACAGGACAGACCCAGAGCAGATGGAAGAATGTACCCAACTCCTGCGTACACATAGGGCAAGAATTGGAATAGTCTCTTTTGAATCTGGACACTCGGCGCGGGGTGAGGTAGGACCTGTGTAAAATATATATTTGGGTGAGTCTGTCAGAGAGCTTAGGGGATACTTCCTTGCAGGTGTCCAGGGCCTCACTCCACTCCTCATTCTCCAGATCTCCCACCTCCCTCTCCCAGCGGGGCTTAAGAGCATAGGCTATTTTCGTGGATGGTGGTATAAGCAGCATATTGTAAAAGTAAGAAATACGTTTTTGAGGGTCTGTACCCTTAACTATGGCCATAATGGAGTTAGGGGAGGACTGCGGTAATGTCCCTTGGAATTGTGTGGTGAGGGCGTGTTGAACTTGAATATACCTGAAATACATGCTGTCTGGGAGCTCATACTCAACTTGGAGAACATGGAAGTATTTAATGCTACCACCCATAATTACATGAGAGAGGTAGTGAACCCCTCGAGAACACCACAATTCAGGGTCTGGGATCCGGGAAAGTTCAGGCAAGTGACTATTGTGCCACAGGGGAGTGTAATCATTAAAAGGGGCCATGTTCAGCTTAGTCATAGCGGTGTCCCATATTTTCCTGTAATGGTAAAGGGTAGACTTACCCCGTGTACCTAATGCGATTGCAGTGATAGGATCCCGTGTGTGTGGTGTCCAGCGAGGGCAGAGGAGGGTCATGAACCTGTTCCTGTCAGTTTTATCCACATGGAACAGCTGGGAAAGCTGTGATGCAATATAATAGAGATGTAGATCAGGCATAGCAGTCCCACCCAAATCCGTGGGATTCTTGAGGGTCCGCCAGGCCAACTTATGTCTGTTACCACCCCATACAAATGGCTTGAGTAGGGATTCAAAACATTTGAAATATTTGAGAGGGATATAGACCGGGGAGTGCCACAGGACATACAACATTTTGGGGGGCAGTATCATTTTTACCAAATTTATTCTACCCCATACCCCAAGAGGCAATCGTGACCATATTTGTATTTTGGCTTTTATCAGGGCGTACAAGGGTTCTATATTAAGGGCGATGTAGTCCGTCGGTGATCTAGCGATCTGAACCCCCAGATACTTCACCACACTCACCCTAAGAAGAGGGAGCCTTGATTGTGCCGACGGTGGAGCGGAGAGGTCAATAGGAAGGATCTAGGACTTACCCCAATTAATTTTTAAACCCTAAAAGGTCCCGAAACGCTCAATTGTATCGAGCGCAAGTTGCAGGGAAGGGCCAGAATCAGCTAGATACAACAGGGTGTCATCCGCGTACATACTGATTTTTTCCACCAGTGTACCGCAGGTCAGTCCTCGTATATCAGGGTTTTCCCGAATGGAGATGGCCAATGGTTCTGCCGCAAGGGCATATAGCAGGGGAGAAAGAGGGCATCCTTGACGGGTGCCTCTGGTAAGCCCAAATGGATCCGAAGGCCAGCCATTCGCCACCACTCTAGCAGTGGGAGTCTGGTATAGGAGACGGACCCATGTAATGAACCTAGTGCCAACCCCATAATGTTCAAGGCAATCCCATAAATATCCCCACTCCACAGAGTCGAACGCCTTGGCGGTGTCAAGGGTCACCACAACACGTTCTCCTACATTGTCATGCGAGGCCTGAAGGTTAATAAATAGCTTCCTGAGATTGAAAGAGGTGTTATGGCCAGGCATGAATCCCACCTGATCAGCATGTATCAGGAATAAAATAACCTGATTCAGGTGATTGGCAAGGACCTTAGCAAGAATCTTGATATCCACCTGTAGGAGGGAGATGGGCCTATAGGATTCCGGATAGCTCAGATCCTTCCCTGGTTTGGGGATTAATACAATAATTGCCTCTCTCATGGATGGGGGCAGCACCTTATTGTCAAATAAGTAATTGTATAGGGAGAGAAGCTTTGGAGTAAGTACCTCACCGAACTGTGCATATAATTCAATGGGTAGGCCGTCCGAGCCCGGGGCCTTGGATCTGGCAAAACCCGCTATAGCTTCATCAATCTCCTCTGTGGTAATGGGCTCTTCTAGAAGGGCCACTTGCTCGTCGGTCTGGGAAACGAGATGCCAGCCAAAAAGTCTCCCATCTCCTCTCCATCGGGGGGGATCCTGGAAGTGTATAGGTCAGTAAAAAATTCCCGGAATTGCCCAGTAACACTTGGGGGGTCCGTTATTCGCTCTCCCTCCCAGCCGTGCAACGAAATTACTACAGGGGGTCTATCTTCCCTGTGTACCATATAAGCTAGCAGTCTACCAGCCCTCTCTCCATGCTCGAAAAGCTTTTGTTTAGAGAAGAAAAGCTTACGGTAGGACTTCTCATAATGCAGCTGACTAACCACCCAGGCTTGTAATTTAATGAGGTCTGCCCTAGCAGGGGAAGGGTCTACCACAAATCTACTTTCAGCTGCATCCAATTCATCTGCGGCCTTCTCAAAAGCCTCAGCCGAGACCTCTTTAATTTTATTAATTTTATGCTTAAGGAGTGAGCGAGCATGTAATTTAAACGTTTCCCAAACTGCTAAGGGGGACGCGGAGGGATCATTATCTGTGAAGTACTGACCAAGCTCAGTCAGGAGTGTATCCTCCTCTGGCAGCAAAGTGAGCCAGAAGGGGTTAAGACACCAGGAGCTGGGGGGCTTATTGACAGGGACACTGAGCGCAATCCAGTAGGGGCAATGGTCCGAGAGAAGTCACGGGCCAATGCCCGCAGCCTGCACTCTAGGCAACAACTGTTGTGATGTTAATATATAATCAATACGGGACATGGTACTATGTGTAGACGAAAAACAGGAATATGCCTGTGTCTGGGGGTAAAGATGTCTCCAAGTATCTGCCAAGTGAAAGGAGGCGAGGAGTCTAGAGAATCTGGTAGCTTGGGGACTAGGGGTCTGTGGGGTAGTGGGTCTAAGCCTATCCAGGGCCGAATTAAGTGTTTCATTGAAATATCCCAGCCACACCGCCTGAATCGCGGGGTGATGGGACATATATGCAAAGCCCTCCACGATAATCTTGGCACAGAAGGGGGGCGGGACATAGAATGCCAATATGAGGAACGGTTCACCGTACAGTCTAGCATGCAGAAATACATAGCGGCCCTGTGGGTCAGTACTAATGTCACAGAGTTCAAAATGCAACGACTTAGCCACCAGAACTGAGACTCCGCGAGCATGGGACGTATGGGTGGAGTTTAAGGTCCACCCTATCCAAGGCCTACGGAGTGCCAGCCGTAGTCGACCCTCTACATGAGTTTCAACAAGTATGACATCAGCTCTCTGTTTCTTGAGGTAAGTGAGGGCCGCCGAGCGCTTGATTTTGTCGCGGACACCCCTCGCGTTCCAAGTGAGAAATTTAATACAAGCCATAATCTAAGTATAGGTGTAATAGATACAGTAGTAGTCCGCTAAGATCCCAGTGGGATAATAATCTCTGGGTACAGTGAGAAATAGAAAGATGAGGAAAAAAAACATAAAAATAGAAAATAAAAAAGGGAGAATGTAAGTGGATACCCCACACAATGAACAGCAAATCAGACCATACCCAAATAGCATGAGGCATAGTGTTACAACATAACATTATTGACCATGTATGAGACATAGCATTGCCGAACCTTAACACAAACTTCCCCCTCCTGTCAGGGTCACCTGTGGCCAGGTGACAGATGCACACCGTAGGGGGACAGGAGTGCACCGCGAGGTAGTGAACCCTATGGCTGGCTTCTGTGGATAGGAAACTGGGTGGTTGTGGAAAGCGGGACCAGAGGAGCACAACCGGGATCCCAACGGAAGCGAGAGCCAAGATTCCCCAGGGCGCGGAGTCTAAGACCCAGCTGGTCTTCTCCAGGGCCTCTAGTGGTGAGGATGTTACGCTGCAGGCTGGGACCAGGTCGCGGCCCCTGGAGTTTCCTAGCTCACGCCCCGTAGGATAAGGGGAAGCAGCAGCACACGATAGAGAGAACCGAATAACAAGCCGAAGGTCAGGGGCCACAAGCAGACAAGGATAACGAAGAACGAGCCGAAGGTCAAGGGTCACGAGCAGACAGGGATGGTCGGGGACAAGCCAATAACGTGACAGAGAGACAGACGTAGCACACGGCAGGCAGGAACCCAAACACACAATGCCTAACAAACACGTTGATCAGCAAAGCAGGCTTGCAGTGCACAGGTTAATATAGTGTTCAGTGATAGGGCCTGGGGTGGAGTCAGGCTGGGAGGAGATTATAAAGGAAGCCAGGTGAAGGAGGTCTGGTCTCTAGATGAACACATGAGGAGGAAGGTAAGATGGCAGACAGACATTAATGCATATCCATGACAGTACCCTCCCTCTTATGGGCCCTCCCCCGCCTGGACCCAGGCTTAAAGGGAAATCTCTGATGAAACCTTCTCAACAGATGAGGTGCAGCGACATCAGATGCAGCGATCCAAGACGCCTCCTCAGGACCAAAACCTCTCCAATGCACAAGGTACTGAAGAATGCCTCTGCAGAGCCGAGAATCCAGAACTTGTCTAACCTCGTACTTAAGATTATCCTCAGAGACTGAAAACGAGGTAGGGAGATGACAAGAAGATCTATTGAGGACCAAAGGCTCTCTAGGAATAAGCAAGGGCATGAG
This sequence comes from Rana muscosa, assembly GCA_029206835.1. Classification (NCBI taxonomy): domain Eukaryota; kingdom Metazoa; phylum Chordata; class Amphibia; order Anura; family Ranidae; genus Rana; species Rana muscosa. The sequence continues at coordinate 441,148,433 of CM055120.1, forward strand.
ACGATCAACAGGAATCTGAGGAGGGTCCCCTAGACCCTTAAAGGGGAACTGGTCATCTTGCACAGGACCATCAGACTGGGCAGATGTCAGTGGAACCCTGAAGTCAGGTTGGTTAGAAGGTGACATGTCGCCGGAGTCAAGCTGAATAGCTGAAGGACAAGCAGAATGTCCCGAACAAGAAAAAGTGAGAGGCTCACTGGGCATGGGCTGGACTGGCATAACTAGTACAGAGGCAGAGTGAATAGCTGAGTCAGGTGTAGCGACTACCTGAATCGCATCGCAAGACGTAGCGACTGCAGGACTTGTAGACAAGCTAGCCTGGCTGTGCGTCCAAGGGTGGTTAGGGACAGAGAAATGTAAATGGTTATGCAACCTGGAATGAATGACCGGCTCAGATTCACAGGGGGCAACCTTGGGTAGGCAGGACGAGGAACAGGAGGGACCCCAAGCCAGGATCTGTCCAGTAGTCCAGTCCACATGAGGAGAATGGAGCTGTAACCATGGGAGACCCAAAATTATAGGCGTTGAGGCCTTGGGTAAGATAAGGAAGGATATCCACTCCTGGTGGAGTGTACCCACCGACATCTTAACAGGGAGGGTCTGGAAGCGGATAGGTCCCCCTGGGAGAATAGTACCATCAATCGCCAAGACCACCAATGGCGTGGTGAGGGGCAAAAGAGTAAGTCTCATGGACGATGCGATTTCCCAGTCCATGAAATTACCAGCGGCTCCGGAATCCAGATATGCTGAGACCGAATGAGAAGAAGCACCAACATGAAGGAACACAGAAAGCAGAAGACGAGAAGGGGAAGGTGATATTTCTGGGTCCAATACTCCACTTTCCAGATGAAGTGGACCCAAACGTTTTTCTGGACAAAGAGAGCAAGTGTCACGAAAATGACCTTTGCCCCCACAGTAGAGACACAGGCCTAGATTTCTGCGCCTAGCACGTTCCTCTGGGGATAGCCTGGTCCTGCCCAGCTGCATGGGTTCCTCAGCTGGCAGGAGATGCTCCACGGGTCGAGGAGAGGGGAGCTCAGGCTGACTAAGGACCAAGGAGTGCTGGCGCCGCTTTTCTAGGGTCCTTTCCTGAAAGCGAATATCGATCTGGTTACACAAGGAGATAACTCCGTCCAGATCAGTGGGGATGGTTCTTCCTGCTAATTCATCCTTCACTCTATCAGAAAGGCCATGCAAAAAGGTTGCGACTAAGGCCTCATTGTTCCAGCTCAACTCAGCCGACAGTATGCGGAAATTAAGGGCGTACTGTCCCACTGAAGCAGACTCTTGGCGGAGACGTAGAAGGGCGCTGGCCGCTGAAGAGACACGAGCCGGTTCTTCAAAGATATTCCGAAAAAGTTTCAAGAAGCCAGACAGGCTAGAAACCACTGGATCATTCAGTTCCCACAGAGGGGCTGCCCAGGCTAAAGCTTCACCGGAGAGGAGGGAAATGATATAGGCTACCTTTGCCCTATCAGACAGAAAGTTTTGAGGCTGAAGCTCAAAATGAATCGTGCATTGGCTAAGAAACCCTCTGCAGGCCTTGGAGTCCCCAGAGAAACGGAACGGAGCTGGCAGTATTAGTGAGTGTGTGGCTGCGACTGGTGCGATAGGTACCACCGCTGGTTGTACTTGAGGTTGCGGATTCGGGGTTCCCAAGGAGGCCTGAAGCTGCTCGAATCGAGAAGCCAGATCCTGGAGGAATCGCATCACCTGAGTCTGATTCGATTCCTGGGTTTCAAGTCTGTGGACTATGCCCTGCAATGGATCATCCGCGGGGATCGGGATGTCAGCCGGGTCCATGGCTGATCAAACTGTCAGGGTCACCTGTGGCCAGGTGACAGATGCACACCGTAGGGGGACAGGAGTGCACCGCGAGGTAGTGAACCCTATGGCTGGCTTCTGTGGGTAGGAAACTGGGTGGTTGTGGAAAGCGGGACCAGAGGAGCACAACCGGGATCCCAACGGAAGCGAGAGCCAAGATTCCCCAGGGCGCGGAGTCTAAGACCCAGCTGGTCTTCTCCAGGGCCTCTAGTGGTGAGGATGTTACGCTGCAGGCTGGGACCAGGTCGCGGCCCCTGGAGTTTCCTAGCTCACGCCCCGTAGGATAAGGGGAAGCAGCGGCACACGATAGAGAGAACCGAATAACAAGCCGAAGGTCAGGGGCCACAAGCAGACAAGGATAACGAAGAACGAGCCGAAGGTCAAGGGTCACGAGCAGACAGGGATGGTCGGGGACAAGCCAATAACGTAACAGAGAGACAGACGTAGCACACGGCAGGCAGGAACCCAAACACACAATGCCTAACAAACACGTTGATCAGCAAAGCAGGCTTGCAGTGCACAGGTTAATATAGTGTTCAGTGATAGGGCCTGGGGTGGAGTCAGGCTGGGAGGAGATTATAAAGGAAGCCAGGTGAAGGAGGTCTGGTCTCTAGATGAACACATGAGGAGGAAGGTAAGATGGCAGACAGACATTAATGCATATCCATGACACCTCCCCCCCCCCCACACCGCCCTATACCCTCCCAAACTGGTGTGGGCATCAACCCAAAACATGGTGTAACCATTCCACCTGAGATCAGAATTGGATTCTGGTGCAGTGTATTCAAAAACAACCACTAGGTGGCAACGTGAGATAGGCAGTAATAGAACAGAAAAAAAACAGTCCAAGGGATTAACCACTTCCATACTGGGCACTTAAACACCTTCCTGCCCAGACCAATTTTCAGCTTTTAGCGCTGTCGCACTTTGAATGACAATTGCGCGGTCATGCTACACTGTACCCAAACGAAATTTTTATAATTTTTCCCCCACAAATAGAGCTTTCTTTTGGTGGTATTTGATCACCTCTGGGATTTTTATTTTCTGCTAAAAAAAAAAAAAAATGACCAAAAATTTTGAAAAAAATATTTTTTTTTGGGTTTGTTACAAAACTTTATAAATAAGTAAGTTTTCTCCTTCACTGATGGGGCTGCACTGACGGGCACCGATGAGGTGGCACCAATGAGGTGGCAATGATGGGCACTAATATGCGGCACTGATAGGTGGAACGGATAATCGGCACGGATGGGCACGGATAGGCGGCACGTATGGGCACTGATAGGCGGCACGGATGGGCACTGATAGGCGACACGGATGGGCACTGATAGGCGGCATGGATGGGCACTGATAGGTGGAATGGATGGGCACTGATAGGTGGCACAGGTGGGCACTGATAGGCGGCACTGATGTACTGTAATGGATGCCAATCAGTGCCAAACAATAATGCCTGCCAATCAGTGATGCCCATTGTGGGCACTGATTGGCATCCATTGTGGGCACTGATTGGCATCCATTAGGGGGCACTAACTGGCATCCCTGGTGGTCTAGGGTGGCATACCTGGTGCTGGCATCCCTGGTGGTCCAGTGGCATCCCTGGTGGTCCAGTGTGGGCATCCTCGGGGGGGCTGTGCTAATAATCGATCAGCACAAACCCCCCCTGTCAGAGGAGCAGCCGATCGGCTCTCCTCTACTCGCTTCTGACAGACGCGAGTGAGGAAAAGCCGATGACCGGCTTTTCCTGTTTACACTGTGATCAGCCGTGATTGGACACGGCTGATCACGTGGTAAAGAGTCTCCGTCGGAGACTCTTTACCTAGATCGGTGTTGCTGGGTATCAGACTGACACCCCGCAGCAACGATCGCCGCAATGCCCCCATATGACGTCCTGTCAGGATTTTGCAACCACTTTGCCGACGTCAATCCGCTATAGAGCGGGCGGCAAGTGGTTAACAAGACGACATGCCAGTGGTAGTGGAAATGTTGAAGGTGGCCACAGTGAGAACATGCACCAGAGACAATAGCAAGCTAGTAAAATGTCATTCAGACTAGCATGAAGTGATTTAAACAATGTCTCAGGGGATAGACGGGCGAATCGACACTGTTTCATGCACGGAATCGTCAGGTCGCTTTGGGAACTGGAGACTCACACATAATGTGAAATAGAAATAGTGGCACAAAAAAAAAAAAGTGGGTTCCAAATAGGCACTATAATGAGTATAACAAAACAGGGTTTCAATTGGCTTGTAATGAGACCCTGTATAAGGGTAACTAAGCACTCCGGAGGCGGCAGAACAGAATTTCGGGCTGCAGCTCTAATCTCGCCGGTGGTGACAGAGTCATGGGGAGGTAAATGCCAGGTGTTGGGAAGTTGGGGCAAAAGAGCCAGGAGAATGGCAGGCCCCCCTCCGGGAGGGCCTAGGGCTGCAGCACAGACCCCGTGAGTGGCAGTACAAGCAAACAGGCAGCCGTGTAACTGGGGCAGAGGGGGGAGAGGATATCAGGGGGATGGCTGCAGAGTAAAACAGGGCAAAAGTATAAAGTACTCACGGGGACCAAGCAAAAGATGCAGTCATGGGACTCCAAATGCCCTTCATGCAGGTACAGATCCTTCAGCGCGGTGAACCTCCCCGAGCCTCTCTGCGTTCCAGCCACGCAATAGTTTCCTCGGGGTCCTCAAAAAAGATGGCCCGGTCGTCCACCTCTATCCGCATCTTCGCTGGAAAAAGCATGGCATATTTCAGGTGTTTTGCTCGGAGCCTGCGCTTTACCTCCATGAAACTCTGCCTGCGGCATTGGACATCTGCCGAAAAGTCTGGGAACACTGCCACTCTGCCGTTACCAAATGGAATGTTACCTTTCTCCCTGGCCAGGCGTAGAACTGCATCTCTGTCCTTGTAATTAAGGAATTTAGCAATAAAGGTGCGAGGAGGGGCTCCTGATGGTGGTGGTTTAGCCGGTATGCGATGGGCCCTCTCCACCGCCAAAATGGCGGAGAAGGCCTCACGACCATAGGTGGTAGCCAGGAGCTGCTCCAGGAAGGTAGTGGGGTCTTTCCCTTCTGCACCCTCAGGTAGGCCAGTGAATCGGAGGTTGCACCTCCTCAGCCTGTTCTCCATATCGCTTTGCTAGTAGCTGGTTGATCTGTAGCTGTATCCTGTCTGAGCCTGCTTGTAGGGGCTGCACAGCATCCTCCACCTGGCCAATTCTGTCCTCCGTGACACGTCCACGGAGTGACTGGAGATCCTGCCTGAGGAGGGAGATGTCCACCTTCCCCTCCTCGATCTGGGCAGTCAATGCAGTGCGGCACAGGGTGATGGCTTCAAGAAGCGTAGGAGAGGGAGGAGTCTAGTAATGGCGCCGGCGGAGGGCTAGAGCTTGCAGGTGAGATTCCAGGTCTCTAACCCAGCTCCAGGAAATGAGAAATTGAACACCCGCACCCGCAGCACATCTATGCCGAGGACCTGCTGACCAGACCTAGCGAGCGGTACGCTCCGAGGAAAGCAACGGGCAGGCAGACTGGCTCTGTAGCCACCCGGCTACCCGGCGCGAGAAGACGCTGCACTGGTGAAATGACTCAGAAGGAGATGCTGATCCTATGAGTTTATGATAGATGGAGCCGCGCTGAGCTGGGGTGCCGCACAGGACTTGGGAAGAGTGTGCAGCAGAGAGAGCAAACAAATCCTAAGGACTGAGCCGTACCCCTGACCGTATTAAAACATCATAGGAGCCCCCCTTGTCATATTCCAGGGGCTCTCCAACAACTCTCCATCAACCCCACTTGCCTCCACCTGACAACATTGAACGCTCCCCCCTTTTCTCCAAATGAGGTATTGGTGAGTACGCAAAAAGTACTAAAAATATGTATGCAATCTCTATTATATGCTCCCTGAGACACGCGGATTTGGATTTTAGAGAAAGCAGTACATATCCAGAGAGAATATGAAAAGAGGCCACAATTGATTGCCTGTTTCTCCTTATGTTTCTCCTTATGAATAGCTGAGCTGAACTGAACTGTGTGCAGGTAGCGAGTACAAAAAGTAAAATAAACCGGTACTTACATGGAGTGAGTTAAAGTGGGACTGTACGCGCCACTTCTTGTTACCTATTGCTTATACCTTTCCTACCGAATTATGGGGGTGTGAACCTGAATACTAGCAGCGAGTGGACTCGTATACTAAAGAAAGGGAAAGAATTATTTATTTATTTTCTGTAAATGTCTGCCCTTACACTGCCAGGTTGTGTTAAAGTTGAACCATCCGGGCAGTGAGCACCACAAATACCTGGATCTGTGAGTGAAGCAGCACAGACGATGGGTTATCTACGCTTGCGCCTACCTTTTTGAGTTGTGCGAAAGGTGTAAAGGAGTGCGGGCGGTAGGTACCGGAAAGCACTGATAAACTGTTACTGCTGTTAGCCTTTACATTACTGTGTCAGGTGAAAGTGATACCGTGTGGGACTGGGGAGTACAAAAAACAACACAGAAAACCGGCTGCTTCTGCCTGCACATATGTTCCTGAGCTATTACCCCCCGCCGCGTCAAATGAGGCAGTCCTGACCTCGCTTGAAACATAGAGGTATTATATGGCGTGCAGGACGGGTATATCTGACTATTAGATAGTGGCGCAGTAACAAACAGCGGGGTGGAACATTGCAAAGGGGATAAAGCCCCAAGGACAGTACTCAAAAGAAACAGTATGAGCTCAAGGGGAAAGGGAGTAAGAGGGGGAGCAATCCCAAAATCACCCCGCATAAGTCTGACCCCTAGCCCGGGTCCAATTAATAAATATGTAACCCATGGCGGAAATAGTGACAAACAGGCGGTGGAGAAGCAGCAGGGAGTTAAGAGCAGCCAGACGGAGAGTAAGGAGGAAAAAAAGAAAAATGATAAGAAAAAAGTGCAAAATAAAAACCCGGCAGAGACAGATACATTATCAGAGTCTAGAATAGAACAGGAGACCGAAGTAGAACTGGAACAGAGAAGAGAAGAGGAACAACAAAACAGGGCGCTATTACCAACAAAAATTGAAATTGAGGGGATGTTCGCTGCCCTGGAAAAATCGTTAAAGGTACAAATGGAGGCGATACAGGAAAATATGGGGTACTTGCGCGAAAGAGTGGAGGGAATAGAAAGGAAATCAGACCATAACGAAACTGCCATAGGAAGACTAGAGGGAGAGATAGTCAATAAGGAAAGAACGGGAGGACCAGGAGAATAGAGACAGAAGGAAGAACATAAGAATTCGGGTAGTACCTGAGTCACCCCAGCCAGAGAATCTATCAGAACTAATAATGAAAATTTGTAACCCACTATTGGATAGAGAAACAACATCCCCATTAAAAATAGAGAGAGCACATAGAATAAGAAGACCAAGAGAAATAGCTCAGGATAAACCGAGAGATATCATTGTTCGATTTGAAAGTTGGGAGGAAAAAAAATCAACTATGGAGAAACCTGAGAGGGAAGCCACCAATAAAATGGGAAGAGAGCCAAATTCAAATTTTTCAAGACTTATCCCAAGAAACGTTACAAAGAAGAAGAAATTTAAGACCACTACTGAAGATACTCCAGGAACACGAGATCCAGTATAATTGGGTTTTCCCAGCCTGCCTGATAGGAAGGAAAAATGGTATCTCGGCAAGACTGAGATTCATAGAGGAAATACCGGAATTTTGCCAAAAAATGGAAATTCCAATGCCGGACATAAGTTTAAGCGGGGGGGATGGGGGAGTGGGGAGGGGGTAGGAAGGAGACAGATTTTTTTTCTCTTCCCCCCTTCTTCCTATGTTTATTGCTCTTCCTATGTCTGTTTCTCTCTTTTTTATTTCCTTTTTAATTTCTCTGTTTCGGTTGGTGTGGTGTTTTCCTTGTACTGGGAGGTGGGGGGTGGGCAGGGCCGGCCCTACCATGGGACCCGATGGGACCATTGTCCCAGGCGGCAGATTCTGAGGGGCGGCACATTGACGCCCATAAATACAGTAATCCCGCCCAATCGGGCTCCGCTACGCCCACCCGCTCCGCTCTTCATCCCACTATGTGGATGGCCCAGCGCCGCTGCTATTAGAAGTATTGGCAGACCATTCGCTGCCATAACCACACAGCTGGCCGCCCGCCCATCCTCTCCACGGCTCCCCCCCCCATGCTGCTGACGAGAAAGTCAGCTGACGAACAACAGCGTAAAGGGGGAGGAGCTTTCGGCTGAGCAGAGACCCCATGATGGAAGAGGGATCGCTATAGGCGCGGCGAACACTGAGAGAAAGTAAGTGTCACTAATCCTATCTCCACCACCCCTGCCTGTTTCTAACCTCCCCTACCACCCCTGCCTGTGTCTAACCCCCCCTACCACCCCTGCCTGTGTCTAATCCCCCTACCACCCCTGCCTGTGTCTAACCCCCCCTACCACCCCTGCCTGTGTCTAATCCCCCCCTACCACCCCTGCCTGTGTCTAACCCCCCCTACCACCCCTGCCTGTGTCTAACCCCCCTACCACCCCTGCCTGTGTCTAATCCCCCCCTACCACCCCTGCCTGTGTCTAATCCCCCTACCACCCCTGCCTGTGTCTAATCCCCCCCTACCACCCCTGCCTGTGTCTAACCCCCCCTACCACCCCTGCCTGTGTCTAATCCCCCCCCCTACCACCCCTGCCTGTGTCTAATCCCCCCTACCACCCCTGCCTGTGTCTAATCCCCCCTACCACCCCTGCCTGTGTCTAATCCCCCCTACCACCCCTGCCTGTGTCTAATCCCCACCTACCACCCCTGCCTGTGTCTAACCCCCCCTACCACCCCTGCCTGTGTCTAATCCCCCCCTACCACCCCTGCCTGTGTCTAATCCCCCTACCACCCCTGCCTGTGTCTAACCCCCCCTACCACCCCTGCCTGTGTCTAATCCCCCTACCACCCCTGCCTGTGTCTAACCACCCCTGCCTGTGTCTAACCCCCCTACCACCCCTGCCTGTGTCTAATCCCCCCCCTACCACCCCTGCCTGTGTCTAATCCCCCCTACCACCCCTGCCTGTGTCTAACCTCCCTACCACCTCTGCCTGTGTCTAATCCCCCTACCACCCCTGCCTGTGTCTAATCCCCCCTACCACCCCTGCCTGTGTCTAACCTCCCTACCACCCCTGCCTGTGTCTAACCTCCCTACCACCCCTGCCTGTGTCTAACCATCCCTACCACCTCTGCCTGTGTCGAACCTCCCCTACCACCTCTGCCTGTGTCTAACCCCTTACCACCCCTGCCCGTGCCTAACCTCCCCTACCACCCCTGCCTGTGTCTAAACCCCCTACCACCCCTGTCAGTATCTAAACTCCCTACCACCCCTGCCTGTGTCTAACCTCCCCTACCACCCCTGCTTGTGTCTAATCCCCCCTACCACCCCTACCTGTGCCTAACCTCCCCTACCCCCCCTGCCTGTGTCTAATCTCCTCTACCACCCCTGCCTGTGTCTAACCTCCCCTCCCCCCTCACCACAACCGCCGCTGCCTCTGTCTGAACCCCACCACCACTATTACGTGGAAATCTGACTTCCTAATAAATGTAATTTTGTTTTTTATTGTCATAATATAAAATAATAAATGTGGGGGCCTTTTGGTGGGCGTGATTATTATTATTTAATTTTTTGGGGGGGGGCGGTAGGGAGGAGAGGGGCAGCATTTTGATCCTGGGCCCAGGCAGCACAATGTCTTGGGCTGGCCCTGGGGGTGGGGGTTAAGGGGGTGAATGAAACAGATATGGAAAGACGGGGAGGGAGAGGAGGCCGGGACTCACCTGGACGCTCCGGCACCATCTCCCAAGTAGAAAGGGAGAGGGGACCGACGGTGCCAAACAGAACTCCACCTCGGGCTGTCAGGGTCACCTGTGGCCAGGTGACAGATGCACACCGTAGGGGGACAGGAGTGCACCGCGAGGTAGTGAACCCTATGGCTGGCTTCTGTGGATAGGAAACTGGGTGGTTGTGGAAAGCGGGACCAGAGGAGCACAACCGGGATCCCAACGGAAGCGAGAGCCAAGATTCCCCAGGGCGCGGAGTCTAAGACCCAGCTGGTCTTCTCCAGGGCCTCTAGTGGTGAGGATGTTACGCTGCAGGCTGGGACCAGGTCGCGGCCCCTGGAGTTTCCTAGCTCACGCCCCGTAGGATAAGGGGAAGCAGCAGCACACGATAGAGAGAACCGAATAACAAGCCGAAGGTCAGGGGCCACAAGCAGACAAGGATAACGAAGAACGAGCCGAAGGTCAAGGGTCACGAGCAGACAGGGATGGTCGGGGACAAGCCAATAACGTGACAGAGAGACAGACGTAGCACACGGCAGGCAGGAACCCAAACACACAATGCCTAACAAACACGTTGATCAGCAAAGCAGGCTTGCAGTGCACAGGTTAATATAGTGTTCAGTGATAGGGCCTGGGGTGGAGTCAGGCTGGGAGGAGATTATAAAGGAAGCCAGGTGAAGGAGGTCTGGTCTCTAGATGAACACATGAGGAGGAAGGTAAGATGGCAGACAGACATTAATGCATATCCATGACAGTACCCTCCCTCTTATGGGCCCTCCCCCGCCTGGACCCAGGCTTAAAGGGAAATCTCTGATGAAACCTTCTCAACAGATGAGGTGCAGCGACATCAGATGCAGCGATCCAAGACGCCTCCTCAGGACCAAAACCTCTCCAATGCACAAGGTACTGAAGAATGCCTCTGCAGAGCCGAGAATCCAGAACTTGTCTAACCTCGTACTTAAGATTATCCTCAGAGACTGAAAACGAGGTAGGGAGATGACAAGAAGATCTATTGAGGACCAAAGGCTCTCTAGGAATAAGCAAGGGCATGAGACGATCAACAGGAATCTGAGGAGGGTCCCCTAGACCCTTAAAGGGGAACTGGTCATCTTGCACAGGACCATCAGACTGGGCAGATGTCAGTGGAACCCTGAAGTCAGGTTGGTTAGAAGGTGACATGTCGCCGGAGTCAAGCTGAATAGCTGAAGGACAAGCAGAATGTCCCGAACAAGAAAAAGTGAGAGGCTCACTGGGCATGGGCTGGACTGGCATAACTAGTACAGAGGCAGAGTGAATAGCTGAGTCAGGTGTAGCGACTACCTGAATCGCATCGCAAGACGTAGCGACTGCAGGACTTGTAGACAAGCTAGCCTGGCTGTGCGTCCAAGGGTGGTTAGGGACAGAGAAATGTAAATGGTTATGCAACCTGGAATGAATGACCGGCTCAGATTCACAGGGGGCAACCTTGGGTAGGCAGGACGAGGAACAGGAGGGACCCCAAGCCAGGATCTGTCCAGTAGTCCAGTCCACATGAGGAGAATGGAGCTGTAACCATGGGAGACCCAAAATTATAGGCGTTGAGGCCTTGGGTAAGATAAGGAAGGATATCCACTCCTGGTGGAGTGTACCCACCGACATCTTAACAGGGAGGGTCTGGAAGCGGATAGGTCCCCCTGGGAGAATAGTACCATCAATCGCCAAGACCACCAATGGCGTGGTGAGGGGCAAAAGAGTAAGTCTCATGGACGATGCGATTTCCCAGTCCATGAAATTACCAGCGGCTCCGGAATCCAGATATGCTGAGACCGAATGAGAAGAAGCACCAACATGAAGGAACACAGAAAGCAGAAGACGAGAAGGGGAAGGTGATATTTCTGGGTCCAATACTCCACTTTCCAGATGAAGTGGACCCAAACGTTTTTCTGGACAAAGAGAGCAAGTGTCACGAAAATGACCTTTGCCCCCACAGTAGAGACACAGGCCTAGATTTCTGCGCCTAGCACGTTCCTCTGGGGATAGCCTGGTCCTGCCCAGCTGCATGGGTTCCTCAGCTGGCAGGAGATGCTCCACGGGTCGAGGAGAGGGGAGCTCAGGCTGACTAAGGACCAAGGAGTGCTGGCGCCGCTTTTCTAGGGTCCTTTCCTGAAAGCGAATATCGATCTGGTTACACAAGGAGATAACTCCGTCCAGATCAGTGGGGATGGTTCTTCCTGCTAATTCATCCTTCACTCTATCAGAAAGGCCATGCAAAAAGGTTGCGACTAAGGCCTCATTGTTCCAGCTCAACTCAGCCGACAGTATGCGGAAATTAAGGGCGTACTGTCCCACTGAAGCAGACTCTTGGCGGAGACGTAGAAGGGCGCTGGCCGCTGAAGAGACACGAGCCGGTTCTTCAAAGATATTCCGAAAAAGTTTCAAGAAGCCAGACAGGCTAGAAACCACTGGATCATTCAGTTCCCACAGAGGGGCTGCCCAGGCTAAAGCTTCACCGGAGAGGAGGGAAATGATATAGGCTACCTTTGCCCTATCAGACAGAAAGTTTTGAGGCTGAAGCTCAAAATGAATCGTGCATTGGCTAAGAAACCCTCTGCAGGCCTTGGAGTCCCCAGAGAAACGGAACGGAGCTGGCAGTATTAGTGAGTGTGTGGCTGCGACTGGTGCGATAGGTACCACCGCTGGTTGTACTTGAGGTTACGGATTCGGGGTTCCCAAGGAGGCCTGAAGCTGCTCGAATCGAGAAGCCAGATCCTGGAGGAATCGCATCACCTGAGTCTGATTCGATTCCTGGGTTTCAAGTCTGTGGACTATGCCCTGCAATGGATCATCCGCGGGGATCGGGATGTCAGCCGGGTCCATGGCTGATCAAACTGTCAGGGTCACCTGTGGCCAGGTGACAGATGCACACCGTAGGGGGACAGGAGTGCACCGCGAGGTAGTGAACCCTATGGCTGGCTTCTGTGGATAGGAAACTGGGTGGTTGTGGAAAGCGGGACCAGAGGAGCACAACCGGGATCCCAACGGAAGCGAGAGCCAAGATTCCCCAGGGCGCGGAGTCTAAGACCCAGCTGGTCTTCTCCAGGGCCTCTAGTGGTGAGGATGTTACGCTGCAGGCTGGGACCAGGTCGCGGCCCCTGGAGTTTCCTAGCTCACGCCCCGTAGGATAAGGGGAAGCAGCAGCACACGATAGAGAGAACCGAATAACAAGCCGAAGGTCAGGGGCCACAAGCAGACAAGGATAACGAAGAACGAGCCGAAGGTCAAGGGTCACGAGCAGACAGGGATGGTCGGGGACAAGCCAATAACGTGACAGAGAGACAGACGTAGCACACGGCAGGCAGGAACCCAAACACACAATGCCTAACAAACACGTTGATCAGCAAAGCAGGCTTGCAGTGCACAGGTTAATATAGTGTTCAGTGATAGGGCCTGGGGTGGAGTCAGGCTGGGAGGAGATTATAAAGGAAGCCAGGTGAAGGAGGTCTGGTCTCTAGATGAACACATGAGGAGGAAGGTAAGATGGCAGACAGACATTAATGCATATCCATGACACGGGCCTAAGAGTGCAGAAGTGCCTAAAGTGGCGCTAAAAGAGGGAGGGAAGGAGGAAAAAGAAAGGGAAAAAAAAGAAAAATCCTGCACTAAGACCATGAGGTCAAGGTTCTATTGGGGGGGGGGAGCGAGGGGAGGGAGGGGGAAAACAGGATCTGTCCATCCTAGGAAGGGAGAGAGGAGAGGAATGAAAAGAGAGGGTGAAATAAAGAGAAAAACATATGACTGACATAAATTTTATTACATATAACATAAGAGGGCTGAATTCCCCAGAAAAAAGGCATATGACATTAAGGGAGCTTGAAAGGTATTCCGCAGAATTTGTATTCCTTCAGGAGACACATCTAGCGCTAGATTCTAACATGAAAATTTATTCGCTTGCGATTCCCACTTGGTACTACGGAGATTCCCCAAATAAAAGAGCTAAAGGAGTAGCTATAGAGATTGGAAAGAACATAAACTTCATAGTAGAGGATAGAAGAGTTGACCCAGAGGACCGGTATCTGTTCCTAAAAGGGAATCTTCAGGGGAAAAAATGTACATTAGCCAACGTTTACTGTCCAAATAATCACCCCAAAAGATACCTGAATGGAATCTTAAATATCTTGATGGGTTTCAAACAAGGTTATGTAATTCTCGCCGGGGATTTCAATTTCCCAATGGATCAAAGGTTAGATAATACGTCTGGTGCACCAATACGAGACAGCAAACAATTAAAATTGGTCAAATCTTTTTTTTACAATCATCAATTAATAGACCCTTGGAGAGTGGCATATCCAAGCAAAAAAGATTATACGTATTATTCAGCGGTGCACGACACGTATTCAAGATTGGATTACATGCTGGTGGACCATGGGCTCTTGGAATATGTAGTAGATACCTTGATAGGAGTAAAATCAATCTCAGACCACGCCCCAGTCATGGTAAAAATAAGATTTAATAATGTAGAACAAAGAAAGGGCATGTGGAGCTTAAACGAAGACCTGCTAGACAATAAAGAAGTAGGTGAGACAATATCGAGAGAAATCGAAGAATACTTCAGAATAAATAATACACCAGAAGTTAGTGTGGCAACAATATGGGAAGCACACAAGACTTGTATAAGGGGTAAACTGATCTCCATAGGGGCGCGGAAAAAGAAGGAAAGAGACCAAAAGAGGGAAAACCTGTTAAAGGAATTATATGATTTAGAACAAAAACATAAAAGACAACAAGATAAGGAAACACATCAAAAAATAATAATTAAGAGGGGCCAACTTAGAGACTTGATGGAACAAGAAACCAGAAAAGTATTCAAAAACGTAGCAAAAGAAAGATAAAAATGGGGGAACAAGCCCGGGAAGTATCTCGCAAGAGTAGCAAACAAGAAAAAAACTTTAAATTACATAGATAAAATAAAGAACCAGAGAGGAGAGATGAAGTTTAAAACATCGGAAATCGCAGAAGCGTTTAAGACATATTATAGTGCACTGTACGACATCAGAGGAAATGAGACAGTACAGGAAGGAGAAAACAGGAAAGGCAAAATACAGGAATACTTAGAAAAAACTATCCTACCAAGGATAACACCGGAAAGTGCAGAGCTTCTAGAACAACCAATCACACAGGACGAAATAAATAAAGCTCTCCAAGAAACAGGGGGGAAAAGTCCAGGACCGGATGGGTTTCAGATTAAATATTACAAGAAGTTTAAAGATCAGTTAGTCCCAGAACTATGTAAGTACTTCAATAGATTGGGGGGAGACTTAGAGATAAAAGAATCTCTCCTTGCCAATATTACCATATACCAAAAACAGGAAAAGATGGAACAATATGCTCCAACTATCGCCCCATAGCGTTATTGAATACAGACATCAAGTTATATGCAAAAATATTGGCAACGAGATTAAAAACTTTAATGCCGGAACTAATTAACGCCGACCAAGCGGGCTTCGTGGCCGGGAGAGAAGGCAGAGATAACACCATAAGAACCCTCTTATTAATTCAGAAAAGGAAGGAGAAGAAACCCCCAGTCATACTCATGTCGATAGACGCAGAAAAAGCGTTCGACCGAGTTGACTGGGGGTTTATGATGGACACACTCCGGTATGTAGGGCTTGGACCAAAATACACGAAATGGGTAAAAAATGTATATACCTATCCGACAGCCAGGGTAAAGGTAAATGGGAGTGTATCATCGGTGTTCGAGATGCGTAATGGAACGAGACAGGGGTGTCCGCTCTCACCCCTTCTGTATGTGTTAGCAATGGAAACTTTGTTACAAAACCTACGGAATAACCAAGATATAGGAGGGGTGAGAATAGGTAGGGAAGAACACAAAGTGGCGGCATACGCTGATGACATACTCTTATATTTGACGAAACCAAGGTTGTCTCTCCCCAATGTAGTAAAGGAAATAAAAAAAATATGGGGAACTCGCAAATTTTAAGATCAACCCAGTAAAGACCGTAATCTTGAACTTAGTAATAGATAAAAAGGAAGAAAGACTATTACAGAAAGAATTTCCGTTCACTTGTGAGACAAAAACTTTAACATACCTAGGAATCGAAATAACTACACCATTAGAAGAACTGTACCCTGCTAATTTTATCCCACTATTAAATGAAATTAAAGCAGAATTAAAAGACATTTCAAGGAGACCTGTCGGATGGATAGGAAGGATCAACATATTAAAAATGATGATCCTCCCGAAAGTAACATACAGGTTGCAGATGCTTCCAATAGACATACCCCAACCATTCTTTAAGGTGATTAAATCTATGATCTTGAAATACATATGGCAGGGCAAAAAGGCCAGAATAAAATATACATTTATAACCCGCGGAAAAAAATGGGGGCATGGCTTTACCGGATATAAAAAGATACCATAAAGCGATAATCTTAGCCAGACTAGTAGAATGGGCAAATCCACAAACAAAAAAGAAGTGGGAACAAATAGAAAACACGACACATTTACAAAATAATATATGGATGCCACCAAAATTTAGAGCATTAGGCACAGACGCACATAATATAACAAGGAAGGTTGTGACAGAACCCACTGCTGACATCTCTCCGCAGGGGATGTGTATTGAAGGGCTGCCTGCTTACCAAATTCCCTTTAAGTTTAACTGTAGTCTCTGTTTCAATATTCAGTTCCCATTGGTTCTTCCTTGTCCCCTACCCCCCCCCCCCTCTATGACAAGGCTAAGGGGAGTGTCCCTAACTGTGTGTAAAAGTGTATGTTTTGGATTTAATAAACTGTTGCTGCTCTGCATGTTTAACCCTCAAGACCTGTGTGGATTGTCTCGTGATTGAGGGGTTAAGGGCTGGTTATGACGTATCTGCAGGCTGCGGGTGCGTTTGGAGGACAGGAGACACAGGTCTGGCGGATGTGCCCACCTGGGGTATTCGAGATCCGTCACAAAGGTATTTAAAAATTGGGACACATTGCACCGATACGAAAAATGGAAATATAATTCTCCATTAATTTCGTTAGCAGGCACAACGTTTTTTACACCAGGTAACGGGACGCGATTAGGAAAACTAATGGGAACTGCACAATTAAAAGATATAATCACATTAGGTAAAATAAAAACAAAACAAGATTTAATCACGAGTCAGGGATGGAGTCAGCTGAGCGATTGGGAATACATTCAATTAACGCACCTAGTAAGCACTATCCCACAACCAATTAGAAATGAAAAAGCACTAACTCCACTGGAAAAGATATGTAGCAAAAAGCCTTTGAGACATTGCATTTCACAGGTGTATAAAATACTAACAGAACTAGAGACAGAAGGACCACTACCCTTTATAGAAAAATGGGGGCAAGACCTGGGTAGAGAAACAGACGAGAAGCAATTTATTGAGGCAGTGTATAGTTATGCATCGGATGTAACCACAATAGAAGCAAACTATAAGAGCATGGTACGCTGGCACTTGACGCCAGAAAGAATGAATAAAATACACCCAAACAAATCCCCACTTTGCGTGAGGGGTTGTAAGCAAGTGGGAACAACGATGCATATGTGGTGGGAATGCCCAATAATAGAGGAGTACTGGACAGAGATCCTAGACTACATAGAAGTAGTCACGTGGGAAAAAATAATACAAAACGCCTGGATATGCCTATTTCACGGTACAAATAAAACAAAAAAGCAATATCAGAAAACATTAGTCCCACCATTACTTAACGCGGCAAAGGGGTTAATTCCAAGAAATTGGATATCTACAAAAAAAACGACTATTAAAGAATGGATACAGCGGTTAGAGTATATCTCGGAAATGGAATATCTGAGCCAGGGAGAGCAGGGAAAATGGGAAAATTACAGAACTACATGGGAAAAATGGAGAATTTTTAAACTGTCAGATAAATATGTACAGGGAATGACAGGAAAAGATGAGGAATAAGATAGGAAGGGGACAGGTCAGGGAGGGAGGGGAGGGAGGGTGGGGAGGGGGGGAGAAGATAGGGAGGGAAATAGGTAAAAGGAAAAGTAAGGAAATATGTAAAGTTATTTTTGTATGAAAACATTTTTCCACACTAATGTGGATGTATGTAATTACATGTTGAATAATTTTCCAATAAAGAATAAATAAAAAATAAATAAAAAAAAAGCGTAGCGGTGTCTGCACTCTGAGCAGATGAACTCCTGCATGTGGTGCCGCCATCTTCCCCCCTCTCCTCATTCAGGTGGCGGTATTGCGCGAGCTTGTCCTTCGCCGCTTTCTGGGATTTCGACGGGGACATGGTGTCCTGTGTGCCCGAGGTCCTCCAGAGCCAGTGAGGCCAGAAATAAGGTCTGTGGGTCGCAGGATATAGTGCGTTACAGGATAGCTAGATGCGACCTATTCCATGCCGCGTCAAGCCACGCCGAGAATTTAACTTTTAATATTTCATTTCATTTTATTCTCATTCATCCATGTACCTCGCCCCTTCCCAAATGAATACATTAAATATAATGGACTAAGCCTTATTCCAATCCTGGTCCTTCCACCTTCTCCAAACTGGAGGCCTCTTTTCCCAATTATCTACTTGTATACATTGTTTATTCAGTCTATTACAGAATTCTGTTAAATCTTCTGGAAATTGGACATACGCTGATATACCCTGATTTTTCACCGACAGACATGCTGGAAATCCTCATCTATAAGGAATATTATTTGCCTGTAGATGGCTTGTTAGAGGCTTCAATGCTCTTTTCCGTGCTAAGGTCTCTGGGGCTAAATCTGTAAAGATTTATAATTTAATTCATTAATATTCCATAGGGATAGAATTTCTTGTGCTTTGGGACACTTGCTCTTTTTGTCCATGTTAGCGAAATTAGGCTGTACGCAGAGCATACAGCCAAATATCGTGTCTCTAACAGTAACACATTTTCGTCTCAGTGATATAATGCATGTTAATCTAAGTTTCACTCACCATTCATCCGTCCCATTCATTCAAAGAAGGAAGCATCACCAGCCAGGTCTCATTATCAAGGCATCCCAGAGCAGAGTCCTCCCTAGGATAGCCAGCTCCCTTTATTTATAGTGTCAACATGAATAACAAAAGAAGGTGGTGGCTTCACAAAACAGCCAATCAGACATTTTGTATACTTTCAAAAGAACCAATGACAGACATGTATATATTCAAATAGAATGCTAGCAGTGATGTGTGCAAACGGTTGGGTACAGGGGCCATGCTTTCTGTGAGACAAAAGAACAATAGAAAGCATGGCTTTGTACAAAGCCGTGTGCAAACCAACTCACCGCTACCAATGACGCCAACCATATTTAATCATGGATCAGATAACCAGAATTTTTGTATAGTTATGCTATAGTTCCCATAAACGCAGATCTGTTCGCTCTGAGTCATTTAATGCAGTCGACAAGAAGTGGCCAGTTCCTTGGTGAGGCATAAATGAACATCCCTAAAAGGAGAAAGCAAATCTGTTGTGTCCGTGGGAGGGTGTTTGCGCCACCGGTCTTCCACCAACGTCTGTATGTGCGAATACACTCACATGAGCGCATTACAGCAAAACCGACACTGGGGGACATCTGACAACATACATTAATACAATTTTCCACAACAGTCCTCCCTTTTTTGTCATATGCCACCCATGTCCATCGATGAAACATGATCTGCTTCTTACACCTGGAAATGAATCAGTCCTTACAGTCCATAAAAAGGAAAACAAGGCTTGACATGTAGACTGTTCTTCAGGAGCATGACTTATAAAGGAGGACACGACATGGTGAGCTGTAGTAATCGCCGATCCGTCTGATCCTCTGTGTCTTGTATGTGGGTCCGGCTTCGGGTTGTCTCATCAAGGAAACTCTGGTCACGCATCCAATCAGGCAACAGGAGCACCTCGTCACAACATAGAAAGAATAGAAATAAAATTACATGAGTATATATATCCCCACTTCCTTTAACCACTGTAAAATTTAAATTAGATCCCCAAAGATTCCCAGACCCTTAAAAGGACTCCCAACCTTCACTTAGCTACAGCTCTGGCTTCAACAGTTACATGAAGAATCCTATCCTTAATGGATGAGAATTGTTCAATCGTATCCTAAGCTCGAGCCCCCCCCCCCCCCACCTTATACATCCAGGACACCATGCCCAGACCTGGTCGGGGTTGGTGAACAATTCCCTTCTAGCTGTCCCTGCCATTCTTAATTTCTCGCGCCATCAGATCCTCGCGATCGCCCGCGAGATAAGATGCTGGGACAGCTTCACCATCACGCATGAACCTCTTGCTTTGGGGGAATTACCTTATAAGCTGCAGATCCGCATGAGCACCAAACTAAAGTTCAAACACACTTGTGGGCTGCCTAGATACCCAAACCGACAAGAGGCAGAGCTATTAAAACTATAACCAATTTTACCCTCTAAAAATGCATCGTTAGATTCCATTGACAAGTATCTGTTCTTCACCAGTTTGTCAAAACTCCTCATACCCATAATAACATCATAAATGGCATGTACCGCTGTCATCGCTGGAGTACTAAAACTCGGTGGAGACTCAGAACAGACCCAGCAATCGGTCCTGTTCGCTTTCTGAGCTAGTCAGGAAATACACTTTAAATAATAACTTGGGATGCTTTTCATCGTTACCCTTGCTAAAATTTACTAAACAAAAAAACATAAATAATCAAAGATACTACTCAGTCCTTTGGTGTGGTTGAGTCTTGCAGTGGCTGGCGTGGTCTCATCCCTCAAGCTTCTTTACAACGACCTAGTCACCTGGTTGGAAAGAATGTAAACCGGTTATTGTGTCAGGGTCCAGGAGTGACTCGTGAACCCTGTGGTGGACATTTTGAAGTTCATGTCACAGTGATCGCACCCACCCCATCAGCCGAGAATGTAAGTGACAGCTAATGAGGAAAGTACGACTCTGGTTTTGATTGACCTCCAAACAACCCTCATATGACAATAACCCAGACATCGGGACTGTGGTCACTGCATAACCTGTGCGTGGCTTACAATACCTTGAACCATTGACAAAAGGTTCTTGGCATCTGGGATGGGAACCTACTTCACCAGACTGCTGCTTGCCGATTCAAATTCTATCAAAGAAAGACAGTCTTGGCACAAACTTGGTTAGAATTACAGAGGTTAACGTTATTAGTTTGAAAAAAAACTGTCATTCTTACATTTATCACTTCTCCCCCCATTTTCTTCCTTATTAGAAACTGAAGGAAGAAATGAGTGGTGCAGGAAAAAAAAAGAAACAATGAAATAGCCCATGATACTTTTACCTCCTTAGACTCATGTATTTATCCATATGTACAGCTGTCTACATACACCTGCTCTCTGTGTACATACACTTTCAGAAACCCCTTTGGATCTGAAAAATACTTATAAGCAAAATCATTACTCTATCCTTCATATTTAACCTGCAAAGAATGGTGAATAATAATGACATTCCTGTACATTGGTAAATTGTCAATGACATTCTTTCAAAACCGAGTCAAACAAAACCTTCTGTAACCCTTACTTTTCCGTTCCTACAAAAATACAACAGCCGCGACGCATCGGAGGATCGCCACGGTAAGTTCGAACATATTCACGTTACTACATACAAACATTCAGATACAAATGTGGGGGAGATACTTCATAGTTTCCAAAAACAAAATTAAAAAAACAAAAACAGCCAGAATTCTCCCTTCACTCTTTCAGCAATACAATGGGACAAACATGAGAGCAACTCGAGAACCTTGCATAGACCAGCCATGCAAAGTTCAAACAAACGGGCATGAGAATTTAACCACCGTTCCTCCTCTGAGAATCACAAAAACGTGTACTACACCTCCATCAACACACTCATCATTACAGATTTCTGAAGCCGCAGCAGAACTACATCCATTCCAGAGGGATACCCAAAATAGTATCCTTGGACCACCTATGTTAATCTTTTTGGGGTTCAAAGGCCTTTGCCCCAAAACTAGGCTTCGTGCACCGTGTGACCATCTGACTGTGGGAAACCTCCATTCCTTCCCTTTGCACAGACCTCCTTGTGTCCATGGCGATTCGAATCGGCTTATCGTCTTAACCCTGCGTCCAGGGTAAACTGTTGCACCCATTTCGGGGAGCACCGCCCGGTGTCTTCTTCTACGGTGGATTGACGGACTACAACCAGTCCCCCAACTAGAAACCCTAACCGAGGCATCAACTCTATCGCTTGTTGTCCCAACACTTTTGGAACTACAGCAACAACCACAGATCAACCCCCGAATTAGGCCTCTACCCCTCAGTGTATGCATACACAAGCGTTTTCCGCTATACACCCATACACTGCGTCACCAGACTAAACCACACAGAACACTTACGCCCGTTTACCACCTGCAGAACAATGTGGCTTCTCTCTGTATCTAGATGATACAACAATAATGGTGATGCCCCCCTGTTTGCTTCCTACCCAAAACTGTATTACAGTACAAAACTTCACAAAACTGGAACAAAATATAAAACACCCCTTTTCAAATGCCAAAATGCTTTCCATTTTCCTTCCAAGCACAAATCTCATTGCCCAACCTTTCAGAAAAAACCCAAACTCCTCCCACCAACCTCCTGCTGATACATAAATGCTGAAAAGAAACTTCCTGTTACATGCTCAGCTCTCAAAAAACCCAATCTGGTTTATTTACATATCAATGTACAGGGAGGGGGAGGGGGGAGCCTAGCCTCATCGCCTTGTCTATCAAGACACCAAAAAATCCATGGCTAAACATCATATATATTTCAACAATTTAAAAAACTTGGCAAGGGAAAGGATGGAATAAACCCCCCTTTGCAAATGGGAGGGAATCCCCCCTGACTCGCACATCCCCTGGAGGTCAAACCACACGTTTTGAGACTCAAATACAAAACTCCTGCAAAAAGATGGCTCTAGGAGTTTCGACCAAACCCCCACTCCTCCTTTGCATGCTATACAATACAAGCTTCAAAAACAATGAATTGCCTTCTGGGAAACTCCCAAATATTTAAACATAAAAACAATACACACCACTGTGTACAAAATCTCAGTTAAAGTTAGTCTTACAATCTATCAAAATTCAGTGTAAAGTAGAGTTTTCACTTAAAAATACTTAACGTGATTGTAGCCGTATTAGTGCAATTGTGACAGAGAAAATTGAGTACTGTCCATGATACTTTTTTTATTTGCACTAACTACCAATTTTTCAGGACAAGCTTTCGGGGTATGTCCCCTTCTTCAAGGTCCAAGCAGTACTGAAACACAATATATTGGCAGAATGTAAAAACCAAACAAAATGAAAAAAAACCTCAGAGGGAAAGAAAAAACAAACAACTACACATCAGAGGTAATAAAGATAGCACTAGAGTTAGTGAGATAAGGCAGAGGGAAAACTACAGAGCTGCAGACTTGAGGAGGGGGGGGGGGGAATGTCAGTCACAGGGGGGGGGGTTTATAAAAATTTAGCGTAATGGGTAAGGAAACCAATGTCTAAATTAAGACCATTCATTTTTGTGTCAAAAAGAAGAATCATTTTTAGTTCAAACGTTTTCCTTTCTTGGATAGTTCTGAAATTCCCTTTAAGAACTAAAACATTGAGGTCTTCTATAGTGTGGTCCGGTTGTGAGAAGTGATGTCCCACAGGTGTGCAGAAACTCTCTTCTTTATGTTCCTTGATGGAATGTCTGTGTAAATTCATCCTCGCCTGCAACTTCTGTCCTGTTTCACCAACATAAGATCTTTTGCCACACCTGTTGCATTGGATGAGGTACACAACATCCCTGGAAGTACAGCTGTAACATCCTATGATAGTGAAGGTCCCATTTGTGTGTGTGACACTTTTGGATGGATTTATCTGGTTGCACAGTTTGCAGCGTTTTTTATTGCAGGGTTTGCTACCATTATTTGTGACTTCATAATCAGAGTGAAGTTTCCTGCTGATTAGTTTGTGTCTGAGGTTGGGTGGCTGTCTGAAAGCTAATAGTGGGGGTTGTTGGAATATTTATTTCAGAGTTTCATCCTCTGTTATAATGGGTTGTAAATCTTTGATAATCTTTTTGATCCCTTCCAGTGTTGGGTTGTATGTAGTGACCAAAGGTACTCGGTTATTAGTTTTTTTCTCTTTGTATTGGAGATTTTCTCTTTGGGTTTTCAAGGCTGTTTTTACGCTGTTGTTGATGGTTTTGTCTTTGTAACCTTTCTTATGGAAAGAGCCTGCCAGTGTTCTGAGATGTTTGTCTCTGTCTTCTGGGTCTGAACAAATTCGGTGGTATCTGATGACCTGGCTGTGTATGATGGCTCGTTTAGTGTGTTGGGGATGAAAGCTGGAGCTATGAAGATAGCTGCATCGGTCAGTTGGTTTTCTGTATACCGAAGTGTAAAGCTTGTCATCCCTGATGTGTACTGTAGTGTCTAGGAAGTTGACATGTGTGTTAGAATAATCCATTTTTAGTTTGATGGATGGGTGAAAGGTGTTAAACAATGAGAAGAATTTGTTGAGCTTTTCTTCACCTTCAGTCCATATCATGAAGATATCATCAATATAGCGATAATATCTATATGGCATTTTGTTGTATGCTGTTCAGGAAATTATCCTCCAGGTCAGCCATAAATAAGTTTGCATATTGGGGTGCCATTTTGCTTCCCATAGCAGTACCCATACATTGGAGATAGATGTCATTGTTGAAGGTGAAGTAGTTGTGTGTAAGAATGAATTCGATGAGCTGTGTAACATCCTCAGCAGTGTATTTGTGGTTTGGTGAGGATGACAGGAATCTGTGACATGCTGTCAACCCGTCCTTGTGAGGGATGTTACTGTACAGAGATTCTACATCCATAGTGACTAGAAGTGTATTAGGTGGTAATTGTTGTATATTGTTAAGCTTGTTCAGAAAGTCAGTGGTGTCTTGCAGGAAACTAGTAGTGTTCATTACTAACGGTTTTAACATATTTTCTACAAGGCCTGAGATATGTTCGGTAAGTGTATTCATACCTGTTATAATAGGTCTGCCTGGATTTCCCGGCTTGTGAATCTTGGGCAGCATGTAGAAGTCTCCAATCTCTGGATTATCCAGAATCGCATTGGTGAGTTCTGAATTTAGGTGGCTTGGTATTGTCGCAATCAGACCTTTTAATTGCTTAATAAAATCCTGTGTCGGATCATGATCCAGTTTTTTGTAGTAAGTAGTATTTGCTTCAAGGTCCAAGCTATAGTGTGGTCCGGTTGTGAGAAGTGATGTCCCACAGGTGTGCAGAAACTCTCTACTTTTTGTTCCTTGATGGAATGTCTGTGTACATTCATCCTCGCCTGCAACTTCTGTCCTGTTTCACCAACATAAGATCCTTTGCCACACCTGTTGCATTGGATGAGGTACACAACATCCCTGGAAGTACAGCTGTAACATCCTATAATAGTGAAGGTCTCATTTGTGTGTGTGACACTTTTTTGGATGGATTACAACCGGACCACACTATAGAATACCTCAATGTTTTAGTTCTTAAAGGGAATTTCAGAACTATCCAAGAAAGGAAAACGTTTGAACTAAAAATGATTCTTCTTTTTGACACAAAAATTAATGGTCTTAATTTAGACATTGGTTTCCTTACCCATTACGCTAAATTTTTATAAACCCCCCCCCCCCCCTGTGACTGACATTATCTCACTAACTCTAGTGCTATCTTTATTACCTCTGATGTGTAGTTGTTTGTTTTTTCTTTCCCTCTGAGGTTTTTTTTTCATTTTGTTTGGTTTTTACATTCTGCCAATATATTGTGTTTCAGTACTGCTTGGACCTTGAAGAAGGGGACATACCCCGAAAGCTTGTCCTGAAAAATTGTTAGTGCAAATAAAAAACGTATCACGGACAGTACTCAATTTTCTCTGTCACTTAAAAATGAAATCCAATACAAAAACCGCGGCTCATATACTGCAAAGTCATGAAAACAGAGAAATCCCCATCCTAACACCATCTGCATGGAGTTTGCATGTTCTCCCTGTGTCTGCGTTGGTGTCAGGGACGTACTGAACTTGAACCTGGGACCTCTTCTGTGTCTGGCATTGACTCTTCCCACTGAGCTATCTGGGATGCTTGACAGTTCCCTGCCTGATCTGCTGGATAACCTATCTAATCCATTAGACAACTCTGCTTGGTGTCTTGATTGATGTTGAACCCTGAACCCCTTGCTCCTCCCATGAACTTCCTATAAAAGACGTTCCAGAGATGTTGTCCCTTGCGGTTTGATCTGCTTCTGTTCCCTGTGTTCCTGACTTTGTGCCTGTATTGTGTTCCTGTGTTTGACCCGGCTTCCTGACCTCGCTCCTATCTCCAGTCCTGACTCTGGCTTGTTTAACCCTGCTCAGTTACCTGTCTGATCATCTGTTGCCAAGACCCAGCCTGGACTTTGACTACACTCTGCCTGCCGTTTATGCTGTTTACCCTGATGTGAATGACCTGGCTTGTCTGACTCCGCTGCTCTGCATACCTACACCTGCTGACCTGCATCCGCAGTCCCGCACACCTGCACCTGCTGACCTGCATCCGCTGCTCTGCATACCTGCACCTGCTGACCTGCATCCGCTGCTCTGCATACCTGCACCTGCTGACCTGCATCCGCTGCTCCCGGCTCCAGCTGTTCCAGCTTTCGCTTGGCTTTACTATACCCAGCCAAGAGGACCAAGCAGGCACCCTTACCTCACCGCGCTCTTACCACCACTGTCCCCACTCCAGTGGTCTCGGGGAGCTGAGACCCTTCCGCCTCATCGTCCATACGATTGTCCAATCGAGCTTCTCCCTGGGGCTGAAATTCCCTTTGGACGGATCTTCCCCTTATCTGAACAGGAGCTAGAGGTTCTGAAAGAGTATGTTGACGAAAACCTAAAGAGGGGGTTTATCCGTCCTTCCACTTCTCCAGCAGGGGCGGGAATCTTTTTTGTGGAGAAAAAGGACCATTCTCTCCGGCCCTGTGTGGACTACCGGGAATTAAATAAAATTACGGTCAAGAATCGGTACCCTCTGCCCCTGGTACCCGAACTCTTTCAGAGGCTCAGGACCTCTTCCGTGTTTACCAAGCTAGACCTGCGGGGGGTGTACAACCTGGTCCGCATCCGCGCAGGGGATGAATGGAAGACTGCTTTTCGGACCAGGTTTGGCCATTACGAATACCTAGTAATGCCCTTTGGCCTATGTAACGCCCCTGCTACTTTTCAGCATCTAGTCAACGACATTTTTAGGGACTGCCTGGACATTTACGTAATTGTCTATCTAGACGATATTTTGATTTTTTCCACTTCAATTGAGCAGCACCGGCAACATGTCAAGAACGTACTCTGTCGACTCCGTCAACACGGACTGTACGCAAAACCAGAAAAATGCGAATTCGAGCGACAGAGTATTCAGTTCCTCGGCCTGGTAATTTCAACAGAGGGATTCAAGATGGATCCGCAAAAGGTTTCAGCTATTCTGGATTGGCCTGCACCTTCAGACAAGAAGGGGGTGCAGCGCTTTGTTGGCTTCGCCAACTTCTATCGGAGGTTCATCAAGGGATTCTCTGCTATTATTTCCCCGATTACGCAGCTGACCAAGCAGAATGTCCGGTTTTGTTGGAATCCCGAGGCACAGGCTGCCTTCACAAATTTAAAAGGACTGTTCACGTCAGCTCCTATTCTAAGTCACCCTGACCCTGCTCTACCTTATCTACTCGAGGAAGATGCCTCAGAGACAGCGGTAGGAGCCGTTATCTCGCAACGCCAGGGTCTCAAGGACTTGATGCACCCAATAGCCTTCTTCTCTCGTAAGCTTACACTGGCCGAGAAGAACTATGACGTGGGGGACCGGGAGCTCCTGGCCATCAAGTCCACCCTTGAAGAATGGAGGTATCTGTTGGAAGGAGCGGCGCATCCCATACTCATTTATACAGACCACAAAAACCTGGAGTATTTGAGAGCTGCCAAGCGTCTGAGACCACGCCAGGCACGATGGGCCTTATTCTTCTCTAGGTTTTCATTTCACATTACTTACCGGCCGGGCTCAAAGAACACCAAACCAGACGCCTTTTCTCGCATGTTCGATGATCCGAAAGAAGTGTCAGCTCTTGATACCATCCTATCGGAAGGTAACTTTCTACTTTTGCAAACAAATCTAATGTCCGGCTTGAAGCAAGTTTCAGCAAATATGTCAGGGCCTCCTGGGATTACCCTGTTACCCAAGGATGGGTTACTATGGAAAGACAACAAGATCTTTGTACCAGAGGAACTCAGAGTAACGGTATTAAATCTGTGCCATGATCATCCCCTGGCCGGCCACTTCGGAATGCATAAAACCCAGGAACTAATTCAACGCACGTTTTGGTGGCCGGATCTTGAAAGGAACTGCAGGGAGTATGTAAATTCATGTGCCACCTGTACCCGTAGTAAGACCGCTAGAAGCAAGGCCTGGGGTCTGCACAGACCCTTACCAGTTCCTGATCGACCCTGGCAAAGGATTGCTATGGACTTCATAGTGGAACTTCCCCCGTCAGAAGGTTGCTCAGCCATTTTTGTAGTGGTCGACCGTCTATCTAAAATGGCCCACTTCGTGCCACTGAAGAGCACGCCATCTGCCATGGAAACTGCCCAGGTCTTCATAAAAGAGATAGTATGGTTACATGGGGTTCCGACAGACATTGTTTCAGATAGAGGGGTGCAGTTCACCTCTTGCTTCTGGAAGGCTTTGTGCAAGGTCCTGAAGATCGAGCTGTCCATGTCCTCTGCTTATCACCCTCAGACCAATGGGCAAACCGAGAGGACAAACCAAACGCTCGAGCAATATTTCCGATGCTTTACCACCTTTGTTCAAGATGACTGGGTAACACTACTACCCCTGGCGGAGTTTGCCTTTAATAATGCCAGTCACTCGGCTACAGGTCAGTCTCCGTTTTTCTCCAACTATGGGTTCCACCCGACCTTCCTACCTGATCTCATTTCTGATTCAGCAGTCCCAGCAGTCCAGAGTACCGTTGATTTCCTGACTCATAACAACAAAATATTACAGGAAGCCTTGACCAAGGCGCAGGCAACCAATAAAAGGATGTTTGACAGAAAGAGGAGAGGGGAATTATGCCTTCAACAAGGCGATCAAGTATGGCTGTCTACCGCCAACCTTAGGATGACCTGCCCCGCAAGGAAACTGGCACCCAAGTTCATCGGCCCCTTCCCAGTAAAACGGAAGATAAATGAAGTCTCCTATGAACTTTCTTTACCAGATTCATTGAAGGTTCACCCAGTGTTTCACGTGTCACTACTGAAACCTACAGTGCCGGATCCCTTCCCAAACAGAGGATCAGGACCGCCTGAACCTGTAATGGTTGACGGGGATGAGGAGTTCGAGGTGGAAGCCGTCTTGGACTGTAGAAGAAGGGGGAACCAACTTCAATTCCTGATTAAGTGGAAGGGGTATGGTCTGGAGGAGAACTCCTGGGAACCCCAACGGAACATTCAGGCCCAAGAGTTAATCCAGGCATTTTTTCACAGTCACCCCCAGAAAAGAGCTCTCTTGGGCACCCGGAGGTTGCCCTTAAGGGGGGGGCACTATCAGCCAATTGCGGGTGGGGGGGCCGCCGATCGCGGGTGGGGGGCCGCCAATCGCGGGTGGGGGCCGCCGATCGCGGGAGGGGGGCCGCCAATCGCGGGAGGGGGGCCGCCAATCGCGGGTGGGGGGCCGCCGATCTCAGGAGGGGGGCTGCTCTGCTGGGGCCCCAGGCCAGCTGGGGGCCCCAAGCAGTTGCTTGGTTTGCCTCTCCTGTTCCGACGGCCCTGGTTATGACTATTGCCCTCCCCCTGGGTTACTTTAGGGCCTTTTTTTCCCATCTTCTCCCTACTGAAGGACCTTAGTTCCAGTAGAAGACAAAAGCAGGTTCCTTTATAGAATATATACAAGGGGCAATGTATATTTAAATTCAATAGACCTCAGTCCTTTTTCTCTGTATTCCAATCTGTACCTGGCCAATTTTTATGGGCTACCAGTTTTAGTCTTTCGTCACATATCACAGACAACTGTCACCGCACTTATTTCAGGTTGGCGACAGCATTGGAGTATTCCCAGGCTATGACTTGCTTCAATAGTGCATATAATTCACCATATCATTCAAAGAGGGTTAGGTTCTGCCAACCGTTCAGTTACATATCAGAGAACTAGATGGTACGTCGGTTAGTATATGCACTATATATTAATTCATACAGCAGAGAGAGACAAGGAGAGGGACTCGATATTGTATTTTTACAGTTCTTACTTTTACACTTCAGGTCTCCGTCACTCTTTCATATATTGCAGCAATTACCATTCAATCTCAAAGTCCATTAAGTATCTCCTGTTTCAGGTATAGTTTATGATCCTTACAATTCCTTCCTTGGCATCACTATATACCATACTATACAGTTGGTGAGGACTATGGAGAGGGGTAGTCAGGGTAAGCAGTTCTCATTTGACTTACCCCTCGGCTGGCCCGGTTCCTCTCCTGTTCTCTGTTTCTCCTTTCTTAGCTGCAGCTCTCCACTTCTCAGTGCACTTCGGCCTACATTGGCCACGAGTCCCCTCCTTTCTCCTCTACTACCGACAGCCTCCACCTCCCGCAAGAGCGACCGACCGACTGTATGAAGCTCCGGAGACGCAGTGTGCGGCGTGATGTCACCAAGGGTATCACGTGGGGGCCCGGAGATCTCCTGCGCCTCCTCTGCATCAACCTCCCTGTGTCCACCTTATCACCGCGTCCGTCAACAGCCACCCTCAGCCTCCATCTCCTCCCAGGTCGGCCGAATCCAGTCTCTTCCTCCCCACACCACACCGAACGCCCCGGCTGCTCCTCTTCCAGGCCTGAGACTCGCGACCCTCTCACTGCCGCAAAGTCTCCAGGGCGGGCAGCCAGGTAAGGTGTTCTTTAGGTGGTTCTTGGCGGTGCTTGGCGGTGGTTTTTCGCAGTAGATCAGGTTCAGGTTCAGTACTACTTAGCCCAATATCAGTCGGCTACCATGCTTCATTACACGGGGAGTCTATCGGATCTCCTGGAGGAGCACATGCAGAGCATGGAGCCTGCATGCTGCTCTAGGGCGCCATGTTGTTGCTTCGCCCCTGCATGGGGGAAGGTATTCTAAACACAATTCTATATTTCAAGATCAGTTACATAGGAATATTCCTTAGGGGGGAACATATAATATTTACAATATACATTAAAAACCTGACAGCTTCTAGAATTTGAAACTTTGGTTCAAAAAGTTCACATCTGGAGATCATTAGCTCATAAGCCCAACATTCATTCAATTTATTAGAGGAATACTTATTCTCAATGCAATGTTTTATGGCCAAATAAAATTTTAGATATTAAGAATATAACATTCCCCTCTGAAATATGAATAATAATCATATTTTTAATTCTAATCATTTATACTCCATTTATATCACAGACACTCTGACTTTGATTCAATAACTCCAAATGTTTAATCATTTGTAACCGAGTTTGCAACTCCAAAACACATTCTTCTTTTAATCTTATTTTGCAACAAATCATCACCTTTCTTAATTTCATTTCTGATTTGCTTATACAATTTTTTCATTCTAAACATTAAACATAATTGATGTATAATGCATAACATAAAAATAATAACTATAGGATGCGATTAAAATATTTCCTGCTGCGGAAGTAATTGAAGTTTTTCCCCAAATGGATATACTAGTTCTGAATTGTCTCCACCAGCTAGCACCTGCAAAATCAGACCATTGATGAGCTACTTCTTGTAAATTCCCTCGCTCATGTTTAAAAAATATCTCTGCATACTGAAGTTCTGTAGTTAAGGCCATTAATAAACCTTGATCCTTTTGAATTACACTAGCCCATTCCTTCCAAGGGAATTCATCTATTTGAGATAAATTGTATTGTGAAGGAATAACACTTATATTCCTAACAAGTATCTGGGATACATTTGCCCTCAACCCATTAACATCTATGGCCACTCAATCTCCTTCTACACAATACAAACCTTTATTTAGGTTTTCTGTATTTGTACAAGAGGAAAATAAAGTTTTAACCCTCTCTGCATCTGTCATTATCTGAAAACAATTTTTTTTTTTATCTACAAGAGTAATCAATTCAGAAGTAGTTCCAACTTGTTCTATTCTTGCTGAACATAATGTATGATTATGATAACAAGAATGAAATATACTTTTACCTTGATTGGGTAAACAAATAACTTTTTAGATTGGAATTGTAAACATGATGACAGATCTAATTGTTCTAAGTCAAAATTATCCTTGTTAAACACAAAATCTGTATACTGCAATTTATAATATAATAATTGAGTATCACTAATTGGTAATCCCAAATTTGTTTTTCCCTGCTATCGGAATCATAGAAGAACTATAACATACATTCTGATTACATCCTATCCATTTATTTACCCATAAATCAGTATGATTTATTGCAAATGCATATTCTCTGGGTAAATTCTGCAAAATGCCAAGAGGAGTTATTCCACCCTGAAATGCTTGCACAATTATTTTAAAATTAGTGGAATATTCTGTCTGGATCTCTAAACATGCTCTGGCTATATGAGAATGTTCTTCACTTGTCATTAGATTTAAAGTAATATTCTGAAGATGCAATATGGATGGACCCATTACATTAGCTGTTTTAATAACCATTTCTTCTAATATCTGATTCAAATTTCTTTGGATTTTAATACCTTTACTTCCCACTAAACCAGTTCAACAATACCACGTTTATTCCTGTTATGATTCCTACTATTAATTCCAAACCATCTTTCAATACCCAATTCCATATTAACCAAATGTCCTTGACATTGTGGAAACCATGTAGAAATTTTCCATTCTGAAATATTAAAGTTCCACAATATAATGACAAACTTTCCTTCTCTCAATAGAGTTCTGGACTGGAAATGGTTAATCTGGAAAGGATTAGCAAGAACACTTTTCTTACCAAAACATGGAGTTTTTCTTGGAGACATTACAACAACACTTGCATTAGCACATTTCAACGGATAACCTTCTATTAATATGCAGCATTCATATGTACCGGTATCATTTAAAGATGCACTTGATTGATGATAAATAAATTTATCATTAATCCAATTCACACTACCAAAAATTCCTTTATGAATTATATTAGTGGTACTGTGAAGAAAGCTAAAAATTCACTATTCATTTTCCTATGCATACATATCCAAACAAAACTTCTGCTGTATTGATATTAGTGTATCTAAATGTATCTCTTTTTCATCTATATCAATATGCTTTTATTACTTTTATCCTCCGTATTAATGTCAATATCTTTATCATTTTTGTCCTCCTATATTAATATCAATGTCTTCATCACTTTTATCATCAGTATTGCTATTAATGTCTTGCTCACTGTTATCTACAGTGATCTCAGTGTCTACATCTCTTTTGTTTCTGAATAATGTCATGTCTTTGTTGTGAAAATCTTCCATCCTGTTAACCTCTGCATGGCTGGAGCAGTTTGTGATATATTTTACCACTGACAAAATTGTCACTAGAAAAAAAGATGAATCCTGTGATGGTGATGATCAACCTTCTCTTTTTAAAACTTTTCTTTTGTTGTCATTTTTCCTTCTTTAACCACTTAAGCCCCGAACCATTTTGTAGCTAAAGGACCAGAGCTGTTTTCAGAATTTTGCACTGCGCTGCTTTAACTGTAAATTGTGCAGACATGCAATGTTGTACCGAAACGAAATTTGCGTCCTTTTCTTCCCACAAATAGCGCTTTCTTTTAATGGTATTTGATTGCCTCTGCGATTTTTATTTTTTGCGATATAAACGGAAAAAGACCGAAAATTTTGAAAAAATATGATATTTTCTACTTTTTGTTATAAGAGAAATCGAATAAACTCAATTTTAGTCATACATTTAGGCCAAAATGTATTCAGCCACATGTCTTTAGTAAAAAAAATGTCAATAAGCGTATATTTATTGGTTTGCGCAAAAGTTATAGCGTCTACAAACTAGGGTACATTTTCTGGAATTTACACAGCTTTTAATTTATGACTGCCTATCTCATTTCTTGAGGTGCTAAAATGGCAGGGCAGTACAAAACCCCCCAAATGACCCCATTTTGGAAAGTAGACACCCCAAGGAAATTGCTGAGAGGCATGTTGAGCCCATTGAATATTTTTTTTTTTGTCTCAAGTGATTGAATAATGACAAAAAAAAAAAAAAATTACAAAAAGTTGTCACTAAATGATATATTGCTCACACATGCCATGGTTATATGTGGAATTGCACCCCAAAATACATTTTGCTGCTGCTCCTGAGTATGGGGATACCACATGTGTGGGACTTTTTGGGATCCTAGCCGCGTACGGGCCCCCGAAAACCAAGCACCGCCTTCAGGATTTCTAAGGGCGCAAATTTTTGATTTCACTCCTCACTACCTATCACAGTTTCGAAGGCCATAAAATGCCAAAATAGCACAAAACCCCCCCAAATGACCCCATTTTAGAAAGTAGACACCCCAAGGAAATTGCTGAGAGGCCTGTTGAGCCCATTGAATATTTTTTTTTTTTGTCCCAAGTGATTGAATAATGACAAAAAAAAAATTACAAAAAGTTGTCACTAAATGATATATTGCTCACACATGCCATGGTTATATATGGAATTACACCCCAAAATACATTTTGCTGCTTCTCCTGAGTACGGGGATACCACAGAATAGCACCAAACCCCCCCCAAATGACCCCATTTTGGAAAGTAGACACCCCAAGCTATTTGCTGAGAGGCATGGTGATTATTTTACAGCTCTCATTTGTTTTTGAAAATGAAGAAAGTAAATTTTTTTTTTTTTTCAATTTTCAAAACTTTGTGACAAAAAGCGAGATCTGCAAAATACTCACCATACCTCTCAGCAAATAGCTTGGGGTGTCTACTTTCCAAAATGGGGTCATTTGGGGGGGTTTTGTGCCATCTGGGCATTCCATGGCCTCCGAAACTGTGATAGGCAGTGAGAAGTGAAATCAAAAATTTACACCCTTAGAAAGCCTGAAGGCGGTGCTTGGTTTTGGGGTCCCGTACGCGGCTAGGCTCCCAAAAAGTCTCACACATGTGGTATCCCCGTTCTCAGGAGAAGCAACAGAATGTATTTTGGGGTGTAATTCCACATATGCCCATGACATGTTTGAGCAATATATCATTTAGTGACAACTTTGTGCAAAAATTAAAAAAATAAATTGTCTTTTTTCCGCAACTTGTGTCAACATATAAAATATTCCATGGACTCGACATGCCTCTCAGTATATAGCTTGGGGTGTCTACTTTCCAAAATGGGGTCATTTGGGGGGGTTTTGAACTGTTCTGGCATTTTATACACAACATTAGGAAACTTACATCCACTCTTCTAACCACTTGAAGGCAAAGCCCTTTTTGACACTTTTTGTTTACATGAAAAATAGGATTTTTTGTACTCACCGTAAAATCCTTTTCTCTGACATCCATGGACTGACACGGTGTCTCTTTACACTTTACACGTGGGTTTATGTCCCTGCTTGCAGGAGAAGACCTAGGCAGAATGTGAGATGTTATACATACATTCTAAAAGCCAGAGCTGAACAGCCCCACCCAGGGGGCGGTCCCTCCGGACATAACCCTCCCACTACAGTCAGCAGACTTCAGTTCGTAACAAAGCAGTACAAAAACTTAAAAAGGAAGGGTGGGTGCCGTGTCAGTCCATGGATGTCAGAGAAAAGGATTTTACGGTGAGTACAAAAAATCCTATTTTCTCTTATCATCCATGGACTGACACGGTGTCTCTTTACACTTTACACGTGGGATGTCCCAAAGCAGTGTCCAGAGGGATGGGAGCAGTATAAATGGAAAAACCAAAAACTTCACTCCAAGAAGACAGAGCTCCTCAACGGAGGAGTCGCAACTTTAAACAGCGGCCTGCAGCACCCTGCGGGCGAAGGAAGCATCCGAAGATGCAGCCACATTAACCTTATAAAACTTAAAAGGCATGAACAGACGACCAGGTCGCCACCTTGCACACTCGTGCAACCGACGATTGATGTCGGAAAACCCAGGAAGCACCAATTGCCCTGGGGGAATGCGCCGTAACCGGAAAGGGAGGCGCCCGCCCTTTGAGAGCATAGGCTTGAATGACGGTTTGTCTGATTCCCCTAGAAATGATGGCAGACGAAACCGCTTGGCCCTGTTATGGACCAGAGACAGTCACAAACAGTGACTTCCGAATAGAAGCAGTAGCAGACAGGTACACCCGTAAGGCTCGTACCACATCCAGTATGTGCAGCGCAAACTCTCTGGGATGCGATGGGTGAGGACACAAAGACGGGAGGACAATGCCCTCATGTAGGTGAAAGGTCGACACCACCTTTGGCAAAAAGGAAGGTTGCGGATGCAACCCCGCCTTATCCTTATGGATGACTAAATATGGCGACTTGCAGGACAAAGCCGCCAACTCAGACACCCATCAAACAGAAGTGATTGCCACTAAAAGGTCACCTTCTGAGACAAGACAAGAGGGGAATATCCCAGATATTCCCAAAAGGAGGTTCCTGGAGGACCGAGAGCACCAAATTCAGATCCCACGGTGGGAAAGGAGGCTTGACAGGAGGGAGCACATGGCGAACCCCCAACACAAGGTGCTAACCAAGAAATGACCCGCTAGAGGTCGCTGAAAGAAGACGGCCAAGGAAATCTGATCCTTGATGGAACTCAAAGCAAGCTTTTGGGTCACTCCACACTGCAAAGGACGCAGGATTCTGGGGACGGAATACGTCCAAGGACGCCAGTCCAGCGCTTCGCATATGGCGATATAAGCTTTCCAGGCACGGTGATAGATCTGCCTGGAGGAAGACTTCCGTGTCCTTAACATGGTCAAAATGACCGAGTCCGAGAGACCTCGGTCCCTCAACACCCGGCTTTTAACAGCCCTGCCGTTAAAGCCAGAGACTGTAAGCCGGATGAAACATAGGACCTTGAGACTGAAGGTCCTCCCTCATCGGCAACCGCCAGGGAACGTCCGCAACGAGACGTACCAGATCAGCGTACCAGTGATGCTTAGGCCAATCCGGAACAATTAGGATCGCCGGAGTTTATATCAGGCGATAAGGACCCTATGGGGCCACCAACGCATCCGAGGCATCGCCCAAGGATCCCTGGATCTGGCCACAACCTCGACCCTTGCGATTGAGTCGAGAGGCCATCAGGTCCACATCCGGTGTGCCCCACCGTCGGTAAAGGAGTTGAAATATGCAAGGACCACTCTTCTTGGTCCGGCGTCTGGCGACTCAGATAGTCCGCCTGCCCATTGTCTATGCCCAGAATGTAAAATGGCCTACAGAGCCGGCACGTTTCTTCCGGCCCACTTCAGGATACGGACTACCTCGGAAGCCGCAGCTGAGCTCCGAGTTCCCCCTTGATGGTTTACATATGCCACCGCCGTGGCGGTGTCCGACTGGCTCCTGATGGAGCGACCCCGTACTCTCTCCGACCTGAGGAGAGACACAGTCCGATGGCCCGTATTTCCAGAACAGTGATTGGTAAACGGGCTCGTCCGGAGTCCAAGGCCTGAGCCGACAGGACTCCCCAGACTCCACCCCAGCCCGTCAGGCTGGTGTCTGTCGTGAGAACCGTCCATTGGATGGGAGGGGAATTACTTTCCGGACCGAAGAGCCGAGGATCTCAACCACCATGTCAGGGGCGCCCTGACCAGGTGAATCACCTGGATCTGAAGATCCAAGGACAACGGAGATTTGTCCCAGGTGGACAAGATCTCCTTCTGCAATGCCCTGGTGTGTGATTGGGCATACGGAACGGCCGTGAAGGAGGCCACCACGAGTCCCGGGACTCTCATGCAAAAAACGGATTGACAACCATTTTTGGGATGTCAGCACCCGCACCGCAGACTGAAGTGTCAGCAACTTCTCCAGAGGTAGGAAACCTTTGCCTCCAAGGAGTCCAGAATCAGAACTAGATACTCCAGACACTGAGTCGGGACCAGGACTGACTCCTGAATGTTCAGGAACTCCCGAGTCCCTGAGGGTCTAATTGATGATAGTCACTTTTCCTCTAAGTCTGATCCACTTTCTGCTCTTAGGAGAAGATCGTCCAGATAGCCCACGACAGCAATACCTCGCTGTAACAGAAGGCTAGAACCGGAGCAAGCACCTTGGTGAACACCCTTGGTGCCGAGGCTAGGCCGAAAGGAAGAGCCACAATCGATAGTGGACTTCGCTGATCGCAAAGCGCAGAAACTTCTGGTGACTTGCGCAGATCGGGACATGCAAGTAGGCGTCCTTGAAGTCCAAGGACGCCAGAAGAAAATCCCTTTGGTGGAGTGTAGCGATCACCATGCGAATGGATTCCATGCAGAATTTCTGCACCTTCTCGAAGGCATTCAGGGCCTTGAGGTCCAGGATAGGTCGAACCACGTCCTATTTTTGGGACGACAAACAGATTCGAGTAGAATCCCTGAAAACTCTCCTGTGACGGAACCGGCACAATCACTCCAGACCTGATCAAATCCTGCACAGCCCCCAAGAGGGCTGCCCGACAGGTAGGAAGGAGAGGAAGATTTGAGGGAAAGAATCTGTCTGGGGGCCAGGATTGGAATACTAAACTGTATCCTGAGGTGACCACCTCGCACACCCACCAGTCAGAGATTCGGGAGGACCACCGATTCGTGACCTGCGAAGTCGTCCCCCCACCTCAGAGTCGGGCGGAGGCAAGACTTCACGCGGAGGCGGGCTTGGGAGCCGCTTGTTCGGCTTACGCACCCAGGGGCACTTGTGCCCACCAGCCGCACTGCCGTCAGTCTGAGAGGACCTACCCGTGGACTCTGACTGACGAAAAAACCCCGTTTTGCTGGAAAGGAAGGCCCCTGTTTGCGGCGGGCCTCCTCACCCTTGCTAGTCTAAGGAGCCTCCGTTCCCAGTTGATGCCATTTTTGGGGAAACGCGTCGGGTGGAGCCAAGATTCCTAACGTCATCACGTATTGGATATTGATGTATTGATGCAGTCTATGTTTGCTCTCTGACTAGCATACGGAAACATTAGAAACCTTTTTTACCCTTGTTACGTTGCTGTTTCCTTGCCTATTTTGCCTATTTTACTATTTGTGGATTGGATGTGGACTTTTTGATTTTGACTTTTTTGCTGTGTGTTTTTACAATAAATCCTTTTGAATTTTTGGAAAATACTGCACCATGAAGTCCTTTTTTTAATCCTTCCTTGCTGAGTTGAACAAGCTCTTAGGAGTACACTTGGAAGCTGGAGCGATTCTATTCCCGCCTACCTTTTTCGTTTTGGATACTGTGTGTCAAGACATCTGATTACCTGGTGGAGTGAGGACAGGCCACCTGGGATAAAGGAACAGGTGAATACCATCGCTGCCGGCAGGCTGATGCACACGCCTTTGTGACCTCTATGATCTGAGGTCCCGTCCATCTGGTAAGCGGCTTTAAGATTATCTGTTATCACTGAACATCTATAGAGTAAGGCTCCCTTTGGATATCCCTTATCCATATGAAGCAAGTGGATTTCACCTTTGGAATTTAAATGTGTTGTGGACATTTTTTTCAATCTCACCTTTATAATTTTAATTTTTAAATTATTATTTGCCTTTGGAGAACAATTTCACTTTCACTATTGAGATTCAGTATATATTCTCTTGTGTTTTTTTTCACTATTGAGATTCAGTATATATTCTCTTGTGGTTTTTTTCACATAGTGTGTTATTAGTAATATATTCGTCATTTTTTATTTAATCAATGTCAGTGGTTGCGCGCTTGTCCTTTTACACATGTCTTTTGAGTTTTAGTATTTTTAACTTTTTACTTGCAGCAGCACCACATTTTTTGGATCATTTATTTATTCACCATTTTTTAAAATATACTTTCGGTTTAGCGCAGGTTTTTCCAAACTATATATAGTCTAAGGAAGAAGAGTGCTTTTACCTCCCATGACATCCATGACGATGTCATCCAGAGCAGCACCGAAAGGTCTACCACATTTAAATGGTAGATCCGTCAGGAGCTTCCTAAGGCTAGGTCAGCAGACCAGCACTTCAACCAGATAAGACGACGCAATACCACCGCCGAGACAGAGGCCCTGGATATTAAAGGGGCCGCGTCCAACGTGGCGTCGCACACATAAACCAGGCCCTGAACCAGTTGGTGGGCCAGAGCAACTGTGTCTGGAGGAAGATTATGCTCCTGTACAGCTAGGTGCAACATTTTTGCCCAACCTGTAAGTGTTTAAGACACAAGGGTCGCCGCTACCACAGGCCGTAGGGCGGATCCCAACAAGGCAAACATGGCTCTGCTCACCACTTCTGACCTCCTGTCAGTGGGGTCCTTAAATGCAGGAGTCCCCTCCATCGGGAGAGTGATGGCCTTGTTCAACCGGGCGACTGGAGGGTCGACCCTGGGGGAGAAGCCCACTTTTTAAGTAGGGCATCTTCAAGGGGTATCTGATAGACAAACGCTGCGGGACCATAAAAAAATTCTTCTGCGGCTTTTCCCAGACCTTATCAATGAGCTGGTCAAAGAAAGTACATATGGAGAAACCTCTTTAGAAGGCCTGGCCTTAAAAGAACCAAAGGAGACTGTATCCGCCTGAGGTTCTGCATCCGCAGCATTTTAGCTTGAGAGTGTCCCTCACCGCAGTCATGAGTACACTAACAAGCGCCCTGTCATTTACTGACTCAGAACTGGAGTTTTCCTCATAAGGAATGTCCTGTTCAAAACCATCCAATACATTCAGAACTAGGGTCCTGAGCGGTAGTGGCTAGGCCCATATCTGAATCAGCGCACTGCCCCCATGAAGTAAAGTGGGGAGAGGGCGCTTTTTTGCTCCCTTGCGCTTGCACACAGCTCCCATCCTGGTCAGAAATGATTCCAGGACTGCCCACAACTGGTCCCTAGGGACCGCAGGTGCTGAAGCACTGCCTGTTGTCCACTGACATTTAGGGGAAGCTGGTGACAGACTCCATATTGCCCCCCCTCTGAGACTCCTCAGATAAAAAGTCCACCCACATTCTGTGCTGACTGAGGAGGGGGCGCCCAGGGGACTCACCAAACCGGACCAGGGACCGCTCAGTTCCGCTGTCTGTACCGCGCTGTGTCAGCGCTGGTGAGCTGTGAGGAGATTGTGAGGAGATTTGCGCTGTTACAGCAGCGCTAGAGGCCAAAACTAGTGCTGAAGAGCGCGCGGGCTACAAGAAAATGGCCGCCGCACTTCACTGAGGCGATCCGCGGCAAGATGGCCGCCATGACTCAGCAAAAGTGAAAAAAACAGCACACACAC
Source organism: Rana muscosa (assembly GCA_029206835.1). Lineage (NCBI taxonomy): Eukaryota > Metazoa > Chordata > Amphibia > Anura > Ranidae > Rana > Rana muscosa. The sequence continues at coordinate 441,189,339 of CM055120.1, forward strand.
AGCGCCACTCGGCGCTCAGGCCCCAAAACACACAAAAAAAGGCCCCAAGCATATCTGCAGACCAGCAATTAGCCCCTCCAAGAACAGTGTGACCCCCAGGCACCCCACACAGCACAGCGCCAGCAATGGTGACAGAGAGTGACAATGAAATACAGGGGGAGACAGGGAAAATCCCCCACAGAGAAACACACAGCCTTTTGTACTCACCTGCAGGCAGGAGAGACTACTTACCCGTCCCCTGAGGGACCCACTGGTGTGTTTCTGACAGGACTATCACAGTGCAGTACTGAGTAGCTGTCGGCCCGGTCCACCGCGAAAGATACAGTCAGTCAGGAACTGTTCAGTCTTGAGAGGACCGTGGAAGCATGAAAGCAAACCCGGCCACCCCTGGAGTCATGGGGCCTGTCGTGAACCGAGTCTCACGCACACAAGGCGAGGATCAGCACGCTCGATGGTCGGACAGGGAAGACTACGAGGATATCTTGTACCCAACCTGTTGCCCAGCCGACAGTTGATAGAAAATTCTCAAAAATAAAAAGAATTCCAGAAAAGGAATAAAAATAGTTCAGGAGACTGGCTCCTGAGAGAGCCACGTCTTCTCCTTCTGCTAGGCAGAAAAAAACTGAAGTCTGCTGACTGTAGTGGGAGGGTTATGTCCGGAGGGACCGCCCCCTGGGTGGGGTTGTTCAGCTCTGGCTTTTAGAATGTATGTATAACATCTCACATTCTGCCTAGGTCTTCTCCTGCAAGCAGGGACATAAACCCACGTGTAAAGTGTAAAGAGACACCGTGTCAGTCCATGGATGATAAGAGAAACATATTTTTTTTTTGCAAGAAAATTATGTTGAACCCCCAAACATTATATATATTTTTAAAGCAAAGGCCCTACAGATTAAAATGGTGGGTATTGCATTTTTTTTTTCTACACAGTATTTGCGCAGCGATTTTTCAAATGCATTTTTTGGGGAAAAAATACACTTTTTTTAATTTTAATGCACTAAAACACACTATATTGCCCAAATGTTTGATGAAATAAAAAAGATGATCTTAGGCCGAGTACATAGATACCAAACACGACAAGCTTTAAAATTTCGCACAAACGCGCATTGGCGACAAACTACATACATTTTTAAAAGCCTTTACAGGTTACGCCGTTAGATTTACAGAGGAGGTCTACTGCTAAAATTACTGCCCTCGATCTGACCTTCGCGGTGATACCTCACATGCATGGTGCAATTGCTGTTTACATATGACGCCAGACCGACGTTTGCGTTTGCGTTTTAAAAAACTGGGGTCTATTGGACCCTAGATCTTTCCTCTGCCCTCAAAGCATCTGACCACACCAAGATCGGTGTGATAAAATGCTTTCCCAATTTCCCAATGGCGCTTTTTATATCCGGGGGGGGGACATTCCCTCCCACTGCTTGTAAAAGCAGTCCAGAGGCTAATTAGCCACTAGGATTGCTTTTACATGAAAGCCGGCCGCTGGCTGAAAAGAATGATACCAAGATGATACCTAAACCCACAGGCATCATTCTGGTATAAACATTCAAAGTCCAGCAACATACCAGTACGTTGCTGGTCCTTGTTGGATATGTATTGTAATCTTTTTTTTCATGCAGCCTGTTGGCTGAACGAAAAAAAAAGATTGATCGGTGGGTATGCCCACCATTAGAATACCGCCCTTCATCCACCCACTTCTAATGATGGGCATACATGCACCATTTATATATGCCGAAGCATGGGGGCATCTTCCCGCAAAAGTTATGCCGCGTACACATGGTCAGACTTTTCCACGGGCAAGCCTCCGTCGGAATTTCGACCGTATGTACGCGGCATTAGGAGCAAAATCGCTCCTCCGCCCCTGCTGCCCCAATGCTTCGGCATATATGCTTTTTTTTTTTTAACTGTGGTGGTGAAATCACCTCCTACAGCACTGGAGTCGCAGGGATCAGGCCTGTCTCTGTGAACGCTGCAGTTATGTGTGTTGTGTTTTGTAAGTGACAGTGATCGATCGATACTGCACTTGGGTGGCCTGGGCTGGACGGAGGGGCAAAATGCAGGTGCTAGCAGGTATCTGGGCTGATCCCGCTAACACTGCGTTTTTGGGAACCCTAAACTGCTGGGGACGCTAGTATAGATCTGATCAGATCAGATATTGATCTGTTCAGATACTATACCACTAAGGGGGGTGTATGCTTAACGCGTGGGTGTTAGCGCTACTGGCACTAACCTGACGCTGCCTGGGGTGTGACGCAGACCCTCTCTGACGCTAAAACCTAATTGATATCACCCGCCGGGCGATCAGGGGGTTAAACCTTTATTGGGTTATATACGGCGGGTGCCCTGACACTATAAAAAGCAAACTAACTAACCAGCGTCACCCGTAACACTTATATGGTGATTACTGGTGAAAGGGTTAACTAGGGGCAATTAGGGGGTTAAAACCCTTATTAGGTAATATATGGGGGTACCTGACGCTATATAAAAACCTGACGGCGAACCTAAAAAAAAATTACTGGCTACCTATCGGCATCACCGACACTAAGACAACGATCATAAAAACGATCGCTTAGCGACAGTGGTGATAGGGGGTGAAAGGGTTACCTGGGGGGCGATCAAGGGGGTTAAACCTTTATTAGATAATATATGGGGGTACCTGACGCTATAAAAACCTGCGGCGAACCTAAAAAAAATTACTGCCTACCGATCGGCATCACCAACGCTAAGACAGCGATCAGAAAAACGATCGCTTAGCGACAGTGGTGATAGGGGGTGAAAGCGTTACCTGGGAGGCGATCAAGGGGGTTAAACCTTTATTAGGTAATATATGGGGGTACCTGACGCTATAAAAACCTGCGGCGAACCTAAAAAAAATTACTGGCTACCGATCTGCATCACCGACGCTAAGACAGCGATCAGAAAAATGATCGCTTAGCGACAGTGGTGATAGGGGGTGAAAGGGTTATCTGGGGGGCGATCAAGGGGGTTAAACCTTTATTAGGTAATATATGGGGGTACCTGACGCTATAAAAACCTGCGGCAAAACTAAAAAATTACTGGCTACCGATCTGCATCACCGACGCTAAGACAGCGATCAGAAAAATGATCGCTTAGCGACGGCTGTGCTAGGGGGTGAAAGGGTTATCTGGGGGGCGATCAGGGGGTTAAACCTTTATTAGGTGGGGGTTAGGGGGCTACACTGGACCTAAAACTAAATGTAGTGACACTTTTACAGTCACAAATGTCACTGATTGCAGTGATCAGTAAATAAATGGTCACTGCAATCAGTGACACTGTGACTGGGGGCTGGGGGTGATCTGGGGGGGCGATTTATGTGCCTATGTGTCCTGGTGTCAGTGTAGTGTTTTGTGCACTAACCTGCATCTTCTCCTGTGCGGCGCTCGGTATATGTGAGCGCCGCAGGAGAGATGACATCACTTCCTCCTGCCTGTGTAAACATTACACAGGCAGGGGAAGGATTCGATTCGCTGGGAGCGATTCGAGAGGGGGTGGCCGGAATCGAACGGCTGTCCCCTCATCCCTGATCGCTCCCAAACAAATAACGGCCGCTCACTCTAAAGAAGGGGGGTCCGATCGGACCCCCCAACTATACAAAGGCAGTCACGTAGATATACGTGATTCTGCCTGTCGGTGCCATTCTGCCGACGTATATTTACAGTGGTCGGTCGTTAAGTGGTTAATCAGGTTTGTTAAAAATCATTCCTAGGAAAAAATAAAAGCAGTATCATTTATCTAAATATTAAATTTTTATCTCATAATATACAGTTATTGTGTCATAATATACAATTTCCACTGATCAGTGTGTACCCACATTTTTGTTGTCTACGTGCATTATCCACTGAATTGAGAGGTCTTTGAACTTACACCATTAATCATTATGTTTTCTCTATTGCCCCTCTCTGCAACGTAGACAAAAATAAAATTCATTGGGAAACACAAGCAACATTTTCCTTCCTGTCATTAAATTCACTGTGTTGCAGAAGAGGCTGTACTTCTGACACTTCATCAAAACAAACACGATTTAATTGCACTGTCTGCTATCTCTTCCATTTTGTCCCAATAAAACTATTCCTATAAAAATTTCTAGCAATTTCTGCTTACCCATGTGACCTAAACTTTCATAATTGAATTTAGTGAAGGTATAACAGAACGCAGAAACCTATCTAAGTCATGTCATAAGATCACGTTTTCACAAACCAATGGAGATCTCATGACACCCGGAGAGCAAGGAAAAAAAACAAATTTCTTCTCCATTCCTCTACAATTGAAGAAATCTGTGTGTCTGTTTTCCTGACAACATTAAAATTCAGGTTGAATCACCAATTCACCATGCAAAACTGCTTTCTTTTCTAAAACTGTCACTATACAAACTTGAAAGTACTATGTGGGGTTGTTTTGTTAAAACCTACAATATTCTCAGTTGCTTTTACTGCATAATGCACACCCACTAATTATCTCAATGCTTTGAATGCTGTTGATACAGGTAAAGAAGCAATAGTCTCAATACGTTCCTGTAAAGGCTGTTTCTTTCCTGGACCAATCAAAATTCCTATAAATTTTACTTCACATATCATAAATTAAACTCACACCCTGAATCACTTTCAAGTACAGTTAACGCACTTTCATTTAAATCTGCAGCAACAATGATATCCAATTTTCCTGCATGTTTTTGCACTTCCATCTTATTTGAGCACTGAGCAAATTTGGTTAATTCAATCTGAGAATCTGGTATATCTGACTGCGTTCTAACTTTCCCCTCTGTAATCACCAGACTAACTTTTTGCATTTCTATTTCATTCTCTAAATGCTCAACATAATTACATAGAGTTTCACAATTTGAACAACTAGCTGCAATAGATACATTCTCATGTGTTTGCATATTGTCTGCATTTCCCGATTTGTTCTCTGCACAAATCAAATCAAATGTGTTTCTGGTACATCAGAAACCATTGAATTAAAACCTGTAACTAACTTCATTACATTACGTAACTTTTTCTTTGTTTTAGCTAATGAGAATCTCGCCTTATCAATTTCCATATTTGACTTTAAACACTGTTCATACATTAATTTCCATAAAACAGAATAAGAGACCTGTTTCGTTAAACCTGTACAATTATTAACTAAACATTTAACACATTCCATGATTTCTACTCACCGAATATGAAGTCCTCCTTTATACTCTGAGCTGATTACCGCACAAAATTTTCCCGTCTTTACGATAATACATCGATCGAATTCTTGACTTTGTCTTCTAGGTTCTTTTACACTCTTTCTGAAGTTTTTTCAGTACTGACTTGTCTCCTCTTTTCAAAATAGAGACAGTTGTATAAAAACTGGCAAAAATATGAGTGACTGGCTGCGCTTAGCCAATGTAGAAATATGGTTTTCCGTTATGAGGCTTTTCTTAACCTTCTTAATGTATTTGCGTTAGACAAAACTTGTTAATCAGCTTGAATTAAACCGTGTGTTTTATTATACACACTAATAAAGGATAATAAGTACAGTTATAGTACATTAATTCAAAAGCTTCAAAAAGGTTTCAAATATAAAAGAAAGTTCAATATATGTGATGCCATGTGCTTCTTCTTGTCATAAAAGATGGCCGATTAACCCTGGGTATGCTGGTATAGTCTGTGTGCTTTAAGATTAGATGTTGCCAGGGACAAAGCAGGAAACGAAGAGAAGAGCTTCTTCTTGCTAGAACACTTAGCTTATATCTAACTTTGCGCCGAAAACAAAACCACTCCCACATCACTCCCTTCATCCTCCCTTCTGTATGCCTTTTCAACAAAGACATCTGGTTCAACTTTATACCTGATTTCATAGGAAGTGGCCAAGCTTCTTAATTAGATACAGACACAGGATGTGGGGGAAGGTATTCTAAACACAATTCTATACTTCAAGATCAGTTACATAGGAATATTCCTTAGCAGGGAACATATAATATTTACAATATACATTAAAAACCTGACAACTTCTAGAATTTGAAACGTGGGTTCAAAAAGTTCACATCTGGAGAGCATTAGCTCAGAAGCCCAACATTCATTCAATTTATTAGAGGAATACTTATTCTCAATGCAATGTTTTTTGGCCAAATTAAGTTTTAGATATTAAGAATATAACACTCCGCCATACCTAGATGGCACTTGTCTGGTTTCAAGGTCAGGCCTGCGGCCCGAATCTTGTCCAGAACCACCCCTACGTGAGCTAGGTGTTCCTCCCAAGACCCACTGTAGATCGCAATGTCATCCAGGTATGCACATGCAAAATCCTGGAAGCCATCGAGGAGCCTATCCACCATACGTTGGAAGGTAGCCGGAGCATTTTTCATCCCGAATGGCATGACCTTAGACTGGTAAAGGCCAAACGGGGTAACAAATGCCGACTTGGGGATAGCATTCTCGGCCAGGGGAATCTGCCAATAGCCCTTACACAGGTCTATTGTAGTTAAATAACGTCCCCTGGCTATACAATCTAGCAGTTCGTCTACCCGGGGCATCGGGTAGGCATCAGTGGTGGTCTTCTCATTGAGTCGCCTGTAGTCCACACAGAACCGGGTAGTTCCGTCTTTCTTAGGCACCAGGACTACAGGCGAGGCCCAAGGGCTGTCAGAGGGCTCAATGACTCCTAACTGAATTATCTCCTGTATTTCCTTCCGCATTCCTTCTCGGACTGCTTCAGGGATGCGGTAGGGGGGCTGTCGAAGATGTGCTTGTCCAGGGGTCTCTACCTTATGCACAGCCAGGGTCGTGTAGCCCGGTTTTTGGGAGAAAGTCGCCTGTTTCTTCCACAGAAGCCGGTTAGCCTGTTCCTTCTTTGTGGGGCTTAATCGGTCCCCTAGCTGTACAAGGCTAATGAGGTCAGTCTGGAGGTCTCTCTCTAGTAAGTCAGGGAAGGGTAAACTTTCTGAGTCGTCCCCAGCAGGGGCACATACTGCAGCAATATAATCCTAGATTCCTGTGGTACCTCTCTGTACGCAAATAACAGGTGAGGCAGGAATCTCTCCCAGTCTCTGTAAGCGTCTGAAAAGGTCCTCAGCATTTGCTTGAGGGTCCCGTTAAAGCGCTCGCAGAGACCATTAGTCTGGGGGTGGTAAGGTGAGCTCAGCAAGGGCTTAATATTGCACACCTTCCACAACTGCTGGGTGAGCACAGCGGTAAACTGGGTTCCCTGGTCAGAGAGAATCTCCTTAGGGAACCCCACTCTAGTAAATATCTTAACCAGGGCATCAGCTACTGTCTCTGCTTCAATGTTGGACATAGCTACTGCCTCTGGGTAACGGGTGGCGTAGTCCACCACGGTGAGAATATACTTCTTCCCAGATGGACTAGGCCTGGCCAAGGGACCAACAATGTCAACGGCTATGCGGTAAAAGGGCTCCCCAATAATAGGCATGGACATAAGTCTGGCCTTAGGGTGGTCCCCCTGCTTACCTACCCATTGACATGTGTCACACGTTTTGCAGTATTGTCGCACATCCTGGTTAAAATTGGGCCAGAAGAAATTCTGTGTAATCCTATTGGCTGTGCGATGCCCGATTAGCAGAATCTCCAGCTGGTATTTCTTACCACAATAATCTTCTTTTTTTATATAGTGCTGTAAGCCCGCGCTTAGGAAGAATAAACAAATAAAAGAGTGATAGTGATAAGAGCTGCAGCCCCCCTGTTGGGACCCTCACCTACAAAGAGAGAGAGAGTCCTAGCAATGAGAAAATTATATAGGTAAATGGGGTATGGCGCTGCTCACTAGTCCTCTCTAGGACCAGTATTGGGAAATATGTGTGAAATATATATGGTGTGATACCAGTGATAGGAAAATGTGTGAGATAAATATGGTGCGATGCCCCCTCAATTGGGGTGCTATAAATTTGTCACAAAAAACAAAAACACAAAAATACCTAGAAGGTGAGGTGTACAGTGTCAGTAACCAATATTATCTCATCTAGTGCATCTCATATTGATACCAGCAACTAAAAATTATATGTATATATAGTGTAAAATAAATAAATGAACTGAAGCTCATAAACTTGACAGGCTAAAATAAAATAAAATAAAACGTCCAATATGCTCTCCAGGCAAGAGCACCAATTAAATAGCGGCAGTCTCCGTGACTGACCCACTAGCTTATATAATATAAAAGTCTATAGGCAGGTAAATGGTTGGAACTAGATGCTAGGATAACAGATCCTTCTTCATAAATGGCAAGATTAAATTCAATTCTTAAGTTATGGCAGACAGTTCATCCCCCACATGTGTCCCCACTCACCAGCTTCCTTCACCCCCAAAGGGGTAAACAGCATAGAAAGATATTCCAGGACAGCATCCAGGGGCTTCCACTAGTGCAGAGTGAGATGTGTCAGCAGTGGCTTCCAGTTTGCCCTCTCTTCACCTGCTCCAGAGGGTTCAGATACCATCAATGGGTTCTCCAATTGCCTCACTGATAAAACAAAAATGCTTCCATAGTGTAGTAAAAAATGGGCTTTTATTAAAAATCACAAAAATAGCAGAAAGAAATAACAGCGCCTTTGCCGCATGTGTACCACAGTCGGTACGAGCTGATACCACAGCATGCGCTCCGGCTGCGTTCCAGCTTAGCTTCCGGGTAGAGTAGCGTGGTGTGCGTAGTGCGTAGCCCCGCCTTACGCGTTTCGTCATAGGACTTCGTCTAGAGGCGGTACTACCATACGTCACCTCCACGCTTATGAGGAAGAGCGTCACACTAACTCCGCCCACACCCTTCAGGCTATCAAATCGTGTTGGAGAAAGGGAAGGGCAGGAGCCGGCATCCAACCCTCATAGGGTCGTGAGAATGACTATACGAGGGATTAATGACTAATATTTACATCCCGGGATATACATAATAGCGTGCCGCTCTAACTCCATACTTATAGGTGCAGGTAAAAACAAGGGGGCAAAACACAAAACAAAATTCATTACATCATCAGCGATGCAAAACACAACATGCAGAAAATGCCGTCTGTAATAGTAAATCCATCTTATATTAATGGAATTCGCCCTCTCTGGTGAGGACGAGGTACTGCACTGCGTGCATATATGCAAAGCCAGCTAGTTCCTGGTAAAAGTAAACAGATACCAGTCCCGTATTACACGAGACTGATATATAAAATACTAAGCGCCCATGTTTGGGGATGATAATCTCCCTAGCCCTAGAATAGGTGTGAAGAAATTATTTTACTTAAAAAGTTTGTATAAAATAAAAATAAAATAATAAAAAAATATATTAAAATAAAAATAACCAGTGATGTAATTTAAGCTGCCATCACTCCAGTGTGCCAGCTAGTACCTGGTACAAATAAACAGGTACCAGTCCCGTGTTACACGAGGCTGATATATCCATACTATAGCACCCATATTTGAGGATGATATTCACCCTATCCAAATTAGGTAGGAAGAAATTGACTTACTTGAAAAGTGTATATACTACTTAAATAAAATAAAAAGTACCCAAAGTTATAAGTTAGGATGCCATCACCCCAGAGTATGGCTAGAGAGCTCACCCTAGAGGTGGTATAATCTAATTGGGAAAGTGTACTTGTATATTTCCTTGTATAATGGTACCCATTGAAGGATAAACTTAAAGAAGAATAAAATAAAATAAAGGTATATAGGGAAAAAGTGCCCGTTACATGGGTCCAGTTTGCAGTAACAATCTTGATATGGTATACCTAGTGAGTTGGGAAGAGTAACATATAGTGGTTTGCCACTTCCTCAACAAAGGTGGTAGATTAAGGGTTGGCTATAAAGCAGTTTAAATCTATGTCTATATTTAACCCTTTGGGGGCCAAAGATCCAAGTCGATAGATCCAACTGGTTTCATTAAGGGAGACAAGAGTGGTTCTATTGCCCCCCCCCACCTACAGTTCTCCTTTATGATGTCAATCCCATAAAATATGAGTCCGGTTGGGTCTCTCTTGTGGAATTCATCAAAGTGTCGTGAGAGGTTATGTTTTGGAAACCCTTTCTTTATGTTGTTTATGTGCTCTCTGATACGTACACACAATGCCCGTGTAGTCCGACCTACATATTGCAGGTGGCACGGGCACTCGATGACGTAAGTAACGTGAGTGCTGTTGCATGTTATCAATTCACGAATTTGATATTCCTTATAATCTGTTCTGGACTTGAATGTTTCTTTCCTTCGTAGTTGTTTCTTACTAACCCTACAGGCCAAACATCTTTGGCATTTATAGAAACCGTTCAGTCCGGGAAAATTGTTGACAGCTTTAGGAGCATTGATCACATTGTGCACAATATGTTTACGCAGGGTTGGGGCCTTTCTATACACAAAAGCTGGTTTATTTGGTAAGATCGTAGATAAGACTCTGTCTTCCTTGATGGGCCAGTATTTTTTGATTATGCCCTCAAAGGCCCTATATTGGTTGTTGTACCCTGTTATAAATGCCATTTCCATTTTGTTCTGTTTAGTAGTGTTTTTATTCAGCAGGCTAGGTCTATCTGTCTTTGAGATTTCATCGTTCATTTTAGTTAGAAATGCCATCCCGTAATCTTTTTCTTGAAATCTGTTAATGATGAGGTCTGCTTGCTGGTTGTAATCTGCTAAGGAACTACAGTTTCTCCTCAGCCTCAACATTTGTCCTTTAGGGATATTCCCTTTCCATTTAGGATGGTGGCAGCTTGAAGTCGGGATGTATCCGTTACGGTCTGTAACTTTGAAAAAGGTTTTAGTGTGAAGGATGTCCCGCTGTTTGAAAATCTCCAGATCCAGATAGTCTATTTTATGTTGGTCACATTTTCCCGTGAAGGTCAGGCCATACCTATTGGTGTTTAATTGTTTAAGAAAGTTGTGGAAGGTTTCCATTGGTCCATCCCATAGTATAATTAGGTCGTCATTATAGCTCTGGTATAATTAGACTTGGGGGATGTTCCTATGGTAAATATACTCCTCTTCCCACATGTTCATGAGAAGGTTAGTTACGCTAGGGGCATACCGTGCCCCCATAGCTACCCCCTTAGTTTGGACAAAATAGGCCTTATCATGCCAGAAATAGTTGCATTCCATAGCCATTTTGAGACCCTCTAGGATGTAGTCTATCTGTTGTTGTTGGTATTTTCATGTAGTGCCTTTTCTACACCCTTTAGTCCATCATCTTGAAAGATACTAGTGTAGCAGGAGTTCACGTCCACTGTTGCCAGTAGGTAATCTTGTGCCCCCTTAATTTCTTGTATTTCTTGTATCAGTTGTAGACTATCTCTTAGGTATGATTTGCCTTCCTTCACAAGTGGCTTCAAAAATGTGTCCAAGTATTCCCCTAGTCTCGAGAATATAGAATTTATTCCACTTATTATCGGCCTTCCTGGTGGTTTAATTAGCCTTTTATGTATTTTGGGCGTGTAGTACATCACCAGGGTTTTAGTAGAGTTGGATACCATATATTCAGCTTCTTTCTTATTCAAAATTCCTATTGCTAGTCCTTTCTTTACAAAGTCTTTAAGTTTATTTTCAAATCTAAGTTTGGGGTTCCCCTTTAGTTTTTTGTAGGTGTTTTCAGTACTCAATAGATTTTGCATCTCTTCTTCATAGTCCTTCTTACTGAGAATCACCAGCCCCCCCTTTGTCGGCTGGTCTAATCACGACTTCATTCCTCTTCCCAATGTCTTTAATCGCTTTCCAGATATCCTTGGTTTTAGTGTGTTTTCTTCCTGGATTTTTCAAGTTTTTCAAGTCGTCTTCAACCATTCTTTTAAATGCTACTATGCATTGATTGCCTGGGGTATTTAGATTGAAGATCGAGTTATTTTTTAGTCTTGTTTGTACATACTGTGTTTCCTCAATTTCCCTCACGTCTTTGTTCAAGGCAAAATGTTTCTTCAGGTTCAGCTTCCTTTAAAAATTTTGTAAGTCAATGAATACCTCAAATTTGTTAAGAGGTTTATCGGGCTCATACTTGAGCCCTAGATCTAAAACTTTCATTTCTTCCTTGGTGAACTCTATGTTGCTAAGGTTAAAGATACCCTTCCCTAATATTCTCTTGGACGTTTTCTTCTTCCCTCCCCTGCATCCTCTAGCCTGTTTTCTCTTTCCGGATTTCTTTGCGGGGGCACTGTGTTTCTTTCCGGGTAGGTGTCCCTGCCATTCCTCTGGTTGCCGTATTCTCCTTGTCTCCATTCTCCCTCGTTCCTCTGATTCTACGATCCTCGTCGTGGTCCCCCTCGATTCCCACTCCTACCTTTCCATTCAGGATTGTTGTAGGGGACTCGGGCCTTCCATCACCCGGGTGGTCTGTTTAGAGGTCCTCTCCTCGGAAAATCCCAATTATCTCTGTAATCTCTTCTATAGTGAGGACTAGGATCATATTGGCGACCTCTTCTTAACGGAGAATATCTGTTATTTATCGGTATATTATACCTAGATGGATAAGGACTACGATATTCTTGAGGTTCCTGATAGTTCACCCTCCTATTATCTGGCCTGTCGTAATGCTGATTAGGAAAGTTTGGCCTTCCACGGTTCCACGGTCTAGAATGGTTAGTAGCGGGTGTTTGGGGCACAACAATGGGCGACCCCATGTCCGCTGAGCTCAGAGATTCTACTGGGCTTTCATCCATCAGTGTGTCTTCAAGGTCATCATTTTGATCTTCCATTGATACTTGCCATTTGTAAACTTTCATGTTTTGATAGTCTAGAACATCCCTTTTAAATTTCTTTTGTTTTTTAGCCTGTATATCTATGTCATACTTTTTTATATGTTCTTGGAGTTCCTTCTCCTTATCCTTATAGTCTTGGTGACTGGCAAATGGTAACGGTGAATTCTTTATCTCAATAATGCTGTTTTCTATCCCCCTGAGTTTGAACTTCCTTCTTTAAATGATATTATGTAATAGTTCATTTTCACAAGTGTTGAAGAATGCATACCACTCATTCATAAGGCCTGCATCTTCCACATTGTCGATCGGGTGGATATCCCATCTAAGCCGTCTAGGGGTCATTTTCTCTTTGACATACATCTTAAGGGTAGCTATATCCCACCAAACTCACAGTTGTTTCTCCATGGTCTGCCTAAAGCGGAGCTCCGCCGGAAAAAAAAATATTAAAAGCCAGCAGCTACAGCTACAGCAGCTGCTGGCTTTTAATATTTGGACACTTACCTGTCCTGGAGTCCAGCGACGTCCGCAGCAGAGGACGAGCGATCGCTCGTCGCTCTGCTGCTCCCTCCGCCATCCTCGGTGAGGGAACCAGGAAGTGAAGCCCTGCGGCTTCATGCCCGGTTCCCTACGGCGCATGCGCGAGTCGCGCTGCGCCATTCTGATTGGTGCTCCTGTGTTCTGGGAGCCGAGTGTCTCCCAGAACACTGCGGGAAGTGACGTCACTCCTGCAGATTCCCGGAGAGAGGACTCCCGGATGTGGGTGAAAATACCTGTCTTAGACAGGTATCTTCACCCCCCTCCCCCCTGAAAGGTGTCAATTGTGACACCGGAGGGGGGGAGGGTTCCGATGAGAGGAACTTATAATTTAGGGTGGAGCTCCACTTTAAGCTGTTTCATTAACCCTTGCATGTCTTGTTTACCTGTGATCTCCTCTTGGCTAAAAATGCCCCCTACATCAATGTTCCTACTGTTCATATATGCAAAGATGTCCATAGCTGCAGGCTAATCTCACCAGTGAAGGTGATCAAGTGATTTATATAGTGCTGTAAGCCCGCGCTTAGGAAGAATAAACAAATAAAAGAGTGATAGTGATAAGAGCTGCAGCCCCTCTGTTGGGACCCTCACCTACAAAGAGAGAGAGTCCTAGCAATGAGAAAATAATATATCGGTAAATGGGGTATGGCGCTGCTCACTAGTCCTCTCTAGGACCAGTATTGGGAAATATGTGTGAAAAATATATGGTGTGATACTAGTGATAGGAAAATGGGAGATAAATATGGTGTGATGCCCCCTCAATTGGGGTGCTATAAATTTGTCACAAAAAACAAAAACACAAAAATACCTAGAAGTTGAGGTGTACAGTGTCAGTAACCAATATTATCTCATCTAGTGCATCTCATATTGATACCAGCAACTAAAAATTATATGTGTATATATAGTGTAAAATAAATAAATGAACTGAAGCTCATAAACTTGACAGGCTAAAATAAAATAAAATAAAACGTCCAATATGCAGTGCCTCCAGGCAAGAGCACCAATTAAATAGCTGCAGTCTCCGTGACTGACCCACTAGCTTATATAATATATAAAAGTCTATAGGCAGGTAAATGGTTGGAACTAGATGCTAGGATAACAGATCCTTCTTCATAAATGGCAAGATTAAATTCAATTCTTCAGTTATGGCAGACAGTTCATCCCCCACATGTGTCCCCACTCAACAGCTTCGGTATGCATGCGGTGTACAATTCGGCCGGCTCGCGTGATGTCAGGCGCACGCCTGACGTTCACTCGCGTGGGGTGCACAAAGCAGCGAGGCTGGGACGCCATTCCCCAGATGCTGTCGGGAGTGGAGTAAAAAAAAATATGCCTATATATCAGTAATTTAAGATGTATGGACCTGCAGCAATCAGCTGGCAATTTCTAAACAAATTATATGCAAATGTCTCTTTCACTTTAGAGTGATCTTCAACATCTCCAAGGATTCTGCACCCATTTTTCAGGCTGAAAGAAAGAAAAAATGCGCTAGAAATCAACTACTAGGATATATAACTAACTGGTAGACAAATATACGTATATGCAACATATATGATAACATATGATGGTCCCATATGGTGCTCGTGCTCAATAAAGACTCCTATGGACTGGTGCTCAAACTGGGTGCCCCACATAGATGTGCACTCAGCGCAATGTGTGGACCAACTATCGCTAGTGTGGTCTATTAGGAACGTGTGGATACCTCGAACTCAGGTCTTTAGGATGACGTCTTATTGATAAAAAATATGTTGTCCACTAATACCCTTAGTACAGCTACTTAATATATGCTACAATTTTTATCTCATAGCTATCTGGTGCACCCCCCATATTCCAATTGCACCTGCGTGCCTCCTTGGTGGGCGTCGGGGAGCGGCGATCTGCCTCCCAAATACATTTGGGGGTGTCTGTCCAGCTTCTGCACTTATAGAGCAAGGGTGACTGCTAACACTTTTCTATTGGCACCAATTTAATTGGTGAGTGTCATATATGTGTAGCGGAGCCTCACTCTCCCTCTCTGAATTTCCTCGTGTGAGGGGCTTGTGTCTAGGTGTACCTGGGAGAGGAGAGTGAAGGAACACTACGCCCAGCTCTCCCCTCATATGTGTATGAGGTTTGAGCAGAGTTTGTTGAATTACCTCCGGGTCTGTCCACTGCATACGAAGCCTCATTTGTCCCATGGAGATGTGTCTGCCAATAATAGAGCCCCACACCAATCGAAAGTCCAACACTCCTTTATTTCTCATACAATAGAGTTAACTTCCAATAACAGACGAACAGGGGGGGTGTGGGTACGAGTAGGCCCAGGCACAACTGAACTCCTTTGCTAGCGAATAGGCCTGGCGCACGGTCTCTGCCACCGACCCTGAGTTTTGGTCGCTGCCACCGACCGGATGAACTGTTGAGGCCCCCGCCACATGCCTAATAGCAGGTCTCTGCCACTGACCTGATTGGAATAGTTGGACCGCTGCCACCGGTCATTGAACATAGACTGAAACTTCCTCTCTGAACTTGGCCCCTGTTCGGGAAAGATATCCCTCCGGGCGGTCTCCAGAGGTTCACCCGACACTGGCAATTGCTGCACCAGGTCTTCGGGTGAGTCCCTCTTCCGGTCCCTTACGCCTCTGGATTCGGGTGCCCCACTCCCGGGGCCCCCTAGGACAATCCCTCCCTCGCGGGACCCAGCGGAAGGTACTGGGCCCCAGGCCTCCGGCTGAGTACCTCACCCCAGACTGAGGGTGTCTGGGATGGAACACGAACTCCAAGTGTCCAGGCCTAGGCCGCCTGGACACAGACCGCAACAGCAGCCCTCAGGCTGAAGGTGCCCGGGACTCGAACCTCGTGGCGAAGATGTCCGCCCCCTTTATACCCTCTCCCAGCAAGCACGGCGGGTTCCCCGCCCCGCGTACAACCGCTGCAAGAGGTCACAAAGGGTACGGCACTGCAGCGATGGTTCAACCCCGGCCCGAAGTGACAGCGCCACCTGCTGGGCCGCAGGGAATTATGCATCACTGGTGTCCTCACCAGTTTTAAAAGTACATACACGCTACATATGTCAATGCAGGTTGATGCCAATATGTATTATTGTATATTGTATGTTTCATATTTTAATTGAAGCATGTTCTTTCAAAATTTAGAAGCTCCTGAAGAAGCGATAATTCTGGTCGCGAAACATGTAGAGACAAATTTTAACCCCTCAAGGTCCTCGTAGACATACCCAGGAGATACCCTTTACTCAGTGTTGGGCCTTGTTTTCTTCTACAGTTTTTGCAGAAAGTCTAACCACATATATACTGAGTAATCTCTCTGGGACAAAACCACTCGGCCCTTTCTATTTCAATTTTTCCAATTTTCTATTTCTATTGACTAGATGCATCACGTGTATATATGATACTTTGTGAAACATTAAAATTTGTTATTATTTTATACGTGCCTATAAAATAAATTTTTCCACAAAATTCCAATTTCTTAGGTACCTGCGAAGGGGCTTTACTTCTCGGTGATGGCTTAGGGATCCTATACAGTCTATCCCCCTCCCATTCATAAAGCTCCCCATCTATTCCCCTTTCCTGAGTATCTGCCTTAGCCCTATACTTGTGTAAGGCCGGGGTCCTCCCGGGTTTCCCTCCTGAATGCCTCTGGGGTATCCCAGCCTAGGGGCGCCTGATCTAAGGTACATGTCGGGGGAGTTGGTCTTACCTGGGTCTCAGCAGCAAGCGGGCCGGTTCCAGCAGCACGGATCTAGGCACGGGTAGTCACTGGGTTGGCTTCAGTGGGGCCCATCGGGGCGTAAGCAAAAACTAGGGGGGCCAAATCATTCCCCAGTAGTACATCCGCTGGCAAATCCTTCATCACCCCCACATTCACGTGTTCCGAACCAAACCCCCAATCCAGGTGAACACGGGCAACGGGTAGCTGGAAGACTGCCTCCCGCTACCCTTACGGCTACAGTGTCTCTGGTGTGTTGGCTCTCTGGGATGAGGTTTTTTTATAGGGTCAGGGTGGCGCCAGTATCACAGAAGCCATTGGCTAACTTTCCATTAACCCGGACAGTCTGCCTGTGTTGCTGCCTGTCGTCCCGGTTAGCTGCTTGTACTGGATCAGCCTTGTGCAAAACGCCCCAATGTTCTTACTCCTCAACGCAGTGAGCCACAGGCATGGATGTGCGGGTGTTCCTCCCCTGCTGGCTTTCTCCATGACTGGGACTGCCTGGCTGGATTCAACGGACAGTCTGGCTTTTTGTGCCCTAGTTGTTAACACCCAAAACACCTGATGGGTTGTGAGTAGTCCTGGGAGTTGAACCTGGGCTGGTGAGAATAAGTGGCCGCTGGAGATGGTGCTCTAGGGTGGTACGACTGTGGTTGGTAGGCGGCAGCTGGAGGGGGTGCCGCTGATCTATAATCCACCCAAGCTGTTGTCTTGACCACAGCGTTATCCAGTTTGCGGGCGTCTGTGTATTCGTCCGCCAGGCGAGCTGCTTCAGGCGAGGTGAAAGGTTTTCGGTCCCGGACCCACTCTCTGACTTCCGGGGACAGCTTGTCAAAGAAGTGCTCCAGCAGGAATAGCTGCAACACCTCTTCCCCGGATACTACTTGGCATCCAGCGACCCAGTGGGATGCCGTGCGGTGTAGGCGGCATGCCCACTTAGTATATGAGTCTCCAGTCTGCTTGCTCGTCTCTCGGAACCGCCTCCCGTGGGATGGCATACCTGGCCAAAAGTGCTTCTTTTACCAGCCCATAGTTCATAATATCCTCTTCTGGGATGGTCCTGAACGATTCACTGGCCCGGCCAGACAATTTCCCAGACAAAATGGTAACCCATTGCTCTGTGGGCACCCAGTGTAGGGCACATTGCCGTTCAAAATCGGCAAGGTACCTATCAATCTCCCCTTCTGTTTCAGTTACATTTTTAAAAGCAGCAAAATGTACCTTTCTCCTTTCAGTTGGTGCTGCTGTGACTTCTGCTGCTGCAGCACCTCTATAACTCGGTCTATGATCTCCGCTGTAGGGTTAGGACCATAATATGCCAGTCTTATGTTAACAGCCCAATCAAAACTTGCCTCTTCGGTTGTCCTGTCTGTTAAGCTAGACCTTTCGGTTATGTTGGGTCTTTCGGCTCTAACCCTTTCGACTAGTTCTGCGATAATGTCCCTCTTCTTATGGTTGTAGGCCGGTCGGCCCCGGTTCTCCAGTATGTCCTTGAGGGTAGAGCGCTTTAGCCATTCATACTGTGCTTACATTGGCCTGTGTCCTCTTGTAGCTGTCCTTCTGGGCTGTGGGAATCATCCCACTGCTTGCCACCAATTGTAACGACACCCCGAGTATGAAAGGGGTTAAAGCCGTTTAGGACATTCCATTTCCGAACACAAAGGCAGCTACCGAACACTCCAATCAGCCGAACAAGAAACCCATACAAATAATTCTTCCCCCCCAAGTACAAGATGAGGCTCTGTATTCAGGGTCAAACAGGAATCAGACCCTTTATTGAAAGGAATACAGGCTCTTTTTATACACTTGAGAATACTGCAGTCACCACATGAACAATGACCCGGATCCACCCACAACATCACACAATGGTTACATAACGAGCCCCCAATACACATTATTCTGAGTGTCAATACATCCCTTAGCAAACAACAGGTGAGTTCATTAGCACACTTAATAATAGGTGAAGAGAAAGCTGCCTCAGACAAGATTAACACAATTTACTTATCCAGACAAAAGCAACATCGTTAAGCAATAGATGGTCTGTCTCTTACATTGAACCTCCTGGAATGCCCATATTAGAAGTTATACTTCCTGGTCATAGACCTCACAGTGTACAGGGGATAAAATCTTCATATTTCTAGAGAGATATTGTTAATGAATATTGCCGTCTCATTGGAAGTAATCCAATCATATTCTCAGGGTTCATTATTTTCTTGGTCACCCTGCGCCCAAAAGTGACTCCCGTCACACTTACCTTGAAGAGGCATTATGCCAGGAATGAGACCATAACCCAACCGAATCAGAACGTAACGTCGGAGGGTAGTAACGATGATGCCTCATCCCAACCTCAAGATGATAACTTGCAGGTTCTGGAGGACTTGTGGCTGGAGGGTAATATAGTAAGCCAAACGTCATGTCCTTTTCTGGATCCAGAAATTAAACATACTGGTTTCAAACCTGTTTCTATATTTAACCCCACAAAATCCAAGGGTTCACATATAGAAACGTTCTACCAGGCAGTTTATAGGGACTTTGTGCAATTGTGCGACACCTCTGCCAAACAAAGTCCCTTCAATCTAAGCACAGAGGAACGTCAAGCCCTCAAAAACGTAACCTCAAATAAAGACATCATCGTCAAACAGGCAGACAAAAGAGGTAGCCTGGTTGTTCCAAACAAATGGGACTACCTCCGAGAAGCCCACCGACTTCTGGCCGATACTGATACCTATTCGAAACTTCCCTCCGATCCTCTTCCCCAATACCAATCTGAGCTCGTTACCCTGGTTGATTCCTTATATATGTCCATACCTCATGAGATTGGACTCGCCGCTGTGCAGTTTTTCCTCACCAAACAAGGAGAGATGAACTTCGTACAGTCAGAGTTCCTGCTAAACAGCATAGATTTTTGCTTACGACATAATTACTTTACGTTGGAAATAGAATTGGTCCAAAAAGGTAAAGGTATAGCTATGGGGGCTAATTTTGCCCCTTGTCTATGCTAACCTCACCATGGGATATTGGGAGGAGAAGCACATCTGGGCCAACAACCCCTTCTCTGAGCACATCGTCTTCTATTGATGTTACATTGATGATGTCCTGCTCATTTGGAGTGGCGGCCCAGACATGTTATCCTCCTTTGTCACCTATTGTAACGCCAACACATTGGGGTTATCTTTCACACATGTATTTGACCCCACAAAATTTGTGTTTTATCCCATGACCAACACAATAATAATACCAATAGCAACCACATTAAACCCACTAGTGGCAACTCATACCTTCACTTTGAAAGTTGCCACTCCAACATGGAAGAAAAACATCCCCAATGGACAAATTTACAGACTAAGAAGAAATTCCTTAAAACCTGGAAGATTATACCTTACAAGGTAAACGCATGCAAAAGAAGTTTAAAGAAAAAGGCTACCCTAGTGATTTAGTTCAAGATGCGTTTTTATTACATGCTAACAAAAGTCATCCAAAAAATAACAATAAAAATAATACAACTAAAGAGATTGGCAACACAGTAAGATTTGTATTCACCTTTAATACCAAATACAGGACCATCTATAAAATTATTTACAAACACTACAATATTCTGAAATTGGACCAACGTTTGGCCCCACTGTTACCCTCCAAACCACAGATAACCTTTAGAAAATCACATACTATAAAAAACATCATTGCCCGAGTAAACTGGAAAAATCGAATAAAAGACCTTTGTTCGACATTTGGGCTTATTTCGTTTGCGGGTATCTTTCAATGCCGGAAAAGAGGTCGTCTTACCTGTCAATCTATTACTCATGGATGTTCCAAGATTTGCATGTTTTTAAAGCACGTTTGAA